>CM044443.1:25893854-25981373 GCA_024363595.1 Xenopus borealis | reverse complement strand
TTCTGGGAGGTTCGGGGGCTACAAGTCGCGGCGAGAAGTCGCCAGGAGACAAAATGCCCCATAATCTCCCCGTCTGGCCTAGCCCTTAGTAGGGAAAAGGGAACAGCTTGATGAGCAACTCCATAAAGCAACATACAGTATCAGGAGAACCAGCTTTGTTGACACTATAGACCAAAGGTCTTCATCCAATGGATCTCCCAGGGGGTGGGGACGGAAATAATTTATCTACAAAACGGCAAGCCATTACTATGTCAATTAAAAACAATGGGTAATTTCCCTGTAATTGGATAAAGTTAAGAGTGGTAGACAAAAGACATGCTCTGACCAAAAAGAAGCTTACAGAAGGAACAATGTGGTGAATATAATTACACACACACACATATATATATATATACCCTGCTGCTGCAATAAATAAATCTGATGCAATGAAAAGTAGCACTCATGGTTGCGCTCAGGTAAATGGACACAAAACAGAATGTTTGTCAAATGCATTGAAAGATGTTTGCATTTTTTTGTGTTTAATGTTACACTGTGAATTCATGCACAGGAATTTGTGCTAGGGTTGCACCCTGTCCAGTTTTCACCAGTACAGCCCAGTTTTTGAAAGGGTTGTCCGAGTGAAAGATGCCTGTCTGGATTTCCAAATTAGAAAATCTAGAAAGACCATTGACATTAATAGCATGGCAATCATCCAAACGCTGATCGCCATGACATGATTCTGCCCCTGGCATCACTAATCCCACCCTTGACAGAAGGCACTAATTTTTGCTGTGGGTGCAATAACCCATAGCAACCAACCAGCAGGAAGCATCTACTAGTCACCTGTTTAAAAGCAAACATCTCATTGGTTACTATATGTTATTGTGCCTGGAGAAACTTGTTTTACATATATGGGGGTTGTTTGATATCATAGGCTAAATCAGTGGAAAATATTTAACAGCCTGTAGCTCTGTAATGGGCTTTCCCTTGTGAATACTGCCAAATGGTCTGCTCCCTTCCTAGTGCTTTTTAAATCTCTGGGAGAGAGAAGAGCTGTGTCACTGTCCTGTCCATGGAATAGGTTCATATTTGGTTTTAAAGGCTTCATCTCTCCTCTGCTTAAGGTTGTGTATAATCTGCTGTAGTAATTATGTGCTGTGCAGCAAGTTGACTGAGTGAATTGATGAATTGCCGCTTTGATGAATGTGTCAATGTATTAAAGCCCTTTCCTGACAGGCAGGGGAGTGTTGAAAAATGCTGAATATATCAAACTGCTGGGAATACTTTTGAAGGCTGCAGTCTTATATTTGATATATCAGTTCCTTTATATTTGATAAATCAAACATATTTGAATAACCGGGGTTAAAAACATTGGGGTCGGTTTACTAAAGCGAGGTAAATTTGACTATTAGTTTCCCCATGTTATCACTGCGAATATTTTGCGCCAGAATATTTGCAGTGACTACGTTTACTAAACAGCGATGCACTCAGAAGTCAATTCGATCACTTGCGGTAACTACATTAACGAAGCATCTTATCTTAGCGGTAATTTTAGCGGGTTGCAAATTTTCTAGCTACAAGTTAAGTTTGCGATTATTTATGCTATAAAGTAACCTTGTTTTATGGCGGTTATTATGGCAATTTATAATAGGCCTCTGAGCTGAAACTGCTGCTGTTGCAGGATAGAGAAGCAGACGCCAAAACATCCTGTCAGCAATGGCTACAGCAAAGAATGATGGGTAAAAAAAAGTATTATGGGATATTTCCTGGCCCTTGAGAATTTTCTGGTGAAAAAATACTTTATGTCACTACATAGGTGGCGGTAATATTTTGCAAATATTCTCACGTAAATTTTGTCTTTCACACATTTCGCTGTTTAATAAACCAGGCGTTAACGTGTATGTAGCCTTATTTTCAGCGAATGCGATAACTGGCGATATGTCTTTATTTTGTGCGCATATTTTAACCACACTTTACTAAACAGACCCCATTATATGAAACACGCTAATTAAACCAAAAACCCACTTTATTTTGAAAGCTGCAAATGAGAATAGTTAAGAGGAGAAGACTACATTACTCAGCTTGATGTATTCTCAGCAGTACAACAGACTTTGCTCATTATGAGGGAGGAAGAATTCTAGAAATGTTTAATACTAAGAGTTTATTACACGTGTCGCCTGTAATCTGCAAGGCATTCACTATTACAACATCCTCCTCCCAGTTGCTGGGGGTGCACTTGTACAGTCGAAATGGCTGGACACTACACTCTTAGTTTAGAGGTATAAATGGCAATTTATTAGTACCACAAACAATGCAATAAACAGAGTCTTGGAAAAATAAAACTTCTAAATGGATACCAAAAGCCCATATGTGTGAAAATGAGGCAAATCAAAGTATAATTTACTGTCCAATACTTCAGTCTCATAACTGTCTAAAAAGGATACTGTTACAAATGGTAGGTTTTGCAGTAGAAAAATCCCCCTAGATTCCAATGTATTGTAAAAAAAAAAGTTGCAGTTTGGAAATAATCGCCACAAAAAAATGTCCATTGACTGGGCTATTAGACTCCTGGAGAAAGCCTGGAGAGACCCAGTCCTTGTGCACTGTTGTCCAGGATCTTCTGGGGAGTGGTTTGTCTGGAATCTGAAGTTTTTTACACTTCTTTCTGGTATAATTCATATAAATTCAACATTCTGAAAATTGTCCCTGATATTCTGAAACGTATAATGACTTTTCTTCAGAATATGAAATGTTTTAACAATCTGCTTAATTTATCAGCATTTTCCCCATTAATCTTTTCTCCAGCAGATCTTCTGTTTCATCCTGTAAGCCAGATTCTTTCTATGGAGAGGGACCAGAGAAGGGCAACTAAGCTGGTAAACGGCATGGAAAATCTTAGCTATGAGGAATGACTGGCTAAGTTGGGGATGCATTTAGAATAGAAGAAAGGAGGGTCCATCTACATGTTTGGAAGGAGTTTTTTGTAGTTAGAGCTGAGAAGATGTGGAATTCTCTCCCTGAATCAGTGGTACAGGCTGATACATTAGATAGCTTTAAGAAAGGGTTGGGTGGTGTTTAGCAAGTGAGGGAATACAGGGTTATGGAAGATAGCTCATAGTATAAGTTGATCCAGGAACTGGTCCGATTGCCATCTTTGAGTCAGGAAGGAATATTTCCCCCCCTCTAGAGAAAATTGGAGAGGCTTCAGATGGGGTTTTTAGCAGTTAGGCATTTAAAAGGTTGAACTTGATGGATGTGTGTCTTTTCAACCCAGCTTACTATGTTATGCATTTGCATTATGGTATGGTGTTGATGTAATTATGTTGCATATTGATGATCAGCCCGGCTACATTTTGCATGTCAATTGTTTTTCCACTTGGCTTTTTTTCACAAAAGTTTACTAAAATTTCTCCAAGCGGAATTGTTGGGAACGAGAAAAAACAGAAATGCATGCTGGGAAAAGAAAACTACAGGCCAAAAAATGCATATTATCATGCACGTGAAATTTCATTGGTGTAAAAACACCCTGTGTGACCTCCCCCATAGAGAGAATATGTGCCTGATATTAATTATTAGCTTCCATACTCTGGATACACGTCATGCTATATACCCAAACATATTGTAGAGATACTGGGGATGCTCTGGTGAATGTATGCTTGCTCATATATTTTGGAAAAGTCCTATGGTGAAGCCTTTTGGAATAAGGTGGAACACTTAGGGGTTATTTACCAAACCATGATTTTTTCTGGTCTGGGTTATTTGGGCAAAAAATCTTGAAAAAAAAAGATTTTTTCTAGATTAATTGTACTCCAAAGCTCCAAAAAGTCACAATCCAAAAACCCTCCTCACGACATGAGGTCATGTATAAGTCAATGGGAGATGTTCCTTTTACAGTTTGAAGATATTGTGATCTGCACTGGGTTTTCAGCTGATAAACTGAAAAAAATGAGTGAATCGAGTCGCAAACCTGAAAAATTTGTACAATTCGGATTTCCGATCCATTTTTTTCCCTATCAAACTTTTTAGAATTGTTTTATTGATAAATAAGATAAAATTATGGATGGGAATTTGGTCAAGCGTGGTTTAATAAAACTATGGGATAAATTTGAGTTTTAGTAAATAACCCCCTTACTGAATGATGTATTAATATACAAGAAGTGTTAGACCTATACCAGGTAGGCCTATAATGAAGCTTAGAAAACCAGCCTGGTGTCTCTCATCAGCTCCATACTAACAGCCGCCAGATGGTTCATAGGTTCTAGGGTGCCACACATTCTGTGCAATAATATGTGCTGATTATTCCCCATTCCATCCTATAACTTCTGGTCAAATGTTACACTACAAGGTGCTGCTACATGACCAGGAGACGATGAATGGAAATTTGTTTTAATTCCCTCAGCTAGTTGACAAGTAACATAGATTTGTACAATGCAACATACTATTAATAGCACTGCTTCGAATGAATAATGGTGTATGAAGCTCCGTTGAACTAAGATTAAAACAAGGGATTCCCAGTTTCCAGATGAGGATACTGCAATAAGTACATTATATTATGTAACAACTGCATGTTCACAATCTGCTGCCCCAGTTACTCTAAATTATCTTCTACTAGAGTTTGACTGCTTGTACATGATGACACATTACTTAACATATTGCTACTGGAATGGTTAATAGAGGTGGACATCATATAAATCCCAAAAATGAAGTGGCACCTGTGGGCAAAGTCTTGGCACACACATACACAGTCACAAATCTACCTGTGGGTTAGAAAGATATTTATCTCCCATAGATTATACACACCTCCCCTAGACTAGGTCAAGGCAGCCCATTCCCAGATCAGCATACCCTAATTCTTCTCTTTATAAACCAATGCAAAACTGAATTCTGGTTCAGGTCAGGCTATTACGGATCACAAGGCTCATCTGTGTCAACATTGATAGATACTAGCTTTGTTTTCTACAGACATATGAATTTTGGTAATCTTGGGTTCCATAAATATTTGAGAATATTTCCTATATTGGTCTCTGGAGACAGGTTGTATTCTGGACAATTTACGCATTCCCATATGTGTTCTTTAATACACTAATTAATACAATATTAACCATTAAACTCAATAACCCACAGTCTCAAATATTCAGTGTATTATTATTATTATTGGGTTTTCTTAGCAACTCTAGTAGTCTTATCTGTATAGGCTGTTATTTATGCATCTGCTAGTCCTGTTTTGGTGGCTCTGCTCTTAGGGTCTGCCCTATGTCCCAGTCAATTGTTTGGAAAATGATAAATATCTTTTATACTTGGGCCAAAGTCAGCACTTTTCTTTGCATTGTGATATAAAGTTGTATTTTATTCTTTCACCGAGTTAATAATTTTTAAGAGACCAAACGTCTCTCCCTGCAGAGTTATATCCTAAGGTAATCTGGAGTATGGGAGCTTTTCTACAATATATCTCCAGTCAAACCTGGGGATACAATTCTTGCAGTTGCTTTCGAAGTTTGGAGGGCAAAGTACAGCTGTCAGAATTCAGCCATGATGTATGTGCAGTCAGAACTGAAGCGGCTTGTTAGCCTGGCTTTGCTAAGTGGTGGACAAGGGGATGATACACTGAGAAGAATAAGTACACTGAAGTACAGAATAGAAAGCTCTGGCCTTGGAGGACTGTTTCAGGTTAGTGGAGGACATTGGTTTGGAAGCAATGCTCAATTAGAAAGGCGTTCATGTTTGATATGGAAACTTAACTGTTTTCTGGCATTTTACTAATTTCCTATTTGTATTATATGCGAACAATGCAGAGCACAGCCCCACAAGCATACATTCTCCGTTTATCCCATGCTCCCCTTAGTGCTCGTGAACGTCTGCCCATGGGCAAAGTAAAAGTCCCTTTATTTGTTTTCATCCTCCAAGCGCTCACAAGGCGATTCTCTTTTTATCCTATCAATGTAAAATAAAAGTTGTTTATAGCAGGTAGCAAGTCATGATACCTCCATCACAAGTAGCAAAACTTACTGTGGGACATAGGGATATGTTAAAGTGTGAATATACAGAAGAAAACAGTTCAAGGGCTGCCCCAACCACCCCAGTTTCTTTCTGTAAATAATTATTTTATTCGCAATAATCTTATCAAAATAGATCATTTCAGATGTTATTAAAATAATATTTATAAATATCATTATTCATTAATATTTGTTGAGAGTGTAATATAGATTATAGAGTATAGATTTTAGTCGTACAGTAGCTGTGATCTTCTTTGTCTGATCTTAGTCACCCTTTGTATAAAAAAACATAACAGCAATCTGCCATTGATCACTAGATAACAGTTATACTGGGTGCTATTAAGGTTGTCTCAATAAGGATTGGGAGTATAGAATCTGTAACTCCTAAATGTAAATAAACAGAGGCATGCATACTGGGAAGTCTGTTCTGAACCCAAAAATACAATAACATATATAACAATCTACCCTAGGAGCCTAACATGGGCCTATCTGCGGCTGCATGAACTCTGTATAATAATATATAATAATATATATCATGGAATATCTATAGTGAATAAAGCACCCCTCTTGTAAATTAGAATGATATTATAAGTTACCAAGGAGTTTCATGACCATATAAAAACAGGTCATGGAACTCCGAGGTAACTTATAATATCCTCATATTTTCCAACTGAGGTACTTTATTTATTACAATACACAAGTCTTAGTGAGTCATGTGTCAGAAATGACATCAGAACTCACCGTTTATAACTGATGATATCAGAACTCACCATATATATAAGGATATCATTTAAAAGATATTCACGGCTTTTGTGTATTATATAAAATATATAAATATATATATATATATATATATATATATATATATATATGTGTATATATATAATAAAGTCCAAAAGGCTACTGTGTATAAAAAGTCAAATCACAAATCTAAACAGATAATACATTTGCACACAATTAAAAAAAAACAAAAAAAACTCAGTATCAAAAGTGATGAGATCCCTTATTGACAAAGCTCCAAATTATAGCAAGGCCATTTCTCATAAAGTCCATTATAAGCAAATTATTAAAATTTTTATATTTGATTTCCTTTATCTCTGTACAATTAAAATGGTAGCTTGTACTTGATGATAAGCTGCGTGGATTCAGAATGGTGGTAAAAGAATCGTAATGGGTTAATTTAAAGGGGATCCGTCACCCAAAAAAATTATTTAAAATCATATTTTATCACATTAGTCAAGCATAATGAAGTTTTATTACACTATATAAATTACTTGAATCATGTTTTCCATTCAGTCTGGGAATTCATAATTATAGCAAGCAGGCGGGAGCCATTTTGTGGACACTGTTATTAAGGCAAGTCTTGCATCATCTCAGAGTCTTGTTTGTGCACCAGATTGGGGGACCTGATGTCCATCCCCATACACTGGCTACAAGTAAAGAGAATGGAGGGAATGTGACATCTAGGAAGTGCTGAATGGAAAGTGAAAGTAATTGTCTACCCCGCCTCTATGCCTAAGGCATAGAGGTGGGACAGACAATATTTGATTGACAGCTGAGAATTGCTAATAACACCTATTAATGCTTTAATAAAAATTGAAATTGGATTTCATGATTAACTTAAAAAAGGACTTTTATTTTACAGTTTTTTGTGTCTGGGTGATAGGTCCACTTTAATGTTTAAATGATTTTTGGCAGATTTCAATATCCCAAGAACTTTGCATAATAATATATCCTATACCTGTGGCAGAATGTATCTACAGGGACATGAGAGATAATAAAGGGACATGTGAACAAAGGGATCCAAATGGCATCTTTTGCCTATCTGTATATTTTTTATACAAGAAAGCACAGCATTACGGAAAGGCTCCCATAGACTCCATTTTAGACATAATGCAAATTTTTAAAAAATTATTTTCTTTTTCACCGTTAAAATAAAACAGTACCATGTATTTGCTCCAAACGAATATATAATTAATCCTTCTTGGAAGTAAAACCAAACTTTGGGTTTACTTAATGTTTTAATAATTTTCTGTGGACATGAAGATCCAAATTATGGAAAAATCTGTTCTCCGAAAAACTCCAGGTCCAAAACATTCTGTATAATAGATCCCATACCTGTATTTTCACAGACCCCTGAAGAGCCCAATTATTATTAAGGTTAATGATGAAGTAAGTAATCTACCCCCTTTGGTGACATCACAGGTGGTCGGGTCAGACGCAGTTATGTAATAAGTTGCATTGTGTTGCAATCAGTAGTGTAACTACTATGCAGTAGACCCCACAGTTGTGGGTTGCAGGGTCTCATGTATAATAGTTCCCCCCTCCCCAGCCACTTTAAATTACAAAGTTCCTACTCCTACTCACTGTTTTGCTGCTGGTGGCAGTGACCTGGCAGTGGAGGTGAAGTGTGTGCCGAGCCCATCTGAAGATTTTTTGCAGGGGGCCCTTGCAGGTAAAGGGATGCCACTGTTCTTCTTGAGACAGTGGGGGTCATTTATAAAGTTCACGCAGCGCATATTTATTCACAAATGGTTGTTTTGCCCATGCATTTTCCTCAATGCTAAAATATTGCACTGCTGTGCTGTCCTTCCAGTTTTTGCAAATTTGCATTGTGAATACATGTGCGCGAAAATAGCATTGACAGTAATTTGCTAAACTGTTTTGCGAATATTTTCTCTGCAACCAAAGTTTTGGCAAAATTCAAATGCGAGAGTTTGAGCATACAATATTCGCAAGTTGTGATTTTTCCCATATTCAAAAAGCTCTTTGCATTCGCAGTGTGAAAATGAAATTTGCAAATATTTTTAGCTTTATAAATGCAACCAGTTTATAAATGAGCCCCCTTGTGCCTTTGTTTAGACAGAACATGCGTGTATTTAATCACAGGTAGTGCATTATAGTTATACTAAACTAAATATTAAGATATGTGTGTGTTTGATTTATACACACACACATATATAAAATATATATTTAATATACTATATGTTAATCTACAGAGCAGGATACAGCGGGAAAATAGAGTATTGTGCTAAGGAGATATCTCAGTAAAGAAAACTATTTTACAAGTGGCTGCATCTTTTGTCTGTTTTAATGAGGTGTCCTTGGAAAAGCCTGAAGAGATGTTTGCCAGTAGCTTATTGTGATTTAATTTCCCCATGCATAAAATGGTTGTCTAGAACACACAATCAGATTAAACTCTGTCTTCTCTCAATGAATCATAACAAATGGACTAAGTTCACTGACGATTTCGCCCGTCTCTCAGAGCTTCTCCGTTTTGAAGTCGGCGTCTTTTTTTTTTCTTCTTATTCTTTTTTTGTACTGTGAGATGATACTCATCCATCATCAGCATTTAAACTGCTTCACTGCCACAGGAGGGGGAATAGAAGGGGGAGACAACTCATTGGTAGAACCAGCAGTAGGAGAGGGGTTAAGCACAGACGTTTCACTGAGTTTGTCACTTTTCGTGTGCTCTACTTGGCTGCCCTTCACTTCCATTCCATTTAAAGCTCTGTAATCCCTTATTTGGTTTAGTTCCACTTGATGTCTTTTTTGCACATGCCGTGGTACCAATGGGAGAAGAGAAAATTATACAAAATAATAAAGACTTTTCTTGCTCTAATAACTTTGATAATGACTTATACCTGATATTAATGACAACAGATATAGACATATGTATATCTATATCCATTTTAAAAATTAGATGGGAGGAAGACAAAAAAGTATACCTACTCATTATAGTCTTTCAGAATGAGGCACCAGAGAAGTTTCTGGAATTGGAATTTCCCACTAGGCCAAAGATGAACACTTCAAGTGATGCTTAAAGTTAGAATTCAAACTCATTTTTATTTTCATTAAATTTTCTGCAGAAAAGGAGATTTGGGCGACTTTGGAATCTTTGTTTATCTGCATGTATTGACATGTGTTACTGACTTAAAAACCGTCGAATTTGACCTTCAAAAAATTTTCCCAAAGTAAAATCCGACAAAATCAAATATCGAATAGTGATCATCCGATTTCACGAAAAATCCGATTTCACGAAAAAATCGAACAAATTCATCCGATTTCATGAAAAAATCTTACGAATCGTACGATTGGAACGATTTTAAGCATTCGATCAAATGCTTTCTATTCGATCAAAAAAACGTAAAAGAAGCCTATAGGAGCTTCCCATAGGCAAATAGAAAAACTCAGTAGGTTTAATCTGGCGAAGTAGGCTATAGAATTTTTTTTTAAAGGGCAAGTACTTCAACCATCGAATGGTCGAACGATTTTCTTATTCAAATCTTACGATTCATTCGAGTCATTCGATTCAATCGAATTTTACAAATTTGATGTTCGAATTAGCCCAAAAAATGTGAAAATCAAATTTTTTGCATTCAAATCCTTCTCCCGAGCTTAGTAAATCTGTCCCTTATAAATATTTATATATATATATTTATATTAAAATGGGCAGATTTATCAAATGTCCAATTTCATATTGATGTGAATTTTTTTTCACTCTAATAAATTCGAATGTGTTATGTTTTGGTAGCCAAGGGTGAGGAGAGTATAACAGTGGTTTATTAACAGGTTCATGCAGCCATTACACAACTGCAGTACTTCCTACTTTCACTTTCAAACTGTACAGAAAGTCCTGTGTATACACAGCACAAGTCCTGTGCACAGAGACACCAGCAGGCCAGTTGTATAAACACCACAGAATGTACTCACGATTCGAATGGGAAGATCAAATGGGAATGATCCAAAAATTTGTGTTCGAATAGAATACGAACTAAAATCAAATCAAATTTTCCTCTGGAAAAAACTTGAATGTCAGGTAGGCTGTAATGGGTCAATGACATTGACTTGTACATTCATGTGGAGATTATTTGAATTAGAACTGTTTCCATGGTGGAGGTGTGATACATCTCACATACAAATGGGTATATTAAAATTCAAATGTGGGAATTTTGACACCAAAATAAATTCAAAATTACTTTGCGACCCTTAATAAATCTGCCCCTTAATGTTAGTGTATTCTTTACAGGTATGTCTATTGATAAACTCTTCATTTTCTTCATGACTGATATACCTATATTCTCCTATTTGCATTTTCATGAACTTCATGCACCCTGTGGGTGAACAAAAGCATGAAGGAGAGCTTGGATAAAGGTTGGGCCTTAAGCTGAAAAAAACAGTCTGACAACCATTGACTTCCACCAAGGCAATCTCCATATTTTTTAAACAAAACAGCATTATCTATACATGGATGTCTTTAGCAATACTAAATTAGAATATTCCGGGAAAAAATATTCAATGAACAACATTAACTTACCCCTGCATAAATTAATAGAATTAAATAGAAGGGCAACCCTTCGTATCAATGTGGTATTTTCCAATTTTTCTTTAATTTGTTCAAATAACTGAGATAAGTCATTTTAGATATTGCTCTGGCAATGAATGCATGTTATTGACACCCAATTGTTCAGCAATTTAAACATACATCTATATTTGATAGCAGAGGATGCTGGGAGCTGCAGCATAGCAGAAATTACCATTCCCCTGAAGGCAGTGTAGAGTAGTTAAGCAGTTATGGGTTCAGATTTTTGTATCTAAAGTTTTCATCGAGCCACAGGGTGAAACTGCTTTTCAATATCTCCTTAAACTGTTGGCATGGTCTGCAAGAAGCCATGGCAGAAATATCAATTTTATTCTGGCCCGAGGTGCAGATGCTTCAGTGTCACTTAATGTGACATGGAAATCTTCTCAGATTTAAATATGGCGTTACTCAGGCTCCTTATTATAGAAGCAGCTTGTTTTTAAATCAACAAGTTCAAATTAGAAAGATGAGTAAAGTCTTTCACAATCAAAAGGGAATTATCGCCTTAGAAGAAGAAAAGGGATGTGCTAACTAGTTCTGATTTAGCTGAAATTAACAAGATCCCCATTTAGCTGATTTAGGTTCCCACAGTTTGCCCGTTCCTCAAAGGGATATTATTTTAAGCAGCTTGTGAGCCATGCACACACATTTAGAATATTCCAAGCTCAGTCTCTTGATTATTCAAGCTAAAGGCATAAAGTTTTGCATTTGGATTTACATGCATTTAATGACCCTGCAAGCACCAACGTCTGACAGAAAACCAGAGACGCTATTTAGAGGAATGCCCCAAACAGATGGGAAGGGAAATCGTAATAGGAAAATACAGGTTTCAGAGTGTTAAGGCTTCTGCCTGAGACTAAGGTTGCGACTTGGCCAATATTTTCCCAGCCCAGCCAATAAATATGGTAGCTACAAAAATAATAATAGAGGGAATTATATCAGAAATAGGGTGGTCAATAAGGCCAGTATGTCATAGAATCTTTCAAATTAGGGAGTTTGAACAGAGGAAGTTTAAGCAGATTGGGAAGTTTAGGAAGTGCAACAACTGTACATGTTCATCCCAAGAAAGACAGTATGAAATGAAAGTTTCCCCATGTTGCTGTTGTACTGTTGGAAAATATGATCTAGAGATGCAAACTGCTGCAAAAGTGAATCAAAGTCTTCCATGAAGACTCTCATTAGTAGTCTAGTCCAGAGCAGAAGAGTTTAGATGTACATAAGGACTAAGAAGGAATGCAATCATTCATGATGATCAAAGGACTGGTGGTGATGACCTCTTCATCTTGTGATTTGCTGCCTTTCCACGCAGCCACGTAGCATCTATTCCATTTACAAGTGTGACTGTGGCAATGTAAGAGGTGCAGAGAAGTTCCCTTCCTTTGCAAAAAGCAGAGCAGCAGCCTCATATCATTTTTTTCAAAACAAGATTTATTGAAGATCTGTCTGTGAAAATCACCGCTGTGTGAAACTCTTTACTTATAGATTAAATTACTGATTCGTGCCCGGCATTTTTCATTACAAAAATATTGGCTAGGAGAGTTTGACCTCATAATCTCTGAATTTTAAACAACAATCACAAAAAAAGTGGTGAAACAATGTACTCACACAAGCATTGTGCCTGTTAATGTGAGCATGAAAGTGATCAATAGGATTGGGTCATGCAATATCCAGCTATTGATCATTTTAGTATTAATATTTATAATTTCAATATTTAATGAGTGAACAATAATGATCACATTTGCAATGATGAGCTGTAGTTAATAACACTGTTTCCATAAAATTTAATTGCAGACCTACAGGCTTAATCCACGTGGTAAAAAATAAATGCTGATTCTATTTAAGTGTTGGCACAACCGATGGGAAGGCACAGTGAGCAGAACAAGGGAACAGTACATTTGCCTTGAGCATGCGTTATTGTATGTACAGGCCTTGTGGTGTATTTTATGATTATACAGAAGAACTTGCTCTCAACTGAACTCACACACCTCCTCTTACAGGATGGCAGGAGCAATATGACTGGACATGCTTGTGTGAAAAAAAGATGCAATATAGCTATGGTATAGCTATGGGATCTGTTACCCAGAATGCTCGGAACCTTGGGTTTTCACAATAAGGGGTCTTTCTGTACATTAAGGGGCAATTTTATCATTATTCACTAATTCGAGGGCTTTTAGCTTTTTGATTGTCGAATGAAAATTGAATAGTTTAAGGCTATTTTTCGAGCGCTATTCGATTTCTCGAAAAATTTGTACGATCGAATAGCATTTCTTGATTTTTTCGTGAAATTGTTCATTTTCATGAAAAAATCGTGAAATTATGTTCGATCGTTCGAAAAATTCGAATACTATTCGACCAGGTAATAGAAAAAAAAGCCCATGGGTGGATTCCCATAGGCTTCTATTGCAATTCGGTATGTTCAATCTGGTGAAGTAGGCAGTCAAATAAAATTTTAAAGTTGAAGTACGATCATCGAATGGTCAAATGATAGAATATTCGATCATTCAGTTTATTCGATATGATCGAATTTTGCATATTCGATGATCGAAGTGGCCAAATTTGCATATTCGAATTTGATCGAATTCGATTGAACTTCGAAATTATTCACGTGAATTTAGTAAATGGGCCCCAAAGTCTATTAAAAAAATTATTGAAACATTAAAAAAATCCAGTAGGATTGTTTTGCCTCTATAAGGATGAATTAAACAAGTACAAGGTTCTGTTTTATCACTACAGAGAAAAGGAAACTAATTTTTAAAAATATGAATTATGGATAATGGATTTTAGAATAATGGATGCCATACCTGTACTACAGAGCAAGCACCTTTCATTTCTCTTCAACGATACAGTTATAACATATTGATATGGGTAGTATGAACACATTGTTGTAGAATGAGAGAGTAGAAAATCACCAGCACAGCAGGATATTTCTCGTTAATTTGCGGATGCATATTTTGCATCTGCAAATAAACAAGCAAGGGTTCTCCCTACTGGAAATAGCCTGTTGTGCCGGTGATTTTCTACTCAAATTGACGTGGAGGCTGCCATTACCTCCGTCATCAAGCACCAGGATTCGCAGGCATTGGACGGCCATGGGTGTGCGAGTGCAATTTTCTTTTACTACCTGTAGGTAGAATGAGACCAATAGATGTGTGGAGGTAACTAATAAAAAGGTCTCAATAGACTTCGAGGAAGTGAATATTTATATCCTTCCCCATACATGGCATCCAATAAAACACAGAGACTTGTGGGTGAAAGTCAGTCACAGATTTATTTGAAAGTTTAGCCCACTTGTAAACACGTATTTATATGCCATAAACCAGTTCTCTATAAGCACCAGTGCAGTTTTCTACTGACCTGGGATTTCAGGTAAGTATATAATACAATCATCAGGACCAGATTTCCTGTGCTGGCACCCCTAGGCTGTGCAGTCCTAGCGCCTTCCCACACTACTGCGCGTCCCCAGTGCTTCCCAAAAAGCAGTTGGGTGGCATGTCGTCCCTAGGCCCTGACCTTTGTGGCCATGACACAAATCCAGGCCTTTCAATAAATTGGGGCTGCTTAATTTTTGGCACCCCCAAATAAACTCAGCCTTTCCTTCTCATTTAAAACAAAACTGATGCCGGCCATTGCAATAGGCATGTGAGAACCATACATTTTCCATATACAGTAATAATAAGGCAAGGATCAAAAATTCTGCTGTAACAACAAACGTTAAACATATGAATGAATGAACAGTATGAGATCATTGAGAGTGTGTACAACAACATTAATAATGACCCAACTGGTGTTTTAAAACACATTCATTCATTGTAAGAAGGAGGCCTTTATCATAGTGTTGGTGAAGGGTAGGTTGGTGGAAGCTCACACGCTCTACGCACACCAGGACAGGGGACGGGTTGCGCGTGTCTGCACCAGGGGGGTGATATGGCTGGAGGGGAAGCAGGTAAAGGTGCATCTCCACTCTCTGCAGTCCCAAATCACCTCGCTAGGTGCTGCACTAGTCATCCCATTCCCCAAACTTTGTAACAAACATAAAAGTTCCTAATTCTACTGTTCTGCTGTGGTTCCAAGCTTAATGATCTTGTTTAGCGTTAGTGCTTTGCTGATTTTCAACTTTTGGCACAGTCATTAGTTACAAAGAGTAATTATATTTTTTCCACTAAGTCATTTTTATAAATGGCTCCAGGCAGCATTATTTAGAGAACAGGGAAACAAAATACCCATGTAAAATAGTTAATCGCAAATTACTAATTACCTTTTTCTTTTTAAAGATATCATGAAATATTATCTCCATGAAAATGAAAAGGCCTGCTTGTCAATGGCTCCGTCATGGCTGTTATGTCCCCTCCATTCATCAAATGCGAAATACTTCCTGCTTGTGTTACTGGGAAGAGCCATCACTCTTGTGGGAAATGCCACAACCCCTTTTAGATGGGAGGGGGGAAAGGTTACGGAATGACAATGCTGGAGAACTGATAGGGTTAATAGCGACAGCTTGTTGATTTAAGACTTGCTTAAATCTGCTGTAAAATCAGTTTTTAAAATGTATGTTGTATCAAAAACAGATCTTAAAAATGTATTGTGATACGGGTATGGGACCTGTTATCCAGAAGCTCAGGACCTGGGGTTTTTCTGATAAGGGATCATTCCATAATTTGGATCTCTATAGCTTAAGTCTATTAAAAATTAATTTAAACGTTGGGATCAAGTATGAGGTATTGTTTTTTTATTACAGAGAAAAAGGAAATCAGTTTTAAAAATTTTAATTATTTGATTTCAATGTAGTCTATGGGAGATGGCCTTATTGTAATGGGTGCCGGCATCCAAAAATGGACGAAGCAAAAAGCCCCAGATCACTAATCAGATGCAATTGCGCTGAAAGTTTTCTTAAAATGCACATGCATTGCACCTATTGAAACAAGGTCCAGGTATTGCCTGTTCTGGAGGTGACTCCAGGGTTTCCTCTGTGTCAACAGGCACAACTGCGCATGATTTGGACTGCATTGAAATTTGCACAAACACAACTGCACTTGCAATTGTAAATGACCCCCATTGATAATGTCTCCTTACCATGATGCCATGAGGTAGATAAAAGTGTCCCACCTCTAAGGTTTGGGTCCTCAGAGTTGCAATGAAACCACTCCTTAATAAATGAGGATAAATGTTAATTAATGGTTTATTCAGAAACTGCTCTGAGTACGAGTAAATTATATTTCCCTCCCTGGAGAGGTATGCAGGCATTTGTATAAAGCAGCAAAGCATTGCAGCCTATCAGCACAAGGCCAACACTACAGGGCAATTATTGTTATGTAAAAAATTATGTGAAAATAACTCTAAACCAGTGGCTCAGCAACATGTTGCTCACCAAATCTTTGGATGTTGCTCGGAGTGGTTTCAAAACAGGGGCTTATTCTTGAGCTCCTGGCTTGGAGGAAGGTTTTGGTTGAATAAAAAACAGGTGTACCACTAAAAAGAGCCTCCTGTAGGCTGCCAGTCCATATAGGGACTACCAAAAAGCCAATCACAGGAACATGTTTCAAGCTTATGTTGCTCCCCAGCTCCTCTTATATTTGCATGTGGCTCAAGGGTAAAAAAAAAGGTTGGGGACCCTTGCTCTAAGGGTTTTCAAGACACATAAAAGGGTGGTTTTATACTACAGTCACCATAAGCACTTGTACTGGGTCATCAGTCAACTAAGGCTAGGGGCGAACAAGATCTGCCTGTTGGGCAATCTTTCATATCAGTGCTATCTGAGTTTATGGTGAAATTATTTAGTATCTCACTGATCTGACGTCTATTAGTGGGGCCTTTATATATAAAAGGTTCAGATTAGAGTTTTGTTATATATAAGTTCAGTTCAAAAGGCAAGAGACTTGATTTATTGAGTTCTCTCTGTACTGACTTGGTATTATATTAAAAAACCATTTTGCAAGTTTGGTATCATATGACAGAAACCATATCACCAAATTTTATCACTGTGAACACTTCATAAGAGACATCAAAGGCATTTTATGGTCATAGGAATGATATCCGGTCCCTTCCTGGACAGGAAATGATTTTACAATGAGGAGTAAGTTTGTCTAACACAAGCAGATTATATTTCCCTTGCAGACTGGTGTATTTTATATGGATACTGTACAGTATTTATTTTTAGGATGATTGCGGTTCTTAATACAGTATATCAGAACAGAATTAGGATTTTTCATAATGTGGCCAATGAAGCCAGTAAAGCAATTTAAAAAAAAATAAAAATGTGTTGATATATTAAGAACCACAGTTAATAAACTAATCTGGAATTTGATGGAGATAGGTAGGTTTGCTTTGGAACTGTGTTCTACTTCATTATTTATTACATGATTTCCAAGAACCAAGTGGGGATCCTTAGTGGCCCCTTTCATACCCCTATTACAGTAGAACAAAGGCCTTGGATAAAAAGGTAGTATTTCCTGAGAGCCCTCCCATACCCAAATTGCACCAGTTTGCTCCCCTAAAACTGCCCTGTTTTCTTACATACTGAGAATAAACTGCGGAGTTGAAGGATGTCATCTCATGCCTGATGCAATTGCGATCTATTTGCTAAAACATGCTCAATTGCGAAAAAAAGATTAATTGTCGGAATGTTGTCCTTTCCAGCAGCAATGACACTCTTTCCTTTAATCAAATGGAGTCTTCCTATTTCTCTTGCATTATTTTCGGGATGAAAAAATTCAGTGCAGTAGAAGCAGTTATTGTTCTTCACATGCCAATGCACTTATACTGCCATTGCAATGGTGTAGAGAACATCAACAAGCCCTATATATATGTCATCAATACTGGGACTTCTCTCTTACCGTCCCTGAAGAACTGGTGAACATTTTGTGTAGTTTTGCATTTTTATTTTGAGATAGGTAGATGATCTGGGGTTTACCAGGGCTGTCACTTGGGGGCCCCCCACCCAAACATAGATCTCCAGCTCCTTCACAATACTTCCTCTTTTCTCCAGCTCATCCCACTTCCTCTTTCCCACAAGGAGGGGAGTGCTAGTGCCCGTAGTTCCCAGTGGAGGTGCCCTTTTCAGAGGGAGAAGACTGGGTCAGTGGGAGCTTCAGGGCCCTTGAGGGCTGGGGCTCACCAGTTTTTCCCGGTGTCCCGCTGGCCCAATTGGACCCTGAATGTAAACAATTAGCAGTAACCCCCCCCCCCAAAGCTTCTTACCCGCTGCACAGCCGTTTTAAGGATACTTCCTCCAATGTCATTTCAATCAATAAAACTCTTGCACTACTCAGGGTAAAGGGCTTGAACCCTATAACATTTATTTATGCCAGTATAAACTGCACTATACTATATTTCAGGAGGTGCCCTCCATGTGTCACATTCTTGCCTTTTTATGCAAAAACAAGGAGTGTGCCGATAACTGGGTGACATAACCAGGAATGTTTGTGTCCTATAACTACAGGTACCATCCGTCAGCCTAACACACATGCAGTTTGTATTCATTACTGAATACTGTTTTTCTGGGAGCTCATAACATTCAAGCAAATAATTTCTTGATGGGCAAACTTCTGGTTGGATGTTTATTGGTTATATGATTTTAATTCTCCCAGTGTAAGTCTCTTGTAATTTAACCTTTTTGATCTGCTGCCACTTTACTCTTCTGGGACACACATATGTATTGGAAGGTTGAGAATAGTGTTACCTGCTTAAAATTCCAATGAAAAAATATAGATCTCTTCCATATCATGTTGGTTGCTCACATATTCTGTTTAGGAGGAAAATTGCAAGAAGTTAAAAAAATCCCTCAGTGTTGTTCATTGCAATAAAGGAATGATTTGACCAGGGAAGCAAAACCCAGTCCTTTGGGATCACAGATTGACCAGATTTTTTCCATTTCTGAATGAATATGTAAGCAGCACAAATTAACTGTGTTTTCCACATCGCTAAGCAAGCTGTTTAGCTGTGTATTGCCCTGAATGCCTGGCCTGTCAACAGATCTGAAATCTGCACCCTTGATATAGCTCATATAATATGAATAGTGATTAATCACTTTTACCCACATGCCGTGTTCACTTAAGCATTCATGGCACCGGCATCCAGAATGCCCATCACAGCCAAATGTCATCAGTTCTTTGGCCTTTCCAGTTACAGATGAATTGTTACTTAGAGATATTTCATCCTTTAATACCTAATGCTTGAACCAAAGCATGCGTTCCAGCAAGGTTATGTTCTGTTCATCTGTCTCCTGTCCCAATGTCCTGCTCAGATATCGTTTTAACCCCCCCATCTCAATTTTCACATAAGGTTCAAATGCCCATACACTTTTCATTCATCCTGGTCAAGGCCTTCACTACACAAGTCTCTTGATTAATGAGAGCAGAGTGCAGGCTAAACTAAACAAATGCATGACAGTCACAGTAAATTTACATGCCATCCTGAAGAAGTCAACCAGCCCCAGTGAGGAGGGAATTATCTGTTATTATTAGGATCCATATTGGTGATGAAAAACATGGTTGGTAGTATACTTCTACTGTTACCGTGACCCAAGATAAACACTTTAGAAATCAGCCTTCCATGGTTCAGTGAACATGTATAAGTAACGTGGAAAAGACTGGCTTTTATTTATTTTATTTTGGGGGGGGGGGTAGTATTCCAAGCTGTTTAACAACAAAGGATTTTTCTACTTTAATCATAATAGATGAAACATTTGTGGGACAACTCTAAGAAACTTGATAGATATTGACATACACTATACTAAGTTATTTTGCTTCTATGTGCATAATCCACAAAATGTATTTTTAACCATCACCATAAATACATAGCAGTGGGCTCCCCTGCAAAAAATCCTTTGTAGGGGCACATCTAGTGTCCCAAGATCCCCTCCCACTCACAAGCATGTCCAATCTTTATAGAGGGCACTTTTCAAGAATAAGGTTGGTTTTGGAGGAAGTTTAAACTTCAGCTGGGGTTCTCCTGTCCCCCCCCCCCCCATAGCTACACTTTGGATTTTATCTGTCTATAGTATTGTAGAGTGTTTATTCCAAATCTTTCATTAAAGCCAGGGTGGTATCATGCTAATATGTAGATAAACTTTCAATACCAAATGAAATTTCAGTAGGACTGGGATGGCAGGACATGGGAAAAAGACCCAGTGCACCCCTGCTTTCATGGGCCCCCGTCAACTCAAATTCGCTCTCTGTTCATACTGTGGACACTTTCTGCAGTCACAAGTCAATTAGTTTGAAAGGTAAAGGATATGCAATGCAAGATGGTGATGAGGGAGGTAGAAGCCAGGAAGGGGTCCCTTGACGTTGCAGCCCTGGTGGACACAGCCACCCCAGTCTGAATGGAAGTAGTTGTCATAGGAAATTGTTTTTCCTGTGTCTGCCTGGGTTTCCTCAACCAACCCACAGTCCTGGTTTCTTAGCAAAAATGTCCTGAGCTTTCCTTTGATCTCTTGAACTGAACCCCAGAAAAAGATGTTTCTGAAACTTAACTAAATAATCATTGGAAACCAAGAGAGCTAAGAGAGCAAAGCAGGAAGTAGTGTTCTGGCTATTATGTTAGACATCCTGTAACTCCAGCCTTAATACATAAAATTTTTGGCTAACTAACTATATTACAAACTGTTTACCCAGTTTTTATTTCTACACTGAATAATTGCTTTAAGTGATGGGGGGTTTGAATGACTATGCCAACCTAAGGGGGGGGAGTGGTTTCTATGGGTCTATGGCTTATCCTGTTTTTATTTGGCCCTTGACTGGCCTTATGTGTTTCCCATTACTAAAAATATTTTGAACAAACAAGGAAAAGGCTGTGACCACAAAATCACCTGACTATAGTTGGGAAGGGTGGGGGCTACAACAAGGAGCTGGTCACTGCTCCAGTATAACTACAACAAACAAGGAAAAGTTGTGCTCACCATTAATTTTTAAAACCATTAGGCGGGGTTCAATGAGGCTGTGACCACAAAATACATATAGACAAATGCAAGAGGTCCTCTGCACTCAACCCATTAACAATATATTTAAGACAACTATAGTCAGGTGATCCCACTGGTGTCTAATAAAAGGGCAACCAAGTTTGGGAGTTTTACTTTGAAAGCAGCAAGTAAGTTGCAGGTAAAACTTAGTCCCTTTGTAAAATATATAATGAAGTAATGGAATTCTTAATGAATCAGATGCAATTTGAGAGTAGGACTGGCCAGATATGGGATGACTTTGACGTTGTTGGCCAGCTTAAATATATTGCATTATATGGACAAAAAATCCCTGTTGTTTAAAGGGTAAGGCATTTTTTTGTAGCTGTATGCACAGAATGTCTCAATGTCTTAAATATATTGATAATGGGTTGACTGCAGAGGACCTCTTGTATTTGCCTAAAAATATTTTGACCCAGAGGCAGACTATGTGTAACTAGCATAAGATAGCAACTGGATGAGTTTATGTCAAAAAGAGGGATGTTGCCCCTTTGATGTGTAGTAAAGAAGGCTCATTTCTTCTACCTAGCTTAGGTGGCTGAAGTCCAGGGAGATAAAGTAGCAGCCAACCAGGCTTCCCTGCTGCTGAGTTCACTGTCTCTGCAGGGCAGACATCTGCTTTGAGTCCAAAATGACAAATTCTGATAAATAAATGATTAGATAAAGTCAAGTCAGTTGATGTGCAAAATAATTCACTTTACAATAGCACATCACCTCTGTAATCATTTCGTATTCTATTCAGCCATCCCCGTGCATCCCCTTGGTCTCTCCTTGCCTATTTGTCTTCCCCATTCAATTCAATACTGCTTACACTTACTGTCAAATCTACAAATTAAATCATTCACGAGAGCTCAGTTTGATCAAAAGAGGACTCTGCTGTCTTGTGTCAGTGGCTGATGCATTTTTAAGTAACATGTGCCTGACGTTTCATTTCTATACTGAAACATCCACCATTTCTCTGCCACATGCTGTGAAGTTGATTTATGAACGGACCAAGCTGCCAGTGTATTAGGTTGTATTTCACCCTGTTGTTCAGCAGCAGCTCTATTTAAAAGTCAATTGGTAGGCTGTGGCTCCACATGCATGTCATTTCCAGATAATACTAAATCAGGGTGCTGTACTTCCGCCCGGCCCAACAATCTCTGAATGTGTGAAACATGACATTTTTCTTTCAGATCTTTTATTGTCTGTAGGCTAAATCATTCCATTTATACAAGGCAGGGAGACTGGAATGATATTGCAGGGGAATTTAAATTCATGGAATAGTTTATCAGGCATGGAGAATCAGGGTTACAGTCACGCTGGCTGCACACAGGCTAGTTTCACATATAGGATCAGATTCAAATCAGTAAGAAAAAGGTTTATCATGTGAAAAGTCATGGACAAGATTCAATTTGTGATGCAATTCAATTCAGAAAAATGTATCTCACTGTACATCATATGAAAACTCTATTGACGTCTATGGGGAAAACTGAATTTGGAGAAAAGTTTTTTTTCCTCTAATTGGATCTGATCCATGACTTTTCACTTAAACCATGAGATAACTCTACCAATCTGAATTGAATCTTGCACATAGTACAATCTGTACAATCATCTATGTTGAGTTTTAAAAAAGCACCTCTTATGTTTATTGTATTGGTGGCACAATTTGAGCTTCAACCAACTCAGGGTCTGAATGGGCCGGTGGAAAAAAAAAACAGGTGGCTTCCCCCTTGTGGACCCCACTGACTCAGACCCGCTCCCTGGCGGAAACCATGATAAATGCCCTCTGACCTCCCCCATGGCCCCAATCATGGTCCAAAAAAAGTAAGGTGCCCTGTGGGGGTGGAGGGGGTCAGTGACTGGGTTGGGGGCCTGCAGGGGGGATGTGTGCAGGGCCCTGAGACTGCAGCCAAAGTGGGGTCAACACCTCCACTCTGATGCTGAACCAACTTCATTTACTATATATATCTATCTATTGATTATCATCTATGTATCTATCTGTCTATCATCTTTGTATCTGTCTTGTGCCTGTCTCTCTGATCTAGTCATCGTTTGTTATTTTGTTGGTATCTTCCTGTCTTTTATCTATTTACATACAGTGTCTTCCTATATATGTTCCTATATATATATATATATATATATATATATATATATATATAAAAAACACATACATACGAACACCACTGCTAAATCTGCACTCACGGCGAGCCAATTTACCATAGAGCAACATTTCATCCTAGATATCAAGCATAATTGCACATAATCCAGTGCAAAAATTCCTTGATTCCTAGATCTAGGGTGCAGCAATTGGAAATGAGCCCTGATAACTTTTTATTTCTCTCATACAGGTAAAGGATCTATTATCTGGAAATGCTTGGAACCTGGGGTTTTCTGGATCTTTCCATAATTTGTATCACCACATCTTAAGTTTGCTAAAAAATCTTTCAGACATTAAATAAGATACTGTTTTATTATTACGGAGAAACAGGAAATCATTATAAAAAATTTTAATTTCATTAAATCAGAGTCTATGGGAGACGGCCTCAATTAATTCTGAACGTTCCAGATAAGAGATCCTATACCTGTATTTTAATATGCAAAGAAGTGTTTGGATTTTGTTAGTTACATGATCCAGGCTTTTGTAAAGTGAGTGAAAATGATAGATTTGGCATATCCTTAAACATATATATATATGTATAGTGAATAAAGTAAGGATATTATAAATCACTAAGGCGTTCCATGACTGTAGAAAAACATGAGGCCAAAGGCTTTATTATAATACACAAGTTTCAATGAGTCATGTGACTGAAATGACATCACTATGCTCCGATTATAACTGATGACCTCACTAACACCGTTTCTAAAGATATAATTTACAGGATATTCATGGCTGTTTTGTATTGTATAACTATAATCTATCTGCTAATCTGTCATCTATCTGACCCTATATATCTCTCCACACATATAAGCTTCCAGGGGCCCCTGTACAAATCCTTTCGGGTGCATCTGCACCTCTCTGGAACACTTGAAGTGGGATGACTTAATCGTCAACTGAGCAGATGTAGTGTATTAAGACATCTGCTGGGGCCTGAAGAATTGGAACTGCTCTTCAATTTGTATAATTAATTCTGTATCTGAGCAAATACAAGAGCTTAATTCATCAATGTGTTTGTCAGATTAGCCCTGCATAAACCCCAGTGAAACGTCAAGCAAAGCTGTTTTGCCAGTTCAGCTCAACTCATTTGGGAATTGGAATTTCTTTATAACATCATGAGGCCTTCAAAGAATAATATAACCCCAGGCTGGTGAATTGACTTGCCAGTTTGAACATGACATAAAGGAAAGCAAGGAACCCTGTTTACTGGTGTGTATCTAAGCAACGAGTTTGGGAAATAGGCAAAAAAAATCCAAAATCATTAAAAACAATATTACGGCCCTCCTGCGGTGGGAAGGTACCAATATGCTAAACAATACCAACATGGACACCATACCTTAAACTCTGTGAGCTTTCAGCTTGGGCCTAGGTGAACAGTGTACAGCTCTGATAACTAGAGGTTCCTATGCCTGTTTCATGGTGCTGGAGGAGCTTAAATAAAGGACAGTTTATATGAATGGAAAGGAAGAGAGAATGTTCAATGGAATGTGCTGATTTATTCTGCTCTCATATACAGGTTTTGCCTCTAATAAGGATTAATTATATCTTAGTTTGTATCAAGTATAATGTTTTGTTTTATTATTACAGAGGAAAAAAGGAAATTGTTTATAAAAATATGGATTCATTGGATAAAATAGAGTCTATGGGAGTCTAATTTGAAACTTTCTGGCCAAAAGGCTTCTGATAACAGATATCATACCTGTGCTAAAAATGGAATTGGAGGGGAAACAAAAATGTACTACAGACAAAGCAATGTCAGTGATAGAAAGGGGTGTCTTGGCAGAATTCAGCTAATAAAAAAGTCAGGTGTCAAATTAGAATGACCTATGGTCATCTTTTTTTTTTTGAGAGGTATATTTTAAACATATAAAACAATCACAACAAAACCACTCATTAGTACCATCTTATATTCTGTTTACTTAATAGAAAACAATATCAAGTCATTGGTTTATCAGCCTCCTTCTTGGGATGTGTGCTATAGGGTTATAGACCTATTGCAAACATCAAGACTTTTATTTCATTACCTTCATCTACAGTACACAATAAATCGGTATCCTACTAATGTCCACCCATTACTGCCATTACAGCAGCATGCAAGTTTCTTTTTTTAAAAAATGTACTAGCTTTGATAGCTAGATATAAGGGGCTTGTGATGGTCAGGTGGCTGAGGGTCCACGTGGGTTTCTGGCAGGCCCGGACTGGCCATTTGTGGGTTAGGGCAAATGCCAGAGGGGCTGCTATAAGGTCCCATAGAAAGTCAGTGTTTAGTGGGCTGGTGGGGGCTGTTTGGGCCTCTATGTGGGCTGATGGGCCTCTTGTGTACCTGAAATGCCAGGGCCTATTTTAATTCTCAGTCCAGTCCTGGTTTCTGGTTTAGTGGTGGCCCCATGAACTTTTTAAAAATAGTTGGTGTTCAATGGTCTCCAATTAGTCTGGCATCTCAAGTGAAGTCCAAAGTTGACCCTCCCATCCGTCTTAACATATAGAATGACCATCTTCTTGTTATAATAAAATTTGTGAATTATATTTAGGTGCAGATTCAAAATAAACTTTAAGGGGCAGATTTATCAGAGATCAAAGTGAAAATTAGAATTAAAAAATTTTCGGGGTTTTTTTGTGAAATTCGACTAGGGAATAGTCAAAATTCTAATTTTTTTAAAGTTCAAATCTGATTTTCTAAATGATTTATTGATGTACTGGCCCTTTATGAATTCGAAACCTGACAAATTTCCATTTTAACCTATGGGGGACGTCCTGGGATCAATTTGGAGTTGTTTGCTGGCTTCCTGAAAATCAATTTTTTTTTTTGGAGAAAAGACTCGAATCAAATTTGATTAGATTCGAGTTTGCGGGTCGATCCCATCACCCAAATTTTAAAAATTAAATTTTTTTTTAAATTAAATTTAGATTGGTCTTTTTCCCCCCCCAAATTTCTGGTTTATGGGAGTTTATGGGAGTTTTTATAAACTCTCATGAACTCTAAATTCGACCCTTGATAAATCTGCCCCCAATAATTTATTTTTGCGCAACTTCATTAACACAAGCACACATTTGTGGTGATATAACTGTAGGAAAGGCATATAACATTATTCTGAATTGGACTCAAGAAGAGCAGACGTTGGAGGGGTTACTGTAGGTGTCTGCTCACCCAGAAAGTGTTGCTGTGGCCAAGTGTAAACTGTCATGTCACTGATACTAATGTTGCGTTGGATGATGGCATAAAACCTTTTTATACTGTATGATGAGAGGTGTCGTCTGTGTTCACAACAATGTAGAATCATATTCCTGTCATGCTTCAACTTGTTCAGTCAAGGCTTATTCTGACATCTCAACCAGTTCAGCTAATTCCCCCAACCCCCCCCCCACATATTATTTTTACTGATCCATACTGAAGTAGAAGTACACCCTTTGTGTGTTCATAGTCAAGCTTTAGGGGTGATAAACGTGTTTCATATGTATAGGATCCATTATCCAGAAACCCGTTATCCAGGGAGTTCCAAATTACGGAAAGGCTGTCTCCCATAGACTCCATTATAATCAAATAATCCACATAAAAATAAAAATTATTTTCTTTTTCTCTGTAGTAATAAAACAGTAGCTTGTACTTGATCCAAACTAAGATATAATTAATCCTTATTATGGTTATTTCATCTTTACTTGATTTTCTAGTAGACTTAAGGTATGAAGCTCCAAATTAAGGAAAGACCCATTATCCCGGATGACCCAGGTTCCGAGCGTTCTGGATAATAGGTCCAATACCTGTGATCTGATTTACTTATCACTTTGCCAATTGGACCAATGACAAATATCTGGTCTTAATGAGTAAGAAATAGTGATCGGCGAATTTCTGCCGTTTTGCATGAAACAGCGAATGTTGACGCCAGCGTCATTCGACAAAACTTACATCACCGGCGTCAGAGCTTTTGACGACCGCTAATTTTTTGCTAGCAAATTTTCGCAGGCGAATTGTGAATTTATTCTCCAGGGACAATACTCCGAAATTTGCTGCGAATTCGCCCCTGGCGAATAAATTCACCCATCACTAGTAAGAAACAAAATGACTTGTTTCTTTGGGCTGATGTAAAATGACTGAGAATTTAGTTTGAGTGCATTTTCTTTGCATTAGTTGGTGCATTGGGTTCTATGCTGAACTACATTCACCATGAAAATGCCAATGGGATAAAGTGCAATTTAACTCTGATACTTTCACTCTTTGTTGTACAGGTGTGGGACCTTATTATCCAGATTTCTCGGGACCTGGTGTTTTCTGGATAATAGCTGTTTTCATAATTTGGTTCTTCATAGCTTAAGTCTACTAGAAAATCATTTAAACATTTATTAAACCAAATAGGCTGGTTTTGCATCCAGTAAGGATTCATTTTATCTTAGTTAGATCAAGCACAAGCTACTTGTGTGTGTTCTAGGAAAACATTTAAAATATTTCATTATTTGATTAAAATGGAGTCTATGGGAGACGGCCTTCCCGTAATTCAGAGCTTTCTGGATAATGGGTTTCCGAATAACAGATCCTGTACCTCAACTAAATATTCATATGTAGCTTAGGTAATAAGAATATCTTCATTGTCTTCTATAAAAGTTCAGACAATTTCAAACAGGAAAAAAGATAACCAGCTGTACGAATTTCTTGACAGCTTTTACAATCAAAGTTTTTAGTTGGTCAAGTTCTGAATCGTTAATCCCTGATAAGACGGGCATTGTTGTTCTGGCAGTTGTTCCAGAGTAGAACATGTTGTTATATTTCTACTCTTAAATATATAGAGGGTTAATAAAGTGGCCCACAATGTATATACATTAAGGGGCAGATTTATCAAGGGTCGAATGGATTCAAAGTGAAAATTTTAATCAAATTCGAATTTAAAAAAATTAGGACTATCGAATAGCCCAAAATTCAATTTGAATTGAACAATTTTGAGAATTTGAATTCGACTTTCGAAGTACTGTCCTTTTAAGAAAAAATCGATCTTCATATTCGGCAGATTAAACCTACCGAATTGCTATAGAATCCTAGGGAAGCTCCCATAGGATTCTTATAAGTTTTTTTGATCGAATAAAAATATTCGATCGATTGTTTAAAATCGCTATAATTGATCGATTCAAACAATTTTATCAATCAATCAAATTTTTTATATTCGATCGTTCGATTTATCGAATTGTGTTAAAACCCCTCGAATTCGAATTTCGACCCTTGATAAATCTGCCCCTAAATCTCATTATATATTCAGATATTATTTGAGGATAACACTTGTATATCAACATAGTTATACAAATATGAGAATCAGCAGAAGGGTCCATTTAACACGTGTCAGTAGTTCTACCATACTCAGAGTTTCCCAGATAAAGCTGGCCATAGATGCAAAGATCCTCTTGTTTGGTGACATCACCAAACGAGCGGATCATTCCCTGATCTGCCACTAACTGTCAGGGCTATTGGGGTAATCCGGAATTTTGGCCCTACAGCCGAATGATCAGATTGCGACGAGCGCAATGGACTTCCGATGGGTCGGTCGGAAGAAAATCCAACCTTCCCGATCGATATCGTGTCCAGATATCGGTTGAGAAGACCCATTGGAAGCCCCCATACACGGGCAGATAAGCTGCCAAATTGGTCTAAAGGACCCCTATCGCCAGCTTTATCTGCCAGTGTATGGCCAGCTTTAGTGTCACATGGGAAAGTTTGTATTTTAAGTGCATTACTCAGGCACACAAAAAATCCGTCCTTCATGTTCTTGCTCTTTCTTCCTATATAGAAAAGTCCTATAGGGGAGCTCTGGGGCTAAATAATTGGAGTATATGGGAAAAAAAGTTGTTGCAGATCCTGTCAACAATCCATACACTGAATAGAAACTTCGTCTGTCTGGATTTGGATGTGCATGAGACTGCAAGCCCATTGGAAAGTACATTGGACACGTGTAGATTTGGCAAGATTTAGTCGCCTGGTAACTAATCACTGGTTTTTCTGGGCGACAATCTCCCTGAACTGCCTTCCCTTCCTCTGTAATGAAAAGTCGGCTGAGCTAAGCACACGTCGCACTCCCTTTTCCGAAATTGCCTGAAGTTTCCTCGTGAGGAAACTTTTGGCAATTTCGGACTTTTCATTCCTCTGTAATGAAAAATAACCTGTGCTAAGCACACGCGTCATTTCGTTTTTCTGAAGTTTCCTCACGAGTAAAACTTTGGGCGATTTCAGAAAACAAAAACAGAGGAAGGGAAGACACACAAAGGCAGTTCAGGGAGATTGTTGCCCAGAAGAATCTCCCCAAATCTGTCCGTGCGTCTCCACCCTTAAGTAGTGATGGCGCGAACCGCGGCAAAAAAGTTCGCGGACGCGTTCGCGAACTTGCGACAAACGCGCGAACAGTTCGCGAACGTCGCGATCCCCATAGACTTCAATGGGAAGGCGAACTTTAAAAGCTAAAAAAGACATTTCTGGCCAGAAAAATTATTTTAAAGTTGTTTAAAGGGTGCAACGACCTGGACAGTGGCATGCCAGAGGGGGATCAAGGGCACAAATGTATCTGAAAAATCAAATAGTCGCAGCCACTGAAGCACAGAAAAAAAAACGCCATATCAATGCTGAAAATAGTCGCAGGCTCGCAGCCACTGAAGCACAGAAAAAATTCGCCATATCAATGCTGAAAATAGTCGCAGCCACTGAAGCACAGAAAAAAAACGCCATATCAATGCTGAAAATAGTCGCAGCCACTGAAGCACAGAAAAAATTCACCATAGAAATGCTGAAAATAGTCGCGCAACTATGCGCGAACCCAAAAGGCGAACGTCGCGCGACGTTCGCGAACTTTTGGTGAGCGCGAACGGCGGATGTTCGCGCGAACAAGTTCGCGCGCGAACAGTTCGCGCCATCCCTACCCTTAAGAAAGAAAAACATGCAGTCGTACTGCGCTAAGAGCAATACATAAGAATAAGATACAGCCAATTGATTGGTGGCGACACAAATACATGCTTTTTGAATCATCACTGTAAAGTGGTGTCCAAATAGTTTGACCCCTCCAGTGAAGTCCTCATACTGAATGTTGCAGTTGAGGGAGAAGGAACACAGCAGTCTTCTCAATGTGCAGGACATTCTGGAACTGCCCTAGGAGACCAGGGTGGTAACAGAGCAAGTTTTAATATTAAAATTTAAAAATGTTAAAATTAATATTAAAATGTAAATCATTGACAATAGTGTATAAAAAGGCAGCAATATGATATTTTATATCTTCTGCATGTTGATTTCATAATTTATAGGGTTCACCACCATAATATTCTGCCCAGGGCTCAATGGGGGAAATGTCATTCAATTTGGAAAGAAAAAAAAATTGCGAATAACAATTGTGATGTATTATTCTTCATTAGGTTATTATTGCATTGTGAATCTTAATTGGGCATTGCAAACTTTTAAGACGTGAAGGTTGAAGGTGGCGTAAATAGTGATGGGCGAATTTATTCACCAGGGGCGAATTCGCGGCGAATTCCCGCGATTCGCCGCTGGCGAATAAATTCGCGAAACGTCAGGAAAAAAAAATCCGCCACCAAAAACGCGACGCGCGTCAAAAACCACGCGCGACTCGTTTCGCGAATTGGCGAAAAATGTGCGAATTTCTCTGGAAATTCGCGAATTTTTCGGCGAAGCGAAACGCGCCCGTTTCGCCCATCACTAGGCGTAAACTTTTGGAACTAACATAGCTTTTTCATTAGGAAGTTTTATTACATACACTGCCCACTACTGCAAATTATAACATCCACATTCGCTATCCTACTGCAGAGTTTTTGCAAAGGCAAAATTACTGATGTTCCAAACATTTATTCACATTGTGAACGAATTGCGAGTAATTTTTCCGTTAGCGACCAAAATCTAGTCCTGACTGATCCTGAAGAGAGCGCAGCATGAGAAGGTGCCAGTGGGTTGCTCTTTGGATTAAGGGTTCCCAGTAAATACTACTTGTTTTTAGTGAAGGTATTGATAATAGTTCTCTGCATCTGCATGCTATCAGTCAGGCCAAGTAAATGCTTGGTGGAAAACTGGCAAAGTTTAGGGTAAATAACTGTATGTCAGATGAGCACTGTTTGAATTTATGATGTTGAAGCAACCAAGGAATTTAATTGCATTTGCATTGTGGAAATATGTATTATTTCATGCACATGTGTATTATTATGATTCTAATCCTTTAAATATTTTTTCCTTAACAAGTCTATTAGCAGGTTTATTTTAGTGAAACATACCCCTGAATGAAAGAGCATTTGGACAGAAGCGGAGATTTATTTTTGCTCACCCAATGAACAAGTGTCCTTCTTAAGAAAGTTAGAATTGTTGCAAACATGTAACAAGAGTAGGACAATGAGACCCTGCAGCTGCCATTATTGGTTTTAATGAGATTGTTGAAAAGCTAGAAATGGGATTAGCAGCATGGGAGGCAGCAGCCAGCCTGTGTTCCATGCTCCAACCTTTGCCAGCAAATTCCATTCACTCTGTGCCTTGCCTGGGTGTCTCAAAATGTTTTCAGAGGTAATAATTAATATAAACGCTGTGCACTGACCTTGGCAATCACCGACCATGTCTTCCCTGCAAAAGCCAAAATGAAAGAGCTGCTACCATTTGCTAAGTCTACCACATTCATTATAATTGAAAGGTTGCAATATTATCTATGGAAACACATTGGGTCTTGTTAGTTTTGTCCATTGGAGGTACCACCAACTGATGGCATCAACTCCGATTAGTGGGCTAATAAACCCAACCAAAGATGAGAATCGCCATGAACATAGATGAAACAATTAATATAAACCAGCCCACAGTTTGTACTTTTTATATGTATCTTTATTTTTTGCTAAGAATAAGAAATAAGAATTGTTCATATGTGGTTGACTGGATATGTGGCAGAAGAATAAATTATGTCAACCCTGATGCCTTCAGTTCTCATATATTACCTTCATTATTGTCAGTTACTAAACATTTCTAAGCCGTGCCGGTAATTTGTTACATGGTTCTTGAAAATACACAGAAACCTTAAAAAATAGCATAGACTGAGGGGGAAGTGGCTTTTCTTTTAGGATTTGCAGGTTTACATGTGTTAAGCAATTGCTATTCCAGGATTCAGTATTTATAGAACTAGAAAAGCTATTTATGGAATAAAAAGGTAGATACTGCCTTTTTTTTTTTCGAGACCGTAATTTGGTGCCATTGCAAGGCTGTTGTGGATCCAATCAGAACACTGGAAGTTGGAACAGCCCCAAAGTAAAACACAGCCAACCGACAAATGCAGCAATCAGCAACAAAACACAGCTGAGAGGTCTGTAAAACCCCTTTTATTAAAGGAACTTGTATTGAAATGTTCTCCTTGCATTTCTCTATTACTGTGTTGCTCAGTCCTTCCTGCCTTCCATTCTGAATTGAATTCTGCTGTGTCTATTGACATAGGGAAACCCTATAGCTATACAGTATATAGCTATAACTTCATGGTTCCCTTTGTCAATAGACACAGCACACTTGCACCTAAAGAATCAGGCGGAGACATGATCACTTGATTGACGAACACAGGAAATTATGCAATTTGTATGCAGTTGTGTTAATGTGGGTAAGTCAGGTGCCCTTCCATTGAATTTCTAAGATTAATGCAAATGCACACACATCATCCTCTTACAACCAAAATTATGCTGGGATTCTGGGGAAAAACCACTGAATTATGGGAAAATCACATGGGGATTGTGCTTTGCTCATTCGTCCTAAAGAGCAGACGAGAGTCATTCAAGTCAGAGAATGGCTGCTTAGATAAGCTGAGTCAGGAATACTTTCACAGTAACTTGGGACACGAAACACACAGAAAATTGATGTACCTTCAGCTTTGAGTCATTTGGAAAAGCACAAAATAGAGGTTTAGGGGTCCTGTAATGCTTATAATGGGTGGCATGCTGCAAAGTACAACACTGGTGCCTTTTGTTTGCACTTAGCACCCCATTTTGAGTAGTTGAGTACAGCACCTCTATCAATGAGCAGCACTGGTTGTACCTGGCAGTTCAGGGTGGCACTTTGGCCACATATTGTCATCCCATGGAATGCCCCTACCCCTATCTGCTATACAAGATGTACAAGACACAGGAACATAGAGGGAAGCAATACAAAAGGAAGTCTTGTACTTAACATCTACTGAGGACAGACTCTTAGTACAGGTCTCCCGTTCACCTGTCACTACTGTGCTGTACACCATGAGCCATTTTGGGGCAAATTCACTAAAGGACGAATTGTCGCCAGTGCACTCTCTGCACCAGGTGCAAATTGGTTACCAGTATGCTAATTCACTAAAATGCGAAGTTTCGTCCTGGCGCCAAATGCTGGCGACTTTTCGCAAGCGATACTTCTTCAGTGTTAAGATTTCATAGCAAAGATTCCTAGCATTGGTTTGTTCTTAGTGAAAATTCGCTAGTAATCTAACTCTTAGGTCAATTTGAATAGGGGAGGCGCATAAAAGTCATATACACGTTGTTTTTAGAGATGGTGGAAATGCTTGAAGTGGCCACTTTTTGTTATAAATGTCCAAGGGGGCTTAATAAAGACATAAAAGCACCTCTGATCCCCTAGATATGAGCCCACTCTAAAATGCATGTGGCATGCCCCTCAAATGTGTTAAGAAAAAATGTTCACACAAAAATCTTTAATAGTTCGGACTTTTGAAGGTGATCCTACTTTAAAAAAAAAGTTGCCAATGTTTTTTTACAACTTTTAAGACTTTATGGCGTACAGGATATGATCAGATGCTGACATCAGATTGAGGAACATGTAGCTTAGTTTCAGCAGTTCGCCTGGTCTAAGGTGGTCGAAGGAAACTCAGGCAAAAGAGGTAATCTTCAGTAAACTTGGCATTTTAGTGTCGTTGTGGAGCAACGACCATTGTCCAGAGAGAAAAGTCACCTGTTGATAGAGTTGGAACGAATGCTAGCGACGGTCTCTTTCGCTAGCGAATTGTCTTTTGAGCCTGTTAGTGAATTAGCGATGTCCCTGCAGATTGGATTTCTGGCAAATTTTCACTAGAGACAGCCGCTTCGTCCTTTAGGGAATCTGCCCCATAGTGTGCAGAAGCACCAACCATGGGCAGGGGTAGAAGTGCATGAGTTCCAACACTGCTTCAGTAAGCATATAGGTACAAAAACTGAGATTTCTCCTTATGAAATAGTTCACACCACAAACCTGAAAGGCCTAGTTGCTTGTATAGACAGAATAAAATCCATTCTTGCGGATGGCCTTTTATCGCATACACAATCTAAGCTGACATTAAAATTCTGAATTTTATTAATTTGGTAGATTGTTGGATTGCAGAGTGTAGAAAGTGAAGGCAGACTGTAAATAACAGAAATGAGAGCATGCTTTCTGCGGCCTGTGCTGTGCACAACCATCCTTTGTGTAAATCTGTGTCATTTGTGTCTGTAATTATTACAGCCCAGCTGTAGAGCACTGTGGGATGCGCCCGAGCTTTACCCATAATAATAAAGATAATAAAATATTTTGTAAAAGCATGCATTAATTATTAATACAGAACGCACTTTGTGGAAGTTACAGCTTTGCATTAAAAATGAAAATATGAAGTTAAATTAGAGATCTTCTGCCTAATTTCAGTAGCACAGTGACATCGATTTGAAAAGGAATGGGAAGAGAGTTTGGGTTGATGCCTTTTTAATATTAATAATATGAATTCATATAATGTAAATTCTTAAATAAATAGATTCTTAAAGAAATACAGGTATGGGATATATTATCCAGAATGCCCAGGACCTTAAATCTGCTAAAAAAATCATTGAAAAACATCTACTGTATTGAACCCAATAAGATTGTTTTGCCTCCCATAATGTTGATTAAATCTTAAGTTGGCCATAGGCACAAAGATTTACCTTCAATTTGTATGAAAGATCGTACGCCTTCATCTCCCGACCTGCCACTAACCATTCAGACCAAATAAAGTAGTTAAAGAAGAGATCAGACAATGTTCTGCCCCACAGCAATCATAGGAAATTTTCTACCCGACAAAGCTGGTGACAGTCTCCCACTGAAAATCGTCAGATCAGCAATACATGCAGAGATATGATCGGCAGCCGACAGAAATCTTCTAACCTTTCCGATGGATGAACGACCGATCTGCATAGCAAGATAAATGTCGAGAGACTCTACACACAAACCGAAAATCGTACAAATCGAGAATTCGTATGATCTGATCTGTGCGTCTATGGCCAGCTTTAGTTACAAGGTACTGTTTTATGAATTATTTCATATAAATGTGAATTATTTGTTTTGTCAATTATTTGTTTTGTCAATTATTTGATATAAATGGAGCCTATGGGAGATGGCCTTTTTTAGAGCTTTCTGGAATGGGTTTCTGAATGACGGATCCCATACTTATCATGGGTTTTTTTGGACATCATCCAGTTACTTAATTTTCATTAAAATGATGACTGTGGTGCAGATTTACTATTGGTCAAATTTCGAATTAAAAAAAAATTTGAAATTCGACCATCGAATTTAAAGGGGAAGTAAAATTCTTGGAATTTGAATATCGAATTGGAAGGATTTTAATTCGATTGGTCGAATGATCAAATAGAAAATATTGATTGAATATTTCCTATTCAATCAAAAATAATGAAACGCAATTCGGTAGCTTTGATCTGGCGAACTAGGCAGGCGAATATAAAATTTAAAGGGGAAGTAATTCGACAGTCAAATAGTTGAATATTTGATTGAAATTTCATTTGAATGATTCGAATAATTCAATGCGATCAAATTTTCAAAATTCACTAGTTGAAGTGGTCTTCAAAAACATTTGAATCTTTTTGAAAATTCGAACTTCGAATCCTTCATGAGAATTTAGTAAATCTGCCCCTTTGTGTATTTATTTATTGTTATAGTGCCACAAGATGTACAGCACTGAAAATACATACTGATATAAATTTCACATGCATTGCTCTGCTCCTTGCATGTGGCTAGTCCACACTAGTTTAACAATGAAATTATGCCCCAATCACAGGATGGTCAAAAAAATAAATCAACACAATATAAACTCATATCCACATGTATAATGCTCTTTTTTTTCTAGAATGCTTTGAAGGGCTCTTAGACATTTTAGCGGTCATTTATGACCTCTAACAATGTGCCTGTTATTTGCACTATGCACAATGTATTGTTCCTTGCCACAGGCAGCCCCAAACAATATATTGCTGTACTGACCGCATTAGTCGGCCCTATATTCATGAGCGGTAGGAGGCACATATGACTCCCTTCCCAACCCCTACCCCATCCCCTAACACTGCAATGGTGCCCTTCCCTTACAAACTGCCACTGCAGTCTGCTATTTGCACTGGATTTTCAATCCAGCTTTTGTAGTTGAGTGCATTATTCTTGTTAGATGATGCACTAAGGTGCACACTCTTGCTTTATTGATTTATGCTCTCATAAAAACACAGCTTCTGGGAAGCATTGTCCACACCTCTGGCCATAAAAATATCACGACTTCTTATTGTGTCTAATCACCAATGATAATAAAGTAGGGGCCTATTTACTACATTTTGAGATTACATATTTTTCTGCAATACAAAAAAAATGACAGCAAAAAAAACGTAATTTCAAAATCTTTTCAGATTCTAGATTTCCGAACTTCAATCCTCGAAAAATGAAAAAAATTGCCAACCTAAAACTGTTGAGCTTCTAAGTCAAATGGAGGTGTATTTTCTGCATTCTAGCTGTTGTAGGTGAATTTCAGGAACTGGAGATCACTCGAGGTGAAAGAAAAGGTTTTACTTAGCATAGGCTCCACCGATTTTGAACTCACAAAAAGTCAGAACCCCAAACAAAGTAATCACAGAGTTTTTATAGACTTGTAAAATGTGAGTTACCTGTGGGAGAGGATAGAGATCTGCTCTTACAGTCAAGCAGGTGGCTCAGCCTCAAGTCCAGGGTTAGCTGGAGACAAAAAAAAAAATTGACCATCTGCATACACAGAATTTTATTCTCTTTCACTATTGAGTTTAAAAAAAATTTTTTTCTTCCACAATTTACAGTTTTATCAATTTGAGGTCTTTAATAACCAAGCTGTTGCTTGATAAAAAAATTGTGACCATTGAAAAGACTTCGATCAAATTTTTTGAAAGAATCAAATTCGACCTAACTCCTATCCACAAATTGCCTACATTTATCAAAAGCTCTGGTCGGAAAAAGTCAGGAATGGAAAAGTCTTGACCAAATCACATGAAAATTCGAATCATGTGGCTTTTTTATAATTCAATGCTTGAATCGTGCAACTATTACGAATTGTCGCCTGATAACCTCAACTTCTTTGGATTATTGAATAAAACCCAGCACAGATCACAAAAAATATCTTCAAATTATAATAATGAACATTTGCCATTGACTTCTACAGGACTTCACAAGGTTTTGGCTGGAAGTAATTTCAATTAAAAGTAAATTATCATTTACTTTAACAATCAAATTTGAAAAAACTCTCAAATTAAAAAACATGCCACAATATTTTGCTATAATATTTATTGAATGGACCTTGCACTAGGTAGATTAAGAAATTTTAAATAATTAGTTTTTCAAATTTAAAAAATGGATTATATAGTCAATATGATTTACACTACAAAGTGGTAAATTTGTTTTGGCCTTATTACTGTTTTGAGGAACAGGTGTCATTCGTATTATCCAACAAACTGGATGTTTCTCTGGACTGATTCCTGTCTCTTGTAGATTTAGAAAATATGACCTGATTAGTGTTTCAGATGGGTTGTGTTATCATTTTAAATGTTTTCTTAATGTCCCCAGAATAAATTTGTCTTAAAAAATCCAGGAATGTTAATTTTTCTGTAATTATTTCATAAATCTATTTAAATTGAATTTAAATTAAAAGGGGCCCTCACACCCTCCATAAAGGACCCTTTTTACTGTAGCTATTTTTGGACAAATTATTGGATTGTCACAGGAATGATTTAAGAGGTAGACATATTATGGTTAGTATGCTTATCCATAAACTTGGTCTGGAAAAGATGCTTAGAATAAGCCATTCTATAACATACTAAAAGTTAACTTAAAGGTAAACCAACCCTTTAAGTTTTTATGGGACTGTAGTGTGTTGGCACAGTATCATAGTGTATAATTAGAACGTGGAAAAATTTTCAATAGACAGCAAGTTACTGTTAACTGTCTAACCATAGAAGCCATAGGACATCTGAACTACAGCTTGTTACATTTAGTAGTAGAACCAAAATATTGAAGCCTTGAAAAGGTGTACAGATCTTGCCTGATGCACCCCCACCATGTAGTCAATAATCTGTAATTCTATTACCCAGATTTTGTGGCTTCTCATTTCAGCACCCATTTATGTTGCCATAAGTTGTTTGCAGAAAAACCAACAAATAGTTGTAATCTTCCCAATCGATAGATGGACAACTATAGAGCATTAAACTGTCGTCATAAGACAATTCAATTTCATTTCTAAACCATGATTATCTAAAGCTTTAAATTTGAAGCTAAAGACAGCGCTTACAAAGGCAATAAACTAAACACAAACCCCAATTCAGAATATAGTTTATGACAATGCATTCTCTTGCGAGTGCCAATACAAATCAGAATAAAGGTTGGATGTAATACAAAGTAAAATTATGCCTTCTTGTTGGTACAACCTCATATACTCGCCGACTCACTGAAACCTAGCAATTGCATGTTGGTCTGCATTCTGCAAATAGTTTAAAATTACCAAAACTATGAGGTTTGTTTACTAGGATTCAGATTTTCTATTTTTTAAAGAATCATATTTTTCTCTACAAATTTGTGTTTTTTATTTCTCTAAAAGTCAAAATCCACAAAAAACTCATATACAAAATTTCTGCTAGTTGAGGTCCTGTAGAAGTCAGTGGGAGCTGGGTTGATCCTATTGGACATTTTCAGACTTTTAGAGGTTATTGGATATATATTCACTTGTAAGTTTGAATTTTTAGAGGTTTTAGAGATTCGGATTGTTCAGCACTTTTTTCTGTTTGTATTTTATGGGAGTTATTTGCTTTCTTATGCTGCAAAAAGCCTGAATCTGAAAATCTGGCATCTCAAACCTGTCAAGGTCATGTATAAGTCAAAGGCAGATGTCCCTATGCCAATTTGAAGATATTTTGGTCTGCGCTGGGTGCAGCCCGATAATCTGAAATGTTTGGGAGTTTTGGGCAATAACCTTAAAATAATCAAATGATTCAGGAGAAAAGTCTGAAAAAATCAAATGATTTCGGTTTTCACTTGATCTTATCGAGTCTTTCCGCGATCCAATTTTTCAAAGTTATTTTAATGATAAATAAGGTAAAATCGTGGATGGGAGTTTGGTCGAGCTTTGTTTAATCAAGAAATTATATCAATTTGGGTTCTAATAAATAACTATATATATATATATATATATATATATATATATATATATATATATATATATATATTCAGATCTTATAATAACTTTCATGGTGTTTGTGAATCAGGGAAGACAAAACATCTAAAATCAAATTAAGGACTTCTTATTTTTGACAGATGTCTTTAAGGCGTCATGCATGACTAGATCACTTCAACATTTAAGTTGCCTCTTTGGGTCGTGTTTGACAGTCCATCCTGACTACCTGATCTTATTAAGTTTGTTCAGATTCAAAATCATATGCTCCCATTGACCCTACTGGGAGAGACTAGCAGAAGTGGCAGTTAATGGAACCACAGCTTTGATCTGTTTGTTTTTATTATCAGCCTGCATGAACAGAACGATGAATATTATATATCGTGCTAAATGCGGGCAGTAGTAATGTGTGGACTGGCCCACAGGCTGTGGGTTGGGTGAGTTCTAGCCAGTCTTTTGGCTGTGGGCAGATGCGGGCTGAACTTTAGCCTAAGTACACCCCACCTGCAACATTTTACTGCTGCTTCCGTGAGCACCTTTCATATGTTCATGCTGGCTGTGCCCCATCCCCTTCTATGACATCACAGCAGGGTAGGGCGCAGGTATATACATGAAGGTTATATACGGGTTATGCACCGGGTTAGGGTCGGGTGCAGGGGCTGCTGGGCCAGGTTAGGGTTGGGTGTGAGTCCATATTTGGGCAACTGGCACATCACTAGCGGGCAGCACATTCTTACTTCATAAACATTCCACAACACTGATCAGCTACGAAAAAATGGAATTAAAAAATGCAGTATCTTTTTTTTTGTGTCCTCACCACGTTATCCAGTTGAAGCCGTCACTGGATTTCTGGCAGCTAGTTCTCCAGACCCAGCTTGTAGTTCCCCCCAGAGTCGACGGATTGATTTGCTACACTTGGATTGGGCACTGATCTCCGCTACTTGGATGGAAATGGAACCATCTGTTACACCTCTAGTTAAAAGAACATAAAGTTGAGCATTTCATATAGACAATACCACCCCTGATACTACATACACTAAACATTGCTATCGCTTTCTCTCTCTCAATCTCTTTAACTTGGCAGAACGCAACATCATGGAGGATCTAATAGGAGGAAACAGACTCTGGAGCGACACTAGAATAAATAACACTGTTGCTTCACAATGAATGTCTTTATTGAAATGGAATTAGCATGAATAGAGCACAAGCAAGAATCTTTTTATTTTGCTAATGGATTGCAACCTCTTCAGTTTGCAGGATGTGATGCCATCGACAAAGTACATATCTGATGACCTTCATAAGACCCACATTCAAAGGTGTCATTTCACAACAACATTTTTGTGCCACCTGGGAACATAAAAAGACGCTGGTACATAAATAAGCATTGCTTACCCTTGAAGGAGGAATGTCATGCCTGTATCATGAGTACAGTACAGTAGTCCTTTGTTATATTGGCTAGACTATAACACAAAACAGTTTCAAGTGTACAACCAAGACCTCCCAAATATTCAAACTCAACAATGGCTGAAATGAGAAATAGGGATGAATATAAAAAAACGTTCACAGCAATTCCTGTTTTTCAGGGTTCAAATGGAAGCAGTAGATACAGGTATAGGACCAGTTATTCAGAATGCTCAGGACCTTGGGGTTTCAGGATAAAGGATCTGTCTGTAATTTGGATTGCCACACCATAAGTCTGCAAAAAGTTATTTAAATATTAAGTAAACCCAAAAGGCTTGTTTTGCCTCCAATGAGGATCAATGATATCTTTGTCGGGATCATGACAAGCTACGGTTTTATACTTTTTTAAAATATGAATTATTTGATTAACATGGAGTCTATAGCAGATGGCCTTCCCATAATTCGGAACTTTCTGGATAATGGATTCCTTACCAATAGTTATAGTTCCCTTTCATAACTTTTCTCCAAGATTCTGCTCCCTACTGCTCTTTGTGGTATGCTTAATGAAGTCTGAATTTTCTTCACTTTGCATTGCTTTCCTTTGTCTCTCCTTGAGCACTGTCTCAAATGTTTGTTAATTTTAAAAACATGGAAACTAAAATCATTGTCTAACTATTCCCAAAGCTAGCCTCTATCCATCTGCCCTATTTTCACACAATGCTGTGCATTTCCTTGAAATCGGAAGTATGCCATTGAGAGCACAATGCAGTGAAATTCCTCTTGCCATGAAGTTAAATGTATTTTTACCCGTGTATTTTATTCCCCTAGAGAATAAACACCATAAATAAATTATTTATGTGGGATATTAGCATGGTGGAGGTGACAATGAGATGCAAAAGTGACTAAGATATCCTTACAATGGCAACCTGCAAAACAATTCCCTTTGGAGAAATTTGTTGTTTTGGTCTTGGTCAATTGTGAAAATATTCACAGTTTTGCACTGGTGATCTTTCACCTGTTAAAAAGATGTAAATGTGTACCAGTGCTTGGTTAATTTCACAAAACTTGCCCTGTTCTATTTGTAAATTTCCAATATCATGGTGAATTAAAATGTTTTATGAAAAGTCTCCAAATGTTAACTTTGGTCATAATAAATATGCTACTCAGTTCCTGTGATGGACTGTTTCCATATAAACTTTTATGAGACAGGCAGAACTCATTAGCAAATAAGCTAAATGGTCCAGAGACAAGAATTTACATGAAAAAGGAGCTCATGTGATGAATTCCTGCTTACTCATTTGTTTTGGCAGCATCTTTTTTCAAGCCATGTGTTAGCAAACTGTTTTGTTGGTGACAAAAGCTCTACTCACTGGTTCATGAATGGAAAAGCCACAGACACGTCTGTCCGAGTTCCAAAATGTCATGGAATGTGTTGGTATTAACAACAAAAACGGGACATACCAATGTGCAACTGGGATTATACCCTTGCAGTTGGACAGAAATATTGCGGTGGATCTTCCTGGCCAGCCTCCCTTCCTAAGTGGACTGTGGCATGCTGCCATATTAGATCTAGATGTGATAAGATGAGCGTGTAAACCAAGAGAAACAACCTGCTGAGTTAACTCTGTGAGGGGTTATTCATGAATGTCTGGGTGGCTAATATTGATGTGTCACAATAGTTGGTTGCCATTCCCATTCTATAAAGCCTCTAGCAACAGTGCAGGACATGTTATACCTCCAGGTACTAGAATCCATATCAAAATCTTTTTAGCAACCCCTAAAAGATCTGGATCTCCTTTAGTATTGTTATGTCCCACTTGCAGCAGTGTAGTAATTTAATCAGTAAAGAGCCTGACTAATGAGAGTTCCCTGGAAGAACTAGGGTGAGAAATAACAATATAATATGAAAATTTTATATATTAACGTATGTATCCTTACAGAGCATTGGTTTTTAAGATGGGGTCAGTGACCCCTATTTAAAAAGCTGGAATGAGTCAAGAGAAGAAGGCTAATAATTATTAAAAAAAAAACTATTAAGAAAAAAAATTAAGATTTTTGAAAAATTGCTTAGAATTAGTCATTATATAACATACTCAAAGTTAAGTTATAGGTGAACCTCCCCTGTAACAAATGCTGACCTCCTGACATAGATACTTGGCAGGGTCATAAGGGTCAATGAGAAGAACAATAGAGACAAAAACTGGAGAGCAACAGGGGGCTCTGCTATGGAAATCTAAATGTACCTATGGAGAGGTGAATGTACTATACATCTGAAGATAATATACACAAAGGGGGTTATTTACTAAAACTCAAATTGATCTGGTCAGGCTTTTCGGGGCAAAAACTAAGAAAATGTATCATACGATACTGTAAAAAAAAAACAGAATAAAAAAATCTCAAAACTATCAAGGTCAAGTCAGTGGCAGATTCCATATCCCAATTGGAAGATATCCTGGTTTGCACTGGGTTTAGCACAATAATCCAAAACATTCAGGGTTTTTGGGCAAAAACTCAAAAAAATAAAGCGATTTGGGAAAAAAGTTCTTGATTTTAGCAAGTTTTTTCCCAATCCGATTAATTTGAGTTATTTTAATGATCACTGAGGCAAAATCAAGGATGGGAATTTACTGAGCTTTTTTTTTTTTTTAGATAATGAGATAAAATGTGATTTTAGTAATTACTCCCCTAGATTCATCGCCATACTCCACCAATGAAATCTGTGTGAATAAATGTATTTGCCTTAGTAATATGATTTCAATTTCCATCTACTATGAATATCATTTTGTTTTCTTTTCTCCCCAATAACATAAAGGAATGACATAGATGTAAAATGTATTTATAAAGATGCTGATGTTGTGCATCAAAAGGCTGAGGGTCTTCTCTGGCAGTGAACACAAGCTAGCGACTGCCAACAAATATATTTATTTATTTTTAATTTTTTTTCTTAAGGCTTTTTCTGACAAGGATCCATGGGTCAGGAAATACAACCACTGTGTTGACATAACAGTTCCCAAAGTGTATAGTCTTTAATCTAGATCTATTGAATGTGCTATTGCATCGGAACGGCAGGAAAACATTCTATTGTTATGTGTGTGACAGACATAATTAAACCTGAAAAAGCTTATAGAGAGGTTGTCTTTCCCATGAATGCAGGGGAAATGACCTCCCCACAGCAAGATAAAAATAGCAAATGTAATGTCAAATAAGGTTCTTCCAAATGTTACCGGCAGATAATTATTAGCCTTCATTTTAGAGTCCCTGTTTCTCTGCTTTAAAAACAGTTCTTCTAGTTCTTCTTCTTTCCAGTAACTAGGATACCAAACAGACTTGGCTCGGGACATTTTTCATAGTAGTAAGACACACATGTCCATCAAGTTCAACCTTTTAACGTTTTTTAACCTGCCTAACTGCTAGTTGATCCAGAGGGAGGCAAAAAAAAACCCATCTGAAGTCTCTCCAATTTGCCTCAGAGGGGGATTCTTGATACCCCACAAACTGAGTTGATTGAGAATTACTCCAGAGGAAACATTTTTCACCTATGCCAACTGCATATGAGTCAATACCACAAGATGTCTACTCTGCCACCATTTCTTTCATCATACTTGTTTCTTTGACTTTAAAGGTAATAAAAGAAATTTAGAAAGAGAATACCAATGAAAAAAATAACTAAAAAAGTTTTTTTATTATCTTGCCAGTCTGGGTGCTCCATTCAAAGGAGAAAAATGACAGGTATTCACAGATCCCACAAACAAGCTTGTAGAAGAACTGGGAACTTTATTTAAGCCACAAAAATAGATCATTACAAAGCCTTATGCGTTTTGTGCCAATGGGCACTTAATCCAAAGAAATTACCAAAGTATAGTGCTCATATAGTGGTGACTTAAACTAATTCTACAATTTGGCAGCTCATCAGTAATGATTTGCTATATCTGCTATGCAGTCTATGAGGGAATACTAATAAAGCTGTAAAACTGGAGTGGAAATAGAATGACTTTTCAGTTGATTTTCCTACATGAAACACACCTAGACAAGTGATTGGGACTTTTTTCCTCCCTAATTCAGTGTTGAATACATAGGTAAGGTTGGCACACCACCAGAATTATCTACTGGGTGCTCACTGTAAGGTAATAGTTTCAACCCCAAACAAGGCATTTGTATTTTTTATGCATGTAATCCTGAATAAGACCCCTTGAAACATATTGGTTTATGTCTTTTTTGATTGGCCTACCTTCATATCACACACCCATATGGCAATAAATCCCTCCCACATGGCACCAGAGGGTCAGAGTACAACTCCTTTAATCCCAGATCTTTCTATGTAACTTGTCCTTGGTTAAAGCCCTGCACATACAAATCAATCAGGTGTTTCTTTACACTTTTTACTGTAACTGTGAATAACTAAAGACCTCCCTGAGATAGAGAGCCTGGCGTTGGGAATTCAAAACCAATCCTGCCTTCAGCTGTTCCAAATAATTCTGTAAAAGCAGTAACTATTCTGCAGCTTTCACTACACCCAGCAGTGTGGAGACATATGTCTTGTTGGTATGTGTATATAGGTGCCAATCCAAGGGATAAGCAGTAGCCACAATGAAGAATTCTGTTAGTGGCAGAAAATCTGACTGAATGCGGAAATCATTCTTAATGCATTTTGAAAGAAATAAAACTCTTTGTATTGAATTGTATTTATTTTATTTTGATAGAACCACAATATTACACAGTCCTTTACAAGGTGCAGTTAATATAAAGTAATCAGTGTACATAAATACAGTGTTAGAAGTTGCAATACACAATTGGCATGAAATTCCTGCCTCTTAAGAGCTTACAATTTATGGCACATTCCATTCTACTTCCATTCTAACCTTTTTTTGCTGGTTGCCATGCACCTATACCTGTTCCATTGCCTGTAAAATCAAAAGTAGCCATGCACTGGTCTTTGAGTGGAATTATACCTTACAACAGAACATGAACAACAACAGTTACAGGTCCTGTAGTGCTTCTTGTTGTTTGCAGCACAAAGATGTTTCAGTAGAATGAAGCTGCAGAGAATAGAGTAGAACATTGGACAAATAGAAATGGTAAATGGTGATGCTTTTGTAACAGATACTTCTCTTCTATACCTTGGCTTTGATGGGTAAATTCTAGGACATAGGGGTGTCTATATTTGAATACTGTACATGGCTATTTTAAATACTTGCAGGAGATGTGCTCATTGAGGGCTTTAAATATGCTACATATTATCTTCCACTTGCCTCCAGATCCATAGACACTCTGTGTATTTATTTGTTTCCTGCCTTTAACCTGAAAAACACAGAAGAGGCTGTTTACATTGAGACAAATGCTAGAGCACTAATGGAGCGTGCAATTAAAAATTCCAATGCAAGATGCAGACCCTGACAAGGTACAAGGAAGCCAATGGACAGGGCTCCCCAGCACCCTGCACCCAGCAGCAGTGCATTACAAAAAAATATCAATCCATCTAACAATGCATCTTGATTGGCCATATGTATATTAATGTACATGCAAGTGATGCTTATTCAGTTATGCACTCCTCCTCTGGAATTCTCTCCCATGGTCTGTCCAATCTTTCAGCTTTCAAGAAATCTCTTAAAACCCACTTTTTTAGAGAAGCCTACCCTCACTGTTAACTACCCAATGCAATACCGCTTAGATTGTAAGCTCTTTCTGTACAGGGCCTTCCTCACTTTCTGTACCGGTATTTATTGTGATGTATGTACAGTAACTCCATATTTATTGTGGTGTATGTAACTCCTTATGTTCTTTGTATGTAATTCATGTGATTTAGTTGTATAATCACATTCACTTTACAGCGCTACAAAATAAGTTGGCGCTATAGAAATACATGTTAATAAAAATGCAATGCATGTCTTATGGCTTTTAGTTTATCCAGCTTTCCTTGTTTTAATGTTACATAATTACAAATTAATTTGGGTCAAAAAAAGGCAGAAGTCCATTAAGTTCAACCCTTTCAAATACATATAAACATATTCTATACAGACTTATCTGCTATGAACGGTCTACTAAGAACCCAATTGATATCCTCTGTAGCTCTCTAGTTGAGTCAATGAACTTGCCGGACAAAGTTGTGAGACTAATATGTAGATATGATAACAACATCCACCAATAAGGTGAAAATCTAGGCACTGGCAATTACTAGTTACTCCTCGTTGCAGGCATTGCAGGCTATTTTTTGAACTGAGACTTTATGCTAAACATTTTCACATTTGACTTGGTTTCAGGATTAGTGATGGGCGAATCTACCCCGTCTAGCTTCGCCGAAAAATTAGCGAATTTCCAGGGAAATTCGCGAATTGGTGAAAAAAATTGCGAAATGAGTCGCGGCACGTTTTTGACGCTTGTCGCGTTAACGTCGACGCGTAGCGTCAAAACAAGGCGCAACTCATTTTTTTTGTTGCGAATTTTCGCTGGTGTTTCACAAATTTATTCACCAGCGGCGAATCACAGGAATTCCCCGAGAATTCGCCCCTGGCGCATAAATTCGCCCATCACTATTCAGGATCACTCGTTCTCATTTAATTTCCCTTCTTACAGTTGACCTGATGGTTCAATACAGTTATAGTTCCTTAAATGTAATCTCACTTGATACTGATGCCTTAACCTAGAGTTTCCCATCTGTATTTGGAATTGTGTGGCCAGCACAAACAGAAAGGCCCCCTTATTGGATATAAAAACAGACCCAAGACTCATCAGTTTACTCAGGCATTTGATTAATGTGTATCCATCTGTCGAGCACTCAACGCCTGCCTTCTAAAATTCTCTATGTCCATATTATATTTTTATCTTCTGCAATAGTATCCTTTATCATTTTAAATTCTTTCCTGCAATTGTAAAGCTCTTTCAGCCACATTGGGACAAAATGTTTTCAGTGAAGTTATCGCATCTCCTTTGCATCAACAGGCCAGAAGAGCATGTGTTTTTCTTATGTGAATGTTAAGAGCAACGTTTATTTAAATTCATTCTTTAAAAAATTAATAAATGCAAAGTAGGTATTTCCATGGTTGAGATAACTGGGTCACGAATGCATATCACTTATAGCTCAGCTGTTATTCATAGCCAGTTACCAGTTGGTCATATACATATAAATGCTTTACAATACTCAGGCTATGGGCCTATAAGAAGGACATTTTTATGTAACAGATGATTCTGATCACCAATAATCATCAGCATCAATGTAGGTATTTGGTTTGCAGTTGGGATACACAAAAAACACACCAGGCTGTTAATGTTTATGCCAATGTTTGATGCACAAAACAATCCAAAATTTTAAAAAAAACCAAACCACACCAAAAGGGCTTTGTGATCACTGAGCTCCTACCTCTCAACATGTTGCACGTCGTTGGAGGCTTCCAGGTATTTTCTCTTTTTATTTCATGTAATTGCTCTGTTCATTCAACTTTACATTGATAAAAAAAAAACTCAATTTTCAGCTGTCAGTATTTGAAGATATTCAAGGGACATTCAACCCATGTCTTCTGTTACTCTCCCCAGGGTCATGCCAGATGTGTAGGTCATTTTTCACTGACATTACAGAGAAGATCTTCCCAAAAGAGCTTGATGGTGTTGAGATTTGGTAATTGTGCCAACCAGTCCTTCACTTTCTATTTCTTCCCCAGATAGGTTTTGCATGGATCAGAAATATACTTAGGTTTTGTGTCATGCTTTTAGTTAACTTTTACATTTCAACTTTTTACATTGCAGGAAGTCTTATTGGTACGACCTACACCCTATGTGAGGGAACCCCGACCATTTTTACCTGGGAACCTGTAAAAAGAGTTGGGGAGTAACAAAATCATGAAAAAATTCCCTGGAAATGCCAAATGTGGGCTTTTGTTGTCTATGTGAAAAGACCCTACCTGTTTTTTATGCAACTAAAATTTGCTTCTAGTCCTGGAATTCAAAAATAAGCTCCTGCTTTGAGGCCAGTGAGCAACATCCAAGGGGTTGCAGAGCAATATGTTGCTCTTGAGCCACTGGTTGGGGTTCACTGCCCTATGGGATGGGGGTATTCTCTTAAGGCCTGTTGTTTTATGGGCATTTCCTGATTATTAGGCCTGGTCAATGAAAGAGAACCCAAAGGTCAGTGCATTAATGCAATACAATATTTAGTGCCAAGTTTTTACCATATGGTATTTGCCATATAGGCCTGTGCCTATATGTGTTAAGGAGATGGCTCCTGGATTTCTATATGGTTAAAAAAATATTTGCAGGGGAAAAAACATACTTCCCCTGCTGCTGGATGGTTTCCTACTAAATCTGGCAGCAGAGGTGGGGTGTTCATCGATTGGTCCATCTGTGGTGGAATTGATGTCATGTATGTTGCTCTGTGATATCACATCTGCTGACATCACACAGGGGTGCTCACGAGTCTGGTGCCTACTGCAGCACTGGACCTGAATACTCTACTGTATACACTTGCTTATCTGGAACTAGAGAATAATGTAAATAATATTGTAAAATGAAAGGATGTTATAAGTCACCAAGCAGTTCCAAGACCTTAAAATAGCACAAGGCTGAAGGTGGAACAGGTCATTGAATCCAGGATGACTTCTATTATCCTTATATTTTACAGTAACTCAGGTGATGCAAATGTCATCACTAAACACCAGTTATCACTGATGACATCAAGACATCAATAAGCATGATTGCTATGCATATTTTGTATGTTACAGGATATGCATGGTGCTTGTGTATTTTATATATAAAAGCATTATATATATATATATATATATATCTATATATATATATATATATATATATATAAAACAAACAAGAAAAAGTTGTGCTCACCACTAATTTTTAAAACATATATATATATATATATATATATACAATACCAAAAGAGGGGGGCTGGGGAGGATTTAGCCTTCAGTGAAAAAACAGCGTTCAACGGACATTGAATACAGGTAATGCTAGAATGCACGTAATAAATAAAACAAATTAGGGACCGCCATTCGGGGTTTACCTTGACGTGGTATGGTGGCTTATCAATTTTATGATCATAACTTTGTAACAAAATAACCCCTGTTTTGGGTGTATATGCATTAGCATTTATTATACTTATATATACTTTAAAGCCTTTAGAGTGCTCCCACAACCCCCCTGTTTTTGATATTATATATATATATATATATATACAAGTCCAAGGGATGCCAGCACTCTCGATAAAGTTGCTTGAATTTGCCTGGGTGCAGTGCCAGTGAATTATCCATAACTCCTACAAAAAGGTCCGCACTCTCAGGACTTATAGAAATCATAATATTTATTATAAATGATAGTCATTTATAATAAATATTATGATTTCTATAAGTCCTGAGAGTGCGGACCTTTTTGTAGGAGTTATATATATATATATATATATATATATATAAACAAAAAAAGGGAATACCAGCACCAGGGGTCTTTGCCAAAAAAACATTTGTATTTCACATGGTATGTACAACCGACGTTTCGGTCCCTCTTGGGACCTTTTTGAAAAAGGTCCCAAGAGGGACCGAAACGTCGGTTGTACATACCATGTGAAATACAAATGTTTTTTTGGCAAAGACCCCTGGTGCTGGTATTCCCTTTTTTTGTTTTTGTTTTTGTATGCTGATTATCCGTGCACAGGGGCAGCTGAGAGAAGGCTGAATGGAGAGTGGTGCGGTCCTGCAGAATATTTATATATATATATATATATATATAAAATAAAAGAGGCTTATGTCAGAAGCATATGGATTTTAATTGCTAATAATCCATTATTTTTTGTAGGATATGGCTAATCACAAGATAAGTGAATTTTGCAGGATGATTCAGTCTTTTCCAAGCAGAAGGTTTGGTTCTGCATTGCTAGGAACAGAGTGTTACCTTTGCTGTGTATGGAGGTAGTATCTAAAGAGTTCAGCTTGTGAGACTGGATCATGTGGCTTGAGCTCATTAATCATGACTTAAAACCATCCGCACCACAAGGCTTAATTATAAGCCATCTTCCCAAATTTATCCTAGCCTTTCATCACATTGACCTTGCAGCATGGAAGGTTTTTACAAGAGCAAAAAGGGACCTTGACATGACTGGTTATCATGTTGTTATTTTACCATCATGGGGTTTAATTCCTAGAGCTTGCACTATTATAACTTTACAGCGGGGTTCTTGCTCAGTTCTGATTCTACACTGTATTCAGTACTGGTGTGTTCAGGATATGATGGAGATATAATGTGTAGCATGTAATCGCTTATCAAGGTTGGTTTTGTTTAACCAACATTCACACAACATTGCTCTGGGTTTGGACCACTTGTCAAAATGAATGTAAGATCATTTGGGCTGTGATCTAATCTTATTTATCAGTGGCAGGTTACATTGCAATTGATCCGTAAAGTCCATTTGCTCACCACATTTTCTGAATAGCTGTATAACAACAGGTGTGGCCAAGGCAACCACAATGGGTCATGATTTGGGTGAAAAAGTGGAGTAAAAAGGCATCTAATGCTTAAAGTCAAACTCTTGCCATCTTCATTATCTTCATCTTGATATCTTCTTTGTTTTTTTTATCAACTCCATATGGGCTTTATGGTTATTCAAATGAGCTAAGTGATGTATGAAAATTCAGCATAATGATGCAAGCAGTGAACCAAGGGTGTAGAACAAGGATTGACATAATGTGCGCAGCCTCCATATGCCACCTGAACAGTGTGATGTATGCGGGACCCTGTTACACCTCCGCACAACTGTTCTCACAAGCCAAGGTGTTAACAGTTCCAAAAATTATAGGCTGCTTTTTGTCATGTCCAAAAAATTGTGTCTTCTTAAAACACTGAATGCCATTGGGACAAAGGCAATTGTTCCCTCTCCCAAATATATTACCATGTGAATAGGAAAAAAAAACATTTGTCCGTTATTGTAGCAGTGTATTCTTGTTCATCTGACACATGTACAGGTATGGGGCCTCTTATCCAGAATGCTTTGGACCTGGGGTGTTCCCAGATGATAGATCTTTACTTAATTTGATCTTCACACCTTAAGTCTACTAGAAAATCATGTAAACATTAAATAAACCCAATAGGCTGATTTTGATTCATTATATCTTAGTTGGGATCAAGTACAAGCTACTGCTTTATTATTACAGAGAAAAAGGAAATCATTTTTAAAGATTTGGATTATTTGAGTATAATGGAGTCTATGGGAGACAGCCTTGAGTTTGGTTCTCCTTTAAGTGTATAAAACCATGAAAAATTGTAATGCAAAATTAAAAGCAGTTGAGGTCTCATTGAAGTCAGATTTTGGTTTTATAAAGACCTATCTATACACACATTAGCTATATACAGTTGTGCTCATAAGTTTACATACCCTGGCAGAATTTATGATTTCTTATGAATGATAACACAACTGTGTTTACTATTTTTAAATCATAATCATTACACAGTGTAAAAACCACAAACCCACAATACAAGTAAAAGCAGATGATGTCCTATAAAAGCCAATGGGAGCTGACTTGGTTGGATTCTGACTTGGTTGGTTTTCAGATTTTTTTTTCAATTAATTTGTCCAAAAAACTAAAAATTTTAGAGGTATTAGAGATATTTAATACTTTTTCTTTTTGTACTTTTTTATTCCAGTCTTTTTATGGCATTTGTGATTGTAGAGAAATACGGGGGAATGTAATAAAAGTCAGTAATGGAAAAACTATTCGCAATGCGAAAAGTTATGCCTTTGCACGAATAAATTTTGCTTTGTGCGAATTTAATCTAGCTTTTTGCGAACGCGGAAACTGTTTAGCGATGTCACTTCCACAGTGACTCAACCCCCTCTACCCCTCACTCCCCCAGCTCCGTCACCGGATTTTAATAGGGAATCGGTGGTGGGGGGTGAGAGAACATTTTTTTAAAAAAAAGGAGCACTGGGCACCTGAGGGCTGCCCCCACAATTCTGCTTCTCTAGGCACAGGCCCTCGGGTGCCTATATAGAAATACGGCCCTGATCGGCAGAAGACTTGGATATCGGTTGGCTCACTGATCTGCACAACCGGAAAATATTAATCGGACGCCTTTAAAGGCACTTGAACATCGGCCGCTGTTAGTGCTGAAGCGTCAGATACAGGTAGAATTCTAATGTTCCTATTTGTATATGTGATGGTTCAGCTCCATAAGTGTGTGTTGAAATGAACAATCTTTCCTGGAAAGATCTTTTGCAGGAAATACAGGCTCTGATACACTTGGTATATCTTGAAGCCCTGACATAAATAGGACAAAACTTCTTACTAGGAAAGAAATAGAAGCAGTCACTTGAGTGCGAGGAAATGGATTCCTAAATGCAAGTGTTAAAACTTTAAAAAATGACTTTGTCTGAAGGAAAGGAAAAAACTAATTTAAACATTTTTATTCTGATGACAGTATCCCTTAATCACCCTGTCAATTAACCATGGCTGCTTGGCACTCAGTCCAACAGTGAATACCAGTGTGGGTGTCATTCTTGCTGTGTCAGATATAAGGGCAATGCACGAGCTCTAATTAGCCTCAGCCACAGATTCCCTGATAGGCTTGTTTACTTTTAGAACAGACGACTGGTTTTGCTCAGGAATGCCCAATAAAGTCTGGTGCCAGCATTGGTTTTATGGAAAGGCTGGGACTGGAAAACAAAAGGAAACTAATATGAAAATCTCCACGTAGCTATGCTGCTTTATCTATATAGCTTTAATTATAGTTAAGCATTATTATAGAGATGCATTTAAAGGTGCAGTTCAACTTAATATTTACTTTTAGTATGACCTTTTAAAGTTTACTGGAATATGGTAATTTTTTCTGCAGCTTTCAGTCTTGGAATTTCAATTGCTGTATATATGGTTGGAAGCCCTGAGTCCAGGGCCCCCCCACGAACCCCCCTCACCCCCTCAGACCCCCCTAACCTATAACAACAGCGCCACCGGGCGCTGATATCACTACACCGTGCCGGGCACCGCGCATCACTGCACATGCGTGCTAGGCACCCGGCAGGGAAGGGGAGAGGGGGGGTCTGGCCCGGGTTTTTTCCAGGTGCCCCACCGGCCCATGAGAGTCGGGCCCACCAGGTTTTTTCCCGGTGTCCCTCCAGCCCAGTCTGACACTGGTTGGAAGTCCAGCAATATGGAAGTCAGAATGGAAGAAAATAAGAGAAAGCCTGCAAAGAAAAGTAAGCAATTAAAAATAACAATTATAATAAGATTTTAAGGGTTGGGGCAGACTTGGGGAGATTTAGTCGTTTGGTGACTAAGAGCCTCTTCTGCGGGGGGCGATAATCTCCCTGAACTGCCATCCGTCTGCTTGAATGAAGAATCGCCTGCGCTAATGCACTCGCAGCACTTCGATTTCCGAAGTTGCCACATGAGGAAACTTCGGGAGACTGCGGAGATCGAAGTGCTGCGAGTGCATAAGCGCAGGAGATTCTTCATTCAAGCAGACAGAAGGCAGGAAAAAGGCAGTTTGGTGAGATTGTCACTGCGCAGAAGAGGCAAATGGTTACCAAACGACTAAATCTCCCCGAATATGCCCGTCTGCCCCAACCTTTAAAATCCTAGTTTGTTATTTTTAATTCTTTGCAGGCTTTCTCTTATTTTCTTCCATTCTGACTCCCATATTGCTGGACTTCCAACCATATATACAGCAATTGTATTGTAGTGGCGTTAACTTATTTTTTGTCCAGAGAATTCTTAGTGGGAGTTTAATTCTCTTTAAACTGTGCATTTAATTCCCGCGATTCGCCGCTGGCGAATAAATTCGTGAAACGTCAGGAAAAATTCGCCGCAAAAAATTCGCCGTCAAAAACGACGCGCGACTCGTTTCGCGAATTGGCGAAAAATTCGCGAATTTCTCTGGAAATTCGCAAATTGTTCGGCGAAGCGAAACGCGGCCGTTTCGCCCATCACTAATAATCATCAGTAGTGATGGGGGAATCCACCCCGTTTTGCTTTGCCGAAAAATTGGCAAAAAAATTTGCGAAACGAGTCGTGTTTTTGACGCGCGTCGCGTTCTTTTCGATGCGCATCGCGTCAAAAACGACGCGTAACTCGTTTTTTGGCGAATTTTTGCCAGCGGCGAATTGCGGGAAATGGCAAAAAATTCGCTTTTGACGGCGGCGTCTCTTTTCAATGCAAGCATCCGTTTTTGCATGCCAGCATCGGATTTTGGACGCCAAAGCAAACTTGGTGAAAATGCAGATTTTTTTGACTCTGCGAATTCGCTCTTGGTGAATAAATTCGCCCATCACTAATAACAAGCATTATTAGAAGGGTTGAACCATGAACTGTTTTAAAAACGCCTCTGAAATTCAACCAATCAAAATTTATTTAAAAAATCTAATTTTTAAAACTCGGATGAATGGAAATCAACCCAAAAGCTTGATTTGATTCAAATTTTAAAAACTTGATTCGAGTTTTTTTCTCAGGAAAAAACTTGAATGTCAGGAAGGCTGCAAACAACTTAAAACTGATCCCTGGACCTCTCCCACTGACTCAAACTTAAACAGCGATTCGGCAGGTTTTAGGTTTCGAATAGTTGAAATCAAGTTCTTAAAGGGCCAGAGTATGATAAATCTAATTTAAAACATTCAAATCAAATTTTAATAACTCCCTAGTCGAATTTAACAGTTTTGACTGAAAATTTTAATTTCCAATTTTTAATCTGACCCTTGATAAATCTGCCCAAACTTTTGTCACTGGCGTCTAAACTTTTGTTGCTGGAGTCTAAACTTTTGTTGCTGGCATCTAAACTTTTGTCGCTGGCGTCTAACCTTTCATCACCAGCATCAAAACTTTTGATGCTGGCAAATTTGTTTGTTCACAAATTTATTAGCCGGCCGAACCACGGAAATTCACCATGAATTTGCCCCTGGCGGATAAATTCGCCCATCGCTAGACTGCAGGACGGAGAGAGTATTTTGTGGCTCTCGGGGCACTCAAGTTATGGGGCTATGCAGTAACTGCGTGTCTCCAGCTGCTAGCAACACATTTCCATGCATTCCTGCCCATGACAGCTTGGTCAGTCTAATAAATACATTAGAAACTGTTTTGGGGAAAAAAAGTGTTAGGTTTTCACTGGGATGATTAGGAACAGCTGTGTTTTCCTTGTTTCAATTGACCAGGAACATTTTTAATTATATTAACGAGACATCAGCTGTAAATACAGCACAAAAACAGAACTCCTGTGTGCCGCAAAGCAACTTATTTCCTAGATAATGTCCTATTTCTTTGCAATATATTTGGATTATTAATTCAGTCAATCAAGAATACAAAGACTGACAGACACAAAATAGTTATTATAGATGATAACTAAGATATAGATGATCCCAACTAAAATATAATGAATCCTTACTGAAAGCAAACCCAGCTTATTGGGTTTATTTAATGTTTACATGATTTTCTAGTAGACTTAAAGGGGTGGTTCACCTTCAAGTTAACTTTTAGTATATTGTAGAAGGGCCAATTCTAAGAAACTTTTCAATTGGTCTTCATTATTTATTTAAAGGGGTTGTTCACCTTTGAGTTAACTTTTAGTATAATGTAGAGAGTGATATTCTGAGACAATTTGCAATTGGTTTTCATTTTTTATTATTTGTGGTTTTATAGTTATTTAGCTTTTTATTCAGCAGCTCTCTAGTTTCAGTGTCAGCAATTTGGTTTCTAGGGTACAAATTACCCTAGCAACCCTGCATTGATTTGAATAAGAGACTGGAATATGAATAGGAGAGGGACTGAATAGAATGATAAGTAATAAAAAGTGGCAATAACAATACATTTGTAGCATTACAGAGCATTTGTTTTTAGATGGTGTCAGTGACCCCCATTTGAAAGCTGCAAAGAAACAGAAGAAAATTGCAAATCATTAAAAAACTATGAAAAATAAATAATGAAGACCAATTGAAAAGTTTCTTAGAATTGGCCCTTCTACAATATATTAAAAGTTAACTTGAAGGTGAACCACCCCTTTAAGGTATGAAGATCCAAATTATAGAAAGATCCTTTATCTGGAAAAACCAAGTTCCCAAGCATTCTGGATAACATTTTAATACTGACTTGCCTTAGGACACTTTGTAAGGTTATTCAAACTTTCAAGATGTTTTCAGAGTGCTGTAGAATTTAAAGAGTATATCTGTAGTGAAAAGGGTATGGAACAGTGTCTATTTGACTCATATCTTTTATTAATTTTAATTGTATAACATTTATATTTTAAAGTGGATTCATATTTGGATTGATCATAACCAGCTATCATCATTAATATTTGTCACAAAAGACAAATATGAAATCTGGAGCAAAATTTCATTAGAAATAAATACTAGCATATCCAAGCATATACAGGTATGGGACCTGTTATCCAGAATGCTTGGGACCTGGGGTTTTTGGGATAATGGATTTTTCTGTAATTTGGATCTTTATACCTTAAGTCTACTAAGAAATTTAAACTTTTAAACATTAAAAAAAAAACAATATGCTGGTTTTGCTTCGAATAAGGATTAATTATATCTTAGTTTGGATCAAGTACAAGGTACCGTTTTATTATTACAGAGAAAATTTTGAAATTAATGGAGTCTATAGAAGTCTTTCTGTAATTCAAAGCTTTCTGGATAACTGGTTTCTGGATCCCATAGCTGTACTACCAAAGTTGCTTTTATGTCAATTACTTTAAAATGTTTGTAATTTCCACCTAAATAGCATATGTATCATCTAGCTAGCAACTAGACTATACAGGTATGGGACCTGTTATCCAGAATGCTCTGGACCTGGGGTTTACCAGATAAGGGTCTACTAGAAAATCTTTCAAACATTACACAAGCCCAATAGGCAATTTTTTCTTCCACTAAGGATTAATTATATCTTAGTTTGGATCAAGTACAAGGTACTGTTTTATTATTAAATAGAAAAAGGAAATCAATGGAGTCAATGGGAGACAGCCTTTCCGTAATTCTGAGCTTTCTGGATAATTTGTTTCTGGATAACGGCCCCCTTACCTGTATATCTATGTCTTTATCTTGTACCACTATCTATCTCTCAGGTTAAGTATCCAATCTTTCTGGATAAATTCAATGAATATTTTACACTTTGCACTTTTGCTAAAATGCTAAAATGTGCGATATAATCAGCAGTACTATACTACTCATACTCCAACCCTTATAATGCCAGACAAGTGATCAGAAAAGTACTTTTTTTGCCTAAATAGAAACTAATTTAAATAAAATTATACATCTGTGCTCACCTGTCCCGAAAAATAACAGAATTACGATTCAATTCGCGGGACATTTTGACAGCATTTTATTTGCGCTCTCCAGTTGTAAATGCTTTATTGAAAAAATATTAAACTTTAATTATTTTTCTGCTGCCTTGGCACAAAATGAAATAATAATAGTAGTAGAAAAAAAATGTTTCCCCTCCAAAAATCCCACTAACTTCGAACTTTCACAGTTATAATTTATTTGAGTGGGGAAAGCAGGGTTATTGTGTTGTCTGTCTCGATTCTGTAAGAAATGCATCAATTTTGTATTGCGCTGTAATTCAATGACTCCTTCCTGGCTGTGTGAATTATTAACACACTGGGTTCATTATATTAAAAAAAAGAGCCCTGTTACTTTTTGCTAGTCTTCCCATACTTATTAACTTTCAATCGATCACGAGTTCATCTCATTATCAGCACAAAATGAGCATTTTAACTGCGCAGGCGAATCCTCACTTTTATCTGTCTTGCCATTGTCGCTAATACAAAATATATTATTTAAAGCTTGCTGAGGTGCACAAAAACGCAATATTAAAGGCTTCAGAATAGTTTTGTGGTAACTTGATTGTTTAGTCCTGAAACTGCATTATTTTATCATCACATAAAAATAAATAAAGGCTTCAGAAATGTCACCATTTCAAAGTTTGGAGAGGTGTAAAAACTGCTTCTCTTTTCCAAGGAATCTGAAGGGTTAATGTTTAGTTGATGTGCGTACAAGGAAGAAAGCCTATCCTAAATTTACCCACACTGATATGTGTGTACATGAATTATATTCACTTATTCATGTGACTTAATTATGTATCTTACAAAAAAATAGAAGACTAAAATAAAGATTTTATATTCAAAATCCAAAACAAATACATTTGACATGCACAATACAAACTACAAACATATACAAAAGAGACCTCCCCACCCCCTCTGCCCTATTAACACGTTATCAGTCACTTACTATTTTTGTGCATTTCATACTCTTTCAAAGTTACAAAAAATTCGCATGTAATCGTAAAATGTGAAAATTATATTCAAACTCCGAAATAACAGACCATTGGATAAAAATATATGGAAGGATAAAAAATCTGCTGGGATATTTGAGAATGCAATACAAATATATAGAAAAGAGATTATAGAGCTTCACTAACATTTAGCAGTCGTTTGTTACTTTTGCTTCATTTTTAATTGTTAGTTCTGAAATTGTTATGAAATTCTATTTCATAGTTAGGAAAAAGCAACTTTATTGATATAAATAAAAAATATTCTCTATATATAAATATTTAAAAATGCACACAATTGCCCTGAAAATGAAAAATGGTTTTATACTCACAATCCGAAATAAATTTAAGCATGCAAAATACACATTTTAGAACCCAAAAATTTGATGAAATAGCATGCGATACAAATAGTTGAACGAATAATGCAGTAATTCCAAATAGAGAATCGACTTAATAACATCTTAACCGGCGCTGAATACCCTTGTTTCATGTTCTGATGTTGTCAAAACATATATATTGATAGTAAAATTTACTTTATTTGTAAGTTAAGCAAACACTACCTATATGAATATTCTAAAAATGCATGTTATAGTTTATTTGAGAGAAATATTACAGATAATTTAAAAAAAAAATGCATGTGTACAAGCTAAATATATACTACATATACATACATCAAAATATGTTCTCTCTGAAAAAAAAATAAAGCATAAAATTTAAAAAACATTTCATTTGTGTAGGTTAAAAATAAACTACCTATAACATTTAAAAAAAAAAAAAAATTTTTTAACCAAAATAAAAAAAGTTGGTAGGTAAGTTAGATATATCCAACTTCTATTAATATTTAAAATAAACATTAAATTCTTTTTTATATTTGTAAACAAAAAGAAACTAGGACATTTGAGAAAACAAGAATATCTTAAATCACTTTTATATTTGTAAACAAAAACAAAAAGAAACTAGGACATTTGAGAACCCAGGAATACCTTAAATCGCTTTTATATTTGTAAACAAAAACAAAAAGAAACTAGGACATTTGAGAACCCAAGAATATCTTGAATCACTTTTATATTTGTAAACAAAAAGAAACTAGGACATTTGAGAACCCAGGAATATCTTAAATCGCTTTTATATTTGTAAACAAAAACAAAAAGAAACTAGGACATTTGAGAAGCCAGGAATATCTTAAATTGCTTTTATATTTGTAAACAAAAACAAAAAGATGCTAGGACATTTACGAGCCCAAGAATATCTTAAATCGGTTTTATATTTGTAAACAAAAACAAAAAGAAACTAGGACATTTACGAACCCAAGAATATCTTAAATCGGTTTTATATTTGTAAACAAAAACAAAAAGAAACTAGGACATTTGAGAACCCAAGAATATCTTAAATCGCATACAAGTTTTAGGAGAACACATAACACAAATGTGCAGATAAGAGACTCAAAAGCTCCACTTCTATCTTATTAATAAGTGGTTACACTTGTTTCTCGTATGTTGATGTTGTCTAACATTGGATTATAAGTATAATATTTTTTATATTGTAATTATTTGACAAATACAACAAAAAGTGATTGTCTAAAGCTTTTAGATTGGAAGGTTTGTAGCTCCTCTTCTAATGTAGAATTACAATAATAGTTGCTCAATGAATACACGTGTAGAACAGTATTTTTGCTAATGAGAATTGCAATATAACTACAAAGTCACAACAATGCCAACAGAAAGTGTGGAAATGGATGTGTATTTTGGGGGAATACTGCAAGCTTAGAAACAAAGTAGTTGTTAATGGATTCTTCTACGGCTGTTTCCAAACTTCTAGAGATCTTCAAAGGTTATTGAGCCGTGCAACATATATTTGTTTTAATGTGCATGATATTTGAAAAGTGGTTTAGCTCTTAATTACACCGAATGAGTGTAATAAGAGGCAGGTTTATGTGACTTCCCCTTGAAGGACTTCAACAAAATACATTTTAGTAATAAGCTTTAGTTCTATTTTTTTTTTTTTAAATCAAAATGGAAATATTAAATTTTGTATATTTAAATTGAGTTCAATAAAAAATTGGCAACGTTGTTATAAAATTACACAGAAAGCAGATAATGGGTGAACACGATGGGTTCAAATCTTTTTTTATCCCTGTTTAGAAATATCCAGAGCCTTATCTGTATGCCAAATACTTGGTGATTTACAGATTTACATGGGTCTTCTGTGCTTAAACTCAGTACTGCAAACTCTACCCATTAACATATTAAATGGAAATTATAGTTCAAATACAATCAGAAAATAGATGGACAAAAACTACTGACAGACAGTCAGAAGCATACACATTGGCAAACATATTCTTTCTGTTCTTTGCCCTGTCTGGACTGACAGATGTATTCTGGGGGGAGATCATTTCTTTGTACACCGCATCAGAACGGGAAGCTGCTCCTGATCTCCTATTGTCATGAAACCCCCCCTCCCCACAGCAACATCTAGATCCCCTAACACAGAAAGTGTATCTGTGTACAGAATAAGGAATGGTTGTCTAGTTTCTGCCAGTTTGTCCTTGTTATGCTGCTGCTGGTACTGCATGTCTGTATCACAATATTCCCTACAGTCTCTTTGAATTACATGTATACATTCTTTATAGGGTGCGAGACTGGTATGCAAATGGGCACACACCCACCCAGACACTAGAAACCATCCATATATGGTCTACACTCTATTAATTATGTTTCTAATACTAATTCCATCATCCACAATCACACTGCCTACATAACACCATATACATTTCGAATACATATACATTTCAAATTCGAATTTTCAAGTTTTTTTATGGCCAAATCTATCAAATTCAACTAGGGAATGGTTAAAACTCAATTTTTTTGAAAATGTTTTATTCAATATCAAACACTGGCCCTTTAAGACACCAAATTTGACTATTCGCCACCTAAAACCTGCCGAATTGCTGTTTTAGTCAATGGGAGACGACCTGATATCCATTTGGAGTTGTTTGCACCCTTCCTGACATTCAAGTTTTTTTTGGAGAAAAAAATAATTTTTTAAAAACTCAAATCAAATTTGTTTTGAAATTTTCGGGTCGATCCTATTCACCAAAGTTTTAAATTCGATTGGTTGAATTTCGAGTTCATGGAAGTTTATAAAATTTGAAATTCAACCTTTGAAAAATGTGCCTCTAATTATCTTTATTTTTTCCTCTCCTAATGGCGACTCCCTTGGATCCAATGATCCAGAGTGTTCAGCGGGTTTATGTGCAGGGCAGTCAGCTTGGGGCACCCCAGGAATTCTGTTGCTTTTGCTAAGGAACACAGAGCAAGATAGCTCACCGTCTGATGGCTGCATCTTGCCGATCTATAAACAGCAGTGCCACTAGGTAGGCAATGGGTTAAGTTCTGCAAATTAGTGTAACAATGGTGTATGAAAACTGTCATTTCACTCAATGAGCTCAAAGACAGAATCGGAGGCAATTAAACAGCTGCTGGATCTAACTGCCCTAAATTTGGCACCGAGGACTTTATACAGCACACAACATAAAACACAGCCATAAATCACTGAGCATTTTTAGAGACTTTTGTTTTCTAGGAGAATAGGTTGGGGAAAGTCTGGTGTGTAATAATTAATTAAACGACTTGCTGCAGTCGGGAGGGGATGCGACTTTATATATATAACACAAATGAGAGTTGGCAAGGGCTGCCAGCACTGAGCTCCCCTTGGCACTAAAAGGGAAAAGTCAGCTAGTGGTCGTGCGAGAAGGGGCCATGGGGGTGGAACATGGACCAAGCTGGGAACATACTCAGATGCTGCTTTAATATTATGCAATGGAAATTGGTCGGTGCCACTATGGGCGTTTAATCACTGGGATGCCCTTTTGTGTGTCCCTTGATTTAAAGGGGCACTTTTCACAGCACAATAACCCTCTGCTTCCACTTTTAATAAGGATTTATTGTGTTGTCTTGTACTTTGTGTGCATTTTTTTTCTTTTTAAGATTTCATCCTGCACATTCCTTGGAAGATGAGCGTACAGGAGACTTAATGCATCCCACTCTCCTTTTTTGTTCCTATCCTCCTGCATACACAGTTAAACTTCTGGCTATTGTATCTGAGAGCAGGTAACACAGAGACAAACAGCTATTTTTTGTGTGTGTGAAATCCATAGATAATCCCTTTGTATAAAGAGTCGCTCCTTATCTCACAGCCTAATAAATGTTTCAGCTGCGGGAAAAGGCAGAGTTTGTTTATACAGAAGGCTTCTTTAGTGGCCAAGGGATTTGTTTTGATTGTTGCTATGATTGCAGTTGCATCTATCCTGCTTCTTCTCATAAATCATGCACATGTGCACCTACTGACACTAGGAGCCATGGCCTCCCTGGATGTAAAGTAATTTCAGGGTTCCCACATGGGGTTGTGTCACAATGTCCTGCAGATAAGTGCCCAGAAAATAAATGCTCATTTAAATGCAAATGATACAGTCCCCTTTCTGGATGTTCTTGCCACAATTGCCCATGATTCACAGATAATGTTCACCCGCAATTGTGATGAACACAATACTCACAGGTGAAAATTGGGGTGGGGGGACACTGAATTATGGGGAAAAACAAGACAATTTGGAGCAGATTTACTAAGGGTCAAATTGTCGAGGAATTTTAGCCCTCAAATTCGACTGGCGAATAATTGGTGAATAAATATTCGCCAAAATCCAATAAAATATTCTCCCATTTTGAGCGCTTTTCAAATATTCGCCAAAATCGTAGGATCAGATGATTTTATGAAAAATTCGTATGAATCGAATATTCACAGCGATCGTACGAATAATATTCGATACAAAAACTTCCCGTAGACTTCTAATGCAATTCGGTAGGTTCAATCTGGCGAAGTAGGCAGCTGAATATAAATTTAAAGGGCAAGTTCTTCGACTGGCGAATAGTCGAGCGTTCGAATATATATTTTTTTAATATATTCGATGGTTGAAAATATTTAATTAGTATATTCAAATAGTCACACAATCGAAAATAGACTATTCTATCGCATATTCGAATCCTTCACACGAATTTAGTAAATCTGCCCCTTTGTGTCCTAAAATTGCACAGGTAAGTAAATTCAATTTTAAAATTTGTTATTAAAAATAACAGAAAAATTAAAAAATTTTTATTTAGCCTGGGCAATCATGAGTTCACTGAACCTTTTTGGTGTTATATATTATTGGGGTGGATGTATTCTTACTTCTAAAAGCAGCATAAGGCCTGTTCCCCAAAAACCTCAAATATGGATCCCATGCTGTTTAGTTTGGGTCTCTTTAATCCCTCCAAATAATATGAATTTTTCATACTATTTAACATTGTGTTTACATACAGCACTTACAACAGGATTATAATCAGAATTTTTGGGTAGCAACGCTGATTCTGAAACATGATATTGGTCCCCTGAGAAAAAAATAACGGCAAAAATATAGCCAAAACATTTCTGTACTATTCTATTGTGCATTACGCTTAGAGAGAAGCCCTCTCTTTGTTAGACAGCTACTACAGATATGGGACCTGTTATCCACAATGTTCGGGACCTGGGGGTTTCCGCAGGGGCGTTTCTGCCATGAGGCAAGGTGAGTACCTTGCCTCAGGTGGCAGCTCCCCTTTAAGACACAAAGTTCAGTTTTTTTTCTACACCGGCAATAAGCGCCGGCGATCCAAAAAGGGACGCCCACGCGAATTTTCTTCCAGGGCGAGATTTTTCAAGGCATTTATTCGCCTACTCCGAATAACGGGAATTTGCAGTGAATTCGCCCATCACTAATTATTTGTGGATATTGAGTTATTTAGCTTTTTATTTAGCAGCTGTGCAGTTTGCAATTTCAGCAATCTGGAATATGAATCAGAGAGAACCTGAATAGAAAGATGAGTAATAAAAAGTGGCAGTAACAATAAATGTGTAGCCTTACAAAGCATTTGTTTTGGGGTCACTGACCCCCATTTGAAAGCTGAAAAGAATCAAAAGATGAAGTAATTTTATAACTATAAAAAAAATCAAATTTCCCAGGCGTTCATAAAAGCTATGAAAGTCCTATATTCTTCTATATACACTCATCTACATGTTCTGAAAGGTTAATATAGTTTAATATGGATTGATAGGAGGATGTAAGGATATTTGAAACTTGGTGCTAGTACAAAGATAGAATACCCTGCCTGGTCCCTCTCTGTGCATTACATACCGTAGAAGGGGAGATATCGCTATACCCTGCTCAGTGTGGGCTTTGCTGGGCAAATCTGGACCCCAGCCAGGCTTAGATACAGTCAGATTTATGAACGAAAAATTCCAGTTGCAGAAATGTGATATGCCATTTTTATTAATAAAACTAGTGCAGTTGCCTTGGCCAGCTGGGTGGGTTTTACATGACACTCTTTCCATCTAACTCTCGTTTTTTTTTCCTGAGCCATTTTTTTGAAAAGTATTTGTTGTATGCAGGGGCGTAACTATAGAGGGAGCAGACCCTGCGGCTGCAGGGGGGCTCAGGAGGTATAGGGGCCCCACAAGATCGTAATTCATATTCAATGTCAATAAATATTGGTAAAAGTGGTCAGCCCAGGGCCTGAAAAATAATCTGCTGTTGGGATACAGTAAGATCCAGTTCCACCATTGACAATCAGAGATGTATAAGAAATGAAGGTTATTGGCTACATATATGAAGTATATGGCATTGTACATGTAATGGGATCTGTTATCCAGAAACCCTTTATCCAAAATGCTTTCATTTACTGAAAAACCATGTCCCATAGACTCCATTTTAATCAAATATTTAAAAATGGTTTCCATTTTACCAAGATACAGTATATTAGTACAACAGGAAAACTTCTGGATATGATGGGGGGCCTAAACTTAGTTTGCTGTGGGGCTCCACTGACTGAGCCTATGTGTGCCCAGACTCGCTTCAGGGATCAGTGCCGCCTGAGACGGCGTTCGCAATGTCGCCCTCCACCCACCCGTCCCGCTTACCTTAAGGTCACTGACTGAGGTCTGCTGGGGGCGCATCACTAGCACAGAGTGCAAAATATCGCTCTCTGCTCTAGAAAAGCCGAATTTCCGGTTTAACGACCGGAAATTTGGCTCTTAAAGTTACCAAGAGTGGCTATTGGAAAGCCATCTCCCATGATATATATTTTGAGCAAATAATTTGTTTTTGTTTTTTTTTTATGATTTCTTTGTAATAATAAAACAGTAGCTTGTACTTGATGGTAACTAAGCTGCATGAATCCATATTGGTGGCTAAACAACCTTACTGGGTTTATTTCATGTTTAAATAATGTTTAGCATACTTAAAGGGCACCTGTTGTCAAAAAATAGTATCCCCAACCAAAGTTGCAGGATAATAGAGCTACAATCTGGTTGCGGGTAAAGGTAGATTTTTTTTTTTAAATTGCCCCTCGCCAGCGCTAAGATGCTTGCACTAGAAGGACGCTCCTGGTCACTATTAAATATACTGGAGGATTATCAATCTGGGATTTTTGCGTATGTCTTGAATTTAAAAAATATATTGCCGCCTCCTAGTTGACTGGTAACCAAAAAGATCAAGTCACTGGACAGTCAAAAAATATAACAGGATAGTAAGAACTTGGAAAAAGAAAATGAATGGACTGGAGCAGCATGGGCCCAGAAGACAAATGGCTGGCCACCAATCACATTCTACTTTATTATTTCTACCAAATGGGAAGCAAAAAATCCAAAAAATATCCGGAGCAATCCACAACATCAAATAGCACAGTGACTCCCAGAATTTAGTGTTATATTAACAGCACAGGCACTATAACTCCCAGCATTAAATGGCAAAATTACTCTAAATAATAAATGGAACAGTGACTCCCAGCAATAGTTGCTACAGCTTAAATTGTACATGAACCCCCCCCCCCCTGTACAAAATGGCACAGTAACTACTAAATTTCAGTGGAACAATGACTCCCAATATTTAACGGTACTGTGACCCACAGCATTAAATGGCACACTGGACCCTAGAATGAAATATCACAATAGCCCACCATGAAAGGGAATACTAACTTTTGGGATTCAATGCAGTGGCGTAACTACTAGCTGGTGGGCCCTGGTGCAGGATTGGCACCCGGGTCCCCTTATCGGGCTCTCCCCCTATGAATTGCACATTGGAGTTCTCCTTGACTTTCCGGCGGGCCCCAAGAGTGAGCGGGCCCTGGTGCACCCCCTGCTCCCCTGGTAGTTACGCCACTAATTCAATGGTAAAGTGACCCCCTGTATAAAACAAAGCGGTAACTCTTCATATCAATATGATTTTCAGCAAGATAAAGGTTGAGCAGTCAGTCCTGCCCATACACAGACCGATTACTAGGACTGAAAAGCATAAGAAAGCAGTTTTAATTGGTCTGTGAGGTCAGTTTAGTAAAACAAGTGTACCATGTAATGTATTGTTTACAAAAAAAGCAGGGTTAAATCAAAGCACATTAACCATTTATTAATCCCTTTTTATGTTTACAGTAACCTTTTTGTACAGTGGCTCCCAGCATTAAAGGGAAACTTTAATGAATATTTAAGCAACAGATAGTTTGTATCATATTAAGTGGCATATTAAAGAATCTTTAGCTGTTTTATGCAATGTCTTTTTATAGAGACCTACATTATTCCAGGTGTATATTTTTCCTTTAAGAATGACAACAAAATTTGTATCGGGCCAGCAGGACACTGGAAAAAAAACCCAGTGGGTCCCGGCCCTCGTGAGGCCCACTAACCCAGACCCGCTTCCTGGCAGTGATGCTGAATGCTGCTGTCTGATCTCCCCCCAATCACTCCCCAAGAGGAGAAGTTGAAACTGGGGGGTCAAGGTGTGGCTGGGGGGCAGGGGCCCGGGAAGGCGTGGACACCTGAATTAGAGAATTAGAAGCCCTGGTGGCTCCTAGACTCGCCAAGTCCAAGCTGCCAACAACATTAAATGCCACTTTGCTCCTCTCCACAAGGTACTGGGTGCATTTCTCTTCCACAGGAATGATTAGCCAATCACTGAATGATCCTATGGGAGTGAAGCTCACTCCTGCTCGTCCAGCAGCAAGGAGGATAATTTTGTTTTGCCCAAACACTCTCCATGGGTCAATCAAAGTAAGAATTGGTCCCACTGGGAAATTCCTCTGTTTCCTGGCAAGACAACCTGACCCTGAAAAGATGACCCTGTGATAAAAAAAACACAAAAAAATATAAAGGGTCACTGAAAAAGCAATACTGCGAGGAAAATGAAACTTTCTCACAGTCATTCTAAACCCTCACCTGTTTTTAAAGATCCCCTGTGCCCAACCAAAAAAAAAAATTCTGCTGTAACTTTCCAGGTTCCTCCACCTTCTCCAGAGGATTCATGTTGTCTAAGCATACTTTATGGGAGATTTTAATTTGAATCCAGTGAGAGCTGAAAATGCATATCCATCTAGCAAGTGAGTGGAAGCCAAGAAAGGGCAATGCTCAAGTGCAGGTTGGGATTATGGTTGGGGGAGAGAAAAGCGGTCACTGGACTTGGACTGCCTTAAGAAAAATAGATTATATTATAAAATAATGGGAAGAAAGTCATGTAATAAGGAGACCTTTGACTGCTCTGTAACATGCATTCTCTACTTGAATGGCCAGGTACGGGATCTATAATCCAGCATGCCTGGGACCTGGAGTCTTCTATAATTTGGAGAACATTGTTTTACGGCTACTAGGATTGTTTTACTTTCAACATGGATTAGCTTAGTAATCATCACTTGCAAACTACTATCAAAAACCATGTGATATAGAGAAAAAACAAAAATCAGTCAATAAAGAAAATTAGACAGGACTCGGTTATTGTAAAAAGTTCTGCCTTCATTTCGGGAGGAAGAGTCTCAAGTTACATTTTTGCAACTTTAATTCTTGGCGTGTGTAATTGGAAATATTCTGCTACTGAGTAACTTGGTTATTGCAGAGGGTTCTATACAAATATGACAGGCTGCTAAATCCAATGTAAAGAAATTGCAAGAGATGTTTTATTAATAAGTTAGGTACCATTCCCTAATGGCTTCCTCTCAGCTTTGCAACTGGAAAGATTTAATGAAAACAAGACTCTGCGATCGGATCATCTCCAGAATGTCAGTGATATGATTTGACAGAGCAGTACATTGGACCATGGATGCTGACACAATATTACTTCTGGTGGGATCTAAATGGCTTCCTGAATGGTAGATATCGCTGGATATGTCCCTACACATAGCAGTTGGCACATGTGAGAATAAAGGGAAGATTACCCTTATCCCAATCATTTCGTCTTCACCTTAATTCATTGGCACCTATAGGGAAATAAAAAACTCCAGAATAATAAACATCTCCAGTCAAAAGTAGAGCACACGTCCTCATGTTCCTCTATTGGGAATTTATATCAAAATGTTTGAAGATACATTTGATAAAAAAGCTTCAAAGAATAACAGGGCTCTCTTGGTGACTTTCTTGGGATGAATCACGAATGTGGGAATATAAAAATGTGTGTGTGCCCTCTGCAACACATGCTCTATATTTAAAAACTTTTAAAATGGAAGGGAGGTGTAATTTTGGGTGTAATTTGCCATTTTTACTACCAGAATACAATGGTAATGGCAGCTTAATCGTTGGACTGATGGAAAGTTGTGTCCAACACAATGGCAGCCGGTGTGTCAAAATGTGTGCAATTATGCTTGTGTTTTTTGTGCTTTTGTGTGTTTCCCAAACTGTGAGGCTGCTTTACATCCTAGCCAAGTCAGTGGGTGGGGCTAGCCTTAGCAAGCCTTTGGTGGCCCCTTTGAGTGAAGGATTTTTTTTTGTCTACTGAAAATGTGTTGTCAGTATAGAATTCTCAGTCCACTAGGATGGAGGGTTATTTTCCTAAACAGCCCCCTTGACTTGCAATATATGACTAGATGGCCAGGCAATATGGATGAAATCCACCCAACCTAATCTGGGCATGTATGACCGTTTTTAGGGAGAAATTGGTGTGCGTGACTATTTGCTCTTATAGAGTGGAATCCCAACTTGAAGGAAATTTAAAGCAAGATTTGGAGTCAAAACCTATTAGCGAACTTCTTAATACATTCTTAGAATTATGGCTGAATAATAGATCCATCAGGAATTTCATATTACTTGCAACCTTGTAATGATCAATACTGAGCCTCAAAGAGGGCTCAGACAAAGGGAACTGATCTTCTGGTTCAACCAAGGAGGGTTCAACCACGGGAGTCTCCTGTGTTGTTTCTGGGTCTATCAGTACTAGTAAAATGTGGGCAGGCCTGATACTCGCGGGACCCGTGAGTCGGTCGGGTTCGGGCTGAATTTGCACCCCCTTTGCGGATAGTGGGTGGGTCCTGGTCAAGCTCTTCCTCCAACTCTCTCTGCCCACCAGCTTCAAGTGCTGGCTTTCGACACACCTGCCCACCCCGCCCCCTTTGTGACGTCATCGGCAGGGAGGGTCGCGTGGGTCTATAAAGGGAAGCTGGTTGTGGATTAGATACACATCACTAATCAGTACTCTTCATATTTTACATACAGTACATTCATACATTAATATTTATTTGCCAACAGTGAACCCACAATACAAAAAACAGCCTGAATGCCTTTGAAGGGGCCAGAAATATGACACAGCTAGCTAAAGTGACCTATCATATCAAATTGCATGACCATTGATACAAGTATTGTGTCCTATAAGAAATATATTTTACTATTGTGGATCACAAGCACCACAGCTGATAGTCTAAAGGTGGAGAGATCTGTCCGTTTGGCGATGTTGCCAAACGAGTGGATCGCTCCTCGATATGCCCACCTATAGGTGGGTGATATCGGGCTGATCCGGTAGTGGGCCCTAGGGCCCAACGATCGGATCAGCACAAAGTGTTAACAGGCAGTCGGATCGTGGGACCACATCAACGAACAGATGCGACCGCAATCCGACCGGATTTTTAGTCCTATACAATTGACTTTCGCCCAGATATCGATCTAGGAAGCCCATCGGTCTGTCGACAGCTTTTATCGGCCATGTATGGCCACCTTCAGAGTGAAAAACAGGTTACAAGTATGGGACCAGTTATCCAGAATGTTCCAGACCTTGGGGCAGATTCACTAAACAGTGAAGTGGCTAGCTAGCAACAATTCAATCTCATCTGCAGTGACATCGCCAATTCACTAACAGGAGTAGAGACCGTCGCTAGCGTTGGTTCAAACCCAAACGGCAGGTGACTTTTCGCTCTGGCAAACAGTCATTACTCCGCTAATTTCTCCACGATGTGAACGTTACCTCTTTTGACAGAGTTAACTTCACCATCTCAGACAAGGCGAACTGATTAAACGTAGCTACATCTTCCTCAATCTTATATCAGTGACATCATATCCTTCATGCCGGAAATGCATTAAAGATGTAAAAAAACGCTGGCGACTTTTCTTTCCGAACTATTAAACTATTTCATTTTTTAAAACGAATTTGAGGCACATGACACATTTGTTTAAGGGTGTGCTCATGACTAGGGCACTAGACGATCTCTAGTTGAGGCAACTTCGGGCGACTCTGGAATGCCAAAGTGATCCGAGTACCATCTCGCCGGCGTTTACATTCTAGCCAGCAGGGAGGCAGTTCAGGGAGATTAGTCGCCCGAAGAAGTGGTGATTTGTCGCTGGGCAACTAATCTCTCCAAATAGCAGGGTGTGTCCTGGCTCTAAGTGTGGGAAATTTCCAAAGGTCAGACCTGGCACAATTTCTTGATAACCTCTGTTGTTCTTATAAATTACAATGGCAAATGTGGCAACAGTAAAAGTAACAATTCCACTTGGCACGCACTCCACGACTCAGCAAGATGCGGTGAATTAAAAAGCTCCTTATTTCCCAAACATAAGATCTCCCAACGCGTTTCGTGTGTCTCCACACGTATTCATGGGAATACGTGTGGAGATACACAAAACGCGTTGGGAGATCTTATGTTTGGGAAATAAAGAGCTTTTTAATTCACCGCATCTTGCTGAGTCGTGGAGTGCGTGCCAAGTGGAATTGTTGTCGATATTGTCTCCCCTAAGCTGCGGGTTCGGGGCAGAGCACCCGGACCAGATGGTAGAAGCGGTGAGTAGCCTGCCATTACATGTTATTTGGAAGAAGGATTTCTGAATGCGATAGGTCCGGGGCATAAGCACCCGGGCCCACCTTAATTAAGGGTGAGCACCGTAGGTTTTAGGAAGTGGTGCCAAGCCTGCGGTTAATTAAGTAAATGGGACTAGAGCTTACTAAATATATATTGTTCGGTCATTAACAGTAAAAGTAAGACCAACAACAGATACAGGTATAGGACCTGTTATCCAGAATGCTGTGGTTTTCCAGATAATGGATCTTTCTGCAATTTTGAGCTTCCTACCGTAAGACTACTATCATATAAACATTAAATAAACCCAAAAGGCTGGTTTTGCTTCCAATAAGGATTAATTATATCTTAGTTTGGATCAAGTACAAGCTACTGTTTTATTATTACAGAGAAAAAGGAAACATTTTTTTTTTAAATGTGGATTATATGGATAAAATGGAGTCTATGGGAGACGGGAAATATGTAATTCAGGTCTTTCTGTATAACGGGTTTCCGGATAATGGATTCCATGCCTGTATTATTAATTAGGGATGTGCTGAATTCAGGATTCTGCCTTTTTCAGCAGGATTCGGATGCAGCCAAATCCAAGTGCCTGGCCATAATGACTCCTTAAAGGAAAACTATACCCCCTGAACAATGTAGGTCTCTATAAACAGATATTGCATAAAACAACTCATATGCAAAACCCTGCTTCATGTAAATAAACCATTTTCATAATAATACACTTTTTTAGAAGCATGTGCTATTGGGTGATCATAGGGTTGCCATCTTTTCCTGTGGCTGATTCCGGACAGGGGGGTGGGGCCCATGACGTCAGTGGAGCTATGATGAAATGATCGGCAATTGGCTAATCGCTGCGTCAATCAAGCTAATCCCGCCCGGTTTTCCTTATTTGGAAAACCGGGCAGGAAGTATTGACCCGAGCAGCCCTTCAAAATACCGGGCTGTCCGGGTCAAAACCGGACAGGTGGCAACCCTAGGTAAACATAAATAGAAAATTGCCATTTTAAAAAATAAGAACAGCCTCCTTGGATCGTATGATCCAATGGTGCACACAAACATACCAAACAAACTATAAAGTTAGGTCACATGAGCCAATTAACAGACAGAGTTGTGTCTTTTGCTTCAACACTTCTTCCTGTTACAGTTAGAGTTGAAATATTTCTGGTCAGGTGATCTCTGAGGCAGCACACAGACCATCACGAAATGGGGGTTCAAGGCAAGAGATGTAAAAGGGCAATATTTACTTAAATATATATACCAGGTTGGTAAGATTCTTTAATATGTCACTTGATTGGAAATAAACTGTTGCTCAAAAATTCATTTTCGAGGAATAGTTTTCCTTTAAAATCAAGTGACTTTCCTTCACACAAAGGAGCAAGTAAATACATTTTAACTGCACATCTTTCACCCTCCCTATCTCTAATCTGCATATGTAAATTAGGATTCAGATTTGATTCAGGATTCTTTAACAAAGAATTTAGGATTTGGCTGAAATACCAAAATAGTGGTAGTGTACATGTTGGTTACATTATGTGTAGAACAGGATATTGATGAACCTTATTCTCTCCAGACATACTAAGCATTAGATAACATAGATGTACAGGTATGGGATCCGTTATCCAGAAACCCATTATCCGAATTATATACTCCATTTTATCCAAATAATCCAACTTTAAAAAAAAAAAAAAAATTTCTTGTTCTCTATAATATTTAAACAATACATTGTACTTGATCCAAACCAAGATATATAAAGATATAATTAACCCTTATTATATAAAATAGAAAAAAAGCATTCTAATTGAGTTTATTTAATGTTTACACAAATTTTCTAGTAGATGTAGATCCAAATTATAGAAGGATTTGTTATCTGGAAAACCCCAGGTCCTGAGCATTCTGGATAACAGGTCCCATACTTGAATATTAGAAATAGGGACAAACTGATGGACATTTTCCTCTGGCATCCACACCAGAAGAATCTGTGCTAGCCAGCCTGACTTTTCTTACAGCCAGCAAGCAGTGCCCTTCTGATAACCAGAAGCCATTGCCATCTCCACGGTGCCCCCTGTCTGTCACACCTGAGAATGCCTCACAAAGAAATGCTAGAAAAGCCAACGCAAGGTACTGTACAACCAAAAAGTAAATAGTTAACAAAGCAACTGAAAACTGCTAATTATTTAGGATATTTCAAAAGTTACATTTAAAGGAGAACTAAATGTAGGCTAGAAATATGCATACAGGTATGAGACTTGGTATCCAGAATGCGTGGGACTTGGGGTTTTCTGGATAACAGATCTTTACTTAATTTGGATATTCGTACTCCAACCCTGTTAGATGGGAAGTGAAAGGTTATGGAATGAAAATACTGATAGTGTTAATAGGGACATCTTGCTGATTTAGCTTAAATGAGCTGTTTTTAAAACTTATGTTGTATTAAAAATAGATCATAAAAATGTATCGAGTTTGCCGGATAATGGATCTTTCCGTAGTTAGGATCTTCATACCTTAAGTGTACCAAAAAATCATGTAAACATTAAATAAACCCAATAGGCTGGTTTTGCTTCCAATAGGGATTAATTATATCTTAGTTGGGATCAAGTACAAGTTACTGTTTTATTATTGCAGAGAAAAAGGAAATACATTTTAAAATTTTGGATTATTTGGATAAAATGGAGACAATGGAAGATGGCCTTTCCATAATTCAGTGCTTTCTGGATAACAGGTTTCCAGATAGCAAATCCCATACATATTTAGGCTTGATGTGAGCTCATTTATTATCATAGGGATACACATGCAGTTCTCAGTAGAAATCAATAAGGTATTTGCTTTAATTTTATAACTTGAAGTTGACCATTCAATATTTGTCACATATGGTGTAAATTAGCCCTATTGTTTCTCAGAAGGTAAACCCACCGACTCGGGCTTGAACAAGGGGCCCTGAATGATATGCGGTGCGGATCTATATTTTATCTTGCTCTGGCTGATATGTCCAGCCTGGCACTCTTCAACACTTGTTGAACTATAACTCTCAACACCCCATGGTAACCTTCAGCTGTTGGTGGTGTCTGGCAGCACACAAGATGAAGGTTTGCAGATGGGACAATAGATAATGGATAGATAGAAAGATTTATAGACATATATATATATATATATATATATATACACACAAAATGATGTGATAGCGCACTCCAGGGAACTTCTTCTTAAAACTTCTTTATTTTGGTCATATGGTACAAATTTTTAATCAACGTTTCGGCTCCCTTCTTGAGCCTTTATCAAGATTCTTGAGCCTTTACCTAATCTTGATAAAGGCTCAAGAAGGGAGCCGAAACGTTGATTAAAAATTTGTACCATATGACCAAAATAAAGAAGTTTTAAGAAGAAGTTCCCTGGAGTGCGCTATCACATCATTTTGTGTGCATGCAATCCTCAGAAGCAGCACCCGGGCCAGTCAACAAGGAGTTAATGCCAAGGAGTGCGGATCTGTTCGGTCTGTATATATATATATATATATATATATATATATATAGCGAGAGAGATGAAAGATAGACAGATGTATAGATGATCAATAGCTAGATAGATGAAAGATAGACAGATGTATAGATGATCAATAGCTAGATAATAGATTGATAGATAATAGATATATAGATGGATAGATAGAGATACATAGATGATCGATAGATGAAACAACATATAATAAAAGATAGATTAATAGATGCATGGATAGATTTGTTGATTGGTCAAAAGATAATGTATATATGATAGATAGATAGATAGATAGATAGATAGATAGATAGATAGATAGATAGATCGATAAGATAAAATAGATTAGATAGATTAGATAGATAGATAGATAGATAGATAGATGATAGATGATAGATGATAGATAGATAGATAGATAGATAGATGATAGATGATAGATGATAGATAGATAGATAGATAGATAATAGATAGACAGACAGACAGACAGATAGATAGATAGATAGATAGATAGATAGATAGATAGATAGATGATAGATAATAGATAGATGATAGATGATAGATAGATAGATAGATAGATAATAGATAGATGGATAGATAGATAGATATAGATAAATGATGATGATGATAGATATAGATAGATAGATAGATAGATAGATAGATAGATAGATCAATGATAGATAGATGGATTAGATAGATAGGTAGATGATAGTTAGATAGATAGATAGATATAGATAAATGATGATGATAGATGATAGATAGATAATAGATAGATGATACATAGATAGATCGATCGATAGATGATAAATAGATAGATGATAGATCGATAGATATAGATAAATGATGATGATGATAGATATAGATAGATAATAAATAGATAGATCGATGGATAGATCGATGATAGATAGATAGATAGATAGATATAGATGATGATAGATAGATGATACATCAGATAATAAAAAATAGAACAATAGCTTTATTGAGAGATCTGTTGATTGCTCACAAGATACCATTTATATGAAATATAGATAATAGATGACGCATAGATCTGTTGATTGCCCAGTAGATAATGGATAGATAGATCAAAGACAGAATGATAGATGGACAGATTAATACATGCATACGTCAAGGGATATATGGATAGGTCTGTTGATTAGCCAATAGATAGATGATTAAATGATCAATGATAGATTATAGAATAGATTAATAGATAAACAGATAGCTGATCTGTTTGATTGGCTAATTGATAGATAATGGCTAAAAGATACTTCTATCCTTCTCTTCCCCCTGTTGACATCAATAGACAATATAATGTAAATATAACACCTTACCTCCCTCAAATTTTAGTGGAAACCATGCAGAAGATAGGAGTGCTTTTCCATATTAAAATGTTCAAGGCATAAGACCATGGACACCTTCACATTGTATGATGTGAAAAAGAACGGCATTGGCACCACAGACACACTATATACAGAGAGAGCTCCATAGACATATTGCATAAAATGGTGACAGTGGGTACTTACATGCCAGGCACATTATATAACATTAGGGTGAGGGGTAAGTGCAAAACACACACTATAGCAGAATAATTAAATTAAGTGCTAATTTCAACTATAATGGCCTCACACAACTGATTTATGTGGGACTGTGTGCACATGCACGGGCAATGAAATATAATATAGGCTATTTTTCTTGACATAGATATACAAATATACTCCTCTTCCCTTGCCTCATATTGGTCTATTTTATTGCCTTTTCCCTCTCCGATTTAGAATTATATCCTTCCATTTGTGTTACTCTTCCTCTCCTTCCTCTATTCTTCATGTTTGTCTTCATTTTGTTCTCTGCATGTTCTTCCCCTACTCCTCTTTTGCTCTCATGCACTGTATTAATGGGGTTGTTCACCTTTAGTTTTTAGTATGATACAGGCAGTGATATTCTGAGACAATTTGCACATGGTTTTCATTTTGTATTATTAGTGTTTTTGGAGTTTTTTTTGTTTTTTATTCAGCAGCTCTCCAGTTTGCCGTTTCTGCCATCTGGTTACTAGGGTCCTAATTACCCTAGCAACCATGCATTGATTTGAAAAAGAGACTGGAATATGAATACGAATAGGGACTGAATAGAAAGGCAAAGTAGCAAGAACAATAATGCGACAAAGTTGACGCGACGCGCGTCGAAAACGACGTGCGTCAAAAGCGTGCTGCGACTCGTATCGCAAATTTTTCACCAATTCGCGAATTTCTCTGGAAATTCGCAAATTTTTCAGCGAAGCGAAACTCGGAAGATTCGCCCATCACTAGACACGTGTAAACCCCAACCCTAAAAGTACAATTTTCTTTTTCAGGTTAAAGGGTTAATGTGAGACGGAGACAAGGGTGACTGAGATATGAATGATGCTAGCACTTTAATTCCAGCTAGTGAAGCAGTTGATTTAAGCTGACCTCAGACCTCACAAACAGCACGGTACCTGCGTTTGAGGGGGCAAAAACTGCTGGAAATATTCAGAGTAGGTGATGCATACCTCCCAACATTTCGGAAAGAAAAAGAGGGTCCAAAAAATTTGACACGTCATTTTTTGGCCACTCCCATTTTGTGGCCACACCCTAATTACCATGTTCATTTTACAAAATTTGTCAAGTTATGAAAGTTTAAACATATTTCTGTGGGGTTTTTTTTCTCAGTTTTTACAGTTTTGCTAATGAAGGTAATTGCCCTTTAAGATGTGAGTCTAATTTTCCCAAGAGACCTCCTTATCTTAATTGTTACAATTACTTATTCAATTAATTAAAAATTGTTACAATTACTTGTTTGCTTTACTCAAAATTGTTACAATTTATCTTATTTGCTTATCTCAAAATTGTTACAATTACTTATTCGCTTATCTCAAAATTGTTACAATTACTTATTCGCTTATCTCAAAATTGTTACAATTACTTATTCGCTTATGTCAAAATTGTTACAATTACTTATTCGCTTATCTCAAAATTGTTACAAATTATCTTGTTTGCTTGTATCAAAATTGTTACATTTCCAGTAGAACCCCAATTTTACCACCCTTGATTTTAAGTTTTCCCTCATTTTACATTGTTGTTTTGTGGTCCCACCTATATATTATACATAAAACATTTCCTTGATTTTACATTTTCATATATTTACACCATTTATTTTCTGGTCCCCTGAAAAACGTAAAATGGGGGGTCTACTGTACTTATTTGTTTATCTCAAAATTGTTACAATTATTTATTTGCTTATCTAAAAATTGTTACAATTACTTATCTCAAATTTGTTACAATTTCTTATTTGCTTATCTAAAAATTGTTACAAATGATCTTATTTTCACCTGGTGTCTGTTCTGGCCAAAAGCCAATTAAGTTGGAAACTCTGTTTCTTTTTCTGGCTGTTTAGTGCAGAGAAAGTCTGGACTTTCATGTACAAATGCGGGTCTGCAGGTTGAGTTGTCAAAAGCGGGACTGTCCCGCTGAAAACGGGACCATTGGGAGGTATGGGTGATGAAAGCGGATAAAGTTTACAGATCTTTCTTATCTGCTGTGCCTTTAGTTTGTAGGGTCTCCACAGGCCCGTCCACTTCTGTTATTGGTACATTTTACAGTCTGTAAGAAGAGCTGTGCTCTGATTGGAGAAGCTTCAAGGTGAAAGCTCCAATTAGAGTGCTGCTGGTTTCTATAGCAACAGAGCTTGTCAGCAAGAACTGAGTTTTCCCCCTGTGTTTAACCAGCGACATCCAGTAAGGGAGACTCCCCCCTTTTTTTTTTTTTAGATTTTAGGCAGATTTGGGGAGGCTAAGCCTTAATGAAAACCGCCCCATGCACCCAGACATATTCCACTCAACAGAAACAAAATATATTCTCTCTCTCTCCTACACACAATTGAAAGGAAATCTAAGCATCAGAACCGGGGGCTGCTTTAATTGACTAAACCCATGTGCTGCCAGGCATTGGGCCAAATTCCGTGCGCTTCCAATAATTCAGAAATATATTTAAACCCTTGTGTGTGTTATCATGCAATCAAAGAGAATTAATGACAGTGACACACAGGTTAAGCCCGAGTGATTGATGGCTCGCACAAGCAGACGAGCATTAGTGATGGGTGGAATTTAAGGCTGTCACCAGAATATTCTCATTGGTTTCCTTTTAATGTGACACACACAAGGGTAAGGAGTGTGCCCGTACCTGGGCTGGGTGGGGGAGGGCTGGATTTATATGCAAATATATTTATATTAAAATATGGGTTCATGCCTGGCTTGTGCCCATGATATAAATAAATATATATATATATATATATATATATAGGGACAGGGAAACCCAGATCGTGTGTTAATACACAATTGGTGAACACACACACTCTATTGCTTTATGCCTTATTTCCTAAACATTTGCCTTGTAATAAAACCCATATCCCCAATAGCCTTCTATCCAACACAAACATGACCAAGGCGACACCGTTCTTAGGGAACGAAATACAGACAAAATTGTTGCAATCGCAGATTAATTATGACAAATTTCAATCGTGTTTCAAGTATCATTACAGCACGTGATAAGGATAATGCACAGCATTAACGAATGGTCTGGTTTCCATTCGGCAATAAATACAGGAGCCAGCAATTACTTTACACTCCCACATATCTCGTTATGAAGGAGCTCGAATAAACAACAACAACAAAAATCTCCTTTGCAATCCTGTGTTTTCAAAAGTCAATTCGGCATGAGTTCAAAGTAAAACATATAATATCTTCTTCCCTGAATGACTGTGAATTGGGGTGAGGGCTCTTTAAAAGATGGAGCCTTGTATCCTGTGTGCGAGAGCTTTTGGCTTAGACAGCAGCCTGGGGAAATGTCATTAGGTAAGGAATTTTCTGCAAGCAGCATTTAAATAAAAAAAAACAAACCCACATTAGCTGGTAAAAATTGTAAAAAAAAATAAAAATCCAACAAATACAAATAATTACACAAGCAGGTCCCTGCACAAAAAATAATATTACAATATTTAAAATTCACTAAAATTCTGAATGGCATGATTAAACGTGAATAGCTAAATATTCATGTGCATTTTATTTATATATTTATATATATATATATATATATATATATGTGTGTGTATGTGCATCATGCGTTAAAATAACCAAACTAGGAAGCAAGAAAACATAAAAGAAATTTGAGTGAACCACAAAAGATCATAAATCGAATGTTTCTCAGTTGGTGGTAAAATGGTCATTTTGTACAAGACTGAGAAACTGGAACAGCTTGATCAGAAAGGAAGCCAAGAAAGGCATAAGGATTTTAGAGGTGGGTGCATGGTTTATATTCATATATGTTGCCTGATATTACCTTTGTTATTGTTAGAAATACTGTACGATTTTGCTCGTTGAGATGTGTGTTTGGGGGCAGTGTATTTGGGTGCCTCAGACGATGAACGCTAGTTTTGTTTGACCTTTCTGTTTAGATGCATCCCTCCTTCCCAAGTTTAGCAGCACCCAATTACTCTCCCTGGGACACATATAGGAGAAGGTAATCGTTTACTTTAGCTTTGAGCCAGAGAAAGGCATGTCACACACAAGTAAAGCTTAAAGTATATGAAATATATCCCCATAGCTGCCCAGTGGCCCCTTTTTGAAGCTGAATTATAGCAGGAAGGAATACACTGGAGGTAACTGTTACTGACAGATCCCCCTATATATTTCCCTTTATCACTATCCCCAAATACTGCTGCTGGGTGGATAACGGGTTTAATCCTTACTTCACCAAAATAATAGAATTAAGGCAAATTCAAACGAATTTCTGCCTATGTTCCATTGTGTTCATGAAATAAAAGCATTGTTTAAACAAGGGAAGATCCTGTAAATAAACACAAATCCAATGTAACGAATACACTGAGGATTTTTTTTATATATTGGAGATTTCCCAGAGATAATAGTAATATATAGATATTAAATGCAATTCGTAGCAACAATAAAATGCTATATATATATATATATATATATATATATATATATATATATATCTTGTAGATATATATCTGTTTTTGTCTATAAATTCTTACCTGTCAGTGGAAGCATTTATTCCTCGGGTTGAAATCAAATTTTGCTCTCTAGATTAGGAGAAAGGACCTGGAAAATTAGAAACGGATCAAAGCGATTCCGGGTTATTTTTTTTGTTCTTATTTTCATTGGATAGTAATATCTAGATTGAATAACGGCTGGGTGTACCCGGTGTAATGTAATTTAAAAAAAAAAAAAGCAAAACAAAGATATCTAGGGCCAAACAAATAAAGGGGGAGAAACTGACAAGTGCAGTAGGCAATATAATTCAGCTGGGCTCCACCCCCAGCCATGGTTGGTAATTAATGGAGCTACCAACTTTGAAACGCCTGCATTAGACAGGGAGAGTCAAGAGAGAGAGAGAGAAAGAGAGAGAGAGATGCCATTGGAGATAATTGATTACATCCCAATCAACAATAACTTGTTAGCCCAAGTCAATGTATCAGTCGCTGTGGGATTTTTTGTACCTTCTCCCTGGCCAAAGGATGAATTTAGCTGGGAGTAGGCAGAATTCTATTTGAAGGGAAAGGAGTCTGAGATTCCACAAGGGGAGAGAGAGAAAAACCTCCAGCAAACACCGATCCGGGACAATCAGTGGCAGAAGGAAAAAAAAAGTCCTCTTCAAATCTGGGTGGTGGAATCCTTGAGTACTCATTGACTTCTTCCTCCACCCCCTGCCAACCTTCTTCTAAAATCATTTTAACCTTGCAGATTGTGTCTCATCCGCCTTTAAGAAGGCAGCAGAGAGAGAGAAGACCTTCTTGGAGCAGTGGGAGAACTTTTTGGGGTTTTTTTTTTAGAAAAGCCCTCACCAAGGTAGAAAGTCCCACCATGACTTCCAAAGATGAAGCCAAATCGTCCTCGGTGGAGGAAAGAAGAAGGAATGCTTTGGACCTTTTACCACCTCCTGCTAATTCTAACAAGCCCCTGACTCCTTTCAGCATTGAGGATATCCTAAACAAGCCCTCAGTCAGGAGAAGTTACACCATATGTGGGACAGCTCACCTACTAAGCAGTGCAGATAAGCCTCCTGCTGCAGGGCTGCCCCTGTCCAGCAGAGCCCTTCTCTCCCAAACCTCCCCTCTCTGTGCCCTGGAGGAGCTGGCCAGCAAGACCTTTAAAGGTCTGGAAGTGAGTGTCCTGCAGGCAGCAGAAGGTAAGTTCCTCATCTACCTTTATAGGGGGGCCATAAATACTCTAATTTAGCAACAAAAATGTGATTATATATATATATATATATATATATATGTGTGTGTGTGTGTGTATTACACCAACAATGTTATTATTTAAGTGTGTTTCCATGTGCATTAGCTAATCAAGACTCATTTAATGTTGCAATGAGCTGATATCTATTATCCTATACAATAACTACGCGCAGTGTGATTTTTATCGTTACATAATTATTCGCTTTGGACGTTTCTGACTTCAGTGTGTCAGTGTCTCAACGCCAGAATATTAGAGGGTGCATATAGGATATAGTTTGATTAATCTTGTCCTTTTTGTGGGTTTAATGGTATAAGTATACTTACGAGGGTCTGTTGTATTTTCTTTTTTTATTTAAAGGTCGAGATGGGATGACAATTTTTGGCCAAAGACAGACCCCTAAAAAGAGGAGAAAGTCCAGAACAGCTTTTACGAACCACCAGATTTACGAGCTGGAGAAACGATTTTTGTATCAGAAATATTTATCTCCGGCTGACCGCGATCAGATCGCCCAGCAGTTGGGACTGACCAATGCCCAGGTGATCACCTGGTTCCAAAATCGCAGGGCAAAGCTGAAGAGGGATCTGGAGGAGATGAAGGCAGATGTGGAGTCAACCAAAAAGATGAGCCCTTCAGCAGTAGAAGCGGTGCTCACCATCTCCGAGTTGGAAGAGACTGAGTCTGAGCGAGGAAATAGTCGCAGTAGGTCGCCCCAACTTGGACTAACATCGAGCCACATGCCCCTCTCCCCTTCCTCTCCGCTCACAGACCAACACACAAGCAAGGAGTGCTCGGAGGATGAGGAGGATGTGGAAATTGATGTAGACGACTGACTTTTCCCTTGTATTATTTTAATATTACAAACTGAGGACTGATATGGAGCATGGACATTATTTATATGCTGAACTTCTTTCATTTTTCTTTTTGGGGTCATTCTGTTTTTCTTTTCCTAAAACAGACACAATCCTTTTGACACCTAAGGCAGTTTATTTTCAATTAAAGCAATAAGAGATAGAAGGAAAGACTACATTTACCCACGGCTACTACCCGGTCAGGTAGAATTTTTTTTTGTTTTGTTTTGTTTTGGAATGGTGCAATTATGTATGGCTTCTGTAAAAAAAAATTAAACTTATTTTTTTAGGCTTTGATTATCTATACATCATTAACAGGTCGTATCGCTTTAGATAAACTCCCCCATTTTAGCAGTACAATAATTTGAGTGTGCTAAATGCATTTGTTTAATTTCTTTGCATGTCCCCCCCCCCCTCATTCATTTCCCCCTTTTTATGTTTTGCTCTTACTTTTAAACATAAAGCGCTTTTTTTTTTTCTTTGAGCCCTTATATCTTAATTCTCTTCTGAGCAAATGCATATCAGCTAGAAAAAAAATATATTTATATACATTTTTCATTATCTGCTTTTTTTCTGGTTTTATTAAAATAAAAAGCCATCTTTCATATTTTAATATGAAAGGAGGTCGGAAGGTATAATTATTTTTTACTGTTTCTAGAATTTTGCATGATACGAGAAATACACACAAAAAAAGGTACCTCCTTTAAAGATATCTTAAAATATTAACTGTACAGAAAGAAAATTTGTTAGAACTGTAAAAACTACAACAAAAATAAAATATGAAAGGCCTGCTATTTAAGTGTAAACACCAGAATCAGTACTGGTTTCTTTTATTTTAGAATTGTACAGAGATTTTTTTTTTTTTTTCAAATGAAAATAAAATAACATTTTAATACAACTGCAACTGGTTCATGTTCCTTAAAATTTTATACATTTTAATACTGTTTTATGGTTTAGATTTGTGTGTTTATATGGTCAGGATTTATGTGTGTAACTGTAAGTGTATATATATATATATATATATTTACACTTACACACACGTGTATGATCCTACTGTAAATACAGAATTTTTCTAATGGGGATTAGTCTGACCCGTATTTCAGTGAGCTAAGGGATGCTTTTGGAAAGATATGTATGAAATTGGGAATATAATAATGGTACCCTCATGAAGGGCAGGGCAAGGGGAAGCAAATGGAGACATGAAATGAAGCAGAGAATTAGTGCTGCTATGTAGAGCCCAGAATAAGTCACATTTATTGCACAGCGCTGATAGTGTTTGAATGAATTCAAAGCGGCACACATCACTGTTTTACCACATTTCCAGCGTGCGCTTTGCCTTTTTGACCCGACAAAAGTGTGTTTGCTGTTCCTTGCTAAATTTATGTGAGACACACAAATCTGGCAGTGTAAAAAAAAAAAAGAATTGCTAAAAAAAAATGTAAGTTTTAGCCAGTTTCTCCGGGGCGATATAAATCTCCCCCTTCTCTTTGAAAAATAGATGGGTCTATAATTTTAGCGTAAGACCATGAAAACTGGGGACAAATGAGTCCCCTTCCCTGTTGTGCCAAGTGACAATGAGCCTCCTGCAGCTCTCAATGCTGAGACAAGCGTGACCCATCAGAGCCAAGGAGGCAAACATTTGGGGGCCATATGGTTTTTGAATTTTCTTCACAATTTTCAGACAATTTGATGGATTGGGTTAACCCTCCCAGCGACTGTTTAACTCCACTTTACAAAGACAATAATGGAAACATGGCCCATAAGGGGCATCTGTGCTGCTCCATGTGTTATTCCCCTTTCTGAACAAGTCTATGAATGACAATGAAATTCACTTTCCCCAGTCTATTTCTCAAGAACACTTTTTTTTTTTGGAATGGAAATGATACAATTGACTTTTCTCCCAGATTTTATATATATTTTTTTAAATAAAGCTTTCAATCTTGTTCTTAAATGTTTTATTCTAAAGAAGCCAATGGTAAGAGGCAGTGACATTTATGTGAGGACCTAGTTAAAGGCTTTTATTTGTTTTCATCTGCTTTGTCTTGCACTCTTTTTTCCCCCTTTTATCCCTTTGTTTTAGGAAGGTTTAATGAGGCTGAAACTCTGCAATTCAGACAAATCAAAACAAGTGGAAGAAAAAGGGACTTGAGTTAATTTAGGTTACTGCTTTTGTGTAAGGAGAAAAGAGACGATTGAAAGGGCCCACACAATGAAGCGATGAGAAGTTTTTCACACGTGGCGTCTCCTTAGAACTGAGAGATCAGAGTGCTCTGCTAAACTGTTTCTAGGGTTTAATCCAGGGCCCCTTTCCCTCTGTACAGAATCTCTCTATTGTACTTACTGTAACCCAGACATTCTAGCAGGTTTTGGGATAAAGAAACTGCACAGGATTGGGGGTCTCACTTGTTTCCACATAATGGTCAGTGGATTAAACATGAGCAACCTATTTTACAGCCAATCAGATTTAATATAATTACCAATGTTTCAACTGGGCAAATGAGCAAAAATGGAGATTAGATGGCTGAAATGCAGGAAAATGCTTAAGATTCCCACCCCAGGTGCATTTAAGTAACCCAACAGATATTCCTTCTGTAGAATGTGACCTTTTATTTAGAGGAGCTCAGAAGGCAAATATTTTTTTAATATGTTTCCCCTGAGTTTTATGTATATTGGGGATCCCAAATCCAGGCAATTTGTCAGTGGAAAGTTTTCACTTACAACCCTATTGATTATTTTGATTGAAACAAGATGGAAGAATGGAGTCTGGGTTGCTAGACATCTGAAGATTTCCCATATTGATCCTTTTGACAGTGTAATTCATATAACGGATACAGGGTCTCTTCTTCTGCTTTCCTGCGTTTGCCCATTTGGGCAGGTGTAGCTGAATGAAGGTGTGTGGTGTAAAGGGTGGGATGGTGACATTTTAATCTGTATCAGAGGGTAAACGTGATATGACTGTAACTAGTAATGCCCCATGTTCAACAGTGCTGAATAGGTTCCATCCTTTAGATTCTAAATTTAATATCTGACTGCTATCATGCCCACCCTCTGAATTGGGACCCCCCACCTTCAAAAGGATAAGAAGCTTATCTTAAGGGCAAACATCTAAGTAGAACTCTTTAGTATTGGTTTAGTATATTGGGATATCTACCTTCCTGCCCAACCCATTCTTTCCACTCACTAATGTGCACCTCATGCGCAATCACAATTAGCATTTATTTGTATGTGTGCTTTGATAGATAGATAGATAGATAGATAGATGAAAGATAGATAGGTCGATAGACAGACAGATAAATAGATATTTAGATAGGTAGATGATATATAGATAGATATAGATAAATGATAGATGATAGATAAG
>CM044443.1:25888854-25891354 GCA_024363595.1 Xenopus borealis | reverse complement strand
GAATGTTTTATTAGTAATGGAAAACAGTCTGTAATGTGAATATAAAGAAGTTGGGGAAATGTGATTTGCTTCATTTCTACTAAAGTTGAGGGTTGGACTGAGGGGGCCTGGTGTCACTGGGGCTGCCGTCTCCAGCCCCCCGCTGCAAGCCACCATCATAACTTGCCCCCATCCAACACTGGTGCTGCCATTGTGTTCTTGCACCTTTATTTTTGCTGCAACCAGCCTGGAGAAGGTAGGTCTGCAGGAGCTGGTCTGGACTAGTGGGGTCAACGAGAGCTGGGCCCACCGGATTTTCTCCCGGAGTACAGCAAGTGCAGTACGACCCTGATAAAGTGACACGTGCTAATACAGAAAGTAGGTTTGATTCCAGTCTCTTACTTTGCAACAGTTCTGACATGCTTTATGGCTAGTACTATAGCAGGACTGGACCGACAATCTGTAGATTCTGGCAAATGCCAGATTGGCTGCTGTAAGATGCCATAGACAGTCACTATTTCTTGTGCCTGTGTGGGGGGCTATTTGGGCCTCTGTATACTTGGAATAACAGGGCCTATTTTATTCTCAGTCCAGGCCTGTACTCTAGCTGTACGGTAAATGCAAAAAAACATTAATTAGTACAGTAATTGTTATAATACATTCACTCAAACAACTTCATAACATTTTGAAAGGATATAAAGGCAGAAACAAGGAATGCTGATTTTGCTTCTATATACCAAAATAATCTACTCTGAAACATACTTTCTTTTTCAACAATTTTAAAATACAATAAACGTTCAGTACTGGTGTCAAACAGGAGAGTGGCTTTAATTTTCTTTTCTGAGGGCCAATGGTCCTCCTTTTTTCACTCTATAGTGAACAAGAAAAGTTTTTACCTCTCCTTTATTATAGGAATACTTGCCTCCAATGTGGCCACAAGCAGGACCAGTTGGTAGTCATACAACAAACAAGACAATGGAAAGACAAAACTTATGGTGCTGACACTAGCACTCAAAGTTCTTTCATGTATGGCACTTACCTCCATATGTAATAAAAGGCAGTAAGTATGTCCGGGATCAGAAACCCATAGCAACCAATGAGATGTTTGCTTTTAAACAGGTGGCCAGTGCAGAATGTCTGCTGATTGGTTCCTATGAGTTACTGGACTTGAGAAAACTTACTGCCTTTTATTACATACCCCCATTAAAAGTGGAACATATGATAAGTTTGAGGATGGTAGGAACCCTACTACTAGAAATTCGCAAACTACTAGAAATTAGCGAAACAGCAAAAAATTGACGAAACACTGCGTCTCGGTTTGGACACCGGCACCCAGTGCCGGTGTTGAAAACAGGGCATCACCGTCCGTTTTTTGGACGACAGTGTCCAAAAACGGACGTCTGCATCCAAAACAAGACGCCGGTGAATTTTCGTGTGAATTCGCCCCCAAGCAAATAAATTCACCCGTCACTAATCAGATACTGTTATTATTATCCTTTATTTATATACCACTGACATGTTCTGCAGCACCATACAGTGATTATACATCATTCTCATCCATCCCTGCCCCAGTGGAGCTTATAGTTGACGCAGGATCGGACTGGGCCAGTGGTGAAAAACCCGGCCGGCCCAGACCCGCTCCCTGATCAGCTGGCCCCATAAAAAATAAAAAGGGAGCAGACACACCAGTATTCGCACATGTATGCTGTGGGAGAGCATTCGTGCATGTGGGGGCCCTGTAACTTTGGAACCTGGTGGGCCCCCAGTGCTCCAGTCCAACTGGTCCAGATTTGAAGGTTCCATTCCCATCTACACACAACATACACACAGTAGGCTCAATATAATTAAAAGCCAGTCAGCCTGCCTATCTGCTACAGGAGTGTCAGATATGGGTGTGTGAGGCCCACCAGGGCTGTTACCCCAGAAGGAACAAGTCTGGTTCAGCAGGGGCCACAATGGTTGGGAGCCAACTGTTTTTTTCTGCAGCAGGCCCAGTCAAAACCTGGTGGGAGGACCCTAAAGTACAGAGAAAAAACCCACACAGACATAGAGGAAGCATACAAGCTCCTTTTAGACAATGCAAAGTGGTTAAAAACAAAGCATCGGTTCATATTTAAATTAGGATGAATAATTTACTATGAATAAAAGCAGCAAATGTAAAAAAGAAAAGTTATTGTGGTTTAACTGCTTAAGTGACTTAAAGCTACAGCTGTATCAGCGCCATAGATTCTCTCTCTTCTGTATTCCCAAATAGCAAATTACACTGCCAGGCAGTGCTTGTTGCTGCTCACAGCTTCTGTGCCTGGCATTTAAATGGTTAAAGCGGTAGTTCAAATAGTATATCGCAAACAACAAATTGCTGCACACATTTTGAAATGATTTTTTAAAATGTGCTTCGTGATGTCATTTCTGTCACATGACTGTCTGCACCTTGTGTATAATAATTAATAATGTACCCCCTGTTAGGGCCACCATCAGGGGGGCACATGGGGTACCAGGCCTGCCTCCCCCCCCCCCCCCC
>CM044443.1:25877028-25881232 GCA_024363595.1 Xenopus borealis | reverse complement strand
TTTAACTAGTTCTCGATATTTTGGAACTATGGCTGAATTACTGACACACCAATGCTTTCCTATATCTGTGTCTGTTTCATGAGCTTCTTAAAGACCCTGACCAACCTTCAGGCCTCCAGTCAGTAGCGTATTCAGGCCCCCTGCTGCCCTAAGCACTTAGACCTGCCAGCACCCCCAAATGATGTCAACAGACGTGACAACACCAGGCTAGATGGACCCTCAACCCCCATCTCTGCTGCCAGATTTAGAAAAGCATCCAGCAGCAGGGGAAGTAGGTTTATTTTTCTGGAAAGTTTTTGTTTGCCATATAGGCATCTACGGTTTGCCCCCTTAAAGCTACTGCCCTGAGCACAGGCCCTCAAGTGGCTATAAGGTAAATATGTCCCTGCATCAAAGTCAGGGCTTGAAATAAAAATGTGCCTTAAATAGAGTGTAGATACAACACCTCTGGGTTAACAAGGATCAGCTTAACTGATACCCCAAGTATCCTTGTGAGATATTTTTCCATAGCTCTCTCCCTAATTTTCCTCCTACTTCTATGCTGTGATGTCAACAAATTTCACGTCATCAGAGAGATGAGCTTTGATCCAGGTTTGTCATCTGAAAGACAATGATCCAGGCCTGCCATTTCATTAGGCTATGGCAACCAAGCAGGCCAGTAAGAACTACCTATTGATTAGTTGTTATAGGGACCAACATTTGAGCAAACACCTGTTACGACATAACCCTTAAATATTTAAAATGAGAACATTATTTCTCTGATGGATCAATATTGCTGTAAAATGCATCAAATCGAGGATTCGACCAGGATTCTGCCCTTTTTTTTATCAGGATTCGGATTTGGCCGAATCCTTGTGCCTGGCTGAACCGAATTGTAATTTGCATATGTGAATTAGGGTTGGAAAGGGAAATCACAACAGGGAAGTTATCAATGCATTCTGTTTTCAGGTTTTATTATTATTATTTTTTTATTATTATTATTATTATTTCTATTCGGTCAGTTTGGTTTTTCCTTTTGGCAACTCAACATTGGTACTCTAGAGATAATTTAGCCACGTGGTCCATGCATGAATGGAGGATCTTACCATTTGATAACAAACTGATGGAAATGTATAAAACAATCTGCGTTTTTGGCCATGCCAGTAAAAACAGCCTGAAGAAACCAGACTCACATTTATTTTATAACCTTGTTAAAAACACACTTGTATCGAGCACGTTTGAAACGCCAAGTTTTCCGTTAATGACAGCTCAACACAAGTCATAATTCACAAGTGACATTTACAGACAGGACCTTAAGATGATATTATAAGAATTACTATTTTTTTTTTACAGCCATCGTCATTGAAATCTATTTTTTGCCTACGGTTTACATGTGGCAATTAATTAACAAGAGCAGTTATTGGGAGCGGATAATATAAAAACAGCATTTAATGACCTTTTAATTTAAGAGCTAACCTTGGAAGGGAAAAAAATAATTTTGTATTGACCTGCCTTTGTTGTTGCTTTTTTTTTCAGTTTAGTATCTGTCTGCCAGATATATAGCGCAAATATTTTATGCTGCGGGAGCTGCTGATGCTATTGTATATAATCATGTGGAATTATGTAGATGCCAGCGAATGTTTCCTAGTCTTAACGACAGTATGATGTAATAATAATAGCAACCCCATTGCAGAAGATAAAATAACATAAACAACAAGGAAAGGCTTAATGGCAGGCACCCCACAGTAATTGTAATCACGAACCTCAGATTCTGGGCCAGCCCTCCTCTTCCCTGAAAAACAGGGTCAGATTGGCCCGGCGAGACCCCGGGAAGAAACCCGGTGGGCCCCGACCCTCATGGGCCCCCTTCTCACAAAAGTGCTGACCTGATAGGGAACTGCAGCCTGTCTTTGTTTGTGTGACTGCAGGGCTGTGATTGGCTACCCCCCTCCTACTGTGCTTCTGGAAGGGACCATTTGGACACACCCAACCAATAAAGGAGCCATTTAAAAAAGAATATTCATTTTTAGCCCAAAGTGAAACCAGCACCATATAAGATTAATTATTGCCTACAAGATTGGAGGGGTTTTTAGTTATGCTATATGTATCCTTTAAGCCTTTCCTTGTGCTCTGATTGCATTGTAGACTATAGAGATAATCTACTACATAGAGGGGCAGGGTGCAAAGTGCAGAAAGAAAATAAAACTGGTACAAGTCACTGGGGCTCATTTATGAACACTGGGCAAATTTGCCCATGGGCAGTTACCTATAGCAACCAATCAGTGATTAGCTTTTTGAAGCCAGCTGCAAGTACAACAATGAATGCAGCAATCTGATTGGTTGCTATGGGTTACTGCCCATGGGCAAATTTGCCCAATGTTCATAAATGACCCCCATTGTGTTTTTGCCTTTTGTGTCCTGCTCTGCATGGAATAAAATTGCTGCAGGTCTATGTGTTGCATTTTGTTCAGTGGTCACTCTATATTCGGGAGAAGTGTTGGGGGTCATGTAGGTGTTCCACGTTCCTCCTCCTAGCCATCAGGGCTATTTTGCACCCTCTGGTGCTGTGGTCTGCACCTACATAATGTATATTTTTTATCTGGTCTGAGAAGCAGAGGGCAGCCAGACACTGAACACTTTTGCTTCTGCTAGTGCTATTGCACTTGTGCCCAGGGTGTCTGCAAATGACAACCAATAAAGCCCAATACAGGTATAGGACCCGTTATCCAGAAACGTATCTACAAATCTCCGAATTATGTGAAGGCCATCTCTCAGACTCCATTATAACTAAATAATTCAAATTTTTAGAAATGATTTCCTTTTTCTCTGTAATTATAAAAATACATTGTATTTGATCCAAACTAAGATATAATTAATCCTTTTTGGAGGCAAATCAATCTTATTGGGATTAATAAATGCTTCAATTATTTTTTAGGAAACATAAAGTATAGAGATCCAAATTAAAGAAGTCTACCTTACCCGGAAGACCTCAGGTCCCAAGCATTTTGGATTACAGGTCCCATAACTGTAACTGTATCTGGAATGAAAGATTCACAGATTCAACTCAATTTGCTCAAATGCTCTGCAGGCCCGGATTTGTTGCCACCTGGCCAATATTTTTGATGGTTGATCCCAATGTTATTACTAGGAAAAAAATATAAATATATAAGAAAGCCGGTATTTTTTTCAGGAAAAGGTGTCAACCCTAGTGGCAAGGCCACATAGTCCCAGGCCTAGGGCGGCATAAATTCAGGGTCGGAAGGCCGCCCAGCCGCATTAAGGTCAGTTGTGCATGCGTAACTTTGCGTAATCGAACTCTACCTATGTACTCGCACGCTGCCGCACAAAGGGTGGGGGATGGGGAGAGACACGCGGAAGGGGGAAGCAGAAGAGGAGCAGGATGGGGAGGCAAATAGAGACTGAAAGGGAGGCGGACGGGGAGGGCAGAGAGACGCTGAGGGGGAAGGGGAGGGATACGTGGAGGGGAATGGGAGAGAGAGACGGAGAGGGGGAGATTAAAAAATAAATAAATAAATAAATAAAACAGTACCTTGCATTCGATCCCAACTATGATATAATTAATCCTAATTAATGTTTCAATTATTTTTTAGCAGACATGAAGTATAGAGATTAAAGAAAAATCCCTTATTGCATGCAAAAGTTGTGGGACACAACACATATATAATGTGCATTGATCAGGGACCCCACAGTTCCCTCTATATTTCTGGGTGCAACACCATTTGATTAAGCTGTTTCTGTTGGTTTATATCCCCACTCTCAGGTATACTCTGACACCACAATACAAATAAATGCTGAACACACACCTAAAACAAAGCTATTATTATTATTATTATGAACACCGTACTAAGCACAAACTGCAATATTTCCAAGACACTTCTCATGACCACTTTTAATTATAAATTCAGGCATTTTTAAAATAAATAATGAAGGCACGCTTAAATGGAATCTGAAGATCAACAGGACAGACCAATATACACACTTTGCCTTGATTCAATTAATCATCTTCAAATTGACACACTGTATTGCAAATGAAAATGACTTCTTGCCCCTCTAACAGTTAGCAATGAAATATGTCTGCATCCGCTTCCAAGGCCTTAAAATACGAGCACCGAAATGTTTGGTCTATACAAACACACATGAATGAGCTGTGTTTCTATAAGGGGACATTTCCAACATTTATTTTGTTGGCTGTTTTTTGTTGTTG
>CM044443.1:25842028-25872028 GCA_024363595.1 Xenopus borealis | reverse complement strand
TGGAGCACCCCAGGTCCCGAGCATTTTGGATAACAGGTCTAATACATGTAAACACGCCATATTTATATACTACTTTTATTTACAGGCCTCAGTGGTGCAAAAAACCCACAATGTGCTGTAGCATGCAACTGAACACTACATCATAAATCAAAATGCATTTAAAAAACAGTGTCTGTTTGGCAGCTAAGGGCATGTGGATACTGTGGAGTCGTTTAAAAATACAGGACACGTGCGATGCACAGGAGACGGGACTTAGTATATATGTGTACAGTCTGGATACACTCGGAACAATGCTCAATGTGCCAAATACTCTATACACCAAGGCTTTTGTTCGGATCTCTTGTTCGAAACATTGCGCTAGCTTACAGTAACATTTTCATAGGATCCAACTACATTTTTAAGCCACTGATATGAAGTGATTCCTTTCCAACACTGGCACTCTGCACAAAAAGTGCCACAAGCTGCAGTGCCCACACTAGAATTCTAGGGAAAAATTGTTGGTCAAAAACCTTGCTCTTTGCATGTTGCAATTGCAGCGAGTCTTTTCCCCAAGTACAATTAATAGGAATTAGGGACAGTTGGCTTCATCACTAAAAAGAAAAAGTCCATAAGAATATTACTGTCTCCACAGCTACACTTTTTGCCTTTTTACATAGTAGATATAAGAGCTGCTTCCAAAGCAGGAGCTGAAGAGGGCAATCTACAGTACAAGCTTTCAAATATATGGATTGAAAGTGTAGCAGTGTAATTAAAACCAGATAATTAATGAGACAATATTCTTACAGCTACATCTTTAATGAACAAAACCCTTCAGGGCAACATGCACTTCCAGGCTCATTAAAGAAAATAAAGTTGCAAGGCTGGTGCACTTCCCAGTGTGTTCATAATAAAACTGCGGTATATGCTTAAGCACAATGGCTCATTCCACCTTCTTTAAAAGATTCTTAAAGCATATTTGTCGGGTTTTAAATATTTAAGAAACAAAGCACCATAATTGTATCGGTGGTTTGAATGGGTTCTTCAACCAAAATAAGGATGCTCGTTTGCTATAAAGAGAATGGAAAATATAATACTGTTACATGTTCTGTATATTAGAGCCGCAGATAATGGTGTACATGCTGCTGAAAAATTCTGCTTTATACAATATTACATTTGGGATAATCCATTTATAAGATTAGGAAAGACTTCCACTTCCACAGTGAATTTTCAAGGGGTCCACAATACATTTTGTCTAATGCAGCCCATTCACTCAAGACATTTTTACAGTGATATAAATATGGTGCTTTAGAGTGATATAAATTTTTATCCATAGGCCCCCACCCCCCAAGCATGAAAATGTTGGATTACCTGTGAGTTGTCTTAATTGTTGGTGAGCCACGATTTTCTGCTGGTTGCCCACTAGCCCCCCCACCCCCTTACAGAGGCTGTACACCTGGGTCTCCTTCCTCTGTAGTTATGCCACTTTTTCAGAAAATTAGTCTGAGCCTTTCTCAGCATTGGACTGGGGGTAGGGTCCATCACCCTCACAGCCCCCCACTCTCTCCCCCACCAACAGAGCATACTTTTTCTGTATTAGCATGCAATCTCAGGCAGTGGGGCTCACTGGGTTTTTACTTGGTATCCAGCCGTCCCAGTCTGACCATGGCCACCCTTATCTCACAATGGGTTTACATAGTAAAAGCTGTGTTGCGTAACTCATGGTGTTATAGGTGTAAAAAATAAATCTCACCTAAATATCATATTAACTGGCCTTCAAGCATCTATCCTAAATCTTAAATTAACTGACCTTAGGACTGGACCATTAACTATCCTTCAATGGCCCCTTAAAAGGCCAATCCAAAGTGTGGGAATCCCATGGTTTAACTGAGCTTTGTGCAAAACTGCATCCTTCAGTACAACTGAAAAAGTGCCAGCACGTACAATTGTGATAATTACTAACCTAATTTATTCTCAAATCTGCTCACGAAACCCCCAAATTATGTCCAATGGCTTTATGATTGTTTAAATTAGTTTACAAATATATTAAGGGTCACTGTTACATTGAGGGTCTCTAGCAGACATGCTGATAAGCAGTACAAGTTAGCTGATATGTGTACCATTAAAACAATTTCCTCTCTTAATCATGTTTATGAGACCAAAGTATATATGACATTTTATAGGGTTTTTTTTTGTCTTTTCTAAAGGCAGACATCACAGAGACAATGTTAACTGATGAAGTTAGATGTATTAAAGGAGTAGCAAACAGGCTTTATCCAGCTAGTATGATGGAGGTGGATTTCTGCAGGAAATCATGTTGTGCTTTCCAATGCCTGTGGACCTTGGACCTGTTGCGTGGCGCCTATTGGTAGCCATTTCTATGTGGTGGGAATAACTTTGATATGTTCTATGATAATGGACCAGGTTCAATTCAATAAGAAAAAGTAATTTTGTGGTTTATCATGTGAAAACGTATGGACAAGATACAATATGAGGAGAAAAAAACTTTTCTCCAAATTCAATTCCAGTTTTTTTCCCACAGACTTCAATAGAGTTTTCACTTGATAAACCGTGAGATGAGTTTTTTTAATTTGAATTGCATCCCATCCATGAGTTTTCATGTGATAAACCTTTTTCTCATTGAATCTGGCCCAATATGAGAGTCTTCCTAGGCTTATCATTGTTGTAGAGAAAATGGGAAATAAGGTTATGAGGGTTTGCAAAGCCATGAATATCCTGCAAATTATATATCAATAGTGGCTAAGTGATGTAATCTGTGTAAAACGAAACTTGTGTGTTAATAAAATATGAGGATACTGTAAATATGAGGATATATATATATATATGTATATATATATATACTCAATCCCCTCATATTCTTTCTGCTTGATAACCTTTAAAACTGCAAAATATATTGATGACAAATGAGTAAAGTACCTTGCTCACATCTAAGCCCATTTCTCTTTTGGTGAATCCTTGTTATAAAGCAAACTCATCAAACAAGAAGAGAGAGTAATTTGTGATGTAACTAATATCAATATTAACTTGATTTAAACTATATTAAAGGGGTTGTTCACCTTTAGGTTGACTTTTAATATGATGTAGGGAGTAATATTCTGAGACACTTTGACACTGATTTGCATTTTTTATTATTTGTGGTTTTTGAATTATTTACATTATTATCCAGCAGCTCTCCAGTTTGTAATTCCAGCTATCTGGTTGTTAGGGTCCAAATTACCCCAGCAATCATGCACTGATTTGAATAAGAGACTGGAATATGAATAGGAGAGGCATGAAAAAATAGCAATAACAATGCATTTGTATCCTTGGAGCATTTTTAGATGGTGTCAGTGATTTGAAAACTGCAAAGAGTCAGAAGAAGAAGGAATATAATTAATACACTATATAATGAAGACCAATTGAAAGGTTGCTTAGAATTGGCCATTCTATAACATACTAAAAGTTACCTTAAAGGTCAACCACCCCTTTAAACTATAAGTAACATTTTTGATCATTTTCTTTGGGTTACTAGACCTAATGGTTGGTTTTTACATTGAAAGCATAGCCTGGTATTCAAGATATGGGTCTAATATTTAGTTACTGACTTGCCTGTCACCAAAGCTGGGCCAAAATGTACTTCATCTAACCTGGTCACTGCCATCACCCACCTCTGCTTGGCATCCCTGCTTCCCCCACTAGCCATTACCACTTGCTGGGTCAAGCTACAGTTCCAGTCAGTTATCAAAGGCATGTGCCTAGGGTCCGAGTCCCCCTCCAGTTGTGCCAAGGCATTACCCCTAGTTCCCTTGAGGGAAGCTGCAAAATAAAGCATACAAATACATTTGTGAAATATTCCATACTTTCACAGAATAAGGATAACCATAAACCATGTTATCATTATAGGAAGAGATTCGTGCCCCTCCTGCAAAGCTATGTAGGTAGCATTAGTCCGAGCCGAAGCCAGCTGGCATATAATTTAGAAGTCTTGTTGTGACAATATTTGTGTGGATATTATCCATGAATATTATTTACTAGATTATACCAAGAGGCTCACCTCATCCTTGTCACTGCTTTCAAACATTATTTAGTTTTGACATAACAGAAAATAAATGGGTTTCAAGCTCCCACAGATTCCCCGCTATGCCTTCTGCTGTATCTGCATATGTGAAGAGATAGAGCTTTTAGTGATGAGTTATACTGTAATCAGATAAGTAAATCTGCATGCAGGAATGATACTAATTAGTTTTAATAGTCTACCAATATGCCCCGAGACTGAAAGGAGAAGATGTAAATCTGCTACAGATAAATATTTTTAACTGCTAAATTTACGGGAGATGATGTGAAATATAAAGAACAGATTGGAAAATGGTTCTTACTTAGACTAATGCAACATGCATAAAATAAAAAAACAATTAAATACATATATATATATTTCCTTCTCGGGGGACAGCAAAACAAAAAAAGGGTATTTCTGTAAAAACAGCAAAAAACAAAATCACTATATATTTAAAAAACAAAAAAAATCCTTTAATTGTAAAACAGCTGTTTTAATGGCTGATTATTTATGGTTTATTACAGACTTTGCGTGTTATACATTCATACTGTAAATAAAATATTATTCTGATAAGCTTCCTTTGATGTCATCGATAGCTCATTATACTGATATTGTGTAACATTTCTCATATAAACCGTTGACCATTTCTTATAAAGATGAAATAAAATGGGGGCTCATCCACAACAAGAGTAACATAATAATAATACCCCTACTCATTTGCAATGCACTTGTGGTAGAGTATTTGAGGACAATGGAGGTCTCGGACAGCTTCTCAGGGGTAGTACCATCAAGCACTTTTCTTAATGTTGAAACATGGGCATAGTCACTAAACCCTAAAAACGAATATGGCTAAAAATGCCCTATTATATATACTGTACATATTGCACCAGCCTAAAGTATCAGCTTCCCAATAGCAGCAATGATCTAGGACTTCAAACTTGTCACAGGGGGTCACTATCTTGAGAAGTGTCTGCGACACTCGCATGCTCAGTGGGCTCTGAGCAGCTGTTGAGAAGCTAAGCTTAGGGGTCGTCACTAATTATCCAGCATAAAATGAGGTTGGCCTGTAATATAAGCTGCAGAGGCAGGCCTAGACAACCCAGCCAGCAGGCTTGCCCCCACCTCCCCCATCGTGCACATGCGTTGTGATGCAGTGCACTTCTGCAGTGACGAGGGCGCTCTCACACATGTGCATTGACGATGAGCGCTTCTGCGCAAGTGTGACTGAGCGCTTCTGCGCGGCTGAGTGCCGTTGGCTCACATTTAATTTCAGGTTAATTATCTGTATTTATTACTAACCAGCGTAATTTCTATTCTATGTGTACTGTATATTGTGAGTGGGTCCCTAAGCTCAGTAAGTGACAGCAGCACAGAGCATGTGAATCAGTGAATCAGAATCAGAAAAGAAGATGGGGAGCTACTGGGGCATCTACTGGGGAGACACAGATCTTTACTGCTAAAGGGCTGTGGTTGTCTTGGGCTGTAGAGAAGCACAAAACATAATGTACAACATTTCTACCCTACTTCTTTAGTTAGGCTTTAGTTCTCCTTTAATCCATTTCCATCTGAACTCAGCAAGGAGAAAATAAAGACCCTCATGTAGAAAGACACTTTAGAGATAATTTCACACATCTCATCTAATATAAAACCAACTTATGTCTAACCTCAAGAGATAACTTTCTTTCCTTTGGAAGCATCAGAGAACATACTGTCATTGTGTATATATTTATATATATTTATATATATATATATATATATATATATATATAGGTCCATGCACTGGTGCACTCCAAACCATTGTCATCTGCCTGGGTGCTGGTACAAAAAATTCATATATTCGCAAAACACACCGCACTACCAGGACTCATCAAAAGTGAAAAAAATTAATGTTTATTCTCTCAACGTTTCGGCATCCCAACTGGAGCCGTCCTCAGGAGAAATAGAGTGTAATACAATAGTGAATCTCATTTAAATAGGTAACATTTTGGCGCCAAAACAGCCCCTGTGATGTCATCACCCTGTGCCAGAGTGTCAAAACACATATTGGTCACGTGATTAGTTACTATATACCCATCGTGCATGATATATATTAAAATTATCAAAAAAATGTGTGAATACATAGTATGTTTCAAACACCGCTATATAAAACATTCTGCGTGTAATTACAATTGTTACTACACAGTTTTAAGCAAACAAGAGCACTGGCCAGGGTTCTTAGGTAAGTGAACAGAAAGAGTGGGAACATACCTAGCATTTTCACAATATGATGACAATATGCATTTTTATTATACCTTTTCTTCTTCTTCTTTCTTTTTTGTATGATAGATTTTTATTGATCATTCAAAGAAAAAGGGGTAAGGGGTAGGGGTACAGAAGGAAAGAGGGGGAGGGGTAGGGGGAGAATAGTATTACAATGGTACGAAGCATACATTTCACATGTCTAAGGCTTTTCATTATACAACCCATTTAAGGCAGCCTAGTTACTAAGTAATTTCAAAACACCTTTCCTAACTATTCAGAAGTTGTTCATACTCAATAGAATCTCTAAACAGGAGTCATTGTGTCCATACATTCCTAAGATTCTCATGTTGTCTCCCACTGTAGGAAGATAATTCTTCAGACCGAACTATCTCATTCACTTTATCTACCCACTCTTTAGGTGTAGTCTGGGTATTAGTATCTTAGCCGCATTCATTAAATTAAATTGAATATAGAATCTGGAACCCTTTCTGCCTGATCTTCTTCCCAAAATAGGAGGACTCAGGCTGGTGATAAGGGTATTGCTCTACCTAAGATCTGTGCAAATGTCTGAATAATTGATGACCAATAATTGTTAAGGTTGGGGCATTCCCAGAAAATGTGAAGGAGTGTACCAATCTCTGATTTACATCTCTAACATACATTACTCACGGCCGGATATATTGATTTCAATTTGTGTGGAGTACAGTACCATCTGCTTAAAAGCTTGTAATATAATTCTTGAATCTTACAACATCTTGAGCTAAAAATTAAGTTTGCTATACCATGTCTGATGCCCTCCTCAATTCCTTCTGTCCGAAGATCCTGTCTTCTCTCCTATTACCTCCTGCATATCATATAAATGGGAAATGTTTCAGGAAAGAAGTGCTATTACATAGCTTCTCAAATGGAGAACTAGGTCTCCCCATCTTTCCATTGCCTCCCATGTATGAGTAAAAAGGTCTAAGCTGATAGTATTGGAAATTTTTGAGGTTACTATTTGGTCTCTTTTCTTCTTTTTTAAGTGCCTTTTACCCAGTATAAACAATCACAAATTGCCCGGCCTTTCCTTGTATCTGAGATCTTCAATAATATCATCTGCTTATTGTAGATGGGTCATGCCAGTAATTTGCACAGGGGAAGAATTACACATACTCATACATGCCTCTTCTTAAAGGTTTTGCCTGTCTTAGTCCTATTAAAGATATATGTAGCCTAGCATGTTATATTTTTAAATCCCAAGTGCATAGCTCTACATTTATTGACATTATATGTCATTTCCAACTTAGTTGCCCAGAATGACCCCCCATGAAAGTATGGCACATCCAGGATGGAACCAACTGCACAGATATTAGCATAACACCTATATATTATTATTAAGTGCTCCTCCATGTCACATAAATTAACAGATTAGATGAAAATGGACCTAAACAGTCTTTAGATCCTTAGCAAATGTCACCTACTGCAACTCGACTGTCCAGATTGCTTCTTAGTACAGGGGATGGAGAAACCTGTGATCCAGAATGTGCTACAAAGGCAATCTCCCACAGACTCCATCTAATTCAATCAAAATTTTACAGATGGTTTCCTTTTACTTTTTAATAATAAAACAGTAACTTGTACTTGAGCCCCTAGACTTAGGGTATGGAGAGCCAAATTATCGAAAGATCCTATATCAGAAAAACTCCAGGTCCCAAGGATTGTGGATAACAATTCACATATCTGTATATCATAAAAAGAAAGTAAATTTGATTGACAGGATCTATCGTTAATAAAGCCAATGCTGATTACTTATAAAACCATTCACCAGGACACAATCTTGGAAGTAATCTAAAAAGCCTTCAGATATCATCCCCGCTTCATATTGCTATAACATACACCAAGCCAACCACATCATTTCCCTGGACAATACCTAGGTTTCCAGAAGGGGTCATTTTCAATTGGAAAAGTAATTATTGTGCAGCCATCAACACAGATCAGCAAATGAATTAGTGAAATCGCCGGCTAATTTTCCAAATTCCTTCCTGTATAATTGTTTCTTGATTAATGAGTAAGTCAATCTGAGAGTTACTTATACACAATCAATGGAATGCGAGGATTCTACAGTAAATTATCTAAAAAAAAAAAAAACAACAGAAAAAGTGAAGGCTTGTGAAAGAAGGGAGCTGGGGATTCCCTTATTAATTTTATTGACCAGATATCCATTGCCAAGGAGACTAGTTGCTCTGGAAAGCAATAATTGTACAAGTGTCTAGCACGCTGCTCCATTTTCTCTATAATTGAAGTTTGGGCATGCATCACTAAGCAGACTTATATGCATTACAGCAAGCAGGGCCTTTTCATCCCCATTTTAGTCTGATGCCCTGATGTGAGGAACTTGCTCACAAATATAACTGCAATGGGCAACCAACTGTACTGTGACTTGAAAACTTAGATTTTTGGCCCAGAAATGTTTAGATCTTGGGAGATTATTAATAAACAATTATTATTAATAAACAAAGTGAAAACATATATCCGCTGCATTGTCTCAAACAAGGAATTACTTGGGAAGCATGTAACTAACTTAGAAACAAAACACTTTTCGTTTTATCGTATAATAATCATTGTTAGTGTTGTTCTTTCTTCTAAATTGCAAACTTCTCTAAACAGAACCTTCTCTTTTGTGTTATTGATCGGTTGCAGGTGGGCAAAATGCAAAGTCAACATTGGAATTCCGGGGCACCCTATGATGTAGGGATATAGGTGTACAGTTATGGGATCTGTTATCCGTTATCCAGTAAGCTCTGAATTATGGGAAGACCATCTCCCATAGACTCGATTTTATCCAAATAATTCACATTTGTTCATTCAGCAGAGTGCTGAAACCTATTGTTTCAGGTTATAGCAAGGACACATGTTGCAACTAGTACAGCCAATGATTCATGGGGGGCTAATTATAAAATGAGTTCAGGAAGCAGTGTGGATGAAGACAGGATACATACAACTACTCATGTGACTACACCAGGTACTGAAACTGCTATATATTTATACGTCTATATATTTTTTGTTAACCATGAAATATGTCAGTCAACTGTTGCATGAATATCAATGGCAATCACTCCCTTGTGAATTTGGCCAGCTGGAAATCTTTGATGGCCTTCAATGGGTTTGTCTGAACAACCAACTGGAATGAACAACTTGGGTATCGTCAACACTATCTCAGACCTATACTGGGGTCAGGTGAATAATGTGATGAAACTGGATTTTGTCATGATACAACCAGCGCATTCCTTCTATGTAATTGCCTTTTTAAAGCTGAATCAACAGTTTATGGCATTGTTCTCAGTGTTTCCACTGGTATTCATGAAGAAATTTAGAGACTAACTTAAGTTAAATAAAAATGAGGCTACAAAGTGCTTTACCAAAGGACTTCTATATGCATGCAAGTACAAAGTCATATACAAATTATGTTATTTACCCAGAATGCAGTGTGTTCCTCCAAAAATTCCATAATTGTGGGAACAATTGCATGCAATGCATCTTCATCATCATCATCATCAACACCACTTATTTGACCAGTTTTATCGCTGTGTCCTATATTTGTTGCAAGTCTTTAAAGGAGGATTCAACCCTAAATTTTAAAAAAAAAACCCTACCCCCATTACCACCAAGAACCCTCTCCCTCATCCCCTCAGCCAAATGCCCCTAATGTTCTACTTATCCCTCAGTGCAGATTCAGGCATTGGACTTCATGGGCACCATCTTCAGCCCCTTCAGTAATATTCAGAATGAGACTGGCGCTTCTGCAATTTTTCACAAATTTCAGCAAATGAAGTCCGATGTAGGGGCATTTGCCTGGGTAATACTTAGGTTGGGGGGGGGGGTCTAGGTGGGGATGAGGGGTAGGGTTTTTTTAAATGTAGGGTTGAATTCTCCTTAAAGTTCTGCCTCAACCATAAGTCACAATATCACTCTAGGGTATCCTCTTCTCCCCTTCCAATCTGGTGTTCAGTAAGGAGTCATGTAGGTGGTTGGGCCTGTATTACACTTTAATACATGTCCAATCCACCTCCATCACCTTTGCATTATGATGGTGGCCATGTCACTATCTAGCTGGTCCTGCTTAAGAAGGTCACAGTTAGTACTAAAGATCTATGTCTCCAAAGATTATTCCAGCTTCCAGAATAGGATCCTTGTAATGAAAATGCCTACACTATCCCACATTACTACATTGTTTATTAACCTTTAGACCATTCAGTATATACCCAGTGTCAGACTGGGGTGCTTTTGAACCACTGGACCTGCCACCTCAAAGGCCCTTACACCCCCTCAGGGGCCACCACCCCATTTTCCAGGCATGATACCAAAGGCCCCCTTGTATACCTTTAACTCTCTGCAATCAGCAAAGTGTTGAGGGACAGTGGCATCAATTTCCAGGAGGGGCCCAGTGTTTTTTTTTCCGGTGTCGCACTGGTACAGCCCAACACTGTGTATACCTGCATCTTTCCTGCTTTTGAAGAAAAACCCCTAGCAGCTCTCACAATTTTAAGATAAATGACAAAATTAAAACCTAACAAAATCAAGAAAATTCCAAGCTCAAGGCCAGTTTTGTGTTGTGTGTTTCCACTGAGTTCTCAAACTTTTTGCCAAGGGGTCTATTCTTACAAACTCTGGCTATGTCTAATCGTGGAGAACATTCTTCTATAAACCCAAAATCACAAGTATTTTTGCTTGAAATCATGTCAAACTTTTTTTAAAAACTACATTATATTGTCAATCACTCTCTTGTCTTTGTTAAGAAAAATTAAATCAAATTGCTGTGGAGAATATTATGTTGAGTTGTTAAGCATATTTCCTAATTTCTCATGCCAGTCAGTAGAACTCAGATCCATCATAAATTATGATATCAGTGTGCCATCTATAAAGCAAGAGAGTAAAAATTATTTAAAATATCCTCCCATATAATTTATAGCCTTAGACTCCCTGAAACATGTGACTGACTAAATGAACACAATCTTAAATCTGACAAATTACATTTTTCATTTTATCAGTGATGCTCTACAAACACCACAGGGATTGTACATAATCCCTCAATGTTCAGTTGCAGTAGCCATTCAAAATTCATAGAGTGCTCCAAAATATTAATATGCATTCTGATAAGGGCTGAAAAAATTTAACACAGATGCAACATTCAGAAATTGATCAGACAAATGCCCTCTGCTTCATACACTTTACAAAGTTGATAAGCAATGCAAGGTGCTGCCCAAGGCACCAGACCTGCAAGCTCCCCCAAGTGACCTCAGCGGATTTGACGTTACATATAGGCATCCACGGGCCGTTCCCTTAAAGCTTCCACCCTAGATACAGGCCCTTAAGTGTTTATATTGTAAATATGAACCCGCAGCTACCCCCTCCTGCCATGTAACTAAAAAGTGATGTACAGTTGTGCTCATAAGTTAACATACCCTGGCAGAATTTATGATTTCTTAACCATTTTTCAGAGAATATGAAGAATAACACAAAAACATTTCTTTCACTCATGTTTAGTGGTTGGCTGAAGCCATTTATTGTCAAACAACTGTGTTTTTAAATCATAATCACTACACAAACTACCCAAATGGCCATGATCAAAAGTTTATATTCCCGGGTGATTTGGCCTGATAACATGCATACAACTTGACAAAAAAGGGTTAGAATGGCTATTAAAGGTAACCATCTTCACCTGTGATCTGTTTGCTTGTAATTAGTGGGTGTGTATTAAAGGTCAATGACTTTCTGGACTCCTGACAGACCCTTGTATCTTTCATCCAGTGCTGCACTGATGTTTTTTGGATTCTAAGTCATGGGGAAAGCAAAAGAATTTTCAAAGGATCTGCAGGAAAAGGTAGTTAAACTCTATAAAACAGGAAAGGGATATAAGAAAATATCAAAGGCATTGAGAATGCCAATCAGCAGTGTTCAAACTCTAATAAAATAGTTTGAAACCAAACCAAATAAAACTAAAATTTCAGCCACAACTGCCAGAAAAATTTTTGGGATGCAAGGAAAACCCCACAAATAACTTCAGGTGAAATACAGGACTGCATGGTCAAGTTGCCAGTAGAAAGTCCTTGTTATACAAATGCCACAAAGTATCCTGCTCACAAAATGCCAAATCGCACAGAGACAAACCACAAACTTTCTGGCACAAAGTCATTTGGAGTGATGAGACAAAAATTTTACTTTTTGGCCTCAACCATAAACGCTACATTTGGAGAGGAGTCAACAAGGCCTATGATGAAAGGTACACCATTCCTACTGTGAAACATGGTGGTGGATCGCTGATGTTTTGGGGATGTGTGAGCTACAAAGGCACAGGAAATTTGGTCAGAATTGATGGCAAAATGAATGCAGTAAGTTATCAAAAAATACTGGAGGAAAATTTGCACTCATTAGCCCGGAAGCTGCGCATGGGACGTACTTCGACATTCCAACACGACAATGATCCAAAACACAAGGTCACCTGTCATTGGCTACAGAAAAATAAAGTGAAGGTTCTGGAGTGGCCATCTGAGTCTCCTGACCTCAATATCATTGAGCCACTCTGGGGAGACCTCAAACGTGCAGTTCATGCAAGACAGCCCAAGAATTTATGGCAACTGGAGGCTTTTGTCCATGAAGAATCGGCAGCTTTACCTTCTGAGAAGATAAAGAGCCTCATCCACAACTACCACAAAAGACTTCAGACAAGGAACTGGTAATATTCCACCCAAAGCCCACCTGCTTAAATATTCTAGTGTGTATCATTGACAGGTGCAGTGCAGCCAAACTCTGGCAGCATTGCATACAAACTAGGTTGCATCTCAAATGAAAATGCATATGGGGGCAAGTGCAAAAAAAATTTAATATTTTAAAAGTTTTATGCAGTTAGTCTCATGCCCCATTTTGGGTAAATAATACCTTATGACTACAACTTTTTCCTTCCCTGTTAACAAAGCAGCAATATATCTCATGATTCTGGGTTAGAAATATTAATTTCCTAAAATATTAGTGGAACCAGTTGCATTTAAGGCAGTCCAATGTATATGGGCCTTTCTTTTCTCCACCGCAATCTTGTTCCCTGAATGTAAAATCCATAATTCAGCTTGTGACTCATGATCATGTGAGCCAGGCAAAATGACAATGTTGGCTCAGAATCCAATGAGATATGCTGGAAAAAGATGTTATTTTTCTGCTTGTTAAGGTAGTTTTTATTTATTTTCCCCAAGAAGCTGATTTTAAATTAAAATGTCTCTCCAAGATGTTTTATTGGCGATCATAATAATGATAAATTTATGTTTCAATATTCTCTTTTATACGATATTGATCCCAGTGACAAGCGCTGATAACTTTAATCAAATCTCTCTCTATTCATATTGTTGAGTTGGGTCAAGGATAATCCTGATGTGCACAGTATATAAAGCAAGCCATGCATTTCTAAACCGATACTTTAACGCCCCATTTCCCACTTACAAAAGTCATCAGCAAACACACGGTGCAATCCTTGCTCATTTTAACAAAGAAACAAAATGACCCATAAATTTGTGCATAGGGGCTCTCAAGTGCTAAGGATAAATACAGAATAAATAAGGGATTAAACAAACATGTATAATAGATATCATTTATATTCCTCTAGATGGGTTTGTGAAGAACCAGCATGGGTGTCAACACATTGTGTTATATGCTTATTCAGTGTATGGATATCTCCATGAGAGTGTAATATGTGTGTGGAGCAGGGATGCTAATAAAGCTGTTAGCTGACTTGTCAATTAGGGAGACCATACAGGCACCCCTATTTATCTGGTGGCAATAAGGACAAAGGGGCGGACTTTGATAGTTGGCCATCCTCATATGGGTGGAATGGGGAGGGATTCTTCTGGTGGTGGGTATCTTAAGTGGACTTCTCTTAATTTAGGATTATTTAACCTGCTGTTAATTTTGTTATGTTAGCTAAAGAATTGTATTATGCTTTGTTTCTTTATTGTATGCATTTATTTTTATAAAAATCCCTATTTATCTGGTGCACTTCTATTTTCATGTCGTTTTTGTTAATTACTAAATTGAGACATAAAAATCACATTTCCCCTACATGCCAGTGCTCATAAAGAACTGATATCCAGAAACCCATTATCCAGAAAGCTCTGAATTACAGGAAAGGCCATCTCCCATTGACTCCATTTTAATAAAATAATTAAAATTTTTACAAATTGTTTCCATTTTCTCTGTAGTAAAACAGTGCCTTGTACTTGATCTTAACTAAAATATAATTAATCCTTATTGGAGGCAAAAAAAATCCTATTGGGTTTATGTATATATAAATTATTTTTAGTAGGCCTTAAGATATGGAGATCCAAATTACAGAAATCCCCAGGTGCAAAGCATTACGGATAAAAAAAGTCCCATAGCTATACTTTATAATAGGGATGCACCGAATCCAGGATTCGGTTCGGTATTCGGCCAGGATTCTGCCATTTTCAGCAGGATTCGGATTCGGCTGAATCCTTGTGCCTGGCCGAACCGAATCCGAATCCAAAAAATCATGTGACTTTTCTTCACAAAATAAGGAAGTTAAAAAAAAATCACCCTCCCCCTCACTAATTTGCATATGCAAAATTAGGGTTTGGTTCGGTATTCGGACGAATCATTCGAAATGGATTCGGGGGTTGGGCCGAATCCAAAATAGTGGATTCGGTGCATCCCTACTTTATATTTTGGCAAAAGTTATAATTCCCTGAACGCTTTGCATACCAAGACTTTACACTTTACACTTTTATACACCGTTTTCAACATGAGAACAAGCTGAAAATACATTCTGCCTATTATTTCAATTAAAGAACAATCACACGGCAATCACACGGACTAGGGTGGGGGGGGGCCCGGCCGCACGGCCCGCTCCAGGGCCCGCCCCCACCTAGTTCCGTTACTGTAGCCAATGACATCACTAAGCACCGTTTCTGCTGGTAGAGATTGTGGCAAGTGCCAGCCTTCTCCAAATATTTTTTTTGCTTGGGGGCCCAGTGATTAGTAGTTACAGCACTGGATATAATTAACAGGATATTCATGGCTTTTGTGTATTATTTAGTGAATAATGTACCACCCTGTTGTAAAATATAAGGATATTTTAATTCCATGACCATATAAAGACCATATAGCTCAACATATAACAAAAACTATACTGTATATTTGTATTATTTAAGACCAATTGTGCTCAGCACAGGTCCTATTCACTAAGCGTATGTTGCACAAGAGAGTATTCTGCCCCTTTAAAAACAGTACTATACACGTAAATGTCTAGGGGAAAGCACAATCCAAAAAAAAGTACTTCATCGTCAGTTTTAGTAAAAGAAGGTAAAAATGTAAACATAATACTGTTTATATTTAAGATCAAATTAAAGAAAATATTAATCATGCAGCCTCCCTATAGTAATGCTATGAGCAGTATTTAATTACAGTCTCTTATATTAGTTTTTTTATTTCCTCAGACAAATTCCTCTGCAGTGCCTACTAAGGAATATATATATATATATATATATATATATATATATAAATATAATGGTGTGTGTTCTGAGTGACCTCAGGAGCTTAATGAACCCACCCCCTGCTGGTATCTTTAATAACCCTATGAGAAGTATTAGTGCATAGCGCTACGAAATATGTTGGCGATATAGAAATACATGTTAATAATAATAGTAGCTACAGTATATTGTGTTATACATATAGGCTGTAAAATAAAGTCACATTTAACCCTTCCAAAGCACTTTCCAAGTTAATGTAGAAGAAGTTAAAAAGGTTAAAGAAGAAAAGGGTAAGGGGTCTTTTGGATCTCCATATCTTAAATCTACTAGAAAATCATTTAAACATTAAATAAACCCATTAGAATTATTTTGCAATAAACTTTAATATATTTGAGTTTGAGTCAAGTACAAGGACTGTTTTATTACAGAATAAAACGGAAATCAGTTTGGGTTGTCTGGATTAAAATGGATCCCATACCTGGAAAGCAACTGAACTATCTGGAGAAAGTGTTATAAGGCGAACGACCCCTTTAACCTGTCCACTGCTGGAATGAAAAGTAATAATTGGGTTAATGGTTATTTATGGGTTGAAAAGGTATAAATACAGCCATCAGCAGCTGCAGAGCCTTGTCTATAACAAGCAAATGAGTTCTCTCTTAGCCTTTGCTTGATCACTGGAGGGCTGGCTGCAGAAGGATGGGTATGAGAGGGTACTTTCCCCCCTACAATTTACCAGGTGTACTGCTGGCTCATTCCAAGGATTTACAGCCAGGGGAAAATGATTACTTTCTGGCATCAACCCACCTGGCAGGGAGAGCTAGCTAGCACTTCTGCAGACTAGATGAGCTTGTCAGAGTATTTCGGTAGTGATCAGGATCTGTCTTAAGAGTCTACTGCCAAGAGAAAGACACATAATAATCATTAATTAGCCAAGATGATTTCTAAGTTCAGAAAGTCTTTGCATCAACCAGTATCTATTTCCCAGAACATATCAGCTCTGGAAGCTGGGTTGGTACTTGGTAGGCTATGGTACTGTATTATTACTCTGTATGGTTTAGCCTTATACAGCGAGTCATTATAGCACTCTGTGCCTAAAGCATACTCACAACGTTTTCAAGAATGATTCTGTTTAGACCATTTCACTGGCTGCAATGACATTGATTAACACTTATAGTTATCTGTTTTACAAGCGGTATGCATGGGTACCACTCATGGACACCACTGACTCATAAAGTTGCCAGAAACCATAGTGGCATGAATCATATATTATAATGTCCAATAATAATAATAGAGATCTATTGGAATGGGTGCAGAATTTGGCCAGCCTACCAAGACAATAACTCCCATTTTCTTTATCCTAGAGGATTAACGAGATGGGGGGCCCTAGGCTACATCCACAGGGCCCCATTCAAGGCTACTGCTGGGTCCAGATGCGTGCAGATCCAGTCTAGCGTGCACCCAAGCTCTCTACACAAGGTCAGTTTCATTGTGCACCAGTGACATCACTGGATCTGGATCTCCCAGGAGGTGCTCCTGACTGGACCCAGCAGCGCAAATCAAAATAAATATTAACAGAAATACATTTTTTTTAAAAAGCTATATGGGCACCTGATCACACTGGGTCCCTCAGCTGTAGCCTAGGGGAGCCTGTGCATTGATCTGCCCCTGCTAGTCCCTTTATACCTCCTCAGCCTTAGAACATGTCACAGGAAAAAAGAAGACCTTGAAGAGGAACCAGCTCATCAAAGTGCATTGGATGACTTTAATTGCAATCACGATCAGACTCAATGGCCTCCGAGCACATCGGACAGGGCTGGAAAAGCTATTAGCATGCAATTCATTAGGCCCAAGCCAGTTGTGCATGTAAGTGCAATACACACATGGAGCCCTAAGATTAACACCTCTTCAAAGTGGGCTAATGTTTAACATCCACCAGAGTATCTCCTGTGGGACATCAGCTTTAGTGAGCTCCAGCCAAAGCCAATTCCCTTTGGCCCTTTCTTATTTTCCCCATGGGTCCAGGCAAGATCTGGCAATCCGTGGATTCTGGCAAATGCCAGGGGGGCTGCAGTAAGTTTCCAAAGACAGTCATGATTTAGTGGGCTGCTGGTGGCCTATTTGGGCCTCTGTGTCCTTGAAATGCCAGGGCCTATATTATTCTCATCCCAGACCTGCATGGTTCTATATGACACAATTACATCTAGCGCTGTCTACATCTAATTGAGGGGGACTTCAATGACCGGTTCTCTAGTTGGCACTGGGAGGCCTGGTCCAACATGCACCTTGTTCATCAAAGTGAAGACATAGAGTTTTGGTGGAAGATGCAAGTATAAAGGATTCTGTATTGGTGAAAGTACCTCTGTGAATAGTACTTTGACGTCACTAGTGCACTGAAACCTGGACAGGTATGGGATCTGTTATCTGGAAAGCTCTGAATTACAGAGCGGCTGTTTCCCATAGAATCCATTCTATCAAAATATTCCAAATTGTTATAAATTATTTCATTATTTAATTTTTCTCTATGGTAATAAAACAGTCTATGGTAGTAAAAAAAAGTTATGTATCCTTAATAATGCATCCTTATGGAAAGATCTGTTTTTCAGAAACCCCCAGATCTTGAGCATTCTGGATAACAGAACCCATACTTGTATATTATAATATACAATGTGCTAGCAATTTAAATAGACATCACTGCAGCGCTCCATTAACATTCAGTGGTATTGGTACTCTTTGTTGACTTTTTTAGGGACTTTTTACTATCCATATACTTTACACAAGGGGGCAGGGGTGTAACTACAGAGGAAGCAGACCCTGCGGCCGCAGGGGGGCCCAGGAGGTGTAGGGGGCCCATGAGGCTCTCATTCATATACAATATCAATACATACTGGTAAAACAGGACAGCCTTTGGATATGTTGGGGGCCCTAAAATTAATTTGCTGTGGGGCCCAGTAATATCTAGTTATGCCACTGCAAGGGGGGTTATATCCGTATACATAATTTATGGCTGGGCATATAAAAGTCTCTTATATTAAGGGCACTAATATTAAGACAATGGAAGGAACCTGTATGAAGAAAGCAGAAACCACTTCCAACCATTTCCAATTCTTCACTTTTCTCATACCTGCTATTTTTTTTATTTCATTGCAACATCACAGGCCACTTTCAGCAGTTAAGATTAAATGTCAATTTGTATGAATAACAAGTGCTGTTCTGGATGTTAAATCTCTTCTTAAGAAACGGCTGCCTTTCCTTGTACTTCAGAAGTGGCGATTCATTTTGTGTCTGTGAATGACAAACGGCAATGGTAGATGATGTGTTAGTCTACAGCCGGGAATCTCAAGCAATAGGTCTCTAGCACCACCACCAGGAAGGCTCTTTGCTTTGCATATGTTGTTGGATAAAATATAGTGATATTTGTATCAATACTATATTAGAACTGTCAGCATGCTTAACCACATTATTTATACAAATTTAGGGTAATAATTATGATTTTTTATGTTTTCAATTTACTACTCATAAGGGCTGAACTGTCCCCAGATAGAGAGAGAAATCGTAGGGGTTAAAAAAGACATTAATTGTGGCATTCATATTTAATTCCAAAAGAAATCCCAAACACGGACAAACATTTTTTGTCTTATACAAAATTTTAGGCAAAATAGAAACTTTTTCTAATGCATTATTATGTTTTGTTTTTTTATTTTTTTTGTGCTATTATAATTGAAATGACCTTATATTTCTGCCTTTGGCTCAAATCATTAACTATGTAATACTTTTACAAGCTGACCAATCACAATCCTGTCTTGTAATCCACCTCTCCACCTTGTAATGAGCACCACACATTGGGTCAGATTCAATTCAGTCACAAAAAGGTTTGTCAGGTGATGACGAGATTCAATTTGAGATGCAATTAAATTCAGAAAAACTTATCTCACTGTTTATCATGTGAATATTCTATTGAAGTCTATGCGGGAGAAAAATGGAATTGAATTTAGAGAAAAAAATTTTCTCCTCGAATCTCGTCCATGAGTTTTCATGTGATAAATCATGAGATCACTTTTTCTCACTGAATTGAATCCGACCAGGGTCGGACTGGGGGCCCCGGGGCCCACTGGGACCCATCCGGACCACCTGGTCCCCAACTACAACGCCGAGCATGCGCGACACAGACGCATGGCACGCATCTGATTTTGATCCTGGAGACATGGGGGATGAGGCCATGAGGACTGGGGCCCTCTGGGTTTTTTCCCGGTGTCCCGCTGGGCCAGTCCAACCCTGAATCTGACCCATTGTTTGTGCTATGTTCTCCTATTCTTTTCCTGAATCCAGTTGTATATTGCTTAAATACAGGTGGAGGAACTTTCTATGCAAGTATGCAAGTATATTTTTAGAAAGTGTGAGGTAGGGCATTAAGGCAGTAAGCATTACGGGTGCCAGCTGCATTATAAAGCACATTGCCCCTTTAAAGGGGTTGTTCACCTTTAACCTTTAGAATAATGTAGACAATTTGCAACTGGTTTTTAATTTTTTTTTATAGTTGTGGTTTTTGAGTTATTTAGCTTTTCATTCAGAAACTCTCCTGTTTGCAATTTCAGCAATCTAGCAACCATGTATTGATTTGAATAAGAGACTGGAACATGAATAGGAGAGTGCCTGAATAGAAGGATCAGTAACAAAAAGGTGTGATACATTTGTAGCCTTACAGAGCATTTGGTTTTTAGATGAGGCCATTTGAAAACATTGGAAGAAGAAGACAAATAATGTAAAACTGAAAAGTTACTTAGAAATATCCATTCTATAACATACTAAAAGTTAACTTAAAGGTAAACAACCCCTTTAATTAAAGAGCCCTTATATTGCCCACTGCCCTAAATCAAAATCAATGTACAGTATTTTACAGAAGTGGAACTGTAAGAAGATAACCAGAAACACCGCATAGAAATGACCTGTTGAAGTTTTAGCCATACAAAAGAGAGGAACGATTCCTGTGTTTAGAATCAACATATTAAAACAGTGGCATCATTTGCATCCTGGCAGTTGCATCTTTACAGAGCTTGACATTATATTAGCTCTAATGTGACCAGACATTTTGCTGACAATGTCCCCCGAGGATGCACTTGGATATTAAAAAATTTGTTGCAAGATCTGGATGTGTGTCAGCAGAGAATTGCAAAAGTGGGTTGACGGTTTAATATAACCGTAAATAGGAACAGTTATGCCTAATTAAGTTTCCCTTGTTTGTTAAGATTGGTATGACATGGTGGGAAATCACAATCTTGAAAAAGAATGTGTTGTTGAGAGGGAGGATAAAGGGACGGATTCCATAACAGCCTCATTATCATGGGTGGACCAAGACTTTTGTAGGTCTCATTCCTAAAATATATTGCCCAACCTAAGCACACAACTCCATGCAGGGCCGCACCGCAGGGGCGCCCTAGTCAAACCAGGTGGATGCGGTGCTGGCTTAGCAAAAGTGCATGCACAGGAGCGCAGAAACAAGAAAAGGGCAGAGAGAGTCAGGCAGAGAGGAGACAGGAGTGGGGGTAGGAGACAGAGGAGGTACATGCCTGGCACCCCCCAGCTCTGTGTCCTAGGAACGTGCCTACTCGGTCTACCCCCTGGCCCAGCCCTGACTCCATCAGTCACAATATATATATACCCAGGCAAGTTGAACTGAGTGAAGTGAGTGTATATATATATATATATGCAGACTTTGGAATAGTCGACACTCACTTCACTCAGTTCAACTTGCCTGGGTGTATATCTATCTATCTATCTATCTATATATATATATATATATATATATATATATATATATACATACATATATATTGTGACTGATGGAGTCAGGGCTGTATATATATATATATATATACACACACACACACTAATCTTCAACTTTGAGTATGTTAGAAAATGCCCATTTCAGAGACACCCTTTCAACTTCTGATTCTTTCCAACTATCAAATGGGGGTCACTGACCCCAGCAGCTAAAAAAACTATTGCTCTGGCAGGCTACCGTTTTTCCCAATTTCACTCAACAGGGTAACAAGTTACAGGTATGGAAACTTTTGCTGGTGGGGTATCGATTGGGGCAGGGACCAAGGGTGTGTCACAATGTGGCAACCCCGTGGGCCCCGGGCATGACCCCCCCCCCAGTCTGATGCTGCTTATAGTTTCTTCTTTAACAATATGTCAATTTAATTGTTGAGCATAGGATTTTTTAAATTTTGAGCAACTTTTAAAATCGCGCCGCTCCGTCTGAACAAGCTCAGGCAACTTTAAGCCAAGCGGGCGCGCAGCGCTATCTAGCTATTCGGGGAGATTCGGGGGAGATTCGTCGACGCGAGAAGTTGCCAGGCGACGGATCTCCCCCGAATCTCCCCGTCTGGCCTTAGACTAAGTGAACCCACACAATACCACTATTGTTAAAAGAATACTATAATCAAATATATTTAAACTGACCAAAATGTTTAGAAGAAAGTTAACTGCAGCTGTTGCAAAAAACCCCCCAAAAAAACCTTGATTGTGTAAATATAAAATAAGTCAAGCTTATCAATGGATCTTGCATAGAAACTGAAATCCATTTTGTTCTTCTGGGAAGAACATTCTGTGTTTGAAATAAAAGTATAAAAAGTATTAAAAAAACAGTAAAATAATTGACACCTCTGTGTAACTAACGGCAATGTTCCATATACAGTCAAAGTCTCATCATTCATTAGCTGAAATGACTGGTTCTTCCTCTGCAACAGCACTGCAAGCTTAATTGATTGACCACTTGGGTCCAAATTAAATGGATCCCTCTTGTTTTGTTGTGGTTCATTCAACAGCAGTTCCAAATCACGTTGCCATCAAATCGGCTTCACAGCAAACAAAAATAAGGAACAAGAAGCCAAATGCAATGTTATATTCCTTCAAGCCATCCAGATCTCAGTCACTTCTTTTTTTCACACCATTGTTATTTTTGGTTCAACTACAAAAAATATCTTCTATCAGGACTTCACTTGAGATGCAAAATACAGTATTAACCATATTTATAGACAAGGCATGGTTCCAAAAAAAAAAGAGTAAGCATAGGAAATGAACGCATGACAGGGAAGAAAATAGAAAGAACAACCTTATTGCCACATTGTGCAATTTGGATTAAAAAAAGCCAGCTTTTGTTAAATGCATCTTTCAGCATCAATGGTCAAACCAGTAAAAAAAACACACCCTTGCAGATTATGGCACTGTCTCCCTTTAAACACATTTCCCTGCCCAAGAAAACATTCAAGTCTCTCTTAAAGGAATTGTTCAATATAAAAATAAAAACTGGGTAAAAAAGTAAATAAATACTCTGTGCAAAATCATTTTTTTTCTAATTTAGTTAGTCAAAAATGTAATGTATAAAGGTTGGAGTGATTGGAACTGGAACCCAAAACTGTAGTGAATACATAATGTGGAGTGCAGAACATAAGATCCCGGTGTTCTGTTTTACCTTACACTATCTGGTCTACATGAATATCCTCCCAAGTCAGCTTGTCACCTATATAAATACATCTTGAATACTGGTATGGGATTCGTAATCCGGAAAAACATTGTCCAGAAAGCTCTGAATTAAATCTTTAAAATTGATTTCACGTTACTCTGCAATAATAAAACAGTGCCTTGTACTTGATCCAAATTAAGATATAATTAATCTTTAATGGAGACAAAGCAATCCTGTTGGGTTTAAAGGAGAATTCAACCTTCCACAAAGTTTTCTTTCAGTCACTATATTTGCATATGTTTTGAGGGCCCCAGCTGAAATGTTAACTTTGTTTGGCATATACCTCAACCAGTTCTCGAAAACACCACTGTTAAGTTCAGTAAGCATCACATCTTAGCGGCCACCATATTGCCTTCCCTCTTTCCCCAGCACTTCAGTAGAGACTCTGCGCTTGTGCGAGATTTCACACTCGGTGCCAATGTTTAAATGCGCATGTGCAAATTTGGTGAAAGTCTCTACCGCGCATGTCTGTATCGGCACTTCAGACAAGAGAGGGGAGGGGGAGAATGGCTCTGCAGCAACACAGGTCTTTGCAGCACAGCAGTGTACACACGAATATTAGTAATGTATTTGAGGGTCAGACAGGTTTACATACAACAGTCTGTAGCTGGCTTTTTTAGTGAAAGAAAATACAAGAGGGCTATCAAAAGTAGAGTTGAATTCTCCTTTAAATAATGTTTAACTGACATTTTAGTAGACTAAAAAGGCATGTAAAGACAAAAAAATTAAATCCCATTTTTACTTTCCCTAATGAAAAAGAAATCTATCTCCAATATACTTTATTTAAAAAATGTGTGCCGTTTTTTATAAGAAATCTGACTATACAATGAAATTCTCCCTTCATTAATTGCTTTAGATATGAATTGTCAGACAGTTCCTAACTGGTGAGCAGGGAAAAAAATCATACTTATGAACAGCAGGGGGAGCCCCCGTCTTACTTCCCAGCCATTCAGAGCTCCAGCAGCTTTTTTTCCCTGTAGATCCCTAAGCAGCCTAGGCCACACTGAGCATGTGCACAGTCTTGGTCTTGCAAAGATGTATAACAAAGTTACAAGATGACAGCCCCCTGTGCCCAACTTTGAAAGCATAAATCATTTGTTTGATTAGGCTTGTGGTGCAGTATGTACATGTTTATGTTTAGTATACAAAATGCAGCATTTCCTGCCTTATTCTATTTTAGACTTTCCTTGTCCTTTAAGGTATGGAGATACAAATTACGAAAATACCCCTTACCCAGAAAACTCCAGGTCCAAAGCATTTGGGATAACAGGTCCCTCTTTGGTATCAGACCAAGGGTATAATAAAGTTTCTGATGACACAGCTACATTTCATGCCTTTAAAGCAGGGGTGTCAAATCATTTGGCTTCCCAGGGCCAAATTGGAAAAAGAAAAATTGTCTGGGGCACACATGAAATAAACAAACTAGGGATGCACCGAATCCACTATTTTGGATTAGGTCGAATCCTTCCCAAAAGATTTGGCCGAATCCGAACCCTAATTTGCATATGCAAATTATGGGTGGGAAGGGGAAAACATTTTTTACTTCCTTGTTTTGTGCCAAAAAGTCCGATGATTTCCCTCCCTGGCCCTAATTTGCATATGAAAATTAGGATTCGCATTTGGTTCGGCCAGGCAGAAGGTGTAATGCCTGCCGTCAAACATCGGCGCATAAATACTGGCACACGTCAAGTTGGACGCCCATGCAGTAATGGACGGCCTAAGGCCCCATCACCTTGAAAATGTCTATCTTGGAAGCTAAGCAGGGTCAGGCCTGGTTAGTACCTGGATGGAAAACCACCTGGGAATACCAGGTGTTGCAGGTTTTTTTTATACCAGTATATTTAGGTGTTATGACATCTAATTTGTGCGCCTAGCTTCCTATTGGTTCCTGATGTGTCTGTCCGTCCTCAGCCTCCTGATTGGTTCCTGGTCCCTTAAATACCTTCCTCTTCCTCCTCACATTGCCCAAGCTGGCTTCTGTTTCCACAGTTCCTGTTCAAGCCTTGCCTGACATCTGATTCCTGGTTTTCGACTCCTGGCCTGTTTTTTTACCTCTGATCCTCTGCTGCCTGCACCGACTCTTTTCCTGTTTCGACTTTGCTTCTGTTTCAATCCTTGATGGTACCTTGATCTTGGCTATCCCCTGCTCCTTTGCCTTCTCCGCCACAGAAAGCCCGGGGCCCCAAAAGGGCGTCGGTGAAGACTGGAGCCGTAAAGGAGTATCCGTGTCCACCAGTCTTCCTTGCACCAGTGGCTCTCCTTCGGGATCCAAGCTATCCATAGGATTCAAGGTAACAGATTGTTACAGAAGGATTCGGAATTCTGCTGAAAAAAGCCGAATCCTGTCCGAATCCCGAACCGATTAAAGTAAAGAAAATGCACGTAAAAGAACTACAATACTAGATGGAGCTCTACAATGGAGTAGTCCTGCCTACTCTAATATCCTTTGCAACATGACTTTTCCTCAGGAACCAATCATTTCTAGCTGGGCCGCATTCATATCCATCCTGGGCCACATTCAGGTTGGACACCCCTGCTTTAAAGCATGTTATCAATTTAAAAGCAAGCCCTTCTCTTTTCTCTACTCTGTGAGCCATTTCTGGATATCACAGTAAGCAAACTGATACATTGATTATAAAACACATCCAGGGACTAGTCCGATTGCCTTTTTGGAGTCCGGAAGGAATTTTTTCCCCCTCTGAGGCAAATTGGAGAGGCTTAGGATGGGGTTTTTTTTGCCTTCCTCTGGATCAACTAGCAGTTAGGCAGTTACAATAAAAAAAAAAAAAAAAAAGGTTGAACTTGATGGACGCGAGTCTTTTTTCAGCCTAATTTACTATGTTACATTTCAATTGTCCCCTTTTTTAAGTGTGCCAATAAAAGTTCCTGCTATTATTACATAGCCTTTGTGTCTTATATAAAGTCATTTTGAAGGAATATCATTAATGAAGATAAAGGGTGCCTGATAAGGACCCTATATACAGAAATTTCTGGGTAATTAATTTGTATGCCCCAGCTGAAAATCCTATACTGTATTACATACCTAAAATGTTTCATTTTTCAAATGGCACCTGTCCTCAAGGCAAATGTCAGGGAAGCATCCATATTACAACGAGAACAAGGCATATATTTACCAAAAATATGGTTTACGTATGTAAACATTCTAATTATTAATAATATAAATACATTCATATTGTTGCTCTATTATAGATCTGCCTCACTATGCTAACTTGCAAATGGAAAAATAGAGGTGCATTGGCCATTCCTAAACATTTTTTTTGGAGGAAGAGCCTGGAAACACCCTGCAACCCAAACACATTTTTAAAAAATAGCACCTACAACAACATACCTTACAATCTATGAATTTGAAAAATGGAAACATCAGGCACATTTTAAGAGGAAACCATATCCTGTAGTTTAGAGATGATGCATCACACAGATAGATACACCTTAAAGCCCAGCTTGAAAATCATTGAAGGAGAATGTGTAATTGTTGATATTCTTGAAACTATGGCTGATAAAACATACACACACACTTATCTATATCTGTACTTGGTTAATGAGATAAGGAGGGCCTTGACCAAAGGTTCAAGAGGGGTATGAACTTTAAAAAGTCTGACAACCATTAAATAATACACAGCATTTCCAGCCATATGAGATTTAGTTCTTCTAGCTAGCAGACAACTAAACATACTAGGGGTAAGTGATACAGATATAAATGCATATTCAGTCCACAAAACTCTAAATATTCAGTGCTGTTTCTCAAACCCTTTTAGAGTGATTCCGTTTGCTGAAATTGGAAATTCTTATCCATTCGTACATTGCCTTCTACACAGTGTTGGCTGTACTTCTGAGCTTATCTATACAGTAAATAAAAGCTGCTGGTAAAATATATGGAGCGTTAGTGACCTCTTCTGGTTAGATTTATTTGGAAAGCTTTCTTAGGCGCCTTACACTGATGCTTTTTCAGAAGATCCCCAAGCCTATTAACAATTCAGACTGATTTATTTAGGTCCTGTATTCACTATAACTAGAGTTTAATTTGCATTGAGTAGTTTATACAGTACAGAATATTCCTTCCTTACATATTTGCTATTCGGCCAATAAGAGGGAAATGTCACACTTTGAGTGACATTCACAAAACAGCAACATCTGCATTTAACCACTAAGTGGGCTGTTGTGTGAATGTTTAGGCAGAATACCCAATGCCCGGTGTTAAAAAGTTAAAATCTGTGGCTTGATTAATAGTGGTCAGTTTTCAATTGGTTCTTCTCAAAATAAATGGAGCATGATCTTGGAGCTACTGGGAACACCAATGTTCTTCACTAGTTGCAGCAGTGGGAACATAAGATACAGCAGGCCCGGACTGGCAATCTGTGGGTTCTGGCAGATGCCAGAGGGGCTGCTGTAAATTGCCATAGAAAGCGACTATTAAGTTGACTGGTGGGGGCTGTTTGGGCCTCTGTGTAGTAGGAATGGCAGGGCATATTTAGAATCCCAGTCCAGTCCTGAGATACAGATATAATGACAGTAAGTCATACCACTCCAAAACACTCATCAGTGAACAATAACATACCTCCCAACATTTTGGAAACGGAGAGAGGGACAAAAAAATTTGGCGTGAGTAGCGCTGGGAAATTTTTGACTGTGCCCCTTTTGTGGCCACACCTCCTAATTACCATGCTCATTTTACAAAATTTGCCAGGTTATTAAAGTTTGAACACATTTTTGTAGTTTTTATGTTTTATTACAGTTTTACTAAATGAAGATGAATTGCCCTTTAAAGGACAAGGAAAGTTAAACTAAAGAAGTAGCTAGAAATGTTGTACATTATGTTTTGTGCTTCTGTACCAGCCCAAGGCAACCAAAGCCCTTTAGCAGTAAAGATCTGTGTCTCCCCAGTAGATGCCCCAGTAGCTCCCCATTTTCTTTTCTGCTGATTCACTGATTCCCATGCTCTGTGCTGCTGTCACTGACTGAGCTTAGGGACTGACTCAAAATATGCAGAACACATAAAATATAAATGTCACAATATAATGCTGATTAGTAATTAATATGGATAATTACTACATAGCAGAACAGAAACCAGTGCAACTAGCATCAGAATTTAATAACCAGCCCTGTAGCATCAGCTTATATGACAGGCCAAGCTAATTTTTCTGCTGATAGTGACGACCCCTAAGCTTAGCTTGTCAACAGCTGCTCAGAGCCCACTGAGCATGTGAGTGTCACAGACACTTTCCAAGATGGTGACCCCCTGTGACAAGTTTGAAGTCCTGGATCATTGCTGCTATTGACAAGCTGATACTTTAGGCTGGTGCAATAAGTTTAATATATAAAACATGCCATTTTTAGCCCTTTTTATTTTTAGGGTTTACGTTTTTCTCCTTTAAGCTGTGAGTCTAACTTCTACTAAGAGAAAAAACTGTTAAAAATGTATCTTAAATATCTATTCTGGGCTCTCTGTCAAGCCAATTAAGTTAGAAACTTTCCAGTTCAGTGCAGAGAAATGGGGGCTTTCCAGCAAAATCACGGAACTGCAGGTTCAGCTGTCAAAAGCGGGACTGTCCCGCTCAAAACAGGACAGTTGAGAGTTATACTATAATGCTTGGAGACACAAACTTGCATTCAACATTAACATCTTGGAGGTCATTTATAAGCCTTGTGGTAGGATGAAAGAGCAAAAAACAGCTGCATTAGGAAGCAATGATTTCATAAGGGGTGGGCTAGGGAATGCATATAAGTATGCCTTCTGTCACTTTCCTTGTCTGACCACCATTTGACCACCATACTTGTTATTTGTATGGGGGTCCCTACATGAACAGAATCAGATGGTACCAATATTTTTGGCACCTTATATGCACTACACAAAGGATCAAATATAAGTTAATTAGTCCAACTGCTGGGGTCAAGGAACTAGTGGGTCTGTGACTGGCAAACAGCTGTAATATATGTTCATGAAAAATGTCTTATTTACAAATTAAGGGTCCAACAGTTTTTTGGGTCTCCTCCTCATGAAATAACAGGTGACCTGCAACATAAAAAAAAATCACACGCAGAAATCAGTGACTGCTTGTTGCCCCAGTGTGTGCTATCTACAGTTACACCACTGACAATATTAAATAGAGGATGTCCATAATGTACTACTGGAAGCAGATGTTGGCAGCAGAGATAATTCTAAGGAAGGCCATATTATAACCAAGCAGGAAGAGGCTGACTTCTATAGGTCCCTAGTTAGTGATTTGCCAGCTTCAGGTTGAGGCAGAAAAATTGGAAGGAGCTGATGGTTTTATGGGGCAGTAATATACCCACTTACCTGAGCTGTAGCTTAAAGGGATACTGTCATGGGGAAAAAAAATTATTTAAAAACGCATCAATTAATAGTGCTGCTCCAGCAGAATTCTGCACTGAAATCCTTTTCTCAAAAGAGCGAACAGATTTTTTTTATATTTCATTTTGAAATCAGACATGGGGCTAGACATATTGTCAATTTCCCATCTGCCCCAAGTCATGTGACTTGTGCTCTGATAAACTTCAGTCACTCTTTACTGCTGTACTGCAAGTTTGAGTTATATCACCCCCTCCCTTTTCCCCCCAGGCAGCCTAATAACAGAACAATGGAAAGTTAACCAGAGAGCTCCCTAAGGGCCCTTACACATGGGCGTTTTTACCTGCGCTCCCCTGCGTTCCGTTTT
>CM044443.1:25814947-25835416 GCA_024363595.1 Xenopus borealis | reverse complement strand
CCCCAGGCGCTAACTCCAACCCCCCCCACCCCCCACCCCGTAGGCCCTCTTCTAAACTATTCTTCCTGGATATGACGACGATGCATGCGCAGTAGGACACTGGTACTACTGTGCATGCACACAAAGTTCAATCAGTGAACTTTGTACGCATGCGCAGTGGTACCAGTGTCCTACTGTGCATGCGCCTCTGACGGAGCCCGATACATGAAGAATCGGTTAGAAGAGAAGATGGCCCCTGTGTACATCACTGCAGGAGACCTGCATGAAGTAGGGACATTGGGGCATGTTTACTAAGATTGGAGATAAATTTCTGGAGAAATTTTTGGAGATGTTGCCCATAGCAACCAATCAGATCTTTGCTAATTTATAGGTGGCTGTTTAAATCTAATTGCTGATTGGTTGCTATGGGCAACATCTCCAGAAATCTCTCCAGATATTTATTTCCAATCTTAGTAGACATACCCCAGCGGGGCAATAGCCCAGGGGAAGAGGTAGGCGAGGGAGGGGTTAGTGCCTGGGGGGTTGAATTCACCTTTCAGGCAAGAAAAAACTTTGTCTGGTTTCGAAAGTACAAACCAGCCAAAGGCCCAAAAAGTATCCCAAATCGTTACCTTGGCTAGTTTATACTTTCAAAACCCGACTGGGCTTTAAATTAGTAGCCCAATTTGACTGGAAAACCGCCAACTTTGCCACCCTGGTGAGACTAATGAAGTTTGTTTGCAGGAGGAGCTGCAAGAGGAAGTGAGGTGGCTGTTCTGTCAGTGAGTGGTTAGGGGCAGCAGCTCTATGGTAGATGATTGTCGGCTGAGAAGCTGAAGCAAATTGCAGTTACCAAAGACTAAGCCTGAATGAAGCCCTTTATTTTGTTGTTGGTAGTGAGTAATTATATTAATAAAGGAGAATTACGCACAGGTAACCAAGTCTTCCATTCTGAACTTTTCTGTGTGTGTATGGGATTCATTAATTACATTTCTGTCACGCAGGACCCTTATCAACCCCCCTTTTTCTACTGACGCCCTATGTATGTGTAACATCCGGGCTGAAAATGTTACCGCTGATTTGTTAATGCACTTGAATGTATATCCAAGTCTAACTGGGATCATAAAGCTGTTGTTCAACTTTGAGTTAACCGTTAGTATGACGTAGAGAGTGATATTCTGATTCAATTTGTTTTTCCAAACTACCCTAGCAACCATGCACTGATTTAAATAAGAGACTTGAATATGTATAGAAGAGACCTGAATAGAAAGATGAGTAATAGAAAGTAGCGATAACAATACAGGTGGAGCTTGACAGAGTATTTACTTTTTAGATGGGGTCGGTGACCTCTATTTGGAAGCTGGAAAGAGTCAGAAGAAGAAAGCAAATAATTCTGAAACTATAAAACATAAATAATGAAGATAAGTTGAAAAGTTGTTTAGAATTGGCCATTCTATGATATACTAAAAAGTTGAACCACCCCTTTAAGCTCTACCGTAAAGGTCAGCGGTCCCCAACCGCCGGGCCTCGGACAGTCCTGAACTGGGCCCCTGTTTGTGTGTATATCATACCTCCCAACATTTTGAAAATAGAAAGAGGGACAAAAATTTTGACCACGTTGATTTTTGTGGTCACACCACCTAATTACCACGTTCAGTTTACAAAATTTGTCAGGTTATTAAAGTTTGAGCACATTTCTGTGGCTTTTATGTGTTATTACAGTTTTGCTAATTAAGGAGAATTGCCTTTTAATCTGCAAGTCATACTATATTGTTTTCTATTCTTTTTCATTTTTTTTCCCCCCTCATAAATATTTGTTATTTGAGGTGTACAGCGATCCCCATTGGAAAGACACAAGACTTGCTTATCTTAAATTGTTACAAAAGAATTGAAGTGCACCTGCCACTTATTTTTGGGCTCTCTGCCAAAAGCCAATTAAGTTAGAAACTTTGTGTCTTTTTTTCTGGCTGTTAAGTGCATAACACATAACACCATTTTTATTAAAGATACTTTTCCTTGTGCTTCCATATTGTTGCACACAGCACCTCTGAAAATATCGAATGGGTTTCCACCTTTAAATTAATATATGTTATAGAGAGTTTTGTCACAAAACAAGGACATGAAAAAAATTTCTTCATGCGCGGCTTGCTTTTACCCTTCCTCTCACTAATTTGCATATGTAAATTGGGGTTCGGATTCTGTTCAGTATTTGGCCAAATCTTTCGCAATGGATTCGGGGGTTCGGCCGAATCCAAAATAGTGGATTTGGTGCATCCCTAGAAAATATTGCATGAGAATTGTATTAAATGGGACACAATAAGGACCACCATCATGGAGGACCACAAGTTACCCCCACTCAGGGTCCCCATTGCCTGAGAGACGCCAAGGTGCAATTTGTGGGTCAAAAAAGTGGGGATTTTGGGAAGTATGGTCAGATTATGTGCAAAGTTTGGGCATAAGGGGGCATGGCCAAGGGAGGTCAGGGGCTTGCATAGGGCATTTTTTTAATGGGATGTAATTCTACCTGTTAGCAGAGCTTACATCCCAGGGGCCCCATATGTGTGACCCCTGAAGGGAGGGCTCAGAAAGTTTAGTAGTGTGGAGCTCCATGAATACTGAGGTAGGGCCTAGGCCCAATAAACCACAGCTGCTTTATTGTAACAATGCAATGAACTGAGAACCTGAGATTGGATTGCTGTAAGTCACCTGTGCTAAAACCAGGGCCTTCATATTAAGGAATCTTGTCAACTATGATATCAGACAAATGACTTAACTAATGCTTTAATACAGTTTTCATTAGTAACCCTTTTCCTGCCACACAGGCTCTGTCAGTCTCTGGGGGGATAAGGGGATCAAACTAATTAACCCCAGCAACTGACTAATTGCACTGCCGGCACCTCCTGGCTTCTGTTCCTCCTGAACCGGTCCATTTCCCATTAAACAAGCACCACTGAGCTGAAAAAGCACTTTCTGAACCACTTGCTCAATGCTGAGGTTTGATCATTGATGACGTGCTTGCCATCTAGCGGCTGAAAGATTTAGTGCAGCCATGTAGCCGCAAAAGTACAAAATCCTCCACTTTATGGACATAAGAAGTAACATTTGTGCACATAGATATTTGTTCTAGCCAGTGAATAGTCATATATTAATTTTTCTTGGTCCAGATAGGTTTATAGAAAGAAAATTCATCAGCAATTTACAAAGCAAAGTGTCCAAAAAAAGGATTTGTTCATGTACCTTGTTCAGCTATTGGCTTCCTGATGCCTCTTCCAGCCTGGTCTAACTCCTCCACTGCATTGCAATAAAAGTAGCTCAGAAGTCTTTTTAAAAGGTTGTCTTCAGGGTGATATAAACAGGTGGAACAGTGGTCGGGGCTGCCAGGTTGCCAGCAGCATCCTCATTTTCTTGAAGCACTATGGATGCACAAGACAGTTTTTTAAATCTCTGGCATGTGCATTCTTATGGGAGGGTGCAGGACCCTCTGACTAAGGGGTGCCCAAATCCAGACTTGGGGGCCACAAATGTAGTACAGTGTTTGTGTATTAAGGTAGAACTGTCTGTCATCCTGCCTGTGGAGGAAGCTAGTACTGGAAAATAGTCCAGAGTCTCAGTATCAGACGAGGTATAGGAGGGAAAGATGGTGCCTATAGTAGCAGTAGGATAATAATCTCTGGGAAGGGACTGTGACTATGGGATAGCAGGTATAGTAGGGAGAAATGGTGCCTATAGTAGCAGTAGGATAATAATCTCTGGGAAGGGACTGTGACTATGGGATAGCAGGTATAGTAGGGAGAAATGGTGTCTATAGTAACAGTGCGATAATAGTCTCTGGGAAATGACTGTGGCTGTGGGATAGCAGGTATAGTAGGGAGAGATGGTGCCTATAGTAACAGTGGGGATAATAGTTTCTGGTAAGGGACTGTGACTGTGGGATAGCAGGTATAGTAGGGAGAGATGGTGCCTATAGTAACAGTGGGATAATAATCTCTGGAAAGTGGCTGTGGGATAGCAGGTATAGTAGGTTTCTTTAACCTGCTGTTTCAGACACACACCATCCGACATGTTATAGAATTCACAAATGTATAACGTTGAAACAGACTAGGACATATGCAGTTCTTCAGTATGCAATCACCTTTAATTGGTCCTTAATCACGAGATGTTTTGAGATCACTTGAAAAAGGGATTAGCTCCTAAAACGTAGTGATTAAAGGAACAGTAACACCAAAAATCTAAAGTGTTTTAAAGTAAAGCAAATATCATGTAGTGTTGCCCTGCGCTGTTAAAACTGATCTGTTTGCTTCAGAAACACTACTATAGTTCATATAAACAAGCTGCTAAGTAGCAATGGTGTAAATTGAAAATGGCTACATGGCACAGGATAAGTAATGGATAACAGATAACATTATGTTCTACGGAGCTTATCTGCTGTGTAACTTGAGCCTTGTCTCCTTTGAATGGCTGCCCCCATTGCCAGTGCAGGGCAATACTGCTTTATATTCTGATTACTTTAAAACAATTTCATTTTTTGATGTTACTGGTCCTTTAAGCACAAATAAAGGGTGACTGCAGACTGAAGAACTGGATATGTCCTAGTCAGTTTCAACTTTATACATTTGTGGATAGCAGGAATCGTAGGGAGAGATGGTGCCTATAGTAACAGTGGGGATAATAGTCTCTTGGAAGGGACTGTGACTGTGGGATAGCAGGTATAGTAGGGAGAGATGGTGCCTATTGTAACAGTGGGATAATAATCTCTTGGAAGGGACTGTGACTGTGGGATAGCAGGTATAGTAGGGAGAGATGGTGCCTATAGTAACAGTGGGATAATAGTCTCTTGGAAGGGAGTGTGACTGTGGGATAGCAGGTATAGTAGGGAGAGATGGTGCCTATAGTAACAGTGGGGATAATAGCCACTGGGAAGGGACTGTGGCATAGTAGAGTAGGGAGACATGTTCACTTTAGTACCTACGATCATCTCTGAACCCAGGGGCAAGAGATCTTTTTAATCTGAATTTGGTGCCAAGTTGTGGTGCATGACCAAAATATTAGACTTCCCTGTAAAATGGAAGTATTGCATATCACAATAAATGTTTGGAGGTACTTTTGGTACACCTCATTATGTTGTAAGAGTGCATGTTTTTTTCCTATTTCTGGAGAATGCTCATTCCGAGTCACGTTGCTGTAAGAAGATTGCACCAACAAGGAATCCTAGAAAGTGTTTAATCTAACTGTTAGTGTATTGAATCCTACTATTTGGTTAATTGTTGGTCACCAAAAATAAAAGAAAAATTTAGGAAATGTGCCGAACAAAACATGATGCCAACACATTATTTTTATTTGATTTTGGCTTATATCAATCTACTGTAATAAAGATTTTTTTTTCTTCCCTCCTCAATTTACAGCTTTTATTCAATTTGGTACTTTAAAAAACTATTTTGCTGGAAAAGGTGTACTTGCACTGTAGTATCTTTTATGACCACTAGATGGTGGGATTACTCAGCTTTTGTAAAGCATTTTTTCCCCCTTTATTCTATGAACTACCTGTCAACGGTCAGCCTGGGCAGGACACTGGGAAAAAACCTGGTGGGCCCCAGCTCTCATGGGTCAGAACCCCTCCCCCTTATCTGGGGGGCCCGGAGTTCGCGCTTGTGCGTGGGGGGCCCCAGAGGTTTGGAACCCAGTGGGCCTCCAATGTCCAGTCTGACCCTGGGGGGTAAGTCAATCATTGCTTTTACACTATGCGGGCCTAAACAAAGGGAAAATGGTCATGGTCTCCATATCAGTTTCGGACTGGGATGCCAGGGGCCCACCAGAAAACCTTAGACCAGGGGCACAACTTTCCAAACTATTATTCCTTCTCTCCTCACTTAACCTCTTTATTATCCTATTCTCAGCGTCGCTCCTGAACAAAGCAGAGGGGGCAGCAACGCTAATGGGGAGAGTGCAATAGCGCTCTCTCGCACTAGTAAAGCCGAATTTCCGGTTTAAGAACCAGAAATTCGGCTCTTAAAGTCCCCAGGAGCGGCTTTTTGCCGCCCCTGGGGACTTAGCCGGCTATATTAAGCCGTTACCTTTGAATAATAAATATCTTAAACACAGGGATACCAAGATCTGCAAGAAGAAAAAATGTTTGAATTTTTTATATTTTGCAGTTTTTGAACTACGTACTTAGTTTTTTGTTCAGCTGCCAGTGTGAAACTTCAGCAACTAACTGGATGCTAGGGTGCAATTTATCCCAGCAACCTGGCAGTGGCAAGAACTGAAATAGGTCCTGAATCAAAAATATAAGTAATAAAAAGGAGCAAAAACAATAAAATTGCTGGCCAACATACTGCATATTATTTACATATGGTACACTGGATTCACTCATTGCTCCACATTAATCAAAAGCACAGCTACTGCTCATATTTCTGCTTGTTGTCTATATTAGAATAATTCCACTTCCCCTGAAACAAACATCCAACCTCAGTTCTGAGAAGATTTAATGCTGTAAAATCTGGAGTATTTTCACCAAAAAATAAATGTTTGCTACAGCCAGTTTACTTGTAGAAGAATACATACATTTTTTGGGGGAATTAACTTGGTAGGGGTCAAAAATATCTTCTTATTGGTTAATATTATCATCGCGTTTGCCAGGTGATAATTTTCCAGTGAATATTTGCCAGTTTATCAAGAGCACAAGAACTAATTTTTCCCCAAGAGAAATGTCTCCAGGTTGAGGCTGGCAAATTGCCATTTTCTCATTATCTGTCACCTACTGCATGCTGATATAGGAGGGAGAGATGGTGCCTATAGTAGCAGTAGGATAATAGTCTCTGAAAAGGGACTATGGCTGTGGGAGAGCAGCAGGGCCGACTGGAAATTAAAAGCAGCCCTGGCAAAAGCATCAAGGCAGCGCATGTATTCCCGCACATGCAAAGCATGATTTATATTTCCAACCCCAAGGTTAACTAGATCCTCCAGCTGCCAACATACCTATCATAAGCATGAGGGATTGGATATATAGCAGGCAACTCTAATATTACTAACTGAAGTTGGTCAGAATTCCTGGTTCCGCCCATATTCATGTTCCCTAACAAATGCAGGCATCGGCTTAGCTCTGGCTAGCTGTTATGGACAGCTCATTTACATTTTTGTAGTGAGTATATACCACTGGCGATGTATAATGGTATATACCTCTGGTGATGTATAATGGTATGTACCTCTGGTGATGTATAATGGTTTATATCTCTGGTGATGTATAATGGTATGTACCGCTGGTGATGTATAATGGTATGTACCTCTGGTGATGTATAATGGTATATACCTCTGGTGATGTATAATGGTATGTACCACTGGTGATGTATAATGGTTTATACCTCTGGTGATGTATAATGGTATGTACCGCTGGTGATGTATAATGGTATGTACCGCTGGTGATGTATAATGGTATGTACCGCTGGTGATGTATAATGGTATGTACCGCTGGTGATGTATAATGGTTTATACCTCTAGTGATGTATAATGGTATGTACCGCTGGTGATGTATAATGGTTTATACCTCTGGTGATGTATAATGGTATGTACCGCTGGTGATGTATAATGGTTTATACCTCTGGTGATTTATAATGGTATGTACCGCTGGTGATGTATAATGGTATGTACCGCTGGTGATGTATAATGGTATGTACCTCTGGTGATGTATAATGGTATATGCCGCTGGTGATGTATAATGGTATGTACCTCTGGTGATGTATAATGGTATGTACCACTGGCGATGTATAATGGTTTATACCTCTGGTGATGTATAATGGTATGTACCGCTGGTGATGTATAATGGTTTATACCTCTGGTGATGTATAATGGTATGTACCGCTGGTGATGTATAATGGTACATATATAATGCTGGCGATGTATAATAACAACTAGTTCTGGTGATATATAATGGCATACACCAATGCCAGCACCAAACAGCCAAATGTCAACATAAATTTGAACCTAAATTTGCATATTCTAACCTGAGTGAAAAGAAAACTTTAAAAAATTTCCAACCCCAAGGTTAACTAGATCCTCCAGTTGCCAACATACCTATCATAAGCATGAGGGATTGGATATATAGCAGGCAACTCTAATATTACTAACTGCAGTTGGTCAGAATTCCTGGTTCCGCCCATATTCATGTTCCCTAACAAATGCAGGCATCGGCTTAGCTCTGGCTAGCTGTTATGGACAGCTCATTTACATTTTTGTAGTGAGTGGCTCATTAGCATATAAAAGACAAAACTAATTAGCATTTTAAAGAAAGAAGCCCGTTAGTAGCAGTGGGATAATAGTCTCTGGAAAGGGACTTTTACTGTGGGATAGATATGTTTTATTGGCAGAAACAAGGGACCTCAATTGGCTCAGCAGTTGCCCCTTCCTTTGCAAACCTATTCGTCTACGAATTAGAAAAGAAACTATTCTTAAGAGAACCATATTTGGAGCATATTAAACATTACTACAGATATGTGGACGATATACTTATTTTTTGGGAAGGCACAACTGCTGAATTCGAGGAAATGGTGAGTGAAGCAAATAAACTACACCATACCGTAAAATTTACAATGGAAGTCTCAGAGCGTGAGATTAATTTCTTGGACATTAATATAGAATTGAATGACAACAAAATAAGCACACATCTTTATCGAAAAGCAAAGGACAGGAATAACCTTTTACATAGGAAAAGCTTCCATAATCCTCAGACTCTAAAAGCCATCCCTAAAGGTCAATTCATGCGAGCCAAAAAAATTGCATCTACTGATGCAGCCTATAACCAAGCAGCTAAAGAACTTACAAAAAGGTTTATAGATAGAGGTTATCCTAAGGGCCGACTTTATCTAACAGAACAAGAGGTCCAAAAAATAGCTTGCAGCGATTTACTAAACCCTAAACAAAAAACAAGGGATTTTGAGAGACTGACCATTATCAGTAAATATGATAGACGTAGTAGGAATATCGAAGGCGTGATAAGAAAGTATTGGTCAATACTTCAATATGATCCTAAATTCGGATCAATTTTTTCTAAACCACCGCGATTTGCATACAAGAGGGGTAGATCCCTACGTGACTTACTTTGCCCTAGTCCAGCTTCAAGCCATAAAGAGAACATCTTTAAAGGAATACCAAAAATAGGTACTTTCTCTTGTATGGGTTGTAACTGCTGTAACTCAATCATGAAAGGGGCTAACTTTAACCATCCCTTGACAGGTAAAGAAATTAAGTTCAAATCATATGCTACTTGTGTAACCAATTTCCTGGTATATGTGCTAAAATGCCCATGTGGGATGGTCTATGTGGGTAAGACTATAAGATCAATTAATGCTAGAATTAAAGAACATAAGAGTGCTATTCGGAATTTTAAAGCCAATACATATACGGATAACCCTGTATCTAGACATTTTTCAGAAGCCAGACATAATGTCTGCCAATTAAAATGGAGAGTATTAGAGGTCGTTCCAAAACCGTCAAAAGGGGGTGATAGGAATACCCAATTGCTCCAAAGAGAAGCACATTGGATCAGACGATTAGATAGTATCCACCCTAAAGGAATGAATGAACAACTGAACTTGTCATGCTTTTTATAATTGGAGGAAATCTAATACTTTGAAATCTCTTTTCAGGACATTCTGACAGCCAATTAGTCCCTAGTAATGGATCAGTTACCATGTAAAGTAATGGTGAGTTCAAATTTATAGGAGACTAGATTATAATTAAACATGCTTGACAATGTGGTTTGTTATATTGTGGCACAAGAGTAACTGGAAACAGTTAAAATTTCCACTATCCATGTTACTTTAAAGTAACTGTTGGGTTGTTATTTTGTATAACAATTGTTGTATATATTGGAAAATTATCTACACTGTTTCAAAAGCTAGTGCCTGGATAAGCTTAACGGCAGTTTCCTTTTTGTACAGGCTAGACCATCTGAGTAGTAGCCTGACACCAAGTGGAATCTAACTTTTGGACATTTTATGGCCACTCTGCACCAGGATGATTTATTTTGGTTTATAAAACTGGACTTTAAAGGACTTTATTATATCACATTGGTGTTTCACTAGCTTATCCAGCGTATTAAGAGTTAATGGAAAATGAAGTCTCACCCAGTATGCACTGTGTTAAGGTGAAAGGTCATTGCAGGTTTAAATGTTCTTCCCTTTGTTTGCTTTTATACACTTGATAAAGGGCCTTGCCCGAAACATGTAGTGATAATTGGATGCTCACTCCCCAATAAAGGAATTTAGCAGTCTTCAGACTACTGCTGTGGATTTGTACTGCAATCGCTAAATCTTTGGATAGCAGGTATAGTAGGGAGAGATGGTGCCTATAGTAGCAGTGTGGATAATATTCTCTGGGAAGGGACTGTGGTATAGCAGGTATAGTAGGGAGAGATGGTGACTATAGTAATAGTGGGATAATAGTCTCTGGGAAGGGACTGTGGGATAGCAGGTATAGTAGGGAGAGATGCTGCCTATAGTAACAGTGGGATAATAGTCTGTGGGAAGGGACTGGGGGTGTGGGATAGCAGGTATAGTAGGGAGAGATGGTGCCTATAGTAACAGTGGGATAATAGTCTGTGGGAAGGGACTGTGGGTGTGGGATAGCAGGTATAGTAGGGAGAGATGGTGCCTATAGTAACAGTGGGATAATAGTCTGTGGGAAGGGACTGTGGGTGTGGGATAGCAGGTATAGTAGGGAGAGATGGTGCCTATAGTAGCAGTAGGATAATAGTCTCTGGGAAGGGACTGTGGCTGTGGGATAGCAGGTATAGTAGGGAGAGATGGTGCCTATAGTAGCAGTGGGATAATAGTCTGTGGGAAGGGACTGTGGGTGTAGTAGGTATAGTAGGGAGAGATGGTGCCTATAATAGCAGCGTGGATAATATTCTCTGGGAAGGGACTGTGGGATAGCAGGTATAGTAGGGAGAGATGGTGCCTATAGTAGCAGTAGGATAATAGTCTCTGGGAAGGGACTGTGGCTGTGGGATAGCAGGTATAGTAGAAAAAAGAGGTGGGAAAACAATGCTTTCCTGGGAGATAAAACTACAGTATTCTGCTGCAGTCATGAGTAAAAAAAATGCCAATGTAGTAAGGGCCCTTACACACGGGTGTTTTCACGCGTCTCGTGGGTACAACACCATTGAAATTAAAAAGGTGCGTCTAGACCTGCGCTCACCTGCGGCTGAACGCAGCCAAACGCAACGCAGGGGAGCGTAGGTCGAAAACGCCGTGTGTAAGGGCCCTTATAGAGGTAAAAAATAAACTACAGATACAGCTAAGTATGTATAAGAGGGTAATGCTATGTTAATAAAGGGGTATGAGAGACTATATGACAGTATGCACCGTATTGCTTAGTTTTTTACTTCAGCATTTTGGCTGTAATGTTGCTTCTTCCAGACAGGTGTATAAAGATAAAAAAAGCTTGACTTAGGCATTTCAGCTACTTAAATGTTTATTTACTGAAAATAGGTTAAATCACTAGGCATCTTAATCGCTGTAAACCTATGCCTATTAACATGTTCTTTAGCAAAATGACTCCACTTCCAGAGTTCAATGCTCTGTTGTTCCTGCGGAGTTTACATTGGCACATTAGGTGTAAGTCACAGTGAGCATTAAGTTCATTCCCAAAACAACACTTACAATTAGCCTTGGGGAGACATTATGGCCAGAGCTCTTACTGTGCCTATATTCTATAGTGACTATTAGGGGAGTGAATGCCAGGTTGCTATTACTTACATGTAGGGTGAAACATTTGCTCAATTGCCAACTACGGCACAAATCTTTGCAAGGAGAAAGAAAAGTGCATAATATCCCCCTCGCTCAACAACGTAGAAGGGTTAGCGAACAAGTAAAGAAAACACAAAATGTCAAATTACTCAAATTTATTGATGTGTCAAACATCTGATTTTAGGCAATCCTTAGAAGAATATGTGAAATCCATGGATTACAGTATTTCTTCGGTTGAAGATTGGAGAATGATGCCTTCGCTGTTGGATGCCGGTAGAGAACAAGCCAAAGGTTGGGATTTGGTACTTGAGGTGGTTATGATTCTGCCATGGAGATGCGTTTTGAGCCAGGAATAAGTTCTTGCTTACTTCAGAATCCACAACTGTCTTAGTGCCTGTGCAGGCCCGGACTGGCAATCTGTGGGTTAGGGCAAATGCCAGATGGGCTGCTATAAGGTGCCATAGAAAGTCAGTATTTTGTGGGCTGGTGGGGACTGTTTGGGCCTCTATGTGGGCTGATTGGGCCTCTGTGTACCTGAAATTCCAGGGCCTATTTTGATTCTCAGTCCAGTCCTGTGTCTGTGTGTTTAGGAAATCTTAACTTTCTCTCATGGAGGATCTCCAGGTTCTTAATTCCACATAATTCCATGGCCTTGAATACTCCGAGCCTCTTTAAACACAAGGTGCAGAGCACAATGCTAACAGGCATGTGAATGCCATATTCTTAAAGCCGACCATAAATCTTGTGTCCTTGGCACTCCTGCATTTCACATTCTTTATTAATGAGGTTGGCCATCCTTATTAGCCATCATCTTTAATAGTAGCATTTGCCACATATTCATCATAGTAGTAACGGAATAGTCTAACTTTCGTTACTAGCCAGCTGTTGTCCTTCCTAAATATTATGTTCTAATCTTCTGGGACATTGACATCCTGAATGCTGAGATGCCTGATCCTGACACGAAGCAGGGTATGCTAGGAATTCAGATTTAATGCCCTCTATTATGGGCTGCCAAAGAAAAACTGTGAAAGTTGGATTATGTGGAGGCCAACAATGGATCTAGAGATGAGATAGATGAGACAAAAAAGGGATTCTGTCATGATTTTTATGATGTCGTTTTTATTTCTCAATTACAGTGTTTAAACTGCAAATAATTCACTCTACAATATAAAATGTAATTCCTGAACCAGCAAGTGTATTTTTTTAGTTGTAATATTGGGGGATTTCACATGTCATGTGCTTTCAGAAAGAGCCAGTGCTGCACTATTGAACTGTTTTCTGTCAGGCTGTTGTTTCTCCTACTCAATGTTAGGGATGGCGCGAACCGCCGCAAAAAAGTTCGCGGCCGCGTTCGCGAACTTGCGATAAACGCGCGAACTGTTCGCGGCCGTCGCGAACCCCATAGACTTCAATGGGAGGCGAACTTTAAAAGCTAAAAAAGACATTTCTGGCCAGAAAAATGATTTTAAAGTTGTTTAAAGGGTGCAACGACCTGGACAGTGGCATGCCAGAGGGGGATAAAGGGAAAAGAACAATCCATTATTTTCTTATGTCAAAAGTGTTACAAAGTATCTTACCTGCACCTGTTAGCTGTTCTGGACGCTGTTCTGGACTCTCTGCCAAAAGCCAAGTTCAAATCTTTGCTTCTTTTTCTGGCTGTTCAGTGAGGGTCTTTCCAGTAAAAGAGGGTCCTCCAAAAAAAGGGTCTTTCCAGTACAAATGAGGGACAGAGGGTTGAGCTCGCAAAAGAGGGACAGTTGGGACTCGAACTTCCGGCGAGCGCGAACAGCGGATGTTCGCGCGAACAAGTTCGCCGGCGAATTGTTCGCGCCATCCCTACTCAATGTAACTGAAGGTGTCACTGTGGTACCTGGAATTTTACTATTGACTGCCATTCTTAGATCTACCAGGCAGCTCTTATATTGTGACAGGGGTTGACTGAAGTTTATCAGAGCACAAGTCACATGACTTGGGGCAGCAGGGAAACTGACAATATGTCTAGCCCCATGTCAGATTTCAAAATTAAATATTAAAAAAAATCAGTTTGCTCTTTTGAAAAATGGTTTTCAGTACAGAAGCCTGCTGAAGCAGCACTTTTAACTGTGTTTTGAAAAAAACATGTTTTCCCATGACAGTATCCCTTTAAGCATACAGTAGCTATAAATCTGCAGTTAAAATAAGCTAGGTGGGTTTGGAAGGATGGATGGATGGGGAGCTGCCAATGTGGATCCAGAAGAGAGATAAATACCAAGAGGAATAATATAAAAGAATGCATGAAGCCACAGGGTCCTGATGTAAAGCAGGATACCATCATGAGTCAGATTATGTATGTACCGCTGGTGATGTATAATAGTACATATATACTGCTGGCGATGTATAATAACAACTAGTTCTGGTGATATATAATGGCATACACCAATGCCAGCACCAAACAGCCAAATGTCAACATAAATTTTAACCTAAATTTGCATATTCTAACCTGAGTGAAAAGAAAACTTAAAAAAATTCACTTTCAAATATCCACAGCTTTAAAATCACATGACTTTAGGGTTCAGCCAAATTCCTGGACTTGATGTGTCCCAACTGAGCAAACTGGCAGTTTTGGGGTGAATTTTCAGACGATAGTGTCACATTTTGTTATAATATTGTAGAAAATTCTGGGCAGCAACCTGAGCCAAGCCTTTACTCTTCCACCCTCAGGATATACATTATCCAGAAGCAATTCTTCATAAATGGATTTCCTTTCACTCCATTAATGCATTCATGTAGCAAAGGTTATCAGTGAATAGCTTGCCCTTTATTATCCTGCCATGTGACAAAGCATTGGATTTGTGGCTGAAGATTACACAAGAGCTTTATGGTAAACTCAATGTGACACATACAAAGTACATTGGGGTTTAACTGCTTCCCGCTAGAGCCAAGTGAAGAGCAGTCTTGTACAGTTCCCAGACTGTAAATTACATTAGGGTTTCTAGTGCTAATGGTGCACATGGTGTGTTTACAGGGAGAATGAAGGCAAGGAAAATGCCCCTCATTGCCTGTCACTCATTGCTTTATAGATCAAAGGAAATTATCTTCCGGTGGCATTGACTGGTGGGCAACTCAGAAATGGACAACACCAGAATTGCCATGGAAGAACCTATCTAATGTGTTCTTCTGGGAAGTGTTTACCAGTGATTAATATTCTTTTGAGTGCTGTGGTTATCCGCACCTGTCGAATTTCCACCTGTGCCATAGCCCTTACAAGCACCCTTAGCTGTCCAATTAAAGGGGATATAATGTCTAAAATAGAATAATGTTAGAAATGCTGTGTTTGGTATACTAAATATAAACATGAACTTAATGCACCAGAACCCTAATTAAACAAATGATTTATGCTTTCAAAGTTGGCCGCAGGGGGCTGTCATCTTGTAACTTTGTAAAGCATCTTTGCAAGACCAAGACCATGCACATGCTCAGTGTGGTCTGGGCTTCTGTTGGCAGGTTAAGCTTAGGGATTGTCATCAGTTATCAAAACAGCACAAGTCAAATAATATCTGCCGTAGAAGCTGGTAAAGCAAGACTGATCAATATCAGTCAGAATATGCAGACTGCACTGGGTCTGCGGATACAAATCTCCATACCGTCACCGGCTGCTCTACAGGGAAACAAACAAAGCAGCTTGAGTTCTTAGAAGTAAGGTTGGGGGGCTCACCCCTGCCATTTTAATGTATGATCATTTCCCGGCAGAGCAGTTAGGTACCATATGAAGTTTCTTATTCGAAGCTGTCAGAGCAAGTAAAACAATGGGGGAATCAGACATTTTTAAGGTATCGTCTACTTTACAGAACACTCTCCCTAATGTGTGCATCATTCAGACAAACAGGTGGAGGAGTGGAAAGGGGCACAAGAAACAAGGAAGGACAGGACTGGCCTGTGCAATTTGATGCTGAATTTTGCAATGACTGGCACCCAGCGCAGATTGCAGCATTCCCCAGGGCACAATTGCTTGTTAGGTGAGCACTAAAGGCAGTGGGGAGTTTGGGGCTTCCACCTGGGGGCCCCCACTCCAGTCACCAGCTACAGCTCCTCCATACGCCACTGGCCAGCCACTATCCCCCGCCACTGCACAGCGCAGGCTGCACTTCTTCCTTTTGTCCATGATTTGAGTAGCTCAACCAGGGGATGGGCCTGGGTCGGGCCCCAGTGTCCCGCCAGCCCAGTCCAACCCTGACTGAAGGGCTCCCTCTTGCAACCTGTCTAGTTTCAAACAGAAGTCAGAAGTCTCTAACCCGGACAGGACGCTCTTCTCTGATTTATCCAGTTACAGGCTGCTCCTGATCAACATCATCATAATTCTAACCAGAAATCATTAAATCCACCCCTGACTTCACCTGACCCCTTAATTTGCCCAGATTTTCAACCAACCAAGACAGCAACCCTACTTCCCTATTAGATACTGGTCATGTTAAAAACTGACATTACTTCTCACCAGGAATTAGCAGTTCATTTAATTGCCTGCTTTTATTTATTTGTGTTTTTTTACTTGATTCTGCCAAAGGGTGGGTGCATGGCCAAGCAGAACTGGAACAATTAGTGTCATGTGACCAATGGACTAAGGTGACAATTTTGTTTCATATGTTGCAATTTGGGAAGGGGGGGGTGATTTTGTTTATTTGAATATGCAAATTTGAGTTTGGATTCGGTTCGAGATTTGGCTTATTCTTTTGCAGTGAATTTGGTATGTAGCCAGATCATGTATATTTGGTGCATCCCTTCTTCTCATCCACAAAACAATTTTGTAGGGTTAATTCATATAATGAAACTCTCTGGTTTTGGATAAAAATTGGTGGCAATTGTGGTGCTATCAGATGATTATTTTGCTGTAAGACCTCATGAATCAGCTTAAATAGCATGGATATGGATATGGATATTTGTGCCCCAAAGATATTTGCAATTAGAGACATGGTCACGGTTTACTAAACTGAATTTCGGCAACAACCATTATTGTGCTCCATTACATTTTAGTAAACAGATTCCTTGATCAAATAAATACCTGTGAATTTTATCCAGTGTTCAATTCTACTTTGCCGTGCAATCTGGGGAAGAGTTTTATTTGGCCTGCAGGGGTCACTAGAATATTGGATTTGCACTGGTTTGCTGCACCCAAACCCTCAAACTCAGCTTGGTTTTGCAATAGAAATGCTGGAAATATCAGCAAAAATAAATAAAAATGACAATCTACAAAGGCCTGGGACACAAGTTCTAGCGGTTCAAAAATGATAAATTTAGTGCAAAATATGCAAAAAAAAACCATTGGGATTTATGCGTTTTTTTGGACTTTGCACCTTGCCCTGCATTTTGTAAATGATCCATTGTGTTTGCCAAGGGAGTAGTTGGAGATACCCATTAAATCATATTGGACCATTAACTGCACAAGTCTAGTGAGGTAGCATAGAATCTGATGTCATTAGTACAAGACTCTGACAGATCTTTTCAACTTTAGTAAACTTTAGATTGTACACAGACACCCACCTTACTAAGCTTGCAATCTCACTTCAACTTGATTCTAGTGGCTTCATTTATCAAACGAAGGGCCCAACGATCGGATCATAATTCAGGCAACGAACAGATGCGGCCGCGATCCAACGGGATTTATAACCCTGCGTGAGCAACACATGGCCAACTTGGATGGTCGGCAGCTTTTCCCGGCCCATGTATGGCCACCTTAAAGTGCACCTTAAGTTCATTTGATAAATGAAGCCACTTGGGAGTTCACGTGCACCCTCTTTTCGCCAAATTTTCGGTCTGGTTCAAAAGAAGACCAAAAAAATAAGATGGTGCCCGTGAACTCCCGAGGCCAGAATCTACATGAAGGGGTAAGTAAATATTTAGGGGTATTTGCCCAGGGGGGAAGTTAGGCTGGGGAGGAGGAGGGGGTCTACCCAAGGTAGGGTTTTTTTCTGTTTCGGGTTGAATTCTCCTTTAAGATAGCTGGCTGAAATTGGATGGATATCTGTTGGGCAGATTTAAAGATTCTGTTGGGATGAGCACCGCATCTATGGTTCTAATACAAGGGGTGGGTCAGTTATTTTAGGGAGTGGGGCTATTATGCAGTGATTAGTGATGGGCGAATTTATTCGCCAGGGGCGAATTCGCGACGAATTCCCGCGATTCGCCGCTGGTGAATAAATTCGCGAATCGCCAACGAAATTTCGCTTTGCGAAAATTCGCCAGGAAAACGAGTCACGCATCGTTTTTGACGCGACGCGCCGAAAACGACGCAACGCGCGTCGGAAACGACTCGTTTCGCAAATTTTTCGCCAATTCGCGAATTTCTCTGGAAATTCAAGAATTTTTCGGCGAAGCAAATCTCGGGAGATTCGCCCATCACTAGCAGTGATCTGTGATTGGCTTATTGCAGTGGCATTTACTTTATTTCCTAATTTGGAAATCCTGACAGGCAAGTTTTCAGCCGGACAGCCCTTTTGTATACCTTATTAGTTTATTGATGCAGTCCTATACCGATGACCTGCATTGGCAGTGGCGTAACTAGAGAGAAAACAGACCCCGAGGTCACCGGGTGGCTGGTCAGGAGGACAGGGGGGCCCAGACCATGGGACCTGCTTCACAAAAATCCTTCTTTGCAGGCACTTGTGCATATAAAAATGAATGTGCCTGCTGTGACACATCTCAACTCAGGAACACACAAGAAGGTATGCGGGTAAGGAACTGGGCTGGTGTGTGCTCCAGGCCATTCCATTTTTTTTGTTACTTTTTTGTTTTGCTTGTTCCATTACTGTGCATTGGCCTGCATTATGTTCCAATCATTGGCCCAAGGGCCAAATCTTCATATGAGCCCAATACGACTCAGCAAATGGGTAGCCATATTGGGGGAAAACATCCTAACCAAAATAAGTGGATCTTCAGGTGTATGACCAGGTTTAAGAAAATATTAGTAAGGCATTACAAAGTGTGGGGGAAACCCAAAGTCCTGCTATAATATTATAAGTGTTAAGTGTAAAACCATAGGGTGCAGGGGCTAAAGAAATGCTTAAAAGGGTTGTTTGCCTTCCGACACTCAGATAGTTCACCAGAAATAATGACTTTTTACATTTACTTTCTGTTTTCTATGTGTGACTATCTAATACTGAAGCAGGTCCGGACTGAGAATTAAAAGAGGCCCAATCATCCCACACAGAGGCCCAAACAACCCCCACCAGCCCACTAAATACTGACTTTCTATGGGACCTTATCGCAGCCCCTCTGGCATCTGCCAGAACCCACAGATTGCCGGTCCGGGCCTGTACTGAAGTGTAAAGTCTAACTTTTCACCTTTTAAAGCAGCTCCGGGGGAGGGGGTCACAGACCCTCTAAACTGTTCTTAATTGATACATTTAGTTGATACATTTCTTTTTGTTATTCCTTCTGATCAGAATCCCTGGGTTTCATTACAGGCAGCTGTTAGAATTGATACAGTAGTTGCAAATACTCCAGAGATGCTGCTGAGAAATGTATTAACTAAATGTTGCAAAATTGTAGAGTCTGCACCTGAATTACTGAACTGCCAGACTCAAACACCAGAGACAGGGACATTCAACTTTAAACTTAGATTTTGGTAAAACAATAAAAAAAAAAATAAAGATGAAAAGAAAACTGAAAAAAAGTCTTTATTTCTGGTGAAAAAATCTGAAAAAGTGTTTGGAAGTTGAACAACCCCTTTAATCCCATATTCCATGTTACACTTTGCCTTGAATGTGTTTCTCAAGGGGTTAATATCTTCTGTTACACCTCTGACAGGCACCAAGCTATGGGCAGTGCCTCTCTTTAACAACGCTGCCAATTGATCCGCTCTCCCAGAAATACACTTTATAAATGTCTCCTGAGTCAGATGTGATTATTCAGCTGCATTCTCTTCCTCTCCAAACCTCGTGGCTGCCAGAGAAAGCCTCCTGCTAGATAAATGTTATGCCCTTTCTCAAAAACCAGATAAATGCAGGAATTGATTCTCTAATGGTAACAAAAAATTAACCTGAAAACTGCATTGACTTCTGTTGGCTTATCCATTTGTTTTATAGATCTGTAATATTTAGTACGGAATTCATTATCTTCCTGCTGGGAACACCATAAAGTGCTGATCAGAGATAGGGCCCGATTAACTAAAGGCTGTTACCACAGCCATGTTGCAGGCTTTCATGACTAGAGCAGTCTGATTTTGGGGGGGTTGAAGGTAGGGACGACACTTTGAAGGAGCCAACTGGACAGTAGTTCTGTGGAGAGGGAACCCTACAAATACTGTATATATCTTTTCTATGTTACTGCAGATGGCTTCAGTATTCACATCTGAGTGAATTTAGATGTTATAGAATGTCCCATGAAAATCAGTATAGAATGTAAATTATTTGCCTTCTTCTTCTGCCACATTCCACCTGTCTAGTTGAGCCCACAGATTCCAGCAGCCAAAAAAAAAACTATTGCTTTAAAAGGCTAGAATTTTATTTTTTAGCACTTTTACCTGTCCTCTTATCTATGCAGGCCTTCTTCCAGTCTCTCATGCAAACCACTGTCTGGTTGCTAGGGTAAATTGGACCCTGCTGAATTTCCAAAATAAAAAGCACAAAAAGCAAAAATATTCAAAATCACCACTAAATCTGCTGAATACAAGACAAGTACACTCCTGGTTTTTATTGCCATTTAATAAAGATCCACAAGTGCACTTCATAAATCTTTTGTGTGTGTATATATATATATATATATATATATACTGTAT
>CM044443.1:25782647-25806629 GCA_024363595.1 Xenopus borealis | reverse complement strand
GTTAGCATTCTGTTCCATGAAAAATATTACTCAAATATTATATTGCTTTATAAGAAAATGTATATTACTGTATTTAAAAAAAAACAACAATTTTTATGTAGCCTTAACAGAATAAATATCTAAACGAAAAGAATAAAACAGGAGGGTAATTTGATCAAGCTGTTTGTTGACAGTGTTTTGAGATCTACTGATCACCAACTAAAGGTCCACTGCTGGATCCTGATCTAGCTTTTGGACACCTCTGCTCTACAGCAAAGTAAAAAAATGGTGTCAGAAACTGGTGATAACATTTGCCGGATGAGGACCAATGACGACTTGTATTGCTGTCATGGTGATACAATCATTGGCCCAAGGGCCAAGCAATCCGATCAACCCAATCTCGCCCACCTCAAGGTGAACTACGTCTCCCATCATGCCTTAAGACTTTATAATATGTTAATATATGCTGGGATTTGTAATCCAGAATTGAGTAAAGTGAAGGTGAGCCACAGTACTTAGATCCCCTTATAAGATCCCACCCCGTTCATATATATATATATATATATATTGTTTTTTTATTTATATTTGTAAATTTTCCATTTGTATGACTTGACCTTTCTGCATGGGGACATATTTTACTGGGGAGAGCTTACATTGCTCATTTTGTGTATCCAGCTCTGCCTTGAGAGATCAGGAAGTGATAAATGGAAGAAAAAGTGGTTCCCCCAGGCTGATAGTTCATAAAATATCATTTATCTTCATTTATTTGATAAATGTTCTATTTATATTCATAAATGTTACAACATGCCCTTTCCTACAACAACAAAATATTTTCCATTTTTAATTATTTTGACATCTATACATAGTAATATGTATTCATCCAACTGTTAGATCCTCACACCAGCCTTTCCTCTGAGATCTCTGTAGTTAATAAGCACCTTGCTCCCAAATAGTGTTATCTCTGATTAACCCATCAGATGCTACTGCCACTGATCTATTGCTTTGGTTAGTCTACAGCACAAATATTGCACTCAGACTGATTTACAAACTACAAGCTACATCCCAATTTCTACAAAAGGCACAGTTTATCCCTACTATTCCTGCTATCCTTCAGCCACAGTCCCTTCCCAGAGATTGATATCCCACTGCTACTAAGGGCACCATTTCTCCTTACACCATCTCTCTATACCTGCTCTCCCAAAGCCACAGTCCCTTTCCAGAGACTATTATGCCCACTGTTACTATAGGCACCATCCCTCCCTACTATACCTGCTATCCCACAGTCACAGTCCCTTCACAGAGACTGTTATCCCACTGCTACGCCTACTATAGACACCATCTCTGCCTACTATACCTGCTATCCCAAGCCACTGTCCCACTATCCCTGTTATCCCACTGCTACTATAGGCACGGTCTCTCTCTCTACTATACCGGCTATCCCACAAGTCCTTTTCCAGTGACTATTATCCCCAATGTGATGATGTGCGGGTCAATAAATATTGAAACTGCATCCAACTTAGCCTGAGAGAACTCAGCCCACTCCTGACCATGGCCACCACACCAATTTCTATGCTTGTGCAAGTCCATCCCTTCTCTGATATCATCTGAGGGAGAGGGGTGAGCATGATTATATAAACATCTGTCATTTGTGGACAGAGTTGGACGACCCCACTAGTATACCAGGAAAACTCCCGGTGGGACACAGTTGTCAGTGGACCTTCCTGCTTCTAAACATTTGGCATATTTCATGGTTATTCCCTATTTATATTAGAACAAAGAGGCTATATAGATGGAATAGTGGATTACAGTATGTAAAGAAAAGAGACTAGCAGAATAGAGGTTGAGTGAGGGGAGGAAGAAAATAGTACTTACTGGGCCCCTGGTCTAAAGTTTTTTAGTGACCCCTGGTCACAGTATTTCTACTTACAGCTGGTCTATGGGCCACACTTACAGCTGGTCTATGGGCCCTGCTTGGATATCTTCAACAACCTTGTATTCTTTGCACAAATGAAAATAATGAAAATTACCCATGTGTCACCGGGACACCGGGAAAAAACCTGGTGGGCACCGACTAGGGTTGCCACCTGGCTGGTATTTTTGATGATTGATCCCAATGTTATTAATAGGGAAAAAAGATAAATATATAGGAAGGCCAGTATTTTTTTCAAGAAAAGGTGGCGACCCTAGCCCCTACCTGCATGGGCCCCCCTCTCCTGATATTTGGTGCTCCAAAATATTTTTTCATATTTGTCGCTGCACATGTGCAACATCATGCGCCCCGAGCGGGCTTTCCTGTACAAGCTCGGGGCACAACAGTAGGGGAGCGGGGGCCCTCAGGTGGGCCCTGGATGGCAGTCCCGGTTGGCCCCGTCCCCCCAGTCCGACCCTGTTGATAGTCTGAGACAATTTGCAATTTAGATTTATTATATGTATTTATGTAACTTTTTATTCAGCAGCTCTCCAGTTTGCAGTTTTAGCACTCTGATTGCTAGGGTCCAAATTACTCTAGCAACCATGCATTGATTTGAATAAGAGACTGGAATATGAATAGGAGAGGACCTGAATGAATACTTAAAGTAGTAATGAAGAAACATTTGTAGCCTTAAACAACATTGAAGATTTAGCATTTCAAAGCTGGAAAGAGTCTGAAGAAGAAGAAGAGTTCACATAAGTAAACATACTGTAATAAATATTAGGGCTATGCGTGGGAATAAATGCTATATTGATATAAACTGTTACTATTTTTGGCATTAGTGGTGATAACAAATAGTAAAACATGGGGACTGTCATGTCCAAGAAGGGTAGTGATCAAAACTTATTCTCTTTACAGCTCAGCTATCAAATCACTGTGTTTCCTGTAGATAAGATTTCAGTGGTAGTGGTGGGCAAATATGTCCCTTTTGCCAAAAAAATCTAGGATTTCCGTGAAATTCGCCAAACGAAAACTTTGCGAAATGTGAATTTTGATTGACGGCGTCAATTAAATTTTGTCCAATTGCCTCAAAGTCAATGGCCGCACGTTAAATTGTTGCAGGCATCAAAATTGTCACCAGTGTTTATTTATTTGCCTGGAGAATAAATTTGCCCATTACTATTCACTAGTTATTCTTCTATGTGAACAATAAGGGGGTTATTTATTATAATCTTGAGTTTTTTTTCACTAGAAAACTCCAAGGCTGAAAGCGCAAGGCTTTCCGTGAAAAAGCCCTGAATCTTAAAATCCGCCATCTAAGACTTGTCGAGGTCCTTTATTAGTCAACAACAGAGGCACCTATCTCAATTTGAAGGTGTGTGCTGGACTTAGCCCAAAAAACTTTTTCGGCGTTTGTGAGCAAAAAATTTGTGAAAAAAGACTAAAAAGTATGAGCAATTAGGGTTTCATTTTTATAAAGTTTTTCCCTAGTGTGATGAAATCGAGTTTTTTTCTATTAATAATTTGGCTGAAATCAGGCAAGGGAGTTTGGTCTTGATTTTTTTTAAATAAAATATGACATATATTAGGATTTTAGTAAAGAACCTCCTAAGGGGCACATTTATCAAGGGTCGGATTTTGAGTTTATGGGGCTTTCTAAAAACTCCCATTAATGCGAAATTCGGAAATGACCAATCGAAATGGAAAAATTTGAAGTTCAAGTGAATAGGATTGACCTACAAACTCAAATCAAATTTGATCGCATTCGATTTAAAAAAAATTTTTTATAACATTTCTTTTTTCAAAAGTGCACTAAATTATTCCAAATTGATTGGAGGAGGTCCCCCATAGGCAAACAAATTCAGCAGGTTTTATATGGCCAGGACATTTGAAATTTGAATTTCAATTTTTTTTAAATTTGAATTGAATTTGGAATATTCCCTAGTGGAATTTCACTAAAATAAACTTGAATTTAAACACTTGGAGCTATACACTGGAATATGGGACACCTGGATATTAAATAGACTCATTATTATATTATTGCTATTACTACTAACTCCTGCTACTCCTATATCCTTTGCAATATGACGTTTCTGTTGTGTTTGGTAGCCGAGGATAAGGAGAGTAGAACAGTGCTTTATTAGCAGGTCATGCAGCCATTACATAACATTAGTAAGTCTTAATTTCACTTTCAAGATGTACAGAAAGTCCTGTGTATGCACAGTGCCACCTGCAGGCCATTTGTATTAACACCACAGTCTCCTCTGGAACCAAACATTTCAAGCTGGGACACATTCATATCCATCCTGGGCCGCATGCGGCCCTCAGCCCGCAGATTGGCCACTCCTGATTTATTGTATATATATATATATTTTTTTTTTTTTATTATTATTATTTTTCCCTTAAAGCTAATGAGCCTCAATAGGTTGACAGATTCTATATAATCGTTTCTAGTTAAAGGGATTCTGTCATGATTTTTATGATATAGCTTTTATTCCTAAATTACACTAACACTGCAAATAATTCACTCTACGGTACAATATAAAATTTAATTCCTGAACCAATAAGTGTTTTTTTTGTTGTAGTATTGGTGTGTAGGCAGTCATATCAGGTAATTTTGCCTGGTCATGTGCTTTCAGAAAGAGCCAGTGCTGCACTATAGAACTGCTTTCTGGCAGGCTGTTGTTTCTCCTACTCATTGTAACTGAAGGTGTCTCATTGAGACATGGGTTTTTACTATTGAGTGCTGATCTTAGATCTACCAGGGAGCTGCTATGTTGTGTTAAGGAGCTGCTATCTGTTTACCTGCCCATTGCTCTGTTGTTAGGCTGCTATGAGGGGAATTGATGTAATTCAAATTTGCAGTACAGCAGTAAGAGTGACTGAAGATTTTCAGAGCACAAGTCGCATGACTGGGGACACCTGGGAAACTGGCATTATTATTAATGTACTTATATAGCGGCAACATATTACGCAGTGCAGCTGTTATCTTGTGTTAGAGAGCCGCTATTTGTTTACCTTCCAGTTGTTCTGTTGTTAGGCTCCTGGGGTGGGGGGGGAGAGGGATGATATCACACCAGCTTGCATCAGAGCAGAAGTCAAATGACTGGTGGCTGCTGGGAAACTGATAATATGTCTAGCCCCATTTCAGATTACAAAATAAATATTTAAAAAAAAATTTAATATTTAAAAAATCTAATTGCTCTTTTGAAAAAAAGGATTTCAGTGTAGAAGTCTGCTGGAGCAGCACTATTAACTGATATGTTTTTGGAAAAAAAAGTACGGTTGGGCCCCATGGATAACTATATCACTGTGCATAGCCCTGTCTGATCAAATGAGTCTAAATAAGAACTAGAGAGAAAGTTCACCATTGGAGCATGCTGGGAGATAAGCCAAAGTGACATCATTGCTCTAGGCTCAGTCTGATAGGCTGCTACTTCAAGAGTCACATTGCATTCCTATCATATCTGTTTAATGTTCAGCTGCAGCCAGAAGTCAGGAATAGACATCGGCTCTTCAAAGTTTCTTGAGCAGCTAGCAAGTGTCTCACAAGGGAACCATCAGCAGCCTAGCCCAGAAGGGGCAGATTAAAGAAAAGTAGCGTCAAAGAATGAAAGTGTTTAAAATTAATAAAAATATAATGAAGTGGTTGCCGGCACTGTTAAACCTGGTGTGTTTGCTTCAGAAACACTACTGTTGTTTATATAAATAAGCTGCTATGTGAGAATTGGGGCAGCCATTCAAAGGAGAGAAGGCTCAGGTTACACAGCAGATAGCTGATAAACTCTGTAGAACATTATGTTATCGGTTATCCATTATTTAACCTGTGCCATATAGGCTTTTTTCAATTTCTGTGATTGCTAAACAGCAGCTTGTTTATATGAACTATAGACATGTTTCTGAAGCAAACAGATCAGTTTTACCAGTGCAAGGCAACAGGACAGGATATTTTCATTAATTTAAAGCGATACTGACACCTGAATGTAAAATCTTTTTTTACATCTATTATAATATTGGCTTGGAAAGCTACTTCTAACTATGCCATAATGTATTTGCTTGATGCTTTTACATTACCTGTCTGTCATGTAAGGGGGTTAGCGTCGGGGGGGGTTGAATTCTCCTTTAAAACACCTACATTTTTTGGTGTTACTGTTTCTTTAACAGCCTGGAGCTAAAAACTGAAATGCACCTATCCACCATAAGATCTATTTTGATCCCCGCATTGAATCCTAGAAAGCTCAGAAACACAGCATTACTATTTCCTAAAGTCCTCTAGTTACATAAGCAAAGTGGGTTGTCACTCCAGTTAGTTAAGCACTGTGTAATGACTGATACATTAGAGAGCTTCAAGGAGAGGTTGCATGGCTTTTAAGCAAGTGAGGAAATGCAGGGTCACTGAAAATAGCTCTTAGTACAAGCTGATCCAGGGACTGGTCCAATTGCCATCTTGGCATTAGGAAATGAAAGGAACAATGACACCAAAAATTTAAAGTGTTTTGAAGGAATGAAAATATCCTTTGCTGTTGCCCTGCACTGGTAAAACTGATCTGTTTGCTTTCGAAACTCTACTATAGTTCATATAAACATCTGCTGTGTAGCAATGGCAGAAATTGAGAAAAATGGCTATATGGCACATGGTTAAATAGTGGGTAACAGATAATACCACTACGTTCTTCAGAGCTTATCTGCTATCTGCTGTGTAACCTGAGCCTGAGCTTATTTATATAAACAATAGTAGTGTTTCTGAAGCAAACACACCAGTTTTACCAGTGCAGGGCAACTCTGCATTATATTTGTATTACACTTTCATTTTTTGATATTACTGTTCCTTTAAGAGAGGCTTCAGAAGGTTTTTTTTGCCTTCCTTTGGATCAACTAACAGTTAGGCAGATTATATATTGATACTGATGCAGCCACTTGGATTTGTGTGTTAAATGCATCACGACTCGGGATTAGCTGTGTTTCCTCATGAGGCAACGTCTGAAAACGAATCACACTGAGAGCCATCCCACTGGGAAGGGGGGGGGGGCTCAGCGGTGCTTCTACCTCAGGGCCCCCCTTCGGAACCTGAGGGCTGCTGCCTCGGGGTCCAGAGGGGCTGCCCTGATGCTGAAGCCCTCAGGGCCTGGAGGGGTGGGTCCTGATGCAGAAGCCCTCAGGGGAGCCCTGAGGCAATCCAGGTTCCGAATCTGGCCCAGTCCGACCCTGAGGGGAAGGCAGAAGGCAGTTCAGGGAGATAAGTCGCCCCAAAGAAGAGGAGTTTTGTCACCGGACGACTAATCTCCCCGAATCTGCCCATGTGTCTCTGCACTAAGCACAGACAGGACAGCTGGAACCAGGGTGTGCAAAACCTATAGCATATCAAGCACGTAGACTGGATTTTGCAAAAGGAAAACTTTTGTTTTATTTACAGATTTTTCAACAAATTTGAATAGATACCTGTGTAGTTGCCTGTAAATTGCAGCTGTAATAAACGGTAGATAACAAAAGTAAGTGGTACGTTGATACTGTTAAATAAAGTTATAAATAAATTAGAATACAATATGTGTTTGTTTCCTAGCCCCTCTGTAAACTCATTTTGTGCTTTGCATGTAATAGCGACGTGATAAAAGCTGGCCATGTAGGATTCCCCAGATCAGTCTTATTCTGGACCACGCTGGGGTGCCATGACTTTGTGTGGGGTGTTATGTATAAGACCAGACTGCTGCACCGATCTCTGCAGGGGGCTAATGTTTTGATCTATCAAACTACAATGTGATTGCACAGGAGAAAACAGAAAATATGGTTGCCCTGTGACTCTCACCGTGACCCTCTCAAGTGAGAAGACAAGTGATATGTGCCATTTTTACCCTCCAGAATTACTGAATACTATTAAATAATATTTATTCAGTGAGGGCTAGTGTGTGATTGACACTTGTTCTGTTGTGGGTCGTACTAGAATAAAGATGGCCTCCTGCACATTGCCTTATTAAAATCATGGGACAAGGAAGGACAAGGGAAGTTAAACTAAAGAATTAGAATAGAAATGTTGTACATTATGTTTTGGGCTTATGAACCAGCCCAAGGCAACCACAGCCCTTTAGCAGTAAAGATCTGTGTCTCCGCAGTAGATGCCCCAGTAGCTCCCCATCTTCTTTTCTGATTCTGATTCACTGATTCACATGCTCTGTGCTGCTGTCACTTACTGAGCTTAGGGACCCACTCACAATATACAGTACACATAGAATAGAAATATAGTCACAATATAAGGCTGATTAGTCATTAATACAGATAATTACTACATGGCAGCACAGAAACCAGTGCAATTACCATCAGACTTTAATAATCAGCCCTGTAGCATCAACTTATATTACAGACCAACCTCCTTTTCTGCTTCATAATTAGTGACGACCCCTAAGCTTAGCTCCTCAACAGCTGCTTAGAGCCCACTGAGCATGTGAGTGTCACAGACAACTTTGACAAGCTGATCCTTTAGGCTGGTGCAATAAGTTCAGTATATAAAACATGGCATTATTAGCCCTATTCATTTTTAGGGGTTAGTTCTCCTTTAAATTAACTTTTAGTATGATGCAGAGAGTGATATTCTGAGACAACTTACAACTGTTTTTTATTTTTTTGTGTTATTTTGCTTTTTATTCAGCAGCTCTCCAGTTTGCAATGTCATCAATCTGGTTGCTGGGGTCCAAATTACCCTAGCAACCATGCATTGATTTGAATAAGAAACTGGGATATGAATAGGAGAGGCCTGAATAGAAAGATGATTTATAAAAAGTAGCAATAACCATACATGTGTAGGCATACAGGTTATTTGTTTTTTTTTAGATGGGGTCAGCGACCCCCCCCATTTGAAAGCTGGAAACAGTCAGAGGAAGAAGGCAAATAATTTCAAAAACTATAGAAAAAAATAAATAGTGAAAACTAATTGAAACGTTGCATACTAAAGTTAAATTAAAGGTTAGCCACCCCTTCAAAAATATAGTTATATATACATATAATCCATAATTGGGTGCATAATTGGATGAATGAGGATTTGCCATAGAGAGTGGAAAATAACTGAAATGGACAGAGAAGTGCTTTAGAGGAAGGCAAATCCCAGATGGGGCTGTGTGAATAAGTGTGAGTTCAGGTAATATAATACTGTATCTGAGCAGGTGCAATTCCATGAAGTTGTATCCAAATGCCTTTGCCTGGAGTCCAGTCTTACAGCCATTGCATTCCAATGTCCCTTGATCACAAAATACTATTTTGTTTCACAGAAAGGAGATTTTGTGAAAGAACCATACTGATCTTCTGAGTTTTATCTCATTATAAATATATACGTCCTTAGACTGAACTCAGTCTTGCAGAATACCAATCCAGGAGGCGAGATCCCAGATCCGAATATTCCTTCATTGCGCCCTGTGCTGTGCTTGGGGACAGACTTGCTTCTCTCTCTCTGTTTAATCTAAATGAACCAAAGTCTACAACCCCAAACAGGGGAAGGGGTGGGCTTTTTCAGGGGATGAGTTTGTTTCATACACAGGGAGATCTGCTAGTTTGGCAATGTACACATTGAGGTGGGCAATATTGGGCTGATCCAATCGTGGGCCCTAGGGCTCAACCATCAGATCACAATGTAGTCGATACAAGCGGTCAGATCACAGGACCGCATCAGCCACAATCCGACGGGATTTTTTACCCTGCCTAATCAAGAACTGCCCGACTTTCAGACAGATCTCCATCGGGGAAGCCAGTTGGATGGCCCCACACATGGGCCAATAAACTACCGACTCAGTCTGTTGCCAGCTTTTAGGAGCCTGATCGTGTGGTTCTTCTTTTTTCATTCCTGCATAAACTATAGAAATATTTGGAAAAGAGAAAATAGAGAAGAACCTGTGCTATCCCAATTAAAAAAAAAAATGAATTAAAAATTAATGAATTATTGTATATGAAATTAATTATTAAAAAATTACCAAACCAGTCACCTTTCTCAATCAATTGTATATAAATTAATTTGCATTCTACTCAATCATTTTCAGTTTCTTATTAGCTTCTTAAAAATGAATGAAACTATGAAGTAAATGAAATCAGCTATAGATTAATTGAAAGTGCTTAGTGCAAATAAAAATTAGCTTGACTGTGCGTTAATTGCACCGTATGTCTCAATACTGGCAAGTGCTTAGAATCATGTATCCACTGAGTGAGATAGTAGAAAAGTAAAGCGACTTAGTGCTATTACAACAAATTATCAATTTGAGTGGTTCAATAATCTATCCACAGGTTACAGTGACGATAAACTAATCAGTTCATTTCGTAAGATCAATTAGATTAAACCTAGTGCCCAAGGCACACAGGATAATTTGTACACAATGTATTTTTTATCCTTGTTCTAATCTTCACAACCTAATTCATTTATTCCTACATCTGATTCATTTAATTATTTCATATTATTCTTCCTTCTATTTTCCACAAGGTCCTGGATTTGTGGTTTTTAGGGAAGACAGTTTCTCCATCAGAGATAGGGAAGGTTCATTTGAGACCACAGTCCTTGATTCTCTTACTCAGGGATCCCCAACCTTTTGAACCTGTGAGCAACAATCAGAACTAAATGCAGTTGGGGGACAACACAAGCATGAGAAATGTTCTTAGGGTGCCATAAAAGTGCTGTGATTGGCTATTTGGTAGCCCCTATGTGGATTGTTAAGCTCTATTGAAGCTTTATTACAGTGTACCTGGTTTTTATGAAACCAAAACTTTCCTCCAAGCCTGGAATTCAAAAATAAGCACCTGCTTTGAGGCCACTAGGAGCAACATCCAAGGGGTTGGAGAACAACAGTTGTTCACGAGCTACTGGTTGGGGATCACTTCTCTGACTGCTCCAACTTTGTGGTGTAGACAGCAACAAATACAGTTAGTTCTTTTGGGACAGTTCCACTCTATGAGTTTGCTTTTGAACACTGCAATCAATGAATTTGGGCACTAGATTTAATCTAATTTATCTGAACTGATTAGCGCATCGTCCCTTTAACCTGTGGATAATTTGTTGCAATAGCATTAATTCTTCTACTATCAAACTCAATGGATACATTATTCTAAACACTTGCCAGTATTGACATATACAGATCAAACTCATTTTTTTTATTTGCACAAGCGCTAATCTATAGCTGATTTAATTCACTTCATAATTTAATGTCTGAATGAATTGATTTTTAATTGTAAGAAGCTCATAAGCTAAACGGAACATGAATGAGCAGAATGCAAATGAATTTATATGCAATTGATTGAGAAAGGTGATTGGTTTTGTAATATTTTAATAATCAATTGATATAAAGGAGTTCATTTACAACAATTCATTGGTTAATGTTTAAACAAATCGGGATAACACGGGGTTCCTTATTTTCTCTTGTCCTAATATTTCAGTTATACTGACAAAGTCAGACCCATGTTGTAGCCCAAGTAGTAATCAAGCCCTCTTGCCGATTGATCCTAACTCTCTCTAAAACAAAAATGTAGAAATAGTCAGTTTAGCCCAGTCCTTGTGTGCAGCTGAGTCATTCACAGGCAGAGGCCACTGAAGTGACGCTGGTTATTTTGGATGCATCGTCTGACCAAGGCTGTAGGTTCTGCAGGGCATAGAGGGAAGAATTGTGGAGGCAGATGGGATCCTGCTGGAGGGGCTGGTTGATTGTTTTCTGAAATGCCTCCTGTTGGAGCTGCAGGAGGATCCTGTTTGCCTGTTGCCTCTCTGCTTCCCTCTCCTCTGCTGTCTGTCTCCTGGGCAGATAAAAAGAGAGCAGCAAGTTAGGATGGTCAGAGATGTACACAAGCATCATTCAACTGCTTCTTATATATATAAAGTGCTATCATACCCAAGAACCTAAAGTAACTGCATACCAGTCCCTTTGGCATTCTATGACCTGTATAGAAGCAATCAGCCTGCAGCCTTGTGGGAACTTTTATAAAATGTTAACAGGGGGTACAGGAGTAACATTCAATCCCACTATGTTACTTAAGGTGGCCATAGACGCACAGGTAATATCGTATGAAACAAATTTTCGTACGATATTCGGTGCGTGTATGGTGGGAAATGAGCCGACCGACATCGTCAGAGGATTAAGATATCGGTCGGCTGGTTGATAGGACTGGATGGAAAATTTTGATCGGATGCCTTTGAAAGCTCCCTGAACATTGGCCATTGTTAGTGCTGAATCGTCAGATACAAGTAGAATTCTATTGTTTCTACCTGTATATCTGACAATTCAGCTCTACACGTGTGTGTTGAAACGAACGATCTTTCTTGGAAAGATCTTTCCCGAGAAAGATCGTAATTGTTACGTCTATGGCCAGCTTTAAACAAAATAATCTGAATACTGCTGCATCTACTACAAATACGAATATTAATACTATTATCATTATTAGTAGCAGTGGTAATGTTAGTTACAATTATAATACAATATTAAGCAACTACAAGAATAATTTAGAAAGTATTATTGGTGTTATTGTTATTATTATTATTCATACTAAAGTTGGTAATAGTTGTGGATTATTCTTGCAGTTGCTTACAAATGTATTATAATTGTAATATTACTAATAATAACTATAACGGTTATTATTACTGTTATTTGAAGTAGATGCTGCAGTATTGATATCATTTTTTTTTATGGATAGTTACAACAATCACATAAATGTACAATAACAACAGAAAGTGCATGCAAAGCAATGCAAGAATTAATAAGGCAATTGTTACAAGCATTCCAATAAAATATTAATTTTAAAAAACAAATATATCAAATGTACTATACTATAATGAGATTGGATATTATAGGACTATTGCATATCATTATTTGTTACAATAGTTTTTAAGTAAAAAAGTTGCATTGAATTTTCATCTCAATGCCAGTTGCCTATATTCTTATTTCTACAAACTACAGTGCTATCATACCCAAGAGCCTTGAATATGATGTAAAATTTATCTCTGAATGTATTTCCGGATCCATGACATGATAGTGTATCATAAATAAAAATGATTTACCCTAAAGTAACTGCATACTAGTCACTTTGGCAGTCCATGACCTGTATAGAAGCCATCAACTTGCAGTCTTGTAGGAATTTTTATAAAATGTTTGTTTCATTCACCAGGGTTTAGGTTTGGGGCAGATTTGCGAAGATTTAATCGCCTTGCGAGGAAACTTCGGGCGACTTCGGAAATCAAAGCACCGCTAGTTCATTAGCGCAGGGGATTCTTCATTCAAGCAGACAGTAGGCATGAAGAAGGCAGTTTGGGAATCTGCCTATCTGTCCCAACCCTTACAAGAGTTTTATTCAATATAAGTTAATCTCAATACTGCTGCATCTACTACAGATAAGAATAGTATTATTATTATTAGTAGTAGTAGTAGTAGTAATATTAATTACAATTATAATAGGTGTGGGACCTATTATCCAGAATGCTGAGGACTTTCCGGATAACAGATCCTTCCATAATTTGGATCGTCATACTAAATCTACTAGAAAATCATGTAAACATTAACCCAATTAGAATGATTTTACATCTACTAAGGGTTAATTATATCTTAGTTTGGATCAAGTACAATATACTGTTTTTTACAGAAAAAAACTAAATAATTTTTTAAAATTTGGATAAAATTAAGTCTATGGGAGACTGGATAATGAGTTTCCGGATAACGGATCCTATACCTGTACAATTTTAAGCAACTACAAGAATAATAAAAAAAAAAAGTATTATTGTCATTATTATTGATAATGATTCTGGTAATAATAATTGTGGATTATTCTTGTAGTTGCTTACAAATGTATTATAATTGTTAATATTACTACTAATAACTACAATAGTGTTATTGCTGTTGTAATAGATGCAGCAGTATTGATATCATTATTTGTTACAATAGTTTAAGTAAAAATGTTGCATTGAATTTTCCTCTCCATGCCAGTTGCCTATATACTTATTTCTACAAACTACAGTGCTATCATACCCAAGAGCCTTGAGTAATGTGTAAAATATATCAATGAATGTATTCCTGAGCCATGACATGATAGTATATCATTAAAAAATGATTTACCCTAAAGTAACTGTATACTAGTCACTTTGCCATTCCATGACCTGTATAGAAGCCATCAGCTTGCAGTCTTGTAGGAACTTTTATAAAATGTTCTAAAATGTTTACTTCATTCAACAGGGGTTACAGGAGTAACATTTAATCCCACTATGTTACTTAGACAAAATAATAAATAATAATCTGAATACTGCTGCATCTACTACAGATAAGAATAGTAATACTATTATTATTAGTAGTAGTAGTAATATTAATAATTACATTGATAATAGAATGTTAAGCAACTACAAGAATAATAAAAAGTATTATTGGTGTTATTAATATTATTCATAATAACATTGGTAATAATAATTGTGGATTATTCTTGTAGTTGCTTAAAAATGTATTATAATTGTTAATATTACTAATTATAATTAATATAATAACTGTTATTTGAAGTAGATGCAGCAGTAGTCATTTATTTTATGAATAGACAGTTACAACATGCATACAAAGCAATGCAAGAATTAATAAGGCAACAAGCATTCTAATTAAATATTTATTTTAAAAACCAAATATATCAAATTTCTAGTACAACAAGTACTATACTAGTGAGAATGGATATTATAGGACTATTACTACTATTGTTAAAATAGTTTTTTAAGTTAAAGAGTTGCATTGAATTTCCATCTCCATGCCAGTTGCCTATATACTTATTTCTACAAACTACAGTGCTATCATACCCAAGAGCCTTGAGTAATGTGTAAAATATATCTGACTGTATTCCTGATCCGTGACATGACAGTATATCATAAATAAAAATGATTTACCCCAAAGAAAATGTATACTAGTCACTTTGGCATTTCATAACCTGTATAGAAGCCATCAGCCTGCAGCCTTGTAGGAACTTTTATAAAATTTGTGTTTCATTCAACAGGGGGTACAAGAGTAACATTCAATCCCACTACGTTACTTAAATCTAAATACTAGTCACTTTGGCATTCCATGACCTGTATAGAAGCTTGTCAGTTGCCAATATTCTTATTTCTACGAACTACAATTACTATAATTCCATACCAATCCATATTTTCCATTATAAATCACCCTTTCTTTGTATAGGGTCTTATGGACGCTGTCATAATGTGAAGGTATCGACTATACAAAGGGGCTGCTACAAGTGATTCACTGGGGCAAATGTTGCTTGTATGGAATGCTTATAGGGGAAGCCTTGTCCTAATAGTACCCGCAGGAGAGAAGGGTTTGTGTTACATGAGGCGCAGCCGCAGACACAGGCGCGGGAATAGAGAGGCGCAGAGTACTTGCAATATAAACCGAAATCTTAGAGAAAGAATTGCGGCGAATTTATCTTCATGGATGAAAGGAGGAGACTCAGGAGTGAAGTAAAGAAATTAAGCTATTGAGGTGGCATGACTTGCAGCCATGGGAGCAGTAGAGGAGGTAGTTTGGGAGGTGGTAGATTTAATCATGGGTGGTAGCGGTTAACGCGGGTGCGCAAAGGGATGCGAGAGGATTTAGAGGGGGTAAATGGGGAAACAGGAGATTATTTGCGCTAATACTGACTTGGTTCTGCAGGGAAACATAAATGGTTGGCATTGATTTACTAAGCTGGCGTCGCCTAATGAATTTTTGTCTATTGTTGAGCATTGTGTGGTCAAATGTAGACGCTATCCAGTCCTACTCCTACATCCCACCATATTTTGTTATATGTCTGTCGCTTCCAGTGTCATAATCCATAGATATATATCTATAGTTTCGTTGCTGTACATCTGCCAGTTACAAAACGAGGTAGAACTATGAAGACACAGGGAGTATCTTGCCTGTGTTAAACATTGCCTTTACCTATTAAATGAGAAATTATACCATTAAGTATAAGTAGCCATGAATTGCCCGTGGCAAGGAAATATAGCGAACGCATTTCCTTGATCTGTTGTTTAAACCTGCTTCGAATTTCTGACTTATGCCCTGTTTTTTTAAATTAAAACAGACTGTATCGTAATTTAGAATTCTGGATATTTGCAGGGTCTTTCCCAGAAAACGTAGGTCTCCTATGCACTTTCACTACAAACTTCACACCAGTTCTAGTAACCTATAGCAACCAATGAGTAGGTTGCATTTACTGAAAGCACCCATCTGGTTGGTTGCTAGACCTGGAACAAAATGTTCTTGACTGCTCTTACATTAAATGGAGTAGGCACAGACCATAAAGAAGTAAAAGAGAAACAGCTGCCTAGAGATGGGGCCTTTACTTTAGCAATTATCGTTAGAGATTCCTCTATACATACAAACAGTAATCCACTTTTGTAGAAACTGCAACTCCCAAGAACCCTAGAGGGCTCAAATACTATACAATCATGTTTAAAAATTGCAGGAAAAGTTTGCCTTTATTATAAGACCATCCCCAATCTGTCATAAACCCCTTATAGGCTAAAGCATTGTGTGCAGCTCTCTATTTTAATAAAAACAATGAATAGTTTTGGTTTATGTACCTTGTTTTCTCATATTTGCCATGTCATCTTATTATGGCTTCCATAGCCTTCCTTGTTATAAATGAAAAGTTTTAGGTGGAGGGTCTACATACAAATAAAGTAGGACGAGGTTATAGTTTACTTCCAGCAGTAAAGCAGACACTGTTACAAGTGTTCGGTAATATATTCCTCCTCCTAAGCACAAAACACATATAAATCATTTATCTAACATGACTCCCCATAGAATTCCTTACAGTTTCCCAGTTGACTTCAGCGCCCCTTTGTGTATCCACTAGAAGGATTGCAGTATTACCATAGTAATGGGAGCGAAAATATAGCATTGCCCCATGAAATATATTCTATTTCTAAAGGGGTTATCTTGATATCTTGATATTCTGTGACAATGTGCAATTGGTTTTCATTTTTTTTTATTTGTAGTTTTTGATTTATTTAGCTTTTTATTCAGCAGCTCTTCAGTTTGAAATTTCAGCTTTTGGTGAATTGAAAGAAACTGGAATATGAATAGGAGAGGACCTGGATATAAATAAAAAATAAAAAAAAAAGTGACAAGCGCAGCCTTTAGAGAGCATTTGTTTTTTTTTAGATGGGGGTCAGTGACTATCAATTGAAAGCTGGAAAGAGTCAGAAGAAGAAGGTAAATCATTCAACAATTTTATAAAAATAAATGATGAAGACCAATTGGAAAGTTGCTTAGAATTAGCCATTCATACAACTAGTTGTTTTCAGATAGATCACCAGAAATAACTACTTTTTCCAATTACTTTCCATGTTCTATATGCGACTGTTTTTTCTAATACTGAAGTGTAAGGTGTCATTTTTCACCTTCTAAAGCAGCTCTGGGATGGGGGTCGCCGACCCTGTAAACTGTACATTTAGTTTATACATTTCTTAGCTTTGTCCCTGCTGAGCAGGATCTCTGGGTGTCATGCCAGGCAGCTGCTAGAATCGATACAATAGTTGCTAATATTCCAGAGATGCTGCTGAGAAATGGATCAACTAAATGTTGCAAAATTGTAACAGTTTAGAGTCTGTACCTGAAATACTGAGCTGCCAGACTCAAACACCAGAGACACCAACATTCAACTTTAAACTTAGATTTTGGAAAAAAAAAAAACAGTAAAAAAATAAATAATGGAAAGTATTTGAAAAAAATCTTTTTTTCTGTGTTTGGAAGGGGAACAATCCCTTTAAAGGCGAGCCACTCTTTAATCAACTCTCCAGATTACATTCATTACACATTTTCAGTAGTGAGCAAACGTAGCAGTTATTAAAAATAGCAAATGACCCTTTCTATTCTCTTCCCTGGTGGTTCTGATTTTTTTGAAACAATGTAGCAGAAGGCAGCTCATTATTAGACTTATGAAGCAGCCTTCTGCTACATTGTTTCACCAGACAGAATGCGCAGTGCAGAGAGAGGCAGAAAAAATACTGCATATTGGAAAGCTGCTTGTAATGACAGTTTTTTTTTTCAATGGACAACTTCTTATTTTTGGGTTGATATTGCCTTTAATCAGCCATTAGTACAGAGACCACTGATATGTTTATGCCAACTATAATTATCGTTGTAAAATAGGCAAAGCTAATCAGTCCCTGTTGGTGATTTGGTTACATTCATTTTTTTCTGGGCCAACAGGACACAAGGTTATTCTACCAATTTCAAATTAACAACATCAACGTGCGATAATAAAATTCGACCGATTACCGGCGATTTGTAGCTGCAGTGAATCTGGAACAGCACTTTCCTGATGAATGTGCAGCGCAATAAATAATATAGTAAAATCCTTCCCCAGATAGAAATCTAGTTTATGAATATTTGATGGGGTGTTCTGCACACAGCAATCTACTCAGGCCATCTATCCAATAATTACGTGCATTTATTATTTACAATTGATGCAGATGCCTTTTAACTTATTTGCCAAGGAGGAAAAGGCAAGCGTTACACACTCTCCTCTATGGAAACAGATCGCTTGCACGGGAGACAAGGATAGGGGTTAATTATCTCGATGCTTCTGCTAATGATCACCCATTAAGCTGTGGAAATGAATGGCTCTTTTTCTAATTACTGTCTCCAAATGAAAACGAGCGAAAACATATTCCAGGCGAGCCAAAGTAATTGGGGTTTTCTTAGGGACAAATTCAATAATGGTCCTAAAGTGGCCTCATGTTGCATGTGTGTCCTCTGATAGGCTGCAACTGCATCATAGTGTGACGTCTACTGGCAGCAGTATACAACATGCATGGGCTTAAAGGCGTTGTAAATTAGTGATGGGCGAATTTATTCGCCAGGGGCGAATTCGCGGCGAATTCCCGCGATTCGAAACGCCAGCGAAAATTCGAAATACGCGACGCGCGCCAAAAGCGACGCGCGTCAAAAGCGTGCAGCGACTGGTTTTGCGAATTTTTCGCCAATTCGCGAATTTCTCTGGAAATTCAAATTTTTCGGTGAAGCGAAACTGTTGTTCACTTTTTGAGTTAACTTTTGGTATGCTGGAGACAATTTTTTAATTGGTTTTCCTTTATTTATTACTTGTGTTTTTTTTAGTTATTTAGATTTTATTCACCTGCTCCCCAGTTTGCAGGTTCAGCAATCTGGTTGCTCTGGTCCAAAATACCCTAGCAACCAAACATCGACTTGAACGAGGCACTGGAATATGAATAGGAGAGGGCCTGGCCAGAATGAGGCGTAAATGCAGAGTAGAAATAACTAGAAAAGATGTAGCCTTGCAGAGCATGTATTCTTAGATAGGGTCAGCGACCCCCCCATGTGAAAACTGGAAAGTCAGTAATAACTAAAAAAAAAATAGAAAATAAATAATGAAGACCAATTGATGAGTTGTTTAGAGTAGCCATTCTATAACATACTAAAAGATAACTAAAAAGTGAACCACTCCAGAACCTGCTGCTGCAATGGGGCCCAGGAGGTACAGGGGGCCCTAAATAATGAAACATTCAAACATACATTGATAAAACAGGACAAAATCTGGATATGTTGGGGGCCCAAAAATTTATTTTCTGTGGGGCCCAGTAACATCTAGTTACACCACTGGCATGCATCTATATCTATCAGATCTCTCTAAATATATATAAATAATATCTATTTGTCATATATACATTGCACTTATCCTTTATAGACTATAGAATAGAATAGACTTTATAGAATGGTTTCTAGTACAACCTCTGGATATGTTGGGAGCCCAAAAATTAATTTGGTGTGGGGCCCAGTAACATCTAGTTACACCACTGGCATGCATCTATATCTATCAGATTTCTCTCTCACACAATATATATAAATAATGCCTATCTGTCATATATACATTGCACTTATCCTTTATAGACTATAGACTTTATAGAATACAGACTTTCGGTGCATGGTTTCTAGTAGCTTAAACCACAATTAATGATTACATGCCATGTCAAACGATGTGAATGTGTAAATAAAAACATATATATATAAATTAGTTGTGGTTTTCAATTCACAGCAAGTGTATGATCTTGTCTATGACTGTACAATAATTATAGGGTGCAGCCAAATGTACACACTGTACACTTATATTAAGTCGGTCAAAACCTGCAAAGATATCATAACCGTTTAAATTACCTAAATAAGGCTGCTGGGTTATCTATCTATAGCTAACATCCAGTGCATTGCATATGTTTCCATTGTACCTATACAGAGAAAATAGTGATTTCTTCAACTTTTTCTCAGGGGACCTTGAGTTTAAAAGGGTTGCTGTTTAAATTCACTTTTTAGCATGATGAAGAGAGTGATGTTCTGAGACAATTTGCTATGGGTTCTCATTATTTTTTATTAATTGTGAGTTTTTGCAGTTTGCAGTTTCAGCAATCTGGTTGCTAGGGTCCAATTTACCCTAGCAACCATGCACTGATTAAAATAAGAGACTGGGATATGAATAGGAGAGGACCTGATTAAGAAAGATGACTTATAAAAAGTAGCAATAACAATAAATGTGACCCCCCCATGTGATAACTGGAAAGAGAAAAAGAAGGAAGATCATTCAAATTAAAAAAAAGTTCATTTGAAAAGTTGCTTAGGTTCGGTCATTCTATAACATACTAAGGTGAATCACTTCCTTAAAAATAAATACCTCCCAGTGCCCTTGTGTATTTTAGAGAGATCAGTTGCCTCCAAGAGAAAGGGAAAATGCTGATTTTCTCAGGGGACCAATGTAGCAGCCGCAGTTACCAGGTACATCGAAAAGCTGCTTTAACATTATTTAGAGATCATAAAGAGAGTTTTGGACATAAACTTTTGTACAGGCTTTTTTGTTTTCAAGGAGGGTAATACTGATACAAAATTGTGCTTGTACTGTAGCTTTCGCAATGAGACAGTTTCAAGTCACCACATGCATTGTGCATGCTCATGTCTAGGGAGATGATATGAACTCTTATTAACCCCCCTTGTAGCACGTTGCAAAATCCAATGGAGGTGTGTGTGTTTGTGCAGAACGTTATTCATACAAAGAATACAAATATATATATAATAATATGTCACTATACCTGAACATATGTGTGTGGTTTAATTCATATCACTATTGGCCAGGTATATTGTCCAATACTTGTTCAAGTAACTGTTTCTCTTATCTGAAAGATATATATATATATAAATATATATATATCAATAGAAGGGCCAGCACTCCATGTCTCGTGAAGAATAAATGTGTTTATTTATCGCTCATCCGACGTTTGGACCCTCATTAGGGTCTTTTTCATCCTTGAAAAAGACCCTAATGAGGGTCGAAACGTCGGATGAGCGATAAATAAACACATTTATTCTTCACGAGACATGGAGTGCTGGCCCTTCTATTGATATGAATAGGGACATTTGACAGCACCCTGCAGTTGGACTAAATCCGGTAAGAGTGCAGACACTGAGAGACATGTGTGTGTGTGTGTGTGTGTATATGCGCATTTGTGAGAGCCATAGACAATCCTACACTGGCAAAGTCCATTGTCTATATATTAATGTAATTTTATATAGTATATATATTAAAAAATCTTAAAACTGGCACAGACACTGAAAAAAAACTTCAATCTTTTTATCTATACCATATTTTACCAACGTTTCGGTCCTCATTAGGACCTTTCTCAAAGATGTATATTGTGTGTTTACATGAATGTGTACAATAGAGAACAAAATAGGCAAGAGCAAAGGATATAGTTGAACATTGTAAACATTACTAAACCAATTATAATTCCGTGCCAAAATGATAATGCTAACCATAATTGGGTATTATATACACACACATCGTGCACTATACGCCAGCGCCCAAAAAGCCAAACGTGAAACAAGCGATTTATAGGCTGCAACAATGTAGACAAGTATTTACTTTATATACAGCCATGTAACGCAAGACAAGATCGCTCATTCGCTCTACTCCTAATTAATGGGGTGCGTAATAAATGAATAAATAATAGTCACAATTACATTATTGTCAGTAAGCTTTCCATCCGATCCCCCAGCTCATTGCTCAGCATAAACAGCAAAAGGCGAATTTAGTAAAACATTTATTCATTCGATTTTTAAAATGAATTAAAATAGCTTATAATTACACTATACGTAATTCAGTGCCAAATTAACGAAGTCCATATAAAGGTAGACGCTATTTTTGGCTTTAAAAACGAATATTTCCCCGCTAAAGCGCACAAAATAAGTTCTGTAGCCAAATGACCTCAGAATAAACATTATACCCTGAAACTGGCCTTTTTTTCGCTCATACACTGTACAATATATGTGTACACAAGATCATTCATCCGAAAAGCATTCGCCCTACTCCATAATAAACGGGGAGCGTAATAAAGGAATAAATAATAAAGTCACAATTACATTTTGCAGATCCGCTGGCGTTAGTGTCAGTAATCTTTCCACCCGATTCCCCAGCTCATTGCTCAGCATAAATAAAGAATAAAAGGCGAATTTGGTTAAACATTCATTCATTCTTTCCGATCATTATTTAATTCTGATTCTGTCCGAAAATGAATTAAAATATCTTATCACACTATCATTAATTTAGTGCCAAGTGAGAAAAGTCTGTGTAAAGGAAGACGCCATTTTTGTCTTACAGAAACGAATAAGTCGCTGCTGAAACGCAGTTAACACAGAGGGAATGAAAGCGCCTTACTAGTTTCTTTTATTTACCTGGGTCAGTTAATTGGGTTTATTCGGTGAAAATCCCTGCTTCTCTGTTAGTAGGAATAACCCCGAATTCACATATTAATAACGTGATAAAAATCCTACATAAAACCCCAAACAAAAGGAATCAGTCGACTTTGCGTCACACGTACAAACCCCAATCCATTGTATTTGCACTGCACCGCAATTTGTAAAGTATAAAACCTTGTGCAATTTTTTATATAAAGGTCTGTAGCTATTGCTTTCCTTTTGGCATCAGTTTAGTTGCCATAAATTGCACTGGGCATATGATCCTCATCCAACGAATAAACGACTGCAGAATCATTGAAAACAGAACTGGCAGCGTTTGATTGAATCCTACGGATTTTCTCACCCCTAGGGCAACTGGGTAAAAGTAAGTTTATCATTTGCAGTGGTTTTTTCGAACTGATGAACTCTTTCTACAACGTAGGAATTTTATTTTCATCTAATCTTGACTCTGTTCCATTATTCTGTGCGTTTGGCGCATGTATGCGACAATAGCGCAACTGCTGCACAATATTAGCTGTTCTGTATTTTAGAGCTGGCACACATCTAACAATTTCTATATATATATATATATTGAGTAAACTCTTTATTATTTTTAAGCCTTGTGAGTGCGGCTCATTTTTGGAGATTATGGACGATTTGCCGACTCTGCACCCAGGCAAACCTTTGTTTTTTCTAGAGTGCCTGCGTTATTATTAGGTAATTATGGCCTGCCAGTCACCCGTGTTGTTTGATCAACATTTACCACTTTATTATGGTACTTTTATACTATGACTAGGGAAGAAGGCAACAGCATGACCGAGTCGCTATACAGGTTGCTCAAGGTCTATTGCATATTATTTATTGATATGGATCTCAGCCTAGCGTGATACCAAGGAAGACATTGTGACGCTGCATATACACATGTATATTAGCATTTGGTTGGGATTGATTATACGGTGAGAGACTCAAAAATATGGACTATATCTTTACCTCCAATGGATGGAGATATGTTTTTACGATTTTATTTGGATTAATATTGGTTTATTATGTGTTTTTCTTTTTATCCAAAATGAAGTAGCAATGTTAGTCATAAGCACAAGTGAGGCCGAATATGGCATGGGATATATGTTATCACAACTAACAAATTTATTAGCTTGAGTGTATACACAATGGATGAATTTATAACACGCATAAGTGCCAAAGTGTTAATATAAAGGGTTTACAAGTGATACTTTACAAGTACAGAAGTAGGCAGGGACAGTGATTAAAGTCAATTTGATAAAAGGTTATGCTAAACAGTTACGATTAATTAACAACACTGAGGGAAGGCAAAAAAAAATCAGACATTTTATTTATCACATTTTAAAAAGTCACCTTTAAAATGTGAATAAT
>CM044443.1:25708586-25773197 GCA_024363595.1 Xenopus borealis | reverse complement strand
ATCTCCCCGAATCTCCCTGTCTGTCCCCAGCCTTATTGTATAATGTATAAATGTATAAAGAAAACAAATCTCTCAGTTACTTTGAAATATATACGTTTATTAAAGGGGTGGTTCACCTTTAGGGTAACTTTTTTTTTAGTTATTCTCTTTCCAGCTTTCAAATTGGCGTCACTGACTCCCTTCTAAAAAACAAATGCTCTGTAAATGTATTTTATTGTTACTTTTTATTAACGATCCTTCTATTCAGTCCCTCTCCTATTCATATTCCAGTCTCTTATTCAAATCAATGCAGGGTTGCTAGGGGAATTTGTACCCTAGGTCCCAGATTGGTTAAGATGCAAATTGGAGAGCTGCTAAATAAAAAGCTAAATAACTCAAAACCTTCAATGACATGAAATGAAAACCAATTGCAAATTGTCTCCGATTATCCCTCTCTACATCATACTAAACGTTATCTCAAAGATGAACAACTCCTTTAACAATGATTTGTGGTTTAAAAGTTGTTTCTTAATGTAATTGATACTGCCTGTCTTCCTGTTTGCATCCTCTGCACTGCCGGTTCTGCCCCCTAAAACAATGTAGTAGATAAACACCCTTGCTACGCTGCTTCAAAAGAGGAAAAAAAACAGAAAGGGACACGCAAATACTACTTTTAAATGGAACTGAAAACCAGATTTAAAAAAAAAAACAAACAGGAAATATTAAATTAACAAATAATGGAATCTTGCATAGATTTTCTCTTTTTATGCATGAGAAAAAAAGAACTTTTTTTTTTGGGTAGAGCTCCCTTTTAATACATAAAAAAAAAAAAAAAGCCTAAGAAAGGCAAATATACTATAATCAAACGCTTCATCAATTATGTTAACCCGTGGATCCTTCTCTGAGACCCAGATCTTGCTAAACCTACACCTTATTTTTAGCTTTCCCTTTTCGCCTTTAACCATATGTTTTAAAGATTCCTCCGCCTCCAGCCTTTGGCTCTCCATCTGTGCGAGACTACAACTCCCAGCATAACCTCCACCATCAATGAACTATGTATTTGCGCAACAGCTGGGCTGCCAAAGGCTACTAATGCCTCAACTCTAAGTAAATAATTGATCAAAAGTGCAATAAAACTATCTGCCCTACTGTAATAATACCTGCCCCCAGCAATTCCACCTACTGCCAGAATGTTTCCCCCCAGCTTGATTTCTCAGTAGTTGCACATTGTATCATCATGGTATTTACAAGACTGCATTGCATTTGTTCAGCATCTGCCCCATATCCTGTACTGTACACTGGATGGGGGTTATAACACTTCAGGTTCTCCGGCTCATTGGAAAAGAGTCCACATATGCAGGGCTATTTCCCGCAGGACTGGGGGTCTTGAATGTATGTTATGCGTCTGATATTTGAAAATTGCATAATACTACATATATGTGGGTTTCATTCTTGGTCCTAAACTAATAAAAATATCAAGTTGTAATCCTGATTAGTGATGGGTGAATCTATCCCGTTTCGCCATAAAATTTGCAAATTTCCAGCAAAATTCACAAAATAAGTTGCGTCTCGCTTTTTGTTGCGTCGCGTCATTTTTGACGCGTGTTGTGCCAGTTTTGACGCTTGTCTCGTTTTTTCTTGAACTTTTGCTGGCATTTCGCGAATCGCCGGCAGCCGCAAATTCGCCCATCACTATTGACTATATATATACCCAGTCAACTGTTGCTTAATAACTAGCAAAACCAATATTAAATAAATGTAAAGTCATTATCAAATAAGGATGTCTGTAATATGAAAACATTGGTACTAGGGGGATATGATACTGAATAATGTCATGTTCCTGCAAAACGAAATTGATTCAGGCTCCAGAGAATTTTGGGTAGTTTCAATAAAAGAAAGTGGCATGTATAATGAAAGAAAATAATAGTTTCCAACATTCATTCATTCATTCATTCATTCAACATTTCCATTAGTTTGCAGTTATTCTGAAATGTATTTGCTACTGAAAACAGTATTAGCTGTTTGTATTCTCTGCCTTCCTGAAACAATGTAGCAGAAGCCAGCTGATTTACAGACCTGGCGGAAACCTGGCTGCTGCTACATTGTTTAAAAAATCAGAAGCGGAAATGAACAAATACGGCTTTAAACAGCAATGACATCTACAAAAAACTTTTTTTTTTTAAAACAATTGTTGTTTTTGAATTAATATTTATTGGATAATTATTTAGAATTGCATATTATTTAACTTTTTCGGGGGGATAAACTTGTAGCAGAGAAACTTTGGAGCAGAGAAACTTGTTATAATATTTATTAGCAGCCACCAAACTATAATGGCAGGTCAGACCTGGAATTATACAGAAATATTTATATTAAAAAGGGGCCAGGCTATGATTGCACGCATACAGATATGTAGATATACAAATATTTGTGTGGCTATTATAAGGTCTGCGGGCTCAGGGGAAGAGGCGGACCAAGGAGGAAACAAGTCCAACAGCAAGGTACAGGCAAGGTTCAAGAGTAAATCAGGGTCAAAGTCCAGGCAAGAAGTCAGTCCAATCAGCAGAGTTTCAGAAGTCCAGGAACAAAGCAGGGGTCAAACACGGAAATCCTTAGGAAGATAACAAGAGTAGCGCACCCAGGAACCACAAGGGAAAACCTATAATCGGGCACCAGTCTAGCTTCCGGAATCTCCTTAAATAGGCCCCATTGGTGCCAAAACGGACGCAGGCGTGATGGCGTCATGACGCACGCATGCGCGCCGACTTTGACGCGCGCCGACTTTGACGCGCGCCGACTTTGAAGCACGCTGATAGGGATCAGCAGGCACCCTTACAGCTATATCTATCTAACTGTCTATCTCCATTTCTATGTATCAATTCATCCATCTATAACTGGCCATTTATCCATCCATACATAGGTTCATTTTCATCTATCTATCTATCTATCTATCTATCTATCAATAATTTATCTATCTATTTCTATTATCTATCTCTTATCTATCTATTTCTATTATCTATCTATATATCTCTATATTTATCTATCTATCTATCTGTCTGTCTGTCTGTCTGTCTGTGTGTTTATTGCTTCATCCATCTATGTATTGGTTCATCTATCTATCATCTATCTAGCTATCTATTGGCTGTGAATATGACATCTTATGTAAAGCCCACTGAACATAAGAGACTTCTCTGCGATTCAGAGTTATTTCAATCTGACACAGATAAGAGTCATACCTAATAATGTTCTCAGACAGACACACAGTTAGATCAGAATAGCTGCACATTGGACACTGTATAAGTGACACACAGGACATTATTTGATATGTTTTTAGTCTGAGCCAGTCTGATCCAAGGTGCCTTCAGCTGACTAACCGCCAATCTGCTAACTTGTTTCTATATAGATAGATATGCATATTTATAACTATATAAAGCAACTTATCTTTGCTATTATAGTATATTATAGTTATTCATGAGGTCTAAAGATGACACATTTATAAAAATCTGCTCCTTTGATCAGGTTGCCTAATCAGCCACTCCTTGCCCATTTGACCACCAAAGAAGTGGGCCATATCAGGCTGCATCAATTATGTGACCATCAGGATAATCATTAGGTTACATAGGGACTCATGAGGCAAGATATTCCAACCCAACCAATCAATATTTAAATAAACAATAGGGTGTGGGTAGGGTTGCCACCTGGCAGGAATTTTACTGGCCTGGCCGGTATTTTTGTTGGTTAATCCCAATGTTATTAATAGGAATAAAAGATACTGGTATTTTTTTCAAGAAAAGGTGGCAACTAGTGATGGGCGAATCTACCCAGTTTCGCTTTGCCGAAAAGTTGGCGAAAAAACTCGCGAAACGAGGCGCGACAGGTAAATTTTCGCTGGCGTTTTGTGAATTTATTCGCCAGCGGCGAATCGCAGGAAATCGCCGCAAATTCGCCCCTGGCGAATAAATTCGCCCATCACTAGTGGCAACCCTAGGTGTGGGCCATTTTGGGACCATGGGTCAAACAGCTGCCAAATTGGTCACAAGCAGCCGAGTTGGCAGATAATGTATCAAGACCTTAAAGGGATTCTGTCATGATTTTTAGGATGTTGTTTTTATTTCTAAATCACACTATTTACACTGCAAATAATTCACTCTACAATATAAAATTTAATTCCTGAAACAGCAAGTGTATTTTTTTTGTTGTAATATTGGTGTGTAGGTGCATCTCAGGTCATTTTTGCTGGTCACGTGTTTTCAGAAAGAGCCAGCACTTTAGGATGGAACTGCTTTCTGGCAATCTCTTGTTTCTCCTGCTCAATGTAACTGAATGGAACGCAGTGGGGCCTGGATTTTTACTAATGAGTGCTGTTCTTAGATCTACCAGGCAGCTGTTATCTTATGTTAGGGAGCTGCTATCTGGTTACCTTTCTATTGTTCTGTTGTTAGGTTGCTGGAGTGTGAGGGGTGATATCACTCCAACTTGCAGTACAGCAGTAAAGAGTGACTGAAGTTTATCAGAGCACAAGTCACATGAATGGGGGCACCTGGGAAATTGATGCATTTTGGAAGTTTTTTTTCTTGGATGGACCTAAATAGGGATATTGGCTGTTGCTCACCAGGGTGACAATAATAGACAATAGCTGGGGCTTTACACATGGGATCGATTTAGACTATTCCGTCTGATTCAGACAGAGGTATCCTGGCACTAACTCACACTATCAGGAGAATGTGCCCCACAGCACGAGCGATGACAGATGTCAGCAGTACAAGTGTAAAGTAAAGCTACTTCCATAATTATCTGTAGCTGTAAGCACTATCCTGCTCTTGTGTACTGATACCATTACACATTTATTCTTGTCATCAGCCGCAGCAACAATTTCCATCATTGCCTTAAACATAAACACCTTCATTTGTATTGTTATCTACCCTTTACCTTTCAGTCTGCATTTCTGTTTCACGGATATCTTGAGTCTCACATGACTTTTCCTTCCTTTTAAGGAATCCACTTAAGCAGTATTTGTTCATCCCTTCTCTGGTTTTTGACTCTTAAAACAATGTAACAGAAGTCAGTTCTCCCTCAGGTCTGTGAATCAGCTGGCTTCTGTTGCATTCTTTTGAGGAGTCACAAGTAGCGGCCAGACATATGCTTCTTTCAATAGCAATGAGATTTGTCAATAGTTTAAACTCTTGAATTATTAAAGGGGGTCTTCACCTTTGAGTTTATATTTATTAATGATGTAGAGAGTTATATTTGGAGACAATTTGCAATTTTCATTTTTTATTGCTTGTGGTTTTTGAGTTATTTCACTTTTTATTTAGCAGCCCTTCCGATTGCACTTTCAGCAATCTGGTTGCTAGGGTTCACATTACTCTAGTAACCATGCATTGATTTGAATAAAGGAATGGAATATGAATAGGAGAGAGTAATAAAAAGTAGCAATAACGATACACTTGTTTCTTACAGAGCATTTTTAGATGGGGTCAGTGACCCCCATTTGATAGCTGGAAAGAATTCAGAAGACAAATGCCAATAAATAAATGAAACAAATAATAATGACTTCAAAATATAAGAATACAAATTGTCCAATCTATACCATATTAATAGTTAACCTACAGGTGAACCACCCCTTTAATGCATGTTTATTCGAAAGTATATATAACTTTAGTTGTAAAGTGATGTTAAGGAGCCACAGCACCATACAATGCATAAAAATAATAATAATAATATATAAATAAAAGTAAAATATGTGAAAGTACACACAGGGAGGGCAATAAATATACATAGTACACAGAGAGCTGCCTCTGGTAACTTTAAAGGAGAATTCAACCCTTTAGTCAAAAAAAATGATACCCCCCCACCCCACATAGGCCCCCCCCCAGCCTTGCTGCCCCCCAGGGAAATGCCTCTAACTTTTTACTTACCCCTCAGTGCAGATTCAGGCATTGGAGTTGAAGGCAGCCATCTTCCAGGTCTTCGTGTCTTAATCTGGCGCTTTAGCAATCTCCGTACATTTCGGCACATTTGCAGCTGTCACAAACTGGTAAATTGCTCCAACTGCGCGATTGCGCCGTTCTCTGTCTCAGCTTTCCGAAGACCCAGAAGATGGTTGCGTGGAACTCCAATACCTCAATCTGCACCGACGGTTAAGCTAAAAATTAGGAGCATTTCCTCTGGGGGTGCAGTTAGGCTGCGGATGGAAGAGGGAGGGGGATCTACGTTGGGTGGGGGGTACGGGTTTTTTTTTGCTAAAGGGTTGAACTCTCCTTTAAGAACAGAATTTCCATTCGGAAATTCGGCTCTGCTAGTGCAGCAAGCTAAATAGTGCTCACTACACTAGCGATGTGGCCCCCTCTCGACTTGTTCCGAAGCTAAAAGTTAGAAGTAGTAGGAAGGAGGTCCCTGCCCCGTAGAGCTTACAGTCTAAGGGACCCATTTATTAAATCTTGAATTTATCTGCTCGTGGCTTTTAAGGGTAAAACTAAATTTATGTTGAGATTTATCATACACCAAAGCTGCCAAAATATCCAAATCGGAAAATTATAATTTTCTGAATTGATTCGCATCTCCAGCCATTCTCTTACCTGCAGGGGGAAGCAGATTGCATATGTGCTGGTGGATAGTGGGTAGGGTCGGGGCAGGGAGGTGGAGTCCTGGTGGGAAATGGGTGGAGGTGGGAGGATGGGGATTGGAATATGCTGGGTCCCTCTGTAGGGGGGCCCAGGGTACATCGAGTTGTGGTAAATAACCCCCTTAGTGTTGCTTAGTATTGTGCTTTGTTTGTTATTCAAAAACAATTGTTGGGTGGAATTCCACTTTTAACCAATTTAATCAACCCCCAGATGCTCACCACTCTCCCCTCGCCCACCTACCTGCTGGCTACCATGCCCTCAACTGCCCTCTCACCTGTAGGTACTCACCCCCTCTCCCTTTCAGCAATGTGGAATAAAAAGACCAATGGAATCTAACTGCAACCATTGGCCGATTGGAAGTGGCCACTTGATCAAGCAGTTAGATACTAAAATCTGTCCACAGATCGTATGGCCAAATAAGCAACCCAAGTGGGTTTGATATGGCTACCCAAGTGCTAGGACAAATCAAGTTTTCCCAAGGTTCTATCTCTTGTGCCAACCATTTCATCATGCAGGGGACTATGCAGTACAGCCGATTGTTTATCATGTATAGCTCAGCTCAAGGATTAAAAATTGGCACCGCTGCCTAGACATGACTTCAATTATACAAAAGGATTCATTTTATGGATTCATCTATTGAGCATAAAATGCTTCGAACATAAAACCTTTGTGTGCTTCCTCTTTAACAAGCAGATGGCAATCAAATCATAGTAAAGGGGGGCTAATAATATTCATTAACTGCTGACAATACTATAAATATATATAACTGTGTAGTTTTACCGTTTTGTTCCCTCTGAGATTTCACTTTTAACCTCATGTGGAACCAGCAGGGCCTGTAAAATATTGGATCGGCCATGTGTCTGGCAACAAATTGGTTTCTCTCTCTGATTCCGGCCTCTGCGCTGGATGATATAAGACACTTTAAATGGAAGCCACCTGTCATGGCTTTATGTGTCAGACCACTTGATTTAAAAAGCGACAATAAAGCACTTGTATCGTTTTAGAGCAGCACTGTATTTATTAGTTTTTGTATACCATGGCAGTACATTAACTGATAAGATCCTTTAGTTCCTGAGGGGGTGTTTAGACTCACTCCTTCAGTCTGGATTAATAAAGTCACTGGAGAGGGATATGTCAGTTTGATTAAGACAGCATTGAAAGAGCTTTCATTGAATTCCCCTCTCTCTCTCTCTGATACGGGGAAAATCACCAAACCTACTGCTTTATAAATCAAACGGATTGTCATCAGAGACCAATTTAAACGGAAAAGATTATGCTGAATCTACGGAGTAAAGAGCAGCCGTGAAGTTCTGTCTCGCACACGATCCTGTTTGGATTTTTTCGTTTCTGCAGAACTCTGACACCTGCACTGACCTTGGAGACACGCAAAGATGTATTCCGTAATCCCTTAGCCTGGACACCGAAACTTTCTGTACCAATTTTCTCTTTAGGACTGAGTTCGAAAGTTGTGGAATTGCAAACAATGTACAATTATTTTCTTTTTTTAAAGTCTGTTAGGAGACAAAATAATTTAGTTTTGCTTAGCTTATTTTTTACCAGTGTCCATGACCCCTTGTGCAAAATTGATGTCACATCTTTTTGGTGAGTGTTGGACCGGGATGCCAGGGGCAAACAATTAAACAACGATTCTCCAAACAATTCTTCCTCTTGTCTCACTGTCTTTCCTCTCAGTGTCTTCTCTCTTAGTGATGGGCGAATTTATTCGCCAGGGGCGAATTCCCGCGATTCGCCGCTGGTGAATAAATTTGTGAAACGCCAGCGAAAATTTGCCTGGCGAAAATTCGCAAAAAAAAAACGAGTTGCGCGTCAATTCGCAAATTTCGCAAATTTTTCGGCGAAGAGAAACTGGGTAGATTAGCCCATCGCTATTCTCTCTGCATACTGTGATCTGTCCTTCTCTCTATTCTACTTGATGTTCTTATATAGAAATGGTAAATGACAATGGTATTACCAAAAAAGGAGAGATGGTTGGGTAAACAGTAGGGCCCATTGATACCTGAGCTCATCAGAAGTTTTTCTGGCACCCTGATAGGCAAGCCCGGACTGGCAATCTGTGGGTTCTGGCAAATGCCAGAGTGTTGCTATAAGGTGCCGTAGAAATTCAGTATTTAATGGGCTGGTGGGAGCTGTTTGGGCCTCTGTGTGGGCTGATTGGGCCTCTATGGACCTGAAATGCCAGGGCCTATTTTGAGTCTCAGTCTGGACCTGCTGATAGGACAGTCTGACACCATAGATCAGGGGTGTCCAAAAGGTAGATCTACCAGTAGACCAGTGGTGTAACTAGATATTACTGGGCCCCACAGCAAATAATTTATTCAGGCCCCCAAATTGTCTAGAGGTTGAACTGAAATGTTATATGAATTAGGACCTCATGTTGGGTCTCTACCTTCTGGGCCCTCCTCCAGAGCCTGCTTCCTCTGTGGTTACACCCCCTGCAGTAGACCTTTAGTCGGTGATCAGTAGATCTCAAGACACCGTCAACAAGAAGCTTGACTAAATTACCCTTCTATTTTTTATTCAGATATTTATTCTGTTAAGATTACATAAGAAATAGTTGTTTTTCAAAATAATATTTAAGTAACATTTTCCATGGAGCAGAATGCTAGCAGTGATATTATGGACGTAGATCATAAAGGAACAACATCACTAAAAGTAAACCCCGCATTAGTAACGTATGGGCACTCCTGCCATCTATCCACTTTTATCTGCCAACCTTGGATCTGACCATTTAGTCTTCAGATTGGGGGCCTAATGCAAAGGGTCATGTAGTGTGGTGTTACTAGCACTGCTATACAAGCTACTAATGCTACCCAGAATGCCGTTTGTGAAAAATGCAACAATCTGATCATACGAATCAAGGATTCGTACAATTTTTGGGTAGTGTGTGTGGAGTGTCCTGACATTTATCTTGCCATGCCGATCGATCGTTAGAAAGTTTCTGTCGGCTGGCGATCAAATCTTTGCGTCTATTGCAGATCGTACGATTTTCAGTGGGAGTGGGACTGTCACTATGTTTTTATCATACAACTTTCATACGATCCCTGTCAGGGGCAGAACATCAGCTGACCTGTGCTTTTACTACTTTATTTGATCTGAAAGTTAGTGGCAGAATGGGAGATGGGGAAGTCTGATCGTTCGATGATTCAAACGACCGGATCTTTGCGTCTATGGCTTCATCTGTACCTTTCCGACTCTGGAAGGGGTCGAGCACTCTCTGCACTAGAACAGTGGAATTTCTGTTTTTAAAAAAAAATGAAATTCAGAGCAGCTTTTTGCCTTCCATGTTTGTTGCTGCCGCCTTTTGTTCAACAGACCATCCTATGATCCTCTCAGATTATAATATGGAACAATTCAAATACACTCACGATACTTTATACAGCTTGTTCACTTACAGTCCAGCATATCTTCCGATCACGTGACCCAGCGTGAAATACAAACAGTAGCAACAAAGATGAAGACGCGATGCTGATTTTCAAATAGTGTACCTAAAGTACCTCCAGATTTTTATTGTGAAAAAAGTAGCCAAACATTTCAGGAGCCTCACACTCCCTTCCTCAGTGGATAAGTGCACAAGTGAAAAAAACAAATGCCTGACATACAAGTAGCCACAACATGCCTCCACCCCCCCTCAGACATTTAAACTGTCCAATCGGCATCCAAGGTAGTTGTGCGTCATTTTCATCAGGGGGATGTACAATGTAGTCGGCTGTAGTCTTACCGGAAGCCAGGACATCAGTAGGTAACAATATCTTGCAACCAGTTTCCAAACATCTAACTCCTATCCAGAAATGTCATGCCAACCACCAACTTAGTAGGGGACGCCATCTTGCCAATCACTTAATATTCAATTACCATGACTATGTGAATATTTTCAGTTTAATGAGCTTCAAGATGAAGAGTGCATTATACTTTGTGAACTTGCAGCAGCTGTGAATATTACAAATAAAAACATATGTAAAACAATAAACTGTTGTTTTTTTTTTAACTTTGTCAGTGACAATGTATTAAAAATATCCATGTGCATCAAAATAGGACCATATCCAAAATATAATAAAAAAAACCTGTATGCATTGTGGGAACGGCACTCATGGGCGCCTACCCTCCATAGTTTACTCATAATTCACATGCATGTATATATTATATATATTATATAAGTGCTCACCATCTTGGGGAGCCCCTTCACATGTTCAAATGATTACAGGGGATGCTTGAAATCATTTAGCTTAGGTCTATAAGTATTTAGTAGAAATGATTAGACTCAAAAGGATGACAATTGGTTTACAAGAACCAATGATATTCAATACGCTCAATTTAAACCATGTGGTGGAACTGTATTTAGTCTATATGTCCATCTTGCTTGGTGCTGTAGTAGCAATCAATCCCCCCACCTCTCTTTGGCCTGGATACCACTTAGTTGAAAGACATTGTGTCCTTTCTCTTTGAAATGTCTTGCAAATGGTGTATTTTTATCTGTGGCTATATCAGACTTATGCTTAGATATCCTATCTTTAGCCCATCGAATAGTCTTGCCTCTCAGATTATGGTGACTATGACTTAGATGACATTCAAGGTATCCATCTGTTTTCTAATTTAGCCATAGCACGTATGCACCTATTTGCTCCCTATACTAAACAAGTGGATCAGAAGAGAGAGATGTGAACCCTTTTACTTTCCCAGGTCTTCTTCTGTCCAATCCCTGCTCTGATAACTGACCAGATCCTGTGTCTAGACAGACCAAATGGTCCACATATCCCTTCTACTATGCTACTCTTATCCACTTGTTTGGTATGTAGATCACATACCTGGATCACTGCTATGACTAAATTAGATAACAGATGGCTAACCTGGGCTAAGGAGTATAAACACTTTAGCAAGATATAGACGGCTGCATTTATAAGGCCGAGGCTCAATTCTTGGCTTGTTGCTGGTCAGGTGCCAGGGACATGTGAGCATCTATAAACTGGCTTTTTCTGTGTGCCAAGAACACTTTATTCTTTGCTGAAGTGGTCAGTGATATTATGTTCCATAGATCGGTTCAGCACTCTCCAAGTAAGTTAAGTGGTCTTTCTTTACTCTTCTCCAGCAATTAACTTTTGCTATAATGTAACGTAATGTTGATTTTCATCAATACACACAAAATCTTTCTTATAAGAAAATGTATTTATTGAATGATGGGGAATAGGCTTGCCTCGGTCTCTTTTTCTCCACCATATACTTTTATGGATTCTGACCTTAATATGTTTATGGTAAGAGTCTGAATACAGGTATTGCGGTTTACCTAGGTCCCAAACTATGCCTGCCTGAAAGGCAATAAAGGTGAAACTTGGCCTACCCCTACTTCCGGCCCTGTTTAAATGTATCTGTAACCTTGTTATGAGTAGTGATGGGTGAATTTGTCCCGTTTAGCTTTGCTGCGAAACGGGCAAAGAATTAGATTTTGACGCCTGCGACAATTCAAAGTTGACACCGGCCCCCATTAAAGTAAAAAGGCATCTGTTAATTGTCGCTGGTGTCCAAATTGTCACAGACGTCGGCGTTGAAAACTTTGACACCGGCGTCAAAAAACTTTGATGCAGGCGAATGTTCACTGCAAATTCGGGAATTAATTGGCCGGCGGCAAAACAAGGAAATTCGCTGCGAATTTGAGCCTGCTGAATAAATTCGCCCATCACTAGTTATGAGCTAATGGAAGCTTGATGTTCGACTGCAAAGTAGGGTTTAAATCCATAGTCTATAACCTGTAATTTAGGGCGTTATTTACATTAGATTTACTCTTAGTATAATTTAGAGTGTGATATTTTGAGACAATATACAATTAGTTTTCATCTTTTATTCTTTGGGATTTTTCAGTTATTTAGCTATATATTGAACAGCTCTCCAGTCTGTAACTTCAAACTAGGGTCCACATTGCTTTGAATCAGAGACTGGAATACTAATAGGAGTGGACATGAATAGAAATATTAGTAGTAAAAAGAGGTAATAACAATACACTTGTAGCTTTACAGAGCATTGTTTTTTTAGGCAGGGTAAGTTTGAAAGCTGGCAAGAGTTAGAAGAAGGCCAATGATTCAAAAATTAATAAAAATGAAGGCCATTTGAAAGGTTGCTTAGAATAAGCAATTCTCTAAGATACTAAAACTTTACTTAAAGGCAAACTACCTCTTTAAGAGCACAGGGTCAGCTGATTTATTCATGCTTGCTTTTTTTGCAGCAATGCCATTATCTGAGGAGTTTTACATGTTCCTCCTAGTGGCAGAATAGAGAATCTACAAATAAATATATGTCTTTTGTGAGTTGGGTTAAAACACAAGCATTCATAAAACATCTGTAACCTGTATCAATAAAGATAATTGATTGAAAAGTAAAAACAGAAGACATGCTGTCCCTTTAAGTGGAAGAACATTTGATAGGCCCCTGAAATAACATAACATCAGTAAAAGCCAAAACAATATGTAAAGACCTGGTATTTCTGTTAAAGATGCACTTGAAACCTGAACAGCTTTTGCAGAATGTAAGAGGCAATTAACACCATTTGGGGAATTTTTAATTGCTCTATAAAGTATAGTGTAAATAATTAGCCCCAGCTCATTTGATCCCATGGATTTCACTTGACAGCTGTAATTTATGACTGGTAAAGTGCTTGTTTGGTTTCTCTCTTTATTCAGCATTTCCACTTATTAGCGTAATTACTTAACATTGTTCTCCCAGTTTTTCTTAATGAGTTTCAGCAAGAAATGCCTTTTAGATGGGCTTGAACTTTGCATTGCCGGAATCATTATCTGATAATGGTAAATGAATATACTGAATTATAAAACAGATTTTTTTTTTTTTTAAATAGATACATTTATAGACACGGGGGGGGTAATGATGTAAAGGGGAACTCTACCCAAATAATGACATTATATTTTGCATGCATTTTGCAAAGTAAAAATCCATGCATTTTGCAAAGTAAAAACATGTAAGTCTAGGCAACTAATTATGATTGTAATAATATCTCTCTTCCCCTTTCTGCACTTCTCATCCTAAGTTCATATACTATTAAGGTAGAGTAGCTATGCCTGGCCTGGTGATTTTCCTTCTTTATATGGCTGTTAATAAAGCATACAAGGTATTATGGATAATGGAATCTTGCTGGAGGAGGGATGCCCACTACTATATTATGGTTGCTGAAAAATATCTTTATTGTGCATCCATAGCAAGTATTGGCAATTCATGCATCAATATGGCAGCTTTGTAAGTTAGTGTAGTGTTACAGACCTTACATGACAATGACTCTGCCTGGAGAAAAAAATCTAATCTGAAAATACACCTTCTTGATATGTGGGTGAGCACTGCCAGAATTAGAAGTGAGAGGGGCCCAGCTTCAGAACTGCTTATCTGGACCAAACAAATGAAGGGCCAAGTTGTTTACCTTGTCCCATGAAATGATTATGGGACGGCGAATGGACTGTCAGTGATGTGCCCACAACCAACCAGAACCCACCTGCACCAGCCTTCTCCCCTCCATTTATAGACTCGTGCCGACCCACTCCATCGATTATGTCACAAAAGGCAAGCGCATGTCCATAAAGCCTGAAAGCAGGAACCCACAAATGGTGCACTGAGGTAGGCTTGAACCCACCCAAACTGGGTCTCACAGGCATCAACCCTGCCCCACATCACTAATCCCTGTGGCTCATTTTCCAAGATGACCTTTCTGGATACAGCTATATATAAAACAGGTATCGGAATAGCTATGGGACCTGTTTTCCAGAATGCTCAGAACCTTGAATTCTTCACACCGTAAGTCTACTAGAAAATCACATAAATAATACATAAACCCAATAGACTGGTTTTGTTTCCAATCAGGATTAATTATATCTTAGTTGGGAACCGTTTTACGGAAGAGCACTGGGGCCAGCAAAAAAAAAAAATTCTGATGAATTGTGACTTTTAAAACTCATAATTATAATTTGTAATCTCATAATTATGACTTTGACTTTTAATCTCATAATTATGAATTTAAAAAGTCGAAATTATGACTTTTAATCTCATAATTATGACTTTAATATGAAATAGCAGTGGTGCCTGCAAAAAAAAAAAAAATTATGACGAATTATGACTTTTAAAACTCATTATTATGACTTAAAATCTCATAATTATGACTTTTAATCTCATAATCATGACTTTAAAAAGTCAGAATTATGACTTTTAACATTATGAATTTAAAAGTCATAATTATGAGATAAAAAATCATAATTTCGACTTTTTAAAGTCTTAATTATGAAATTAAAAATCATAATTTCGACTTTTTAAAGTCATAATTATGAGATTAAAAGTCATAATTCGTCAGAATTTTTTTGTTTTTTGCTGGCCCCAGTGCTCTTCCGTACTTTAAAAAGTCAAAATTATTATGACTTTAAAAAGTCGATATTAGACTTTTAATCTCACAATTATGACTTTAAAAAGGTGAAATTATAATTTTTAATCTCATAATTATAAATTAGTTTTAAAAGTCATAATTCATCAGATTTTTTTTTTTTTTTTGCTGGCCCTAGTGCTCTTCCACTTAATTAGGAGTAAACAAACAAAGGAAAATACAAGTAAAATGTCATCCAGGGTGTAAACAAATAAAATATTAATACCATGGATGCTATATTCACTAGATCAAATAGGAAACTAATGGAAGAAAAAGGCCAACCAGATGACTACTGTTACACTACTGATTAAAAGGTGTTAATAGCGTAACGATGGAGTAATGGCTACACTGAGTTCATTCAAAGTACATTTCTCTAAGCACTTAAATCTCAGCCACGTCCCAGTGAATAGTATAGCTACATGCAATGAATGAAGTTAAGGATAGATGGCATGTTAAGTCATGAATGGAATATAAATATTGATAATACAGGTATGGGGCCGGATATCGGATCATGTATATTCACATGGGTAGACAAATTGTAGGGTCCTATCCTCATAGAAGAGAGATATTTATAATAATGTGCTTGCATTCTTACTCCATATAAGTCTCCAGTTGCCATGGGGGCCAGGTCAGGGTCACTTCACTGATTGTCCATGGAAGGGAGGTGACATGTCAATCAAAGAGGACAGCATCGGAAAGCACCTGGCGTCTCCTCCATGCAACCATTGCTTTCCAGTCATGAGCTTTTTGGATACACTTTAATGATTGACGGGTTTATTGTATAGCATACTGACAGCCAAAGACCTTTCTCTTATCTCACAGAATATGCGTTCCTGTTCATTTTGGCTGGACACTTCTTATGCTTTATGATACAAGGAGGTAAACCACAAAACAATTCTGTAGTCAATGAGTAACCATTGCTAATGTCCCATCTTTTATCATCAACATATTTCTGTCTCAAAGGACTGTAATTTTTATATCCAGCCTTACACCTATACTTCAGCTACTGCATCTAGAAATAGTATTTTTGTGCCAATGGGTCCATTTAAATCCCTGTAGCACCTGCAACCTTTCCAGCTACTGTATGTCCCATCTTCAATCCCTAATATGTGTTTGTCACTGATTGCCAGCTGCATGGGAAGAACATTTTTTACTCTACTTCTGGTCGTTTAAGGAAGTTATTTTCCACACATAGATTATAATTATCCAACAAATACAAGGTGTACCCTCTAAAGTCACATAAGCATTTTGGACAAGCATTTCTTCATTTATTACAATTCTGTCTTAAGTTTCCCATGTACATGAGTCAAAGGGAGTTTGAGTTGGCCAAGTTCTTTTTGAAATGAAGACCTGACAAGAGGCACACAGGCTTCGCTTAAGTTTGTACATTAAAACTGGGCCCTAGAAAATGGGATATAAATAGTGACGCCCAGTTGAAAAGAGTTGAGTGCAGAGCTTGTATCAAAGTAATTGCAAATATTTTTTAAACCCAATTAAAATTAATTCCACACCATATGTGCATCTGTATCTAGGTTGTGGGTGGAACCGAGGAACAAGGGGACCTGGACCATGGGGTCTGCTTCCTTTATAGTTATGCCACTCTCCAGCTGCTCTCCTACCTTCCAACTGGTAGTCAGAATGTCTACGGCCTGGAGATGCTGGAGTGGGATGGGGAGTTAGTGTGTGGGAGTTGGGGATAGGGTTGCTACCTGGCCATGTTTTTACCAGCCTGATCGGTATTTTTGACGGTTGATCCCAATGTTATTAATAGGACAAAAAGATAAATATATATAGGAAGGCCGGTATTTTTTTTAAGAAAAGGTGGCAACCCTAGTTGGGGAGTGGGCATTAGTGATGGGCGAATTTATTCGGCAGGGGCGAATTCGCGCGATTCGCCGCTGGCGAATAAATTCGCGAAACTGCAAAAAAATTTCGCCCAAAAAAATTAGCCGCACAAAAACGAGTCGCGCGTCGTTTTTGACGCGACGCGCCGAAAACGACGCGACGCGCACCGAAAATGACGCGACGCGCGTCAAAAACGACGCGCGACTCGTTTCGCGAATCGACGAAAAATTCGTGAATTTCTCTGGAAATTCGCGAATTTTTCGGCGAAGCGAAACGCGGCCGTTTCGCCCATCACTAGTGGGCATGATGTAGGAGTGGGTGGGAACAGGTGAGGGGTGGCCCCACCAGGTTTTGCTGTATGCCAGGTTTTGCTGTACGCCAGGCCCCTTCTAAGATTTTTTGCGGGGTTCTGACCCACGCTAAGTAACATAACTAGCGGGGGGTGGGCCTTGGCACGGGACGTGTAGCCAGGCCCCACCTCCGTACGCGATTTTACGGCCAGAATCCACAATAATCTGGTCAGAATCAGTGGCGGATGAGCTGCCGGGGGGCTCTCAGGGGGTGCAGGCCCTGGCTCAATTTCACCCCCTGCTCCACTGGTAGTTACGCCACTGATTCCATTGCCGAAGGGATATTTACACTTGCTCAATTAATATCAGGCCTTTTTGGAAAGACGGGCCAATAAGCTGCCAAACTGTTCCAGAAGGACCAAATCGGCAGCTTTTTTTGGTTTGTGTATTAAGGTATTAAGAGGATTCATTAGTAAAGTGAGTAAAATAAAAAAAACTCCACAGTAATTCTGAATTAAAAAATGGGACATCTAGGGCTGGTTTGCTACTACCTGAAGCATATATATATATATATATATATATATATATATATATTTAAGTTGAAACTAAGCTTAAAATTTAATTTTTAGTGGCACCCTACCTCCAAAATGCTGTTTGTATACAAATAATATACATTTATTACAATTCCAGCTCTAAGTATGTTAATATAATTCTATATATTTAATTAACTAGTAGCAAGTTTGCTAAACCATGCCTCAGATATAAATCATGTTATTCCGAAGACTATGTAGCGATATTTTAATTGGAATTATGATCACAGTGATTGTTACAAAACTCTGAAAGTGATTCCATCCATACATCACGAGCACAAGCTTTATTTAATTTATGGCAGAAATAATTAACTACAGTTTGGATTAACTTCTCGTTTCCCTCTTGTGACGGATAAAACGAGAACAGCGTTCCGGGGTCAGTACAAGGTTCCACGCAAGTCGCAAAAAGCAAAGAATAAAATAAAAAAAAAAAGGTGAGCCCAAAATGTTTTAACACTATTTCACATCAAGCGCTTTGCCTTGCTGATAAGTAATTGCCTTTTATTCACAGTTATTTTGCAAATGCAGACAGGCAGTTGGTTTTATTAAGAGAATATTGGGCAGGTTACACAATCTGTGTCTGGTGAGTGAGATTTATGGAAAGGTTGATAAATATTTATAGGTCTTCTTCTACAAAGAGCATCTGCCTGAGGACTTATTGTTGAGTGTGTGCATGTGTTTTTTACCGCTTCACTCCACCATAAAAAAGAGCAAGTACATCTAATTTAATTATTGTTATTTGTGAATGCACACCCTGCACAGCACCAGTCATCATTAATGGACAAAGTCTGGTCTTCATTCCTCCAGGCAGTGCCTAAGGCAGCACTGATTTCCTTTTGCTTTGCTGGTTTTTTTGTTTTTTTTTTCCCCTGTAACAAATTAAATTTGTCCCTTCGAGTCCAAGACAATTTAGTACCAATGAGCCCCAATCGGACAGGGACTTTGTGATTAATGTGAACAGTAATAGCGTTGACACAGGCGGAAAAAAAACACATCCTAAGCTTTGCCTTCAGCTGCCGGGCCACATCAGGTGCTGACTACTATTCACCATTCTCTCCACTTTCACGCTTCCTCAAAGAAAAGGAGATTGATGACTCTTCCCGCTAATATTAAGTGTCTAACTAAATTGCTTTCGCTGCTGATTTCTGCCTTGCTGGTGTGCTGGATTTCTGCTTTGACAAAAATAAACCGAATTTTCATCTATTTCACATCTCACAAAAATTACAATATATGTATATATATTTTGTATGTATAATGTTTCAGACCCACATACAAACCACCAACCTCTCCAGTGTCGGACTGGGACATCAGGGGCCCACCCAAAAACCTTACACTAGGGGCCCACTCTCAGTACAATTATTCTTACTCTACTTATTCAACCTCTATTCTCCTAGTGTATTTTCTTTACATAATCTATTATGACATCTATTTAGCCTCTATGAATAGGGAATGGCCATGAACTTGGCCAAATTAGCAGCATGAGGGCCCACTGACTTTTCCTGGTCTCCTGGTGGGCCAGTCCAACACTGAACCTCTCTAAATAAATGTGAAGTTGATCTTTAAAAATTAGAAACCCTTTACAGAAACTATTAATTTAATGTGACCGTTAAAGGACCAGTAACATCAAAAAATGAAATTATTTTAAAGTAATTAAAATATAATGCAGTGTTGCCCTGCACTAGTGAAACAGTTGTATTTGCTTCAGAAATACTTCTTTTGTTTATATAAATAAGCTGCTGTGTAGCCATGGGGGCAGCCATTCAAAGGAGAAAAGGCTAAACGTTACACAGCAGATAAGGTCTATCGAACATAATGTTATCTGTTATCCATTACTTATCCTGTGCCATATAGCCTTTTTTCAATTTTCGCCATTGCCACCTCAGCAGCTTGTTTATATGAACTATAGTAGTGTTTCTGAAGCAAATAGATCAATTTTTACCAATGCAGGGCAACATTACATGAAATTTTTATTACTTTAAAACACTTTCATTTTTTGGTGTTACTGTTCCTTTAAGGGCAATCTGAAAACAAATTAACTGAAATGGAGTTTGGAAGGTGAACAACCCCTTTAGGGCAGAGACACACGGACAGATTCGGGGAGATACAAATCTCCTCTTCTTTGGGGGAACTGCTTTCCCCTTCCTTCCCGCTGGCAAGAATGTAAATCGCCAGTGGGAAGGCAGTTTGGGGAGATTAGTCACCCCAAAAAATATTTGTCGACGGGTAGGGTTTCCAACTTTTCTTAAAAAAAATACCGGCCTTGCTATATATTCAGCTTTTTTTCCTATTAATAACATTGGGATCAACCATCAAAACTACCAGTCACGCCAGTACAAAACCGGCCAGGTGGAAACCCTATCGACAGGCAAGTAATCTCCCTGAATCTGCCCGTGTGTCTCTGCCCTAAAGAGGTTATTCACCTTCCAAACTCCTTTTCAGTTCAGTTGTTTTCAGATTGTTTCCCATAAATAAAGACTTTTTTTCAATTACTTATTTTTTTACTGTTTTTCAAAAATCTAAAAGTTGAATGTTGGTGTCTCTGGTGTTTGAGTCTGACAGCTCAGTAATTCAGGTGCAGTCTAAACTGATACAATTTTGCAACATTTAGTTGATCCATTTCTCAGCAGTATTAGCAACTATTGTAAACCAATTCTAACAGCTGTCTGTAATGAAACCCAGAGAGTCTGCTCAGCAGGGACAAAGATAAGAAAAGTATCAACTACATGTATCCATTTAGAACAGTTTACAGGGTCGGCGACCCTCCCACCCAGAGCTGCTTTAGAAGGTGAAAAATGACACTTTACAGGTGAGACTTAGAAAATAGAACGTAATTGGAAAAAGTCGTTATTTTTGGTGACCTGAAAACAACTAGTTGCTTGAAGGTGAACAACCCTTTAAACGGTGCAAAATATTGGCACAATCTGCTAGGAATTTTACTGTAGAAAATGGCAGCATTATTGTGGGCACTTCAAACTAGGTACAAGCATTTATGTTATAGAATTGACATAACATTCACTCTCCGTCACTCACCTCCGTGCTGCACGCAGTAGCCGTCCCCCTTCGGATTTGTCCATAGACCTAACAGCAAAAAGACGGAGCACCAGAGGTAGCGACTAAAAAAAGATAAAAGCTGCCTACAGACTAAGTCGGCAGCTTATCGGCCCTCCGACGGGCTTTCCCGATCGATATCTGTCCGAAAGTCGGCCTAAAAATCCCATCGGATCGCGGCCACATTTGTTCATTGATGCGGTTCCACGATCCGACCGCCCATATGGCCTCTGTTATGATCCGATCGTTGGGCCCTAGGGCCCACGATCAGATCAGTCCGATATCGCCCACCTCAAGGTGGGCATATCGAGGAGAGATCCTCTCGTTTGGTGACATCGCCAAATGAGCGGATCTCTCAGTGTATGGCCACCTTTAGTCGCTACCTCTGGTGCTCCGTCTTTTTGCTGTTTTGTTAAAGAATTGTGAACATTTGGCTGCATATTGAGCCCACTACGTAAAGGTGGCCATACACAGGCAGAATAAAGCTGTTGATATTGGTCTTTTAAACAAATTTTGCATCTTATCTGCCCGTGTATGGGGGCTTCCGATGGGTATCCCTAATCGATATCTGGCTGAAAATCAGCCAAAAATGGACTGGGCAGGTTTGAATTTTCCTGCTTGTCGATGTGGTCCTACAACCCGTCGCAGCTCATTGCCATCATTATAAACTGATTGTTTGAAACTAGGGCTGAATGATCGGATTAACCCAATATCACCCTGCATTTGTTGGGAATATCAGGGAAAGATCTGCTTGCTTGGCCACCTTGCCAAACAAGCAGATGTTGTAGTGTATGGCCTTTGGGGGCATAATAGTAGCTCTTTTGGATATTTCATTGTCTAGTGTGAAGCTGCACTGCCTTTTGCTTCCTGAGCACACCTTCTCTTTCTATGAAGAACTCAAATACAGTAGCGAGCCAGGCCAGCTAGGTGCCCTAGGCTACTGCACCCAAAAGACGCATGTGCACACCAGTGCAAATAGGCGCATTCACAGTCTGCAGCAGGGTAGAGAGGCGACCATACTAGGGAAAGGAGGCAGAGAAGGTACACTGGCACCCCCAGCTTTGCACCCTAGTCACATGCTTACTCTGCCTACCCCTAGTTCTTGCCCTGCTCAGTTAGGTGCTTACAGCTCAAGCCTGATTGATTTCCATTATAGCACAGGCAGTGAGTATGTCCAGCAGACACCTCTTTGAGTAGGCCTAGACTAGGATTCAAAATAGGCCCTGCTAGTTCAAGTACCAAGAGGCCCAAACAGCTCTCCTCAGCCCGGTCTGGACTGGGTTTCAAGATAGACCATGAAATGCCAAATAGACAGAGGTCCAAACAGACTCACCAACCCACTAAATAGTGACTATTGCATCTAACAGCAGCCCCTCTGTCATTTTCTAGAATCCATAGATTGCAAGTATGGGCTTATATTTGAGGTCGTCATAGTCGGGGAGAGAAGGAGTGCTCAGTAGTGCTACACAATATGTTGGCGCTATAGAAATGCATGTTAATAATAATAATGATAATGATAATAAGTAGTGATGCGCACCCAACCCTAACCCTCTCACCCTCAGCCCTCGCCCTCCCGCCCCCAGCCCACGCCCTCCTGCATCCGACTTCTGCGTTCCATTTATAGAACTGCATCGCCCGCCCTGCTAATGGGGGGAAAAAAGGGGGCAAGCAGGTTCCCGGCTATAAAGCCGGAAGTCAGAAACCTGCATTTGAAGGTGACGGGCAGGGAGAGTAGCAGAAGAGCTCAATCCGCACCCACCTGCCATCTGCAAAGAGGAGTCTTGGGCTGAAACGCACATCACTAAATCTCAGAAAGCAAAAAGGGGGTGGGGCTTCATACTAGATAAGGATGTAACTCAAAGATCGTTAGTTGAGCTGCTTGTGATAGAAATATAAAATAAATCTGAATGCAGAAAGAAAGGAATGTTTTCTGGGGGCTGTTTAGAGTAATTTAGAAGATTTAAAAAAAAAAAAAAATCTTACTTACTTGACTGGTACTGAACTGATTATACCTTGGCATTTTGTACAAAGGGTGTAGATAACATTGCATACTTATTCATGGTTGGCCATCCTGCTTGTCTGTTTGGCCTCTCAGTTGTGGAGCTATTGTACCAGGCTCATATAAGGGGCCCCACACTGACCAACCATGACAAAGTTAAAGGGGAACTATCGCAAAATGTATAAGCTTCTTCATACTGAAATAAGAAACTTTTTAAATACAATCAAGTTTATCGTCACTATCCCTCTCTCAGCATCTGTTTCTCTTCATTCGTCTTCATGCAGATGTTGGGTGTCAGATATTCATTGACAGTTCCTTTCCTAGCAGGTATATTAGAGCTCATTCAAATAACTGATTCCAGTACAAACAAAATCTAAGAAAATAAATACCTTTTGCATTTTGATTTTGATAGAGTGAGCTCTAATGCATGTTGTCGACAAAAGAAGCCCACCTATACAATATATTGGATCTAACTGCAGGGCCAGAACTAGGGGTTGGCAGCTGCCTAGGGTGCAACAATTGAGGGGCACTGTGCAGCTGCTTCATCTGCCTACCCTAGACCGGACCCCGATCCTCTACCAGAATGTATGCGCAAGTGAGCTTCAGCGCTCATGCGTGCATGCGTCAGAGCACTTCACCACTCATGCACGAGAGCTTCATTGTGCATGCAGCCGAGAGCTTCACCACGCATGCGTGCTCAATCTACAGGGCCTAGAGAGGCTGGCCAGCCTAGGCCACCTCTGTCTAACTGTCAATGAATATCTGACACCCAACTGCTGCTTGAACACAGAATGAAGAGAAACAGATACTGAGAGAGGGATAGTGAAGATAAACCGAATTATTTTTAGAAACAGTACAGAATTTTTAATGAATTATGTGTAGAAAACTTCTTACTACAGGCTGCAACTGTAAACAAGCATTGTCCAGCAGGTTTAAAGTGCCAGCTCTCTGGTGTGGATCAGATATGATAAAGTTTATTCAGAGACAAACCAGCCTGACCAACATCTGTCTCTGCTGTCTTTGACTTGGAAGCAGGAGGCAACTGGAGGATCAAATTATTTTACTTCATTTCAGCATTTAAACACTGTGACAAAGCTGTCTGTCCATTTGTAGCCTTATCTAAACCACCAGTAGTATTCCATGTCATCACCACAACGTTGAATCTATCGTCCCTGTGTAGCTAGTAGCCAGTAGCAGAACGCCCACCAGGTAACCTGGGGCTGTGGAACATCAGAATGGAATGAGTTTCTCTGAAGAATAACTGCATCCATTTACTTTTCCATACTATATACTGTATATTATATGCAGGTCAAGTTACTAGGTCTCTTAGTAACAGAACAATGTACAAATGCCATGAAACATTAGAGACAAAAAAAAAACTGCTTTTAAATCTTCCTTTGATCTTTAGGTTTGAAACCCATATCTGTGAGCACATAGGGTATAAATAGTAAGCCGTGTATATTCAGCTGTCATTGCTTACAAGTTATTCAAATGAAGTTTGGTTGGCGAATAGACCACAACTAGGACATTTATAATAGATCTTGCCAGACTAACTTAATTTCTTTTTATGAGAAGGTAAGCAGGGACCTCGATTCTGGGATGGCAGTGGATGTGATTTACTTAGACTTGGCTAAAGCATTTGATACAGTGCCACACAGAAGGTTGCTGGTTAAATAAGGAATGTTGCCTTGGAACATAGAATTTGTACCTGGATAGAGAACTGGCTAAAAGATAGACTACAAAGAGTGGTGGTTAATGGAACATTTTCTAATTGGACCAGTGTTGTTAGTAGGGTACCGCAGGGCTCTGTACTGAGTCCCTTGCTTTTCAACTTGTTTATTAATGAATGGATGTGGGCATTGAAAGCACAGTTTCTATTTTTGCAGATGATACTAAATTGTGCAGAGCTATAGGTTCCTTGCAGGATGCTAAATTGGATACTTTGCAGAGTGATTTGTCTAAGTTGGGAAACTGGGCAGCAAACTGGAAAATGAATGTTGATAAATGCAAGGTTATGCACTTTGGCAAAAATAATATAAATGCAAGTTATAGACTAAATGGCAGTGTGTTGGGTGTTTTCCTTAAATGAGAAGGATCTTGAGTGTTTTTTTAGATAACAAGTTGTCTAATTCTGGGCAGTGTCATTCTGTAGCTTCTAAAGCAAATACAGTTCTGTCTTGCGAGGGTGATATCACTCCAACTTGCAATACAGCAATAAAGAGTGACTGAAGTTTATGAGAGCACGTGACTGGGGAGCTGGGAAATTGACAATATGTCAACCCCCATGTCCGATTTAAAAAAACATTTTTTAAAAAATCTGTTTTTTAAAACTTTGCATTGGAATATTATAGGGCTTATTTTTTGCATTAAACCCCATCCTTTAAAGGTACTTGCATCAAAATAAATAGTTACACTTAGCACTGCTCAGTCCTTCCTGCCGTCAATTCCAAATTGAGTGCTACTGCACCTATTGAGGCAGGGGAACCCCAGAGCTACTGTCATCTCCTGTTAAGCAGTAGCTCCAGGGTTCCCTTCAGTTCAGCATCAATAGGTGCAGCACACTTGAACCTAAAGATTTGGTGAACACACTGAACACTGAATGATGACAACAAATTTTAGCTCAATTGGGTCTGATTTGAGATGAAGTGCACCAGACATAGCACAACTGTGCAAAGTGCAACACTGGAATTTGGGGGGGATGCTGCATTATAAAACAAAAAACATGACCATTGCTCTCAAATTTGCACTTTGATTACCGCACTGAGTTTTAGATGAATGATTATTCAACAAGTCCAGTTGCTCTAGATTTACTTCTAGAAGAATGCATGACCTGGATGAATGAAAACCCTCATAGACATATTCCTGTTACTTCTTCCCATGACTCGTATTGACGTCAATGGAAACCATGCGTTAATGGAAGTGTGAGTTCTTTTCTGCCCGAAAATGCTCACTAGTGCATTTATGGGTTGAATAGTGTTCACACCCAGGGGCATAACTTGAGACCACCCTCACCATGCAAATTCTGTCCCCCACCCTCAGCCATCTATGTAAAGGCATTGGGTGAGAACAGTGAATGAAAGAGTGGAAAGAGTGAGGGGTATCATGTGTTCTTACAGGCCCCCTCTCTCTGTGGGTCCCATGGGGTCACCGGACTTCTCACCCTGTTTTTGTGCCACCATTCACACCTTCTTGATGGGGATGTAGGGTTTTTGAAATGTAGGGTTGAATTCTCCTTTAAGAAGGGGTTGGATGGCTTTTTAACAAGTGAGGGAATACAGGGTTATGGGAGATAGCTCAGAGTACTAGTTGATCTAGGGACTAGTCTGAATGCCATTTTTCAGGAAGGAATTTTTTCCCCCTCTGAGGCAAATTGGAGAAGCTTCAAATGTTTTTCTTTTTTGCCTTCCACTGGATCAACTAGCAGTTAGGCAGGTTATATATAGACTTAAAATGATGAACTTGATGGATGTGTCTTTTTTTCAACCTAACTTACTATGTTACCAAAGCAACATTCAGTATCCATGTGCAATGATGCCTTTGTTTTCTCTTTTAATATAGATTATACAGCTGTCCGTACATATGCTAAACATATTAATTATACAGCTTGCTGGCTAGTAAAGTTCAATAACTTTAGTGGATTAAAAAGAAAAATTCAGTCCATCAGTGGGGGTAAATGGGATACATAAAATATCCAAATGTCTAAAAGTTATGCACCATTAATATTTACACTGTTTGTATTTCTAGACAAAGAGAACTGTGTACATAGGCGACTTCTTGCAAGACTTGCTTAGCCTGGAGGGGCAGATCCATTGTGCAATACATCATAAAAGAGAAAAGAACAGTATCATATTTAAAGCTTTAGAGTAACAGAAGTTCAAGTTGCCCGTGAGTATATCAAAGGGAAAAGTGAAACAGTCACAAATATGTTTCAGTTCGCTTACATAAATTGTGTTCTAGCGATGGGCGAATTTGTCCAGTTTCGCCGAAAAAATTACCGAATTGCTTATGAAATTTGCAAAACAGTGATAAATTTGCGAATTTTGATGCCCACGACAATTTGTCCAGTGCCTATTTTGTCCAAATGCATTAAAGTCAATGGACAGGGAGGGCAGGGGTTATGTCACTCCAATTTGCAGTACAGCAGTAAAGAGTGACTGAAGTTTATCAGAGCACAAGTCACATGACTGGGGGCAGCTGGGAAACTGACAATATGTCTAGCCTCATATCAGATTTCAAAATTGAGTATAAAAAAAATCTGTTTGCTCTTTTGAAAAAATGGATTTAAGTTCAGAATTCTGCTGTAGCAGCACTATTAACTGAAGCATTTTGGGGAAAAAAATGTTTCCCTTGACAGTATTGCTTTAAGTAATTTCTGTCCCAGTTTTGGATAGCACAACTTCGTTGAACACTTCATAGGTGCCATGTGTGCCAGTGTGCTATCAGCCTAAGCATTATATATAAGGGTAGTCCTTACATACTATATAATCATGTGCAATATAATCAAGGCATTGTATTCTATGCTAGAGGGAGTATAAACAGCAAAGTGACATGTATCTATAAGCATTTCATCTCTAAATAGTGCAAGTTTCCCTTTGATGACATGCGGGTATAGGTTATGGATGGATGCTTCTGTTTGATTCATCACAGGTCTCTTGTTCCACTAGCTGAGAACATGGAAGTAACTAGCTGTGATTGGAACGACTGAGCTTTAATTAGGCAGAAAGAGAAAAAAGGAAGGAGAGACAAGTCACATCAAACAGCCTGAAGGTTATACAGGTGTAGGACCTATTATCCAGAATGCTCGGGACCTGGGGTTTTCCGGATGATGGATGTTTCCATAATTTGGATCTGCATACCTTAAATCTAATAGAGAATAAAATTTAAACATTAAATAATTCCAATAAGCTGGTTTTGCTTCCAATAAGGATTAATTATATCTTAGTTTGGTTAAAGTACAAGCTACTGTTTTATTATTACAGAGAAAAAGAAAAAAAATTGGATTATTTCATTATAATACACAAAAGCCGTAAATATCTTGTAAATTATATCCTTATAAACGGTGAGATCTGATGTCATCAGTTATAAACGGTGAGTTCTGATGTCATTTCTGTCACATGACTCCCTGAAACCTGTGTATTATAATACATAAAGTACCCCCAGTTGCAAAATATGAGGATATTAGAAGTTACCTCGGAGTTCCATGACCTGTATAAAAACACTCGGCCTTCGGCCTCGTGTTTTTATATGGTCATGAAACTCCTCAGTAACGTATAACATCCTTATATTTTACAAGAGGGGGTACTTTATTCACTATATAATGGAGTCTATGGGAGATGGCCATTCCGTAATTCGGAGCTGTCTGGATATCGGGTTTCCGGATAACGGATCCCATACCTGTACAATGGGGCTGCCAGACAAACATTTATCAGAGCACCCAAACGTCTCTTACATCAACATGTATCAATAAGAAGTGAAGAAGTACACCTGCAAAAAGGAGGACCGTACTGAGTGCAATGTGGGTCTTGGGTGCACATACCCCAAACCTTCATCTAATGACATCCATGAGAATGGCTGGTACTCAGATAAATCTCACAACCAGGTATCGCTAAAAAAAAATAGTGACCTTAATCAGAGGAACATAAAGTGTACACTGATTCTTACATGTTTCCAGCTTTCAGGCACTTAAAACACACATGTAGTCAATGATACTACAGGTTATCCAAAATGCTGGGGTTTTCTGGATAATTGATCCTTCTGTAATTTGCATCTCCATACCATAATTGTTCTAGAAAATCATTTAAACATTAAATAACCCCAATAGCCTGGAATTTTTTTTCCAATAAGGATAAATTAAATCTTACTTGGGATAAAGTACAAGGTACTATTTTATCATTTTTAAAAATTTGGATTATTTGGCTATGGAGTCTATAGAAGGTGGCCTTCCCTGAACTTTCTTTAAAATAGGTTTCCTGATAACAGATCCCATTAGGGATGCCCAGAATCCAATATTTTGGATTCCGCCGAACCGCTGAATCCATTGCAAAAGATTTGGCCAAATACCGAACGGAATCCGAACCCAAATTTGCATATGCAAATTAGTAAGAGGAAGGGTAAAAGCCAGCCGCAGACAAAGTGCGAGGCAAAAAATTCAATTTGACAACAGATCCCATTAGGCATGCACGGAATCCACTATTTTGGATTCGGCCGAACCCATTGCAAAAGATTTGGCCGAATACCGAATTAGTGAGATGAAGGGTAAAAGCCAGGAAAAAAAATTTTTTACTTCCTTGTTTTTTGATGAAAAGTCACATGATTTTAAGGATTCGGTTCGGCCAGGCTCAAGGATTCGACTGAATCCTGCTGAAAATGGCCGAATCCTGGCCGAATATCGAACTGAATCCTGGAATCAGTGCATCCCTAGATCCCATACCTGTATCAGACTGTTCTCAGGGCCGGCCACCTCATAAAGACTACAATTACAATTCAAAATTTCCCAGAGATACATTTTGATTTATATTTATTTGCTTCATCCCCCCGCTGTAACGTAAATGAATAAATAATGTCAGGCCAAGAAGATACAATGAATTCACGATCAAGCTATTAAAAACAAAATCACTGCGTTATTTTACATCACCTTGCAGAAATTCAAGCATATAAAAAGCTCAGATGGGATTAAAGAGAGAATTGCACAGGGGTCCAATATTGTATCTATTACAAGCCTATAAAATACACCATCCTGGGTTTATTTGGATTATTATTCAGTCCTATTAAATACAAGTAGTTAGAAAGTGTTAAACGCCTCTGTTTATGTCCCATTCTTTATTTGCCTTTAATGTTCCAGCATGGAAACCATGCTAAAAGGAGGACAAGCAATTTACGATTAAAATGATAAATTGCTCTAATAATTTTGTGCAGGGCTACAGCTTAAAAGTCACCTTTAGTCCTCACCAAAAGGATATTAGTACAATTCATCAGTTATGGGCTACTGTCTATATTTAGACCGTTTCCTATCTGTATGCTATTAGCAATTCATAAAGGGACTTGCGTTGTGTAGGGAGAGAAAGGTCGACTTGGTTTTCGTTCTGGTTACAGATTAATCTCTGTCACCTAATATCAGCACATCGGTAATTCTCTCATAACCACAGAGTCGTCAGAAAGGGCTGCAAACTTCCAATGGTTTATTCTGCTTAGAAAAAAAATAAAAAGCTGCAGTATTGAAATATCTCAGCTGCTGCACGAGCCTTTCAAAAGGGGAGCTGTCAATCACTTTTGCATTTGATGAAAGTGTAAAATCAAGACAGGGATTAGTAGCCGGTGATTCTTCTTCCCAAGAGGTTTGGCAGGAGCTCCAGGCTTTATTGACTGGTTGACAAGCGACTACCCCTTATGACCCCAAAGCATGATAAAACAAAGGTTCCTGGGGAGAGCACCTTGTTGTTCATACAAGAACAATGTGGACAGGCACAGTGGGAAATGTTCTAAAGAACACACGTCTGATTCAAATAACACAGTGGCCCATATGGAGTTAATGTCCCTCCATGGGGGCTACAGCAATTCAAAAGGGGGCCGTTTAAATACTTTGGATTAGCTGTTACTTCCTAACTGAATTTATTCCACAATCCAAGCGTATGGTTCTCTAAATGGTTTATTGTTTTTGTGGTTTTGATGTACCTGGGGGCCTGTCTTGATATGGTTCTGTATTATGATTTGCAATCATCGCTCTGGATCAGATATCATTTATATTAGGGATGCACAGAATCCAGGGTTTTGTTCCGGATTTGGCCAAGATTCTGCCTTTTTCAACAGGATTCAGCAAGTGCCTGACAGAATCCAAATAAATTACTTTTCGTCATACAAACGAGGAAGTAAAAAATATTTCACTCTTTTTTACTCTCTTTCCCCCTTGTTTCCCAGATTTGTATATGAAACGCAAGACCAGCAATAAGCATGTGTTAAATATGTAGAGAAATATTTACCCTCTAAAATGCAAGGGAGAAGTTACTGAGAAGTTCTATGCATGTCTGCGGGTCTTTTCTTCTATTGTTTTAATCATGAAAAAGCATTGGTTTTTGTTCTTTCTTGAGCTAAACAGGGCAAACAGTTACTCCATGTAGCTGATTTCTAACAGTCGGATTTCGATTTTTTTTCCATGAAAAATTTGTGGTTTGCAATTTTTTTAATTTTTATTAAATTAAATATCAGATTTTTTTTTAAATAAAATTAGTTAGTATACTGAGAAAAAAACAACCAAGACAACTTAAACTATAAAATCGCAAAGCCTTACCGAAACTCCTCTTGCTCCTCTTTGGAAAAGGTGATCGGGCAATCCATCGAGCGGTGCTAGATTTTTTTTCTCCCTGCCTTCCTTATAGGAGATAGCCAGGGCTGGTAAGTTATTTTTTAATAAAGGCTTTGTGATTTTAAAGTTTAATTTTAAGTATACTAAAAATTGTTTTTTTATTTTTTTTATTTTATTGGTCCTTTAAGGGGCAGATTTATTAAGGGTCCAAGTGAAAATTTTAATTTAAAATTTTTTTGACTACTTCTACTACTGATAAGGGCAAAATTTGATTTGAATTGTTAAAAATTCAAATCGAATTTTAAAATTCAACCATTCGAAATTCAAATTTGACCCTTTACCTCCTTACACCTGCTGAATTGCTATTTTAGCTTATGGGGGACCTCCTGGAACCTTTCAGGAGGCTTTTTGGAAATTTCAAACGATTTTTATTCCATTGAAAACTGACCTATTTGAACGAAAAAGGTACATTTTTGAACGAAAAAAACTAAAAAAATTTGATGGTCGAATTTCAAATTTTTTTACTTCAAAATTCGACCCTTAGCAAACCTGCCCCTAAGTGTAAAAACCATAAAAACCTCTTACACGATTTTAACCATTTGATCGAATTTTTTTTATTCAATCAAAAAAACTTGGGAGCTTGCCATAGGGTTATATAGCAATTCGGTAGGTTTAATCTGCCGAATTGTTGTATCGAATTTTGTTTTAAAGGGCAATTCGATTCGAATTTTTGGCTATTTGATAGTGGAATTTTGCAAATTCGATGGTCGAAGTAGCCCAAAAAAATTTCGAAATTCGAATTTTTTCAAATTGAATCCTTCACACAAATTTAGGAAATCTGCCCCTTAGAGGTTTTCAGATTTTTGTTCGCTAGGAATTGTCAGAAAAACTAAAATTTCAGAGGTTTTTGTATTTTTTTGATTGTTCGTCATTATTTTCCGTCTGTACTTTTTTTATTTGGATCTTTTAATAAATGTCATGACATTGTGGTTTTAGAGAAAGTGAGTTTAGGGGTGGTTTTAAAAACCTATAAAACTACTATAATTAAACCCTCAGTAAAATAGGCCTCCGTATTTGTTCCTCTTTGAGCGTTAGATAAGAATATTACCGCTATTCAACCCCATCCCTGCCTCCTTCATTGTGAGTTTTGTTGGCAGGAGTCCATTATGCAAGGGGATTGTCTGAAAGTTTCGGGAAGCATGGCTTCCAAACAATGAGGCCAACTTTTGTCCATTCATTATAACTGCAAGCCTTCTATTGTTGACTTTTTCAAAGCAAAAAATCCTCTTCCTCTGATAAGTCTGATCTTTATGCAGTTTTACAGTTATGAATAATTCTTTATGATTGTTAAATAAAACAGAAAAGGAAGGTGTTCTTGAATCTGTGTGCTATTGTTTCTGTGTATATGGGAATAGTAGTTTAATCCAGTTGGATGGTTGCAAACTGGGCATTGAATATATACACAGGCTTGTCTAAGGTTAGGGACCATGATTTGCCAAAAACACAAACATGGACGTTTGAAGTGAGCCAGAATGTATCAGGCAGGCTTTTGACTACATAGTAACATTATAGTAAGTAACAGTAAGTTAGGTTGAAAAAAGACACACATCCATCAAGCTCAACCTTTTAAGTCTATATACTGTATAACCTGCCTAACTTCTAGTTGATCCACAGGAAGACAAATAAATCCCATCTGAAGCCTCTCCAATTTGCCTCAGGGGGGAAAAATTCCTTCCTGACTCAGACCAGTCCCTGGAACAACTTGTACTTTAAGCTATCTTCCATAACCCTGTATTCCCTCACTTGCATCAACCCCCTTCTTAAAGCTATCTAACATATCAGCTTGTAAGACTGATTCAGGGAGAGAATTCCGCATCTTCAAAAAAGGAAAAAATCCTTCCTGACTCCAAGATGGACCAGTCCCTGGATGAACTTGTACTATGAGCTATCTTCCATAACCCTGTATTCCCTCACTTGCTAAAAAGCCATCCAACCCCTTCTTAAACCTATCTAATGTATAAATTACAAGATTACTAAGCAGTTTCAATAAAAATGTTTAGAGAGTCCCTACTACCTACATTTATATTGCTGAGGGACCCTGTAATTTGTAGTATCTTTTCTGTTGGGCATTTTTATGGCATGTTCCCGAAGCAATATTGTCATCTAAAATGTAGCAAGGAAAACTATGACTTGCAATTGATTATAATTGGTCAACTTTAATTACACTATATGAATTATTTGAATCTTGCTTTCGTCGGGCTGGGAATTCATAATTATAGCAAGGAGATAGGAGCCATTTAGTGGACACTGTTATTAAGTCATAGAGGAGGGGCAGGCAATATTTTCCGATTTAAGCTATTTCCAGCTTCAGGGTATAATAATTTTCAAAGAAATTTTGTTTTTTTTTAAACCGAACATTTTAGTTTTCAATGAAAACTACCCTGGAAAACTGAGACTTTTTGGGAAAAAACAACGCAACCTTTGATAAAGAATCCCCTAAATCTGCCCATGGATGGCCATTTATTGACTCCAAGTAAACATATACTTCCATACTACTACACACGCACATGAACCTTGTGCTAAACACCAGCAATGGCTATCAGCTCCTCCTGAAACAAGTAAAGTGGGTGGCTACAGTTAGAAGAGTGCATTTGGGACAGAGTGCTGACCTTCAAGGGGGCTTGAACTGAAAAAGTTTGACAACATACTACATAGCGGGCAAGTAAGCACAGAGCACACAAACGTTTCTTGTCTGTCTACAATTTTACATCTCTGTTTAGATCATAGGTGTGAACATGGTTAAGACATTTCAAATGGACATATTCTCAATTCTTGGAAGATTTTGGATAGGCCTTTAGCTGGTAAACAGGACCTAGGCATATCAATACATAATAGGAAAAGTTAGTAGGGTTCAGCTTTAGAAAGTAGGTATCAAAAATGTTAAAATGTTTTGTCTTGCACTTGGTGGAACTGATATTTTTTTCACTTTAAATTAAAGGATTCCTTTCATTAAGTTATGGGATCTTTTGATTATTGAGATGCTAAAGGCAGATGCATTTGCAAAGCATTGGAGGGGTCTACCAAGTTTATTGGTTCATGGAAAAATATTGTGGACTTCAGGAAGGAATGAATTATTAAAAATGTTGCCATACTTGTTTAATGTTTCATTATAATTTTCTGATTACCTTTGTCTGGATCAGTGATCCCCAACCAATGGCCAATTGTCTCAGAGTATCACTCTCTACAATGTAGACTAGACTCTAGATCAGTGATCCCCAACCAGTAACTCGTGAGCAACATGTTGCTCCCCAAGCCCTTGGATGTTGCTCCCAGTGGCATCAGAGCAGGTGCTCATTTTTGAATTTCAGACTTAAATGCAAGTTTTGGTTGCATAAAAACCAAGTGTACTGCCAAACAGAGGTTCATGTAGGCTGCCAGTACACATAGGGTCTACCAATAGTCAATCACAAGCCTTATTTAGCACCACCCAGGAACATTTTTCATCCTCGTGTTGCTCCCCAACTCTTTTGAAATGTTGCTCATGGGTGAAAAAGGTTGGGGACCGCTGCTCTAGATCATGGGTGTCCTGTCCAACAGGAGTCATTTGACCTGGTTGGGGCCTTCCAACAGTTCCCTGACTGTTTAGAGATCCTTAAACTTCAATATTTGGACACTGTCCACATTTTGCTGCATTTACAGTATAACATAATATTTGTTGGGCAGATGTAGATATCCCTTTAATGCAAAAAATATTCACCCTGCTATATATGTTCAAGTGCAAAGGGATATGCTACAATCTGCTCTATGTCACATTTATTGCCCTTTGAATCTGGTCTGGCAGAACATGAATAGAAAAATATCATCAGAAAAATCTCCATATAAAGGAACAAAATACTTGATAAATCTCCATAGATGTCACATCTAACAAATACATTTGGGGAAATCTCATGAGCCTCCAGCAGCTATGGAAAAAGTTCTCATATCAGAACAGAAAGCTACATGGGACTGCAGAATCTTCCCAGGTCAAGAAATGTAAATGTAAAGAAATGCCTTTATGTAAATGAAAATTCTAGATTATTACTTGAGGTATTGCTTAATGTAAGAGATGCAGAATAAGAGATATACGTTATATTTTGGCACTGCTACTTTTGTCAGGCTTTTTCTTTTTGTTTCCATCTATGGCACTTGATTGAAGGATGGTGGCCCTACTTTGTGTATTCATGGACAAGTCGTTTTATTAATTGACATCCAGCATAACTAGGGTGCCCAAAATGTACCACCGCTGCTATTCCAAAGCCCCATGGATCTTGCTGATGAACAAATTTAGGAAGGGGATTAAAACATATTTTTCCGTGGGTTGTTCTTTGGTTGCTTCTAATAACCTTGAGATATTCCCTGTCCTACCTGCTTTGAGTTGCTCCTATTCCCAATACATTACTGATGGCACAATGATGGCGAGTGGAATGCCATCTGGAAACCATGAGTTATGGTGAAGGTGTAGGCTACCTATCTACTGTATAATTTGGACCCAGTGATGGACTCGGGGGTTCAGGGCTCACTGGGGCTGGTACCATAGGGGCCTACACACCTCTCCTCCATGGACCCCCTAACCCAACCACAACCCTCTCCACCCTCCCCTGCACATACCTTATTTTATCTTATATCTTGCTCTGGCCCTTAACGGGTGGGGATCAACCATTTTTCCCATTCCAAATGCATTGCAGTCAATGTGTGTTTTTATTTTTTGGTAAAAAAAATGCAAATTGTGCAGTGGAAAAAAAACGCATGGTAAAAATCTAGCACAGATTCACAAAACATTTCACCTAGAATTTTGCCACAAATCTGTATCAGGAGAAAAAATTTAAAAAAAGTCAGTTGAGAAATCTGGTCAAGTGGGAATAAACCAGGTTGTGCAAGTAGCAAATATCAGGGCTGGGCCAGGCTGGCTGGAATTCAGTGCATTGCAATATTGATCAGGATGCTCTGAGTTGGAATTTAAGACCCATAGCAAATCTACAGCAATGAATCCTCACTCAAAATTAATTCTGTCAAAAGTCCAAAATAATATTCTACTCATTAAAAATAAAGAAGTGGCCAAAAAAAGGAAAGCTCTAATTACAATCACCTGCTGGTCACATAATGCCTGAAAGTGTCAGGCTTCTCATTTATTTTGCTTTGTTGTTGGTTTTCTCCCACTTGCTCTTTTCACCTTTTGCTTTCATTAGTCTCGCCCCTGAGATGAAATGAGACCTCTAAAGAAAAACACAGGAAAACTCCATTATACTAAGCTTTTGATTAGGGCTGTTTGGTAAACTGTGGTATCAAACAGAGTGACATATTTACAAAGAGCCAGTCAACACTCCGGAGTAATTGGTTTATTAGAAAAAGAAAGGCAGCCTTAAACACCAAACAATTGGATACCACCCTGAACCTTGTACCAGAAGCCTTTCAATTAACAGCTTAGAGACAATTAACCCTGAGAGCACCCAGAGATATGAAGCAACGCGGTCAACTCAGTTTCACAAAGTGCCGCTTTTCGAAAGAATATATTTCTATGGATCACACCCACTTATTTTTTAACTTGCTATCCGTTGAAATTTCTTCTGGACGAATCTTAAATCGTAATTAAAATTTGTTTTTGCTATATGGATGCATTTTTTTCCAAGGAATTTCTGATTCAGTGCTGGTCATACAGCAGTGGCTGATGGACATTTTCAGTTCAAGCCCCCAATGGAAGTTGGGCCCTCCTTAACTCATAACAAGGCTACAGATATAGGTAAACACTGGTATACTAGTTCCAACCTTAGTTCCAAGAATTTCATGGAGAGTTCATCCTAAGTCTGACCTTCAGGCTGGGGTTTCAAGTGTATCTAGGAGAGCAAATATCTCCTCAAATCTCCAAATCCAAAGTAGCTTTCTCACTAAGCTCCCCATCCAGTGCTCCATGTCCAGCTACAGTTTTGAAACCACTATCATAAAGAATATTTTTAATAAGTGAACAAATTTTGCTGACCCTACTCATAATTTCCAGCCAGCCAGGCCAGTATTGCCCTCTGTAGTTCCTGATCATCCCATACATGTCCTCAAATTGATCTTCTGTCCACTTTTTTCCCATTTGATCAGCTGTGGTGTTATTTCCCCAGATGCTGCCATGCTGAATGTTTACTAGAGGGCCCACATGAGTACAGATACTTGTACAGTCTGATTGGGAACTGTAACAATAGTATGAAACAAACCTGTTCATAAGTCACCTACTTAATTCCCACTTCAATACTGTGGCCCTATAGTTATAATTACTGCTGTGAAAATGTAATATAAGCTTCATCTGAAGTACATACAAAACTTTTTAAATGCATCCAATTAGAAATTCTGAATTATTCTGAATTAAAACTTGTGTGTGTGTGTGGGGGGTTACATTTTTAGCGCTGATGTCTGTGTGGTCTTTTAACTGTGATGTGGAGTGGTCGGGATCAGGCGTGGGGCTTGGGTGCCAGGGTGTGCGTGGGCCAATGTTGTTTTATGGGGCCCCGTGATTTCTAACAACCCTGTTTAAAACACTTCCATTTTTTGGTGTTACTGCTCCTTTAATTTAAAGGTGAATTGCCCCATTAAATATTAAGTAAATCCTTTGCTTTTGTCTGAAAGTAATACAGTGAAATTTGAAATCTACTATGTCTTTGGCAGTGAATTTCTATACCCTGTATAATACCCTCATGAGAAACTATGGCAGGTGGAAAGTCCTCCTGGGGACTGAAATATAATGTGTTCCTGGGTTGGTATGTGCCAGCTGCAGCTTGACATGGTTTCGTTCAGTCCTTCTTGGAAGCAGAATGTATTAATGGCAGCGCAGCATGTTGGGGTGAGGGAAAGGCAATTGCCTATTGGATGGGACCTGCTGCTAAAGCAAGAAGAATGGATTGGGATGCTAAAATTATTCACTAGGGTTATGTAATAAAAGGCACTAAGTTTGCCCACGGGCAGTAACCTATAGCAACCAATCAGCAAGTAGCATTCACTAGTCACCTGTTTAAATGCAAGCATCTTATTGGTTGCCATGTGTTACTGCCCCTGGGCAAACTTAGTTCCTTATATTATATATATATATATATATAGGTGTAGTTGACATCCATATCTGCAACATTTCCACAGTCACATTAAGTGCTACTTGCTAAGTGCTTCATTGAACACAGCGTTCCTTTATCCAACTTACAGAACTATGGAAGGAAATCACTTACACGTCGACATTTGCTTTTAGTTCTGAGCTACAGTTTCCACTACATCAGGTTCATTTTACACATTTCCTATACATTTTATGTGAGTAGCAAGATATAATCTGGGAGGGGAGCAAACTGAGCATGCTCAAGCCCTAGCCCTGGAGGTTTCCACTGAAACCAGGAAGTCTGATACAGAAGCCCATGTGTACACAATAGAAGGAAAGAAATGCTATGTTTCATTTGACAGAGAACCCAGATCAGCATTATGTTTGGGGTTTACTGGTGTATTTATATAGACCTTTCTGATAAAGCTTACTTAATTTTAGCCTTTCCTTCTCTTTTAAAAGAGGATTTCTTGAATAAGCATAATATCCAAGGCTATGGTGATCTTAGGATCTAAAGTTAATTTAGTATAGGTATAGATAGCTTATGTATAATTTGGTCTGTATAAGGGTAGAACCAGGGCTGGGTTTACATAGTGGATTCCCCTAGGCCCACTGCCGTTGGTTGCCCCGTCCCCTCCAGGGGGATAGGAGCAATGGGAATTGGCGCATGGGAAATCTAAAACATGATTGTATCTCCTGCTCATCCCCAGTGTTTTTGAACCACTGTGGGTGTGGTTGGGCAGCATGAAGCCCCCCTAAAATCCTGCCACCCTAGGCCCAAGCCTAGGTGGCCTTTCCACAAATCCAGGCCTGGGTAGAACTACTCAGAGGATTTTACCTTCCCTTCCATCCATTCCTACATGACTCGAGGAAGCACAGGCGTCAAGTTTGATGTGATGAATCTAATGTAAGTAATAGGATTGTCGCACGTAGAAGCTGATTTCATCCGACACGACTGAAATCAGCTTCTACGTGCGACAATCCTTTTACTTACATTATATTTGTTGCATTAAACGTGAAGCCTGCACTTCCTCGCGTTGTATCGGAACAGATGGAAGCGCAGGTAAAATCAACCCTAATTAGGTGTGTAGCACGGAGGCTCATTTGGAAGTGTTGAACTTGATGGACCTTTGCCTTTTTTCAACTGAAATTAAATATGTTACTATGTTAGAGGAAAGCGATTACTGTGAAATAAAATTATATATTCTTCAATGAAAATACAGATATTGTAGCAATTTTCTTTTTTTTTTTTTTAAAAGTGTTGTTGGAAATGTAAAGAAGCTTGTTTAGGTAAAGAAGTTTGTTTAGGTTCTACAGAATGAATGGTGGTTACTCTTTTAGTTTATCGAGGCAGCTTTGCAGAAGAATCTTTAAATCCTAATGCAGCGGGCTGAGTTGATTTTTGAATGAAGTGCTGAATGCCAAAAAGCAGAGCCAGCTCCTGAAGTGTCAAGATGAATCCCTCTGGGCAAGTGATGTTAGTGCAACATTAACTCATTATGAGATCAGCTTACAGACCAGAGCAAAATAAGACCCAGTAGCATCAAATCCTAATTAGTGCTGAAACCTGCCACTGTCTGTCTTATTGTAATCAGCGCCTCTTGGACACTAGGAGAGGATTTTGGTGGGAGCCTGGCACTGTTGCTGTGCAGGTTTGGCTATGGCTTTACCCTGACAGTTGTATAGCACAGATGCGGAATAAACAGCAGTAAGTGAATATCTTGCACACAGTCCATTGTTGGTCAATACCATGGATTAAGGAAATTCAGAGTAAACAACAATAAGAGGAAGCCCTTGCATTCCTCCAGATCTTTTAACATTTCTCTGGTTGCAGCAAAAAAAAAAAACATAATTTGGTCACCGCCATAGACTAAAAGGCACTGCCTAGCAGATGAAAAGATCCTGAAAGCGGTTGATCACCTTCCAGCAATTTAGTTATTTTCAGACTGTTCACCAGAAATAAAGACTTTTTTCAATTGCTTTCCATATTTTATTTTCTATTGTTTTTCCAAAAATTGAAGATTAAAGTTGAATATTCACCTCATTGGTGTTTCAGTCTGGCAGTTCAGTGATCCAGGTGCAGATTCTGAACAGTTACAGTTGGTACATTTAGTTGATGCATTTCTCAGCAGCATCGGTGGAATTTTAGCAACAATTGTATCAATTCTAACAGCTGCCTGTAATGGTATTCAGGGGTTCAACTCAGCAGGACCAAAGATAAGAAATGTATCAACTAATATATCAATTTAGAACAGTTTAAATAGTTGGTGACCACCTCCCAGAGCTGCCTTTGAAAGACATAAGAAGGTGGAAAATGAAACTATAAACATCAGTATTACAAAACTGGTCAATCAGAAAATAGAACGTAATTTTAAAAAGTCTTTATTTCTGGTGAAATATCTGAAAACACCTAAACTGAAAAAAGTGTGGAAGGTCTGCCCAAACAGAACTTAATTTCCCCAAAGAGGCACAGAGGCGCTGAGTGTGTATACTACTGCCAGATGCTGTAACTCCTATGTTTATTGCCTGAAGAAGCAGGTCTGAACCCGTGAAACGCGTTGTACTGATTGGAGTTCGTTAATAAATTTTGACTGCTGAATTACAGTCGTTTTGTGTCTGCTTGGAGGAGGTAAGTCCACCACTGCCTCCTCTGATTACCAAGTTTTGGCTTTTAAACTCGTTTATATCCTTTTATCCTTTTGGCGCCTCTGTTCTTTCTATACAATAATAAGTCCACCCTGGGTGGAGGGTTGATACCCTTTTTCTGTCTACAGAGAGCGACTTCTTAATCCTGAGTGGGGTCAGGACAATCTCCCCACCTGCCTTTACAGTGGTTGCCTATTGGTAACCCTGGTTTGTGAGTATATGCTATTTACTCTTATTTCATTATCCCTTACCAATACATATTACACTATTGAGGCTCTTGGTGTTCCTTTTGTGAATTTCCCCAAAGTACTGTATAGGAATGCAGCAGAATATTGTTTGGGCCTCTAAAGCAGAGAAGGCCAAGCTGGCTGGGCGACCTAGGCTAGAGTCCTGCAGCAGGTCAGGTACCCATGGGTTACCCGCAAAAACCTGCGTTACCCTGCGGGTTGCAGGTAGAAGTTTCGTGATCAGGTATAGACGTGGGTCACAGTTCGGGTCGCGGGTCTTCTCAATAGCTAGTTTTACACCTTTTTTCTGATCATGCCTACTTCTATTGACATCAGTTCCTGTTAACAGTGACAGCACTTCCTGTTTCTTGATGGTCAGTGGGTCGCGGATCGGGCTGTGGATAAGGTACTTGCGGGCCGCCATTTGAAATCACGGGGCCCTGTATAAAAAAAATTTTGGGGCCTTTGGGGCCTCCTGGGCCCGCCCACCCTGGTGACCAAACCCGACCCCTGTTCCCGCCCACTCCACATCACAGTTAAAAGACCACACAGACATCAGTGCTAAAAAAGTAGCCATTGGCGACAGGGTTCCCCCTTAATAGTTAAAAAAAATTGAGGCCCCATAAAATATTTTTTTTTTTTAAATTGGTGACAGGGGCCTATAGAGTATTACAAGAAAACATTGGTGGCCAGGGGATTAAAAAAGAAAAAAAAAACACATTGGTGTCAGTAGAATTGAACTTCAGCATCAGCTCCTTTCACAACATTGGGTATTTTCGCAGTAACGGAACTAGGTGGGGGCGGGCCGTGTGGCCGGGCCCCCCCCATCCTAGTCCTTGTGATTGATGCTCCGCTGCAGCCGATTCCAGAAGGCTGCAGTGGCGCGAGACTGCCGGGGGGCCCTGCGGGGGTGCTGGCCCTGGCCCAGTTGCACCCCCTGCTCCCCCGGTAGTTACATCTCTGTATTTTCGCAGCTTCATGACTTCAGTGTCGGCTCCTTCATGACTTCGTGTCTTTCCTCCGCTTCAGGACTTCGCATCTGTTCGGCACTTCCACATTCAGCGTTGGAACATCGGAAGGAGCTACACAGGTTCAGCGCTCGTAAATCTCTTGGAAAAATGCAGCACTGCCGGGCCCCCCATCAGCCCCGGGCCCAGGACACTTGTCCCCCCTGTCCCCCCCCGATGGCGGCCCTGTCAGTCCGGGTCCAAGAGGGTAAGTTGCAGGTTGAGGCTTGGGTTTAAAAAATTGGTTGCGTGCAGGACTCTAACCTAGGCAACCTACCCAATTACCAATAACATAAAAACATTTTTTTTAAATCATTAGTATAACATAAAAAAAAACACAGAAAAATTAAACGTTAAAATCTCACAGCCTTTATTGAGAAAAAATTTACGGAAAATCTGCTTGTGCTCCTCTTCAGAAAAGTCGAATGGGGAACTAGGGGAAGGCAGCAGCTGGTTGGTGCTCTTCCACCTTTGCGTCCTAGGCAAGTACCTCTTCTCCTTACCCCTATCCCACAGTAGATTGTTTTACAAACACATACTGAAACTGTCTATAGTCCTGAGTCCTCAAGATCTATTGATGGAATGAAGGAACAGTACATGCCCTTGTTCAACATGAGTTCAATGAATAGAGCTTGTGATCTTAGGGGATCATTCATCATTTATCAAAGGCGAATGTTTAGAGTTTTTATGTTTCGAATGAACTTGAATTAACTTACAACTCAAATGGTTTCTTATTTAAGAAAAAACTTGGTCGGAATAAACTTCATTCTGTGAGTTTGAGTTGCGAAACCCAAAAACTTGAAATAGTTGAGTTTTCCATGGGAAAAAAACTTGAATCATCACCCAGACACAAAAATCTGTATAATAAAAGTCCCTTTCAAATTAAACATGAAATACAATTTCTATTTTTTGTTAAAGCATTCATAGCTGTTTTAAGCTCATTTAAAAATCTCAGCTGTCAATCAAATATTGTCTGCCCCTCCTTTATGCCTTAGGCGAGGCAGATAATTACTTTCACTTTCCATTCAGCACTTCCTAGATGTCACTGCTCCCCACACATTCTCCCAGTTCTCTTAACCATTTAATTGTGTAGCCAGGACATGGGGATAGACATCAGGTCCCCCATTCTGGTGCACAAACAAGATTCTGAGATGATACAAGGCTTGTCTTAATAACAGTGTCCACAAAATGGCTCCTGCCTGCTTGCTATAATTATGAATTCCCAGACTGAAGAAAACAAGAATAACATAATTTATATAGTGTAATTAATGCTCATTTTGCTTGACTAATGTGATAAAATAGGATTTTGAATATTTTTTTGGGGTGACGGGTCCACAGGTCAACAGGTTTTATTTCAGATTCAAGCAATTTCCAGGGTCGGGTATAATAAATCTCTAAAAATGAAAGTAGTTTTTTTTAACCGAAAAATGTTAGTTTTAACCAAAAACACAACTGGGACCTTAATAAATAACCCCTTTAGTGTTTGTTATTTCTTGAGCTAAACAGGACAAACAAGAGGTGATTCCATTCCAAGTTTTGTTCTTGCAAGGTAGGCAATTAGATCACCAGTATATAACCCGCTCCTTTCTCCTTTTGATGCAGACAGGATTCCAGTTAGACAGAAAATACATGGTCACAGACTCCTTTTCAGTAGAGGGAATGCTTCACATTTAATGGGTTCTTCCCTGTGTCTCAACTTGTTTAGAACCACATTGATATTAAGAAACAGGGCCGCCATCAGGGGGGTACAGGGGGTGCTCCCTTATCGGATCCAGGCCTGAAGGGGGACCCGGCTGTGCTGCATTGGAAAGACCCAAGGACTGGAAGCGGCAAAAAGACCCAATGTCCTGCAGCTGCAAAAAAAACAGGAGTCACAAAACAGCCAAAATTGAAGTCCTGAAGCAGCAAAAAGACCTGAAGTCACGAAAGAAGGCAAAGTTGAAGTTGTAGTCTTGAAGTTAAATGCTGCTGAACACTAATTTTTTTTAAATTTTATTTAATCCCTTGGCCACCAATGTATTATTTTAATACTCTATAGGTCCCTGCCACCCAGTTTTTAACTTCTAAGGGGGTCCCTGCACCCACTTCTTTTGGGCCAGGGTGGCATTGCTGTGTTGCACATATACTCTAGTAAGGATATTATACATTTAAACCTTTGGTGCCTGCCCCATAGAAGTTTCATCCATCTGACATAATGGACGTAACATACTAAGCTCTTGCAAACTTTTCCTTTAAGGAATAATGCTACATGCAACTATACTGGTGCCAGAAGAACTACCATAATCAGCTGTAGAGGCTAATAAGTGATATACTAAGAGGGCTGATACATGAAACTTGTGCTAATGAGTCCAGTCTTGAGTTGAGATGAATACAAGTGGAAAACAGACGAGAAATACAAGATGAAAAATCCCAAAACAAAAAATAAGGATGGGGCAGGGCTCACTGCATACTTTTAAAAGAGGGCACTTACAGTGATATCTGATCAGTTTTCACAGTTCCTTGAGGTACTGATATTTAGAAGTAGTTGATTTTAAGTGCCTTGTTTGCTGGTGGGCCAAATCATAACTGGTTCAATTAGTCATCCCTTAAGCCAGTGTTCCCCAACCAATGTGTTGTTCACTGTGGCCTCAAAATAGGGGCAAATTTTTTTAAATTCTTGTCTTGGATGCAAATTTTAGTTGCATAAAAACCATGTGTACTGCCAAACTGAGCCTGTTATAGGCTGTCAGTCCACATTGAGGCTACCAAATAGCCAATCACAGCCCTTATTTGGTACCCCGCAAACAATTTTCATGCTTGTGTTGCTCCCCAATATTTTGTACATTTGGATGTGTCTCACAGGTAAAAAAAAAAGGATGGGGGCCCCTGCCTTAAGCCAATGATCAGGAATCCATAGTTGTCAACCAAAATCTGCCCATTGATGGACAGTCAAGTAACCTCAACTATCATCTGTAATCATTTTATTACAGGCCAACCTCATTTTCTGTTGAATAATTAGTGATGACCCCTAAGCTTAGCTTCTCAACAGCTGCTCAGAGCCCACTAGGGTTGCCACCTTTTCTTGAAAAAAATACCGGCCTTCCTGTATATATATCTTTTTTTCCTATTAATAACATTGGGATCAACCATCAAAATACCGGCCAGGCCGGTAAAATACCGGCCAGGTGGCAACCCTAGAGCCCACTGAGCATGTGAGTGTCACAGGCACTTTCCAAGATGGTGACCCCCTGTGACAAGTTTGAAGTCCTGGATCATTGCTGCTATTGACAAGCTGAAACTTTAGGCTGGTGCAATAAGTTCACTATATATTTATGGCATTTTTAGTCATATTTATTTTTAGGGTTTAGTTCTCCTTTAAGTCCACTTACAGTGCCTAGAAGAGAATGCAAGTCCAACAGGCACTGACAATATCTAAGTATGTTTACCATGTGCCACCCATTGTTGCACTTATAAAAAAACTGATCTTGCATTGGCCGCAAGGTAATCTCACATGCAGTTTACCTGAATTGCCAGGTAAATACATTTGTGCATAAGTATCCTTAACAAATGTGAATGTGATGCCTGGGAGTGCAAGTTAAAAAAAAGGCAAGCTGTTCGTAGTTCTAAGATACATTTGTTCTGTTTTTTTTTTAAACAAGATCTGTACTTTGCACTCAGGCTACGGAGTTCTTGTCAGAATGATATGAATGGTTGTAATAACTATTTTAAAGAATGGAGGTCTCTACTGGTTCATACCCATTAATTACATTCTTGACAGTTTACCATCATTTTTAAACTCATCACAGTGATGGAGTACATTTGTTAAAGAGATATATCCGTGTCTGGAGGTAACCCCATATCTTGTGATAGCTCTCGAATATGTACTTGTACGATTGATTGTCCTCATAGGACATGTTTGTACCTGTTGAAGGGACTAAATATATAACAGGGATTACTGCATGCTGTGAGTTGCATATGGCCTACGTACTCTGACTATTTAAAGAGCTTGTCTGTATAATAGATTCAGTGTTTGAAATTCAAAATGCAGAGAAAAGGGGAGATAAAAGATTTATATATATATCTATATATTTATTTATAGATGGATTTATAGATGGGTTAGAAGGCATTCTTGATTAATCATAAGTTGCTATTGGGACAACCCGGAACTGACTTTTGAGGCTGTATTAAGGTGGCCATACACGGGCCAATAAAAGCTGCCGACAGACCGAGTCTTTGGGGCCCTCCAACGGGCTTCCCTGATCGATATTTGGCTGCAAGATGTTGATTGGATGGGACTAAAAATCCTGTCCGATCGTGGACGCATCTGTTCATTGATCTGCCCACCCGTATCGCCTCCGTTGTGATCCGATCGTTGGGCCTTAGGCCCCACGATTGGATCAGCCCAATATCTCCCACCTCAAGGTGGGCATATCGGGGAGAGATCTGCTCATTTGGCAACTTCGCCAGACGAGCGGATCTCTCCGTGTATGGCCACCTTTACAAATGAATTAGAAACAAAAGGCAAAATATAAACACAGAGGTACTCGGTAAATGTAGAAAACTCAACAAGGTGAAATAGTGGCCCAGGTGCTCCTGCCCCAGGCCCTTAGCTCAGGGGAGCAAATCCGTATAGAAGCAATAAAGGTATAGGGCACTCTGGAACCCACAGTTCAGACCAGAAGAATCAGTTTAAAAAGTAAAAAATCTTTATTTAAAGGAGAAGGAAAGGCAAAACATAAATGCCTTTCTATTAAGGTGGCGTTACATGGGCCAATAAAAGATGCCAACAGACCGAGTCGGCAGCTTATCGGGCTTTCCCAATTGATATCTGCCCGAGACCAAAAATCCGACTGTCCTTATCTCCTCCATTGTTATCCAATCCAATCATTGGGCCCTAGGGCCCATGATCGGATCAGCCAATATCGCCCACCTCAGTTGATGACGCACATGCAAATGTGGCTAGGTGCGTGGCTTTTTTTTTCAAGCATGCGCAATAAAGCAAAAGATGCAGAGGGAGCATCCGTTCCTTTACATGGCGCCTGTGTTATTCAAAATGAGGGCAGAAGAGCAGGATGGATTGTAAGCAATAGGATTGGCCTGAGTAAGTTAAAACTTTAGAGAATTAGGAGAACTTTAGGAGTACTTGAAGGTATATAGGTAATGTTTCTTGCCTTTCCTTCTCCTTTAAATAACCATGTCAAGCTTTACGCGTTTCGTGTCCATCTGACACTTAGGGGCAGATTTACTTAATTCACGTGAATAATTTGAAGTTCGATCGAATTTTAATTAAATTAGAATCTTCGAATATGCATATTAGGCAAAGTCGACCATCGAATAGTCGAATTTGAATAATTATATTCAAATAAAATTTTATGCGAATATTCGACTATTCGATGGTCGAATAACTTCCCCTTTAAATTTTTATTCGACCACCTACTTCGCCAGAACCAAGCTGCCGAATTGGGAATCATTCGTTATGATCGAATAAAAAAAATTGATCAATCGATTAAATCGTTCGAATCGATCGATTCAATTTTTTTTTATTCGATCGATCGAATTGCAGTAAAATCCTTTGAATTCGATAGTCGAATTTGAAGGATTTTACTTCCCTTTTATTCATATGGTCGAATTTCGAATTTTTTTTTATTCGAAATTCGACCAATGATAAAGCTTACAAATGAATTAGCCAATGCCAGTTGCCAATTGCAATGCCAACCTTTCAGTTGTGTGTATTATTCTACTAGTCCCCAACCTCTTTCGGCCTAGGGACCGGTGTGAAGCAAGGACCGAAGGGCGACTGTCCGCAAAGTGTCAGATTCAAGCGTACCTGCGGCAAATGGCGAACGCCACTTTACTTGAGCTTGGCGGCTCAGTTCAGGTGTGGTTGTGGACCCCTGTATTATTCCATATCTATGTATAAAGACAATATTCTGATCACATAATAAAAGTTGTTGACAAGGTTAACTGGCTAAAGTAAAGAAAACTCTGCCCTAATTAAAGACACCATCATATTTGATACAATATCACAAATTATAGATATAAGTGACTCAGCACTGCCCAAGTACAACTACTGGGTTCATCTTTGGCAGGGGGTTCCATGATGCAACTCGTTAAACGTTGGTTCGCTCCCTAATGTACATTAGCCCAGGCCCGCCAAGATGTGACTAGGAGGAAATTAGCTTTGAAATCCAATTACTTATTCATTAATGACGGCCCTCTCCCAAGTGAATAATTGGAGAAGAAGCTTTGTGACATTCTTGCAAGCCCAGACTCTCCAGTAGGGAGGTCATCTAGCCTTTTTATCAGCCCCTAAGGCCATTCCTGGCACCAGGCTGTCTGAGCTGATGCTGTACATTTGGACCTTGTAACATGTTTGTTTTGGTACAAGACTGATCGTAATTGGAGTGCGAAAAACAAAAAAACAAATGGTGCACTGATAGACGCTTCTATGAAGTGGGAGTGAAGAGAGAGATCTTGTGAGCTACTGCCAGGGATTCCAGCAGAAAGAGACAGCTGGAAGGGTGGGGTTCTGTCTCAGGCTAAGAGTAAAATTGTTACTAAAGGGCAGGGATTTCCATTTCAAAGAACAGAAAACCCCTAAATCTATATTTTATTATAGAATCAATGCTATGCGCTATTGCTGCATTGGTGTTTATGGCACGAGCCAGGTAGAATTTGTCTTAATCTTTGGCATTTTCACTGTTTTGATTTTGCCTGGCTCAAAACTTTCTTTCCCAGTAGAAATAATGCCATTGGTTTTTTTTTCCTCACCGTTTTCCCAGTGGGAAGAAAAAAATGCATTTTTGTTTTGTACAGCATAACCAAAACATTTCTACGAATGGCACTGGCATTTTCCCATGTGTTTCCAGTGCAAATACTTTCTCCTCTAAACCAAGGTTTGCATATCCCTGGTGATTAAAGTTGGATACAAGAACTATATATTTTTTCTCCATAATTAGATGTTTTGCATACATAACATATATAATGCATAGAAGACAAGTGTAACCTTATAATATCCTTATAAATAGCATTTAGGCCATTGCGATTAGTGATGAGTGAATTTTTTTGGCATGCATGAATTTGTGTTGAAATCCTGCATCAGGATTTTTATTTGTGAAACTGCGACAAACATTTGCTGCGATTAACATTTACTGCAATAAAAATTTGCAGCAACAAAAAATTTGCTGAGACGAAAAATGCAAGAAAAAATGCTTGTTCGCTTCAGTGCAATTGGAGTGAGAAAAGAAGTCGCCCATAGACTCTACTAATTTGCTACTAATTTGCCTTGTCATATTCACTAGGGCCAACTGACCTGTATGTAGGATTTTGAAGGGTGGGAGAAAAGCTGAGGGAAACCCACGCAAAACATACGAGGAGTCCCTTACGACCACAAGTACAGCTGTCCCCGCAGTTAGTTGCATGTTAAACCGATGTGCTCTTGGCACTTTGGTATAGTTGTACTTGGTGCTGCTCAGTCTTTGCTGACGCCTGTTCCAAGTGCTGCTGTGCAATTGAACCCTGAAGTTACCTCCACTTCCAGACCAGGTGGTAGCTCCAGGGTTGCTTTGGGATTCTACTTCAACAGGTGCAGAGTACTTGCATCTGAAGAATTGGGGGAACACATCATGGAAATGACTAAATAGTTTTAGTGTGATTGTATCTGCCTTTTTCAGCAGGATTCTTAATCCTTCTGCCTGGCCGTACGAATCCTTATTTGCAAATGCAAATTGGGTTTTTTTTGGTCACAAAACAAGGAATTAAAAAATATTTTCCCATTCCCACCCCTAATTTGCATATGCAAATTAAAATTCGGTTCGGTAATCAGCAGAATCTTTCACAAAGGAGGGGGTTTGGCCGAATCCAAAATAGTGGATTCAGTGCATCCCTACTTACAATTTGTTTCCAATGCAATGCCCCCTTGTTGACCACAACAATGTTGGAAATGTTGAACTATGGGAAAAAAATGATTGCACTTTGATTACTGATTGTATATTATCCCAACAGACTTGCAGATTGTGGCAAGCTTGAATTGAATTCACGGATCTGCACACACACACACTAGAGTCCTGCGCGGGTCCATTTTTTGGGACCCGTACCCGACCCGTACCTGCAACCCGCAATCCGCTCCCGTGATCCGCATTCTTACCCGCTTGCACCCGCAACCCGGACCCACGACCCGCTGACCATCAAATATCAGGAAGTGCTGTCATTGTAAACCGGAAGTGACATCATCAGAAGTAGCCGCGATCAGAAAAAAAGGAGTAAAACAGGAAGTGCTGTCATTGTAAAACGGAAGTGACATCCTCGGTAGTAGACATGCTCAGAAAAAGGAGTAAAAATCACTATGGTGAGGATCCGCGACCCGACCCTCAACCCGCCAACCTGCAGAACCACCGGCCCGCTTCTATGCCCGCACCCAGAAATTCCCGCAGGGTAGCGCGGGAATTTGCGGGTAACCCGTGGGTACCCACAGAGCCGCCATCAGAAATCACGGGGCCCCGCACAACAAAATTGTCGGGGCCCCCTGGGCACCGCCCACCCAGGCATCTAAGCCCCGCCCCAATCCCCACCGAATCCACATCAAAGTTAAAAAGACCAAACAGACATCAGCGCTAAAAAAGTAAACCCCCCCAGGGCTCACTTATAAGTTAAAAAAAAATTGGTGCAAGCCCCCCCCCATAAAAGCATTTTTAAAGCATTGGTGCCAGAGCCCCTCATACAAGTTTAAAAAAATTGGGGCCCCAAAAATTTTTTTTTTTTTAAACATTGGTGGCAGGGCCCCCGTTAACAAGTTAAAAAAAAAATTATTGGAGCCCCATAAAATAAAAAATTGGTGACAGGGGCCTATAGAGTATTAAAAGAAAACATTTGAGGCCAGGGGATAAAAAAAAAAAAAAAAACCCACATTGGTGTTGGTGGAATTGAACTCATGGCTTCAGGACTTCAGTATACTTTCTGCCTGGACTTCAGGTATTTTCTTTAGTGCTGGCTCCTCGTGACATTGGGTATTTCCATGACTTCAGGACTTTAAGTGTCGGCTCCTTTGCTTCTGTTCGGCACTTCCACATGTCGGCTCCTTCGCGTCTGCTCGGCGCTGGTATGGGGGGCCCGGCTCTTCGGAAAATGCAGCGCTGCCGGGCCCCCCTTCAGCCCCGGGCCCGGGACACTTGTCCCCCCCTGATGGCGGCCCTGGTTACCCAACCCGCTGCAGGACTCTAACACACACTATACTCTGCAGTCAGGGATGTGGCCCCTCTTTTTATTAGTATACCGCCAACAAGATCACTATTTCTGGGGGTTTAACCTCCTTCATCCTCATGAAGGGAGATTAAATCCCCTAAACGTTGATCTTGTTGTGGTATAATAATAAAAAGAGGGGCCACAGCCCCGACTGCAGAGAATAGTGTGTGTGTGCAGATCTGTGAATTTGCTACTGTTGCTAAGGGACCTTGCTGGGTCAACAGAGGACCAGCACCACCACTGCAGTAAAAGGGGATTCGCGGGAGTGCGGTAGATATAAAACATTGCTTGAATTGAACTCAGGACCCCAGTAACAAGGCTGAAGTGCTACCCACTGAGTTGCAGTGCTGCCCGTAGATTTTAACATATTATTTAACGCTATTGTGCTTGACATATCAACTAAAATATATTATGTGTGTGTATAGTTATACTGTATACGCCTTATAGAGTCATATTTGTGTGAATAATTCCCACACTATAAAACTGGAAGCGGAATATATTCTTTCCTTCTTAATCCTTCTAGTAAATACAAGGACCCTGCATCAGAAGAAGCAATTAATACAAGTTATTTCAGACACAACAGAATTTATTCATACCTCCCAACATTCTGGATGTAAAAAGAGGGACAAAAAGTTTTTATGCCCGCCGCACGTCAAAATGTTTGTGACCACGCCCATTTTGAGGCCGCACCCCCTAAGTACATATGTATTTTACTAAATTTGACAGGTTATGAAAGTTTGAAAATATTTCTCCTTATCTAAACTGTTACAATTACTTATTTTCTTATCTCTAAAGTGTTACAGAGTATCTTATTTGCACCTATTAGCTGTTCTGGACTCTCTGCCAAAAGCCAATTAAGTTAAAATCTTTGCTTCTTTTTCTGGCTCTTCAGTGCAGAGAAAAGAGGGACTTTCCAGTACAAATGAGGGACAGCGGGTTGAGCTCTCAAAAGAGGGACTGTCCCTCCAAAAAAGGGACAGTTGGGAGGTATGTTTATTTCCTGGGCCTGCAATGCTGCGATACATGAATGCATTTCATACAACCCATTAGTCAGAATATGCAGCAATTCTAAATAAATAAATCCGTAAACCAATATTATAAATGCAACCCAATTTTTCTGGCAAGTAAAACCGTGCAGTAGCTAGAAACCTCAAGCTATGTTTATATAAAGCTTATTTATTTGGCCATCAGCTCCAGCTATTGTGAAACTACAATTCCCAGCAACACCCAAATACTATAGGTCAGTAAAAGGTGGAGGACTGCAGGCTGGACAAGATGAACTGGCCTTTGGAAATTCTGTTCTAGTTACTAGTGATGGGTGAATTTATTTGCTAGGGGCGAATTCCCGCGATTTGCCGCTGGCGAATAAATTTGAGAAACGCCAACGAAAATTCGCATGCGTCGTATTTGACGCGACAAAAACAACGCGACACGCGGCGAAGTTTACGCGACGCGCGTCAAAAAAATGCCGCCCGCGAAACGGGGTAGGTTCGCCCATCATTACTAGTTACCCCCTGTTTAACTTCAGCTTTGCATTACTCAATGAACACAACCATTCTGACCCATTCTGATGCAAAAAAGTTAAATAGATATAGAATTCTGGTTAAAATAACCCCCTAATTAGGACACATCTGTCAGTTACCCAAGAATATTTGTGTGTGTATGTGTGTGTGTGTGTGTGAAAAAAGGAAATACTAAGTGGTTTCCACGAACCCTGTCTATAGCGGGAGGGCACTGAGAGTGCGCAGTCATTGCCTTCACTTGTATTGAGTGGGAGGCTCAAGTGAGAGGAAAAAATAAATTATCCAATGCAAAGGAATCTTCCGAACTAAATAAATCTTCCTGATGAACAGATTGGGAAAATCTTTTTATTTTGTACTTACTTCTTGACTTTTTGTCCATTAAAGGGGTTGTCACCTTTGAGATAACTTTTAGAATGATATAGAGAGGGATATTCTGAGACAATTTGCAATTGGTTTTCATTTTTTATTATTCTTGGTTTTTGAGTTATTTAGCTTTTTATTCAGCAGCTCTTCAATTTGAACTTTAAGCAATCTGGTAACTAGGGCCCAAATTACCCTAGGAACCATTCATTAATTTGAATAAGAGACTGGAATATGAATAGGAGAGAGTCTGAATAGAAGGATCAGCAATAAAAAGTACCAATAACAATACATTTGTAGCCTTACAAAGCATTTGTTTTTTTAGAAGGGGACGGCGACGCCCATTTGAAAGCTGCAAAGAACCAGAAGAAAAAGACAAATAACTATAAAACTATAAATAATAAATAATGAAAACCAATTGAAAAGTTGCTTAGAATTGGCCGTTGTATAACATAATAAAAGTTACCTTAAAGGTGAACCACCCCTTTAATATCACACTGATTTCCCTTAGATGGAATAAAATATATTTATCAGTGACATTGATTTCATATTTGATAGGGAAACCAAAAATGAAACAAAAATGGCTTGTTTGTGCTTCTTCAAACGTTGATCATGAATGAGAAACATGCTTTTTAAAGGGCTTGTTCATCTTCCAAACATGTTTTTTCAGTTCAGTTGTTTTCAAATTGTTCACCAGAAATAAAGAATTTTTTCAATTGCTTTCTATTTTTCATTTTTAATTGTTTTTACAAAATTTAAGTTGGAAACTCAGGGATCCTGCTCAGCAGGGACAACGATTAGAAATGTATCAACTAATGTATTGGTTTAGAACAATTATAGGGTTTGTGACCCCTCCCCATTAGAAATCACAGGGCCCCCTACAACAAAATTGTTGGGGCAACCTGGGCCAGACCCCATACCCCACCCCAGATCCCACGCCACAGTTAAAAGACATCAGCGCTAAAAACGGTAACCCCCCCACACACAAGTTATAAAAAGCCATTGATGGGTGGGGCCCCCCTATAAGTAAAAAAAACTGTGGCGCCAGGGCCCCCCATAAAATAAAAAATAAAAACATGATTGGCTCCAGAGACCCCATAAAAGATTTTTAAAAATCATTGGTGGTCAAGTTCGGCTCTTTTAGTGACTTCGGGCCTTTTGCAGCTTTGGGTCTTCAAGTTAATTTCTTTTCATTGTTTTGGGTCTTTTTGCGACTTTGGGACTTCGATTTTGGCTCTTTTTGTCACTTCGGGTCTTTTCACGATTTAGGCAGTTTGTGATTTCAGCTTTTCAGTGATTCAGGACTTCTAAAGAGGTGGTACAGCTTCAGCGCTACCAAGGTGGGCCCAGTTATTTCAAAAACTGCAGCACAGCTGGGCCTCCCCACTCACAGAGCTGCTTCAGAAAGACATTAGTAGGTAAAAAAAATTAACCTTTAGGATTTTGTAAACAAACCTGTAAAAAATAAACTATGGAAAGCATAGTTCTGGTGAACTATCTGAAAAAACTGAACTGAAAAAAGTCTTGAAACGTGAACAACCCCTATAAAATGTTCTGTACATAGGCTTATCTCCTCTAACAGCATTTATAGCATCTTCAGTCCCCTCTCATTCCAGTGGATGAAGTTTGTTCAACCCTGTGGAGTGAGGCCACTCTTGTTAATTCCTAATGCAATGGGGAATGTATGAGAATCCTAAAGCTGGCCATAGACATAAAGATTTTTGAAAGATCCAATGGTTATCGTGAGACCACGATTGTCTCCAAACGATCGTTTAAATGTCCGATGTGTCCATCAACTAAAAAGACCATTTCAGGCGATATTGCAGCAAAACTGAAGGATCGCAGCCTGCTTGGCCCTGCAAACATAGGTAGATTGCATGGGGGCCGATAAAGATTTTCTAACCTGGCCGATCAATCTTCAGACAAATGTCGGACGAAAAATCGTAAGATATATGATCGTTCGAATCCCACTAACCACACGATAATTTGACAGATTGGTCGGACTTCGCTAAAATCGGTCGTTCGGCAGAGAAAGATCTTTGCGTCTAAGGGGTGACATGCCAACACAGCTGAGTTTTTTGAAGTGGCATTGCAAAGAGGACAAGGATAACTACTCTCAATGGGGAATATATCACCTTGTAATCTATAATACATTGGCTGCATTGACGATGGTTGATTTTGTGAAACTCTATATGGGTACTGATTCATAATTCACAGGCCAACCCAACTTGTACTGGAATCCAGAAACCAAGAGAATTTTTGATGATGTCCATAGTTATATATATATATATATCTGACCATCTCTACAGAAGCTGAAGTTATTGGGTTTCGTACTCTGATATACAATAAAAACTGTATTTACTTCTCTATCAACCTATTTTATCCATCTCAGTAATCTTATACACAGATTTCATATTGTCTGAAGAGAAAAGCTTCACTCAAGAGGTAGGAGAAATAACTGCAGCAAACCTCTCAAAGCTTATAATGTCTTTGGGTTATTTAACAGAGGAGGTTTTACCCAATGTTAGCATCAGTTGCAAGATTATAAATTCTGCATCTGCTTCACCCAGAATAATTCATGGATCTTTTTTTTGCAGAAATGTTCTTATTTTCATAACCTTTTCCATTTCATCATTTATTTATATCCTAAGCATTCCTTAAATGGCATGCCTCATCTGATACCTGTCCCATCTGTACATAATGCTGCTTGTTCCCCTTTGAAAACCTGTTAGCAGAATGACACTTCAAATGAAAACAGTTTCCCCTATGTGTGTTACAGGTGACTTCCCCTCTTTACATTTCCACCAGCCATATAGTTAGGTAAGTCAACATAACAAAAGTAGCTGCTTTCGAAAGACCGCATCAAGAGACAAGTCATTTCTCCGACCTTGTTCTTCTGTTTTCATTATTCAAACACAACAAAACCAAACACAGTCCCCTGCCAAAAATCCCTCACAGCAGATGATTGATAAAACACAATACATCACGTTAGAGTGAAAGGCGATTGGTGACAAACGTGCAAGTACGGAACGCTACTTTTATCTTGTATACTTTATTAACTGTTATATTTGTTTCATTTAAATGTTACATCTATTAACTAGATAACAGCTTGAATGGAGAAGAAAAAAAAGGTGCCATTAAAGGATCAGTTACCAACTTTAGTTCAAGGTATGCTTGCGCTATGATGAGTTTCAACCTGGGCTCCAGCTAGGGTCGCCACCTTTTCCTGAAAAAAATACGGCTTTCATATATATTTATCTTTTTTCCTATTAATAACATTGGGATCAACCATCAAAAATACCGGCCAGGCCGGTAAAATACCGGCCAGGTGGCAACCCTAGCTCCAGCCCTTACATTGGAATTCTCATTTACAAGACTAAGGGTGACAGAGGGAGCAGGAGTAGTTATGTCAATAGTATACATATTCCTTCCCAGGACTTTTGGTAGAGGATTAGATGAGGAAGGAATGTGAGAAGTTTGCAAGGTGAGTCAAAGGAGGTAACAGATGACTGGTAAATGCAGAAAGGGTTGGGTTTTTTGGTCTTCTGCTGGAGAAAATTCATTTACAGGGCAGCTAAAAGATTTGCATCAGGATTTAAGGTCTAGGACCTGTAACAATGGATTTAGCGGAGGTTATTCTGTAAATACACAAATACAGAGAGGCCACCATGAGACAGAGCGTAGCCTCAGGTTCTTTGTTATTCTATAAGTGCCAACATTCAGTTAAACACAGAGATTAAAAGACTTTGAACAAAGCAGATTTTAGATTAAAGTGGATTCATTGATTATAGAGCTAGAGGATAGTAAAAGTGAGGTATGGGAATCCGGATAAACTTAGATGGGATAGAGATAAAAAAGAATGGTTACCCTGCCTCTCCTGCTCCCTCTACCCCATGAAAACTCCGATTTACATGCATGTTCTATGTATATCAACTTTATGTGTGTCATTCATGACTGAGTCCGGACTCATTTGGAGCACACACAAGTCTACTACTGGACACTGCATCTACCCATTAATGACCTTTTGGGAGTACACAATATACTGTCCCCAGTTTAGGAATCAAGAATACAAATATAGAAATAGTATCTGTTATCCAGAATGCCCAGGACCTGGGGTTTTCCGAATAATGTTTTTTTCTGTTGGGTCCCCATACTACTATGTCTACCATGCAGGGACGTAACTACTGGGGGAGCAGGGGGTGCAACTGGGCCAGGGCCCGCAACCCCACAGGGCCCCCCCCGGCAGTCTCACGCCCGCTGCAGCCGACTGGAATCGGCAATGGTGGGGGGGGGCAGCTGCACGGCACGCAGCAGGGCCCACCCCCACCTGGTTTTGTTACTGCTACCATGTCTACTAAAAAATCATGTAAACATTAACTAAGCCCAATAGGATTGTTTTGCCTCCAATAAGGATTAATTGTATGTTTTTTGGGATAAAGACATATGTACTGTTTTATTATTGTAGAGAAAAATGGAAATGGAATTATTGTCACCCCTACTCTGAAACTGTGAGCCACAACTCAATTAATGAAAAGCAGCCATTAGTTGATTTCTGTACTGGGTGAATTTACTGAAATTCAGGGGGAACGTTGCATTGCTGTTAAAATACATTTCCATCCAGATTTTGCACTTTGCTTAATAAATCAGCCTTCTTAAGCACTCTTTTCTGTCTTTCTGTATCCAGCAGTCATTATCTGCAGGAGGTAAGTAGCAAAGCAAACCCTGCTGTAAAGTCAGGGTGTAAGGCGTTTGCACTGAGGATTTTCTCTATGAAGTCATGGAATGCTTTAAAAGTTGTCTGTTCCCAAGAGGAATGTGGGTCAGTTCACTTGTCATGCCTTTGCAAAGCCTTCAAAGGATCACAGTGAAAAATGTTTCTCTCTAGAGATGGTTCAGGTGATAGGCAGATCCTACATCAAACATAACGACATTTGTTTCTAAAGCTCATTGGCTGCTTTTAGGTATTTTTGTTAAACAATACTACTGTGGTGCAGGTTCTCATTTTTTATAAGCAAATACCATACTGAGGAAGTAGATAGGGTTTTAATGCTACCATTAATTAGGTCTGAGTATAAGGGTAGCGTCAGAGAGCTGATGGATGATGGGTCATCTGAAAACTGCTTCCCCACTAATAACTCCCTTATACAGACAGCCAACAAACTGGGGTCAGCTGTGACCACAGTTTAAACACACTGCTATCTTGCCTAAGGTGGTAAATGTTGGATCCTCATCTAGATTGCTGGGTACAGGCCAGATATGCAGCCCATACAGATGGAGAGATAGCCTGCTTGATGTAATCAACTGGATGGAGGATTGGTCCATCCAGTTTATGTGCTTTTCAACCAGTTGTCTAAAAATGCAGCACTCTTAGACTTCTTATGAATCACCAAATCTTTATATCAAGTGAAATTGGCAAAAAAAAAGATTGGCTGAAACCCTCAAAATCATATCTGAAGGTTAGTGGCCCAATGACCTTCTTGATAAAATAATTGGTCAGATATCTACTGGGCACCTACAAATAACTTGTAGACAGTTTGATTAGCCGAATGCCGCCTTGTACACTGATGTGACATTGGGTTGCTACAGTTAATGATTGACATGCACACCCAGTCCCTGAGTCAAAGGGATCACGTCAGTGCTAAAGCTTTAGAACTTTATGACTGTAGAGTCTGATCAGTGATTGGTTTGCAGTGTCCCTGGCTCATTATGATAATTAAAATACCCACATAACGGCTGCATAATATTTCCCAATCTGTTTCTCCACCCCTCCTCTTCATTTGACTTCTCCCACACCACTATACCTCCTACCACCCTATTCACTTTCCCCACCACCCTGTTCCCACCTCTTCTGCCCTCCTTCTTCTTTTTCTTGCAGGCAATCAAACAAGTTGGTTTTATATAAGGCCATCACAACTAGAGTCTTGTCTGAGACGGTAAATGTTGGAATCTCACCAGCATTGCTGGCAATAGATATCAGATATACAGCCCAAGTAGGTGGAGATCTATAGCTGCCTGAAATTGGCATGATCGTTGACCTGGAGAGCAAATATCTGGAGCATTGGTGGAAAACTTGAGTAATGATCTGCTTTAGCTGTTTGACAACCTCACCAAACAAACAGATCTTATGGTTTATGCCCAATCTTGACTTTAAGCTGGCCATACACATGCAGATATATCCTTATGTCTGACACACAATCGTTCGTTGCAAATCTCCCGACCTACAACTTACCATTCAGATTAAATAAAGTAGTACAAAAAACAAATCAGATGATGTTCTGGCCATTAATTGACAGACATCAATTGTAGGAAAGTTATGTCCGACAAATAGCAATGTCAGTCACCCATTGATATCATCAGATAGACAATACATGCAGAGATATTATCGTTAGCCGACAAAATCTTCTAACTTGTCCAGTCGACTAAACGACCGATCTCCCTGGTAAACAAAAATGTCAGGACGATCTCTAAAACCCTTGCCTTGGGTTAAGGACACAGAACCTTCTATTCTATTAAATGTTTTGTTTCTAAACATTCTCATTCCATATAGGTATTTCCCATTTCAGGCAGGACACAGGTAGATAAACTTATTTGCATAAGGTCACAGCGAGCCGACATATGAATCACAACATGTCATCCAGCTGAATGTTTCTTCTCTAATAGTATGTTTTGAAAGCTTTTCATCATACTTTCAAAGCACTTAAAGGAGCAACAACACCAAGAAATAGGAAACCCCTCAATGCACTTGCATGTACTGCACTTTCAAAAAGCTCTGTGTTATTTCTAGAAAGAAATGTCATACTTTAAAAACTTGTGGGCGAATTTGTAAGTGCAGTGTGCAAAGTGCAGTTTCAAATGCAATTTGGCATTTTTTTTACCCATGATGCATATTTCTACCCACAATTCCAGTATAACTGTGGACACATGCCAATTAGTGCTTGTCTGTATTAAAATACACACAGTAGCACTTAATTGTGCATAACTGGTCAAATGAATGAGTCCATTTGTGGGCATTACTATTTTATAAAACAAAAAAAATTAGATTATGTAAAATAAACATAAACAAATACTCTAATGTAAACAAACAAGTATGACCCCTTAGCTCACTGTCTGTATATATATATATATATATATATATATATAATTGATAGCGGTAATGGCACTCACCATTCATTGGGTTTGTTGCCGGGTGCTAACCAAAAATAATTAACACAGATCCAGAGAAAGCACTCACGGCATAGTCCATCAGTGGTGTAGAAAAATTTGTTTATTCATGCATAGTGCATCTATGCATGAATAAACAAATTTTTCTACACCACTGATGGACTATGCCGTGAGTGCTTTCTCTGGATCTGTGTATATATATATATATATATAAGACCAGCAACACTGGGATTTATGTGAAAAAAATTATATGTAAACCGACGTGCTGTTCTCTGATATGTGATATATATATATATATATTTATTTATTTATTTAAGCATTTATCAGTTGGAGTAATTCATACCCTGGATCCCACTAAGGTGCCTGGGTGTTTAGCTGAATGTGTTGCCTTGCAAACTGATATTACATTCAGTGTAAGGGAGCCATGGATGTTGGTACAGTGAGGGTTGGCCCATCCAGACCTTCAGTGAAAGAGATCCTAGCAGCTCCAGAACTGTATGACTGTGTAGTCTTATCGGTTACTGAGGTTTCTTGGAGTCTCTGACTCATGATGGTTCCTAGAGCAGCAATTGTTTTTCACTACCTTTCCTCTCCATTTGTCTTTTCCCACACATCTTTCCCCTTACTATTATCTCTTCTCTTCCCCCCCCTACCACCATGTCCCCGCCCTTTCTGTTTTCCTTTCTTCTTCTTCTCATATCTTCTCTTATAATTTCTCCGATAGGCTTCATTTAATCCTTTACCTTCTATTATTCTATTTATATTGCTTCTCTTTTGTGCTGGTGATAGCTCAGGTTTGTAGTAAACAACAGCGGTGCAACAAAATGTTGCTGTTTTTTCCTGCCTTTGTGTTTTTTGGTACTGATTTTTTACCTTCTATTTTAACCTTATCTTTGAGAAAAACTTTCATGTCCATTGTACCTTTCTGTTAATTTTGTCCTGTATGTGGGCTTGTATGTTTATATGTGTCAACACTGGGTCACCCGATATCACTTTTGCCATCCCTAATTCACCCAAACATGTCATGATCTTTTTATCTTCCTTTTTTGTGATTAGTTAATCTGCTGCTGAAAGCACGTTTGTTTTCTTTGCTGTGTTGTAGTAGCACTTTCAGCATTAACCTTTAACCCTAACTATAGTCTTCTAATCCCCAAGACATACCCCAATACAAACAATTGTGCCTTGTGCATTGAAATCCTCAAGAAAGCCTTCCCAATGTCTCCAGCCTTTAAAGGAAAACATACCTTATGAATGTATTTATTTATTTACTTTTTTTTTTATATATAAATCTTCTGTAAAGCACAGTGGCACAGGGTTTTCTCTGTATTACATATTGTAGTAACAGGTTAGTGGGAAAAAAACAGCAGCTTAGGCAAGACCATTTCTCAGGAAGTGGTGAGAAGTCACTTAACACGTTAAGAGTTGGTTCCATTTTTTATAATTGGTTTTAAAAGGCAAATAAAAGCAATTTTTTATGTATTATTCACTCTTGTGCTCCCTTAACTTTATTTTTTGCAAGTGGACTGTGCGTGCCAAGTGGGAGAGTGATTTAGCGTGTAGCACAGTGAGCAGTTTCATGCCAGGAATTTTATACTCCCTATATTAGTGGCTGTATATACCTGATGTTTTATTGATGACAGTTATGGTGATTGACAATGGGAAGTGAAGATAATTCCACTACTACTTTTCCACAAATTAGGGTAGGGACAGACAGGGAGATTCGGGGAGATTCTGTCGCCTGGCGTTTTTAGCAGGCGACAATCTCCCCGAATTTCCTTCTCCCTGTCTGCCTTTAGTATAAGTGACAAAGCGAGAACGCCTGTGCACACGCTGCGCGGCGATTTCCAGAATCGCCCGAAGATACCTCGTGAGGAAACTTTAAAGTGAGGCATCTATTCAGTGCCTCATTTTCTACGGTGGCATTAGCCTAAAGAAAAAAACATTAAGTGTATATAATCAGTAGGTCAGTAGAATAATGTCTCTCCTATAAAATCTGGGTCTAGAGGCAAGCAAATAGACATAATGGCATCTCCTGAAATCCTGTTGCTATTGCTAACTTTTTCTTTTTGTGTTACTCTTGTGCATACTACAGGAATGGGACATATTCTCCAGAATGCTGATGCAAATACCTGTAACGTACACCAATGTAGTCAACGTATGGGTAAAGTGAACCAGGTGCTAGATAGTACTCTATTTGTATAGGTATCGGACCTTTTATCCAGGATATTTGTGACCTGAGGTTTTCCTGATAATGGATCTCTCCATAATTTGGATCTTCATGTCTTATGTCTACTAGAGCAGTGATTTTCAACCTTGTGCCTCCAGCTGTTAAGGAACTACAAGTCCCACAATGCAATGAAGGAGTCTGACAGACACAGTCAGGCAAATGCATTGTGGGACTTGTAGTTTCTTAACAGCTGGAGGCACAAGGTTGAAAATCACTGTACTAGAGCACCATGTAAACATTAAATAAACCCAATAGGCTGGTTTTGCTTCCAATAAGGATTAATTACCTCTTAGGTTGGATCAAGTACAAGCTACTTTTTTATTATATTTAAACAATAATATATCCAAAATATATTTGGATAAGAAAGAGTCTGTGGGAGATGGACTTTCTCGTAATTCAGAGCTTTCTAGATAACAGGTTTCTGGATAGCGGATTCCATACCTGTACCTCCTTGTGTCACATAGTTGGGACTTAGCCAACACAATAGCTATTTTCCCAGATTCTGCTTTCTGATGTAGCCACTGTTCGGCACTTTGTAGTGCACAATCCTGGGAAGAAATACAACCATTTCTTTCACATTTGTCATTTCTGCTCTAAAATGTGAGATGTAACACATCCTATTTTGTTGCACTTAAAATACTTAAGTAGCCTTTACCTTGTGGACACTTGATTTTTTCACAAGTATCAAACATTTTTGCATGTTTTGGGCATACATGAAAGGCAGAAAATAATAGACGCAAAGTGAAAGGCCTTAAGGACAGTTATCGTTTCTCTTCTGACATTTTCAAATTGACATTAATGGTTTCATCTGGGCTCCCACAAACGGAAACTGTAAATTTCACTTTGAAGAATATACTTTTATCACAACAGAAAAAAATTGTGTTTCCCAGAAAGATCCCACTGTACTCCAGTCAGATATTAAGGGTATTTGCTTACTGATTTATTTCCACTAAGTGGGAGGCACTCATCAGTTTCTGGAGCTCAGCACTGCATTAGGTGAAATAGGCCCATCTCAGGTGGCAAGGAGCTTTTATGTGTCACAGTTGGAATTCAGATAAAATAACACTACCTGGGGCTCACATACTATCAGGGCTGCTTTTATTTTTTTAAATATATGGACAGAATGTGCATTTTGCCCTAGGCCCTAAGCATTGCAGGGACCCCAAGAGTGAAAACGTATTATGGCTCGTACCAATTGCAGGGCAGGGTGCAAAGTGCAAAAAAGTGGGTCAAATTGCCATGTTTTTTGTATACTTATACCATGTCCTGCACTTTGCTGAATGGCCAAAGGTCTCCAAAATGGAACACAGGAACCTGCATTTGTCCCTTCAGTACAGTTCTACCTGCATTCTGCAGTGCTGTATTCCTGAGGGGCAAGCAGGGGAGGTATACAGGTGGTAAGAACTGCACTGCATAGTACTTAACCCCACTAATTATGTGGCAATAGACGCAAAGATTTGATTATACAAATCCTTTATTCTTATGATTTTTGGGTCATGTGTGGAGTATCCCGACATTTTTGTTCCATGGCGATTGGTTGTTCAGTCGATTGGGCAGGTTAAAAGATTTCTGTCGGCTGCCGATCATATCTTTGCATGTATTGCTGATCTGATGATTTTCAGTGGAAGACTGTCACCAGCTTTGTCGGATGGAAACTTTCCTACGATTGTTGTTATTGGCAGAACATGATCTGTTCTTTTACTACTGTAACACTAATTTGGGCTAAGCAGACCACAAACAGGTAATGTCCAGCTAGTGAGAGAGGCATGTGTTACATTGGACTCACACTGCAGGCTAGGGCCTTCACTAAGTGGAAGTTTTCCTCCTAAGCTGTAATGTAACTACTACACCCAGACTACTGTGCATACAAAAATTATTGGGGCCAGGAGGTTCTTATGATGCTGAGAACTGTTTATTAGTCATAGACAATGTCCCCAGGTTTACTCACGTGCAGGGATGAGGTTTGGCACATGACACCAAGGCCACCATTAGAAATCACGTACAGCAAAATTTTCAGGCCCCCCTGGGATTTTCAGGCCCCCTGGGCCCC
>CM044443.1:25647796-25703322 GCA_024363595.1 Xenopus borealis | reverse complement strand
AGCAGAATGAGAAGGGAAAGAGTAAAAGAGGAGAGTGAATAGAGTGAGGTAGAGGGTTATAAGAGACCGAGAGGGGAGTGTGGGGGTTAACTCAGCAGAATGAGAAGGGAAAGAGTAAAAGAGGACAGTGAATAGAGTGAGACCATGTATAGGTGGGGGTAGAGATGGGCGAATGTATCCGCCAGCTGCAAAATCACAGCGAATATCCGGCGCCGACAATTTTCTCACGCGCCTATTGCTCAACATGCCGGCATGGCAGGGGGGCTGGAGGGAGACCCTGGTAGTAGCCCCCGGTGGGCCCCGGGCCCCCTAGTCTGACCCTGCACATGACCAGGCAAAATGACCTGAGATGGCTGCCTACACACCGATATAACAACTTAAATACACTTGCTGGTTCAGGAATTCAATTTTAAATTGTAGAGTGAATTACTTACAGTGTAAACAGTGTGATTTAGAAATAAAAAGTACATCATACAAATCATGACAGAATCCCTTTAAGCAAAGCAAACCTTACAATGTAATCTCAGCTTCCTCCTTGTTTATGTTTCCCGGGGTCTAGATGTAGGATTCCCTCATGGGAAGTCATAATAAATACCCAGAATAAAAGCTAAGAGGAAATTACGAGCGCAATAAAAGAGAGAAGGGCTTGAGAGGAGTCAATTTGAGATAAATTAAAAAGACCTACGTATGTTGAGTGCTGCCAGGTAACTGTTGCTGCCGATCTGCGTGACATGTGCAAGATTGATTACCGGGATACACGCTCTTATAACTAGATCACTCAAATTAATCTCTGACTGTGGGACCATCTGATGCCTGGTATCTCGGAATTAATTTAGAAGCAAGGCTGGGTGTTGAGGATACACACACACTCACAGATATGGTGTGAATGGAAAGGGTCTGGATGGGGCCTATCAGGACACAGCTTTCAGCCATCCTTTGGGGAATCACTTGCCAGGTAATTCCATGCCACACGCCCGAAGAGGATCTACCAGACACTAAGTAAGACATATTAATCTACTAAAGACTTAATGAAGTTCAGGGGGAGGGGAGGAAAGCTTTGCTTTATTAGTTTATTGTGGATTAATGGGGATGCTCATTACAGTGATGGAGATCGATGACTTCCTTCAAGATGTGCCTTCCTTTCCCTTTTTCTTGACAGGTAGGGACATGTTAAATGTTTCTCTCGTGTATATTGACCTGAATGGTGGGATCAGGATCTTTTATGTTTTGAGTACAGGAATTTTAGAGGCAGAATATTTTCACTTGTTTGCCTACTGCTTTAAGGGTCAGCCACTCAGATTAGTTTGCTATTGACTATATTGTGACTATGAGGATCCCTCTCTGTTGGTGGAAGCTGATACTAAGAAGACCCTCCATTTGCCCTTGCAAGTTTCATTGATTTGAACAAGAGACTGGCATATGAATAGGAGAGGGTCTGAATAGAAAGTTGAGTAATAAAAAGTAGCAATATCATATTGTTTTCTTGAACCCTTGCCACATTTTCTATGTATGGATCCAAATGAGTAGTCAGTACAGAAGTTCATGGAAGTGTAGCCTATGCAATCCAAGTTAATAACCAAATATATTCAATAAATTAGCTCATCTGGTTTCCATCTGGTACCGGAATTACCTACAGGATCACACTGACTTGCCAGAGTACCAGAGGATTTAATGGGCCCCAGTCTACATAAAAAGCTATACCATTTGGCACCATCTATTTCTTATTGCTATGAGTTTTGGCCTAAGATGCAGATCCACTATTAGGGGTGTACAGGGGCGACTGTCAAATTTTGATCCAATGGAGTATTCAGCCATGCAGGACAAACAACTTAACCTGTGTTAAATTACACATGAACCTGTGTAGATGTAACCTCCATAGGAACCTATCAAACAATGACAACACAAAGCAGCATGACAAGGGCAGAGGGAGGGGTGTAAGGTTTAAACCTAAGGCAAAATCTAAGCTGTCAAGATTTAAAGACCTACAAAAAGTGAAATCAGAAATAATAGTGAGTATTAGGATACAGACAGCCTTACGCATTTTGTGCATGATGGAGCCTATGTGTAAGTGCTTGTGCATGCTTGATACAGTTTCTAGTGAGGTTACATCTACATAGGTTCGTAACACAGGTTACATAGTCTGGCCAAACCCTCATCTGGGTCAAAATTTGCTAGTCACCTGTCTTCCCATCTTACCAGTTTATTGATTATTATTGGCAACCCACAGATTGGGGTTTATATACATGTTATAGGACTTTTTCAAATATTTTAGAATTTTTAACATTTTTGGACTTTTGAATAGAATTTTACATTTTGAGCAAACTTTCTTACACACACCCATTTGTTGATCAAAATCCACTAACCCCTACACCTAACTAGTGTTGTGACTAGTTATTGGGCCCCACAGGAAGATAATTTGGCCCCTAAAATTTGGGAAAAATCAATTTTGAATAAACGTCTATTGTGGCTTCTCAGTGCCAGACTTTGTGGTCTAAGCCCACCGGGGCTGCCACCTCAGGGACCTGAACCCCCCCCCCAGGCTACCCACCCAAGACCCAACCCACTCCGCCTCTGGCTCCCCTGCCCCAGACCCAACCCCATAAGCCCCCCCACCCCCAGTGTGTGCCTTATTTTATCTCTTCTGGACATAATTAATTAAGCTGGCCATAGACGCAAAGATCTACCTGTAATATCGGACAATCGTATGTCCTCATCTCCTGACCTACCACTAACCATTCAGATCAAACAAAGTACTAAAAAACAGATCAGCCGATGTTCTGCCCCACAGCAAAAGTAGGAAAGTTTTTGTCTGAAAAATCTGATGAACGACCGATTGGCATGGAAAGATACATGACTGGACACTCCACACATGATCCCAAAATCGTACAAATCAAGGGTTCTTTGTGTCTGGGCAGGCCTGGGTCAGTGGAGCCAACCAAGTATTTTTCCTGGTGTCCTGCTGGCCCAGCCTGACCTTGTAGCTGCATATCAGTCCCACTCAGGGACTGTTTCCTCTACTCCCTGCTTTTCAGTAAACTTAGTTCATCCTTTTGTCTTAGTAAAACCTACATAACCCCTGAAGGATCTTAGGAGGCTTAGAGGAGCTGGAGGATCCTAAGGGTAGGGACAGACAGGGAGATTTTGTCGCCTGGCGTTTTTAGCCTGTGCAGACGCGGCGCGGCGATTTCCGGAATCGCCCGAAGTTTCCTCAAGAGGTATCTTCGGGCGATTCCGGAAATCGCCACGCCGCGTCTGCACAGGCGCTGGCGCTTTGTCCCAGGAACGATCGGCAGACAGGGAGAAGGAAATTCGGGGAGATTGTCGCCTGCTAAAAACGCCAGGCGACAAAATCTCCCCGAATCTCCCTGTCTGTCCCTACTCTAAGGCTTGTGAGGCAACTTCGAGCAACTTTGTAAAACGAAGCAATCCAAGTGCCACCCCAACGGCGATTTAGATTGTAGTCAGCGGGAAGGCTTTTCAGGATTAGTTGAAGAAGAAGTGTCGATTTGTCGATCCTCGAATCTTAGTGTGTATCACTAGAATAAAATTAGTCGCTGAACAGGGAGCTTGAATTAAAGAGGTTTTGCTGCTGATTGTGGAATTGAATACAGTAGCCATATGCAATGAAACTAATAAAAAAAAAAACTTTACATGTTCCTTTAAATACTCTTGAAAACTTATTTCCGGGGAAAACACCCAAACTGAACTGTGGGCAATGGCAATGGCTCTGGCACAGGACGTCAAAAAAAAGTCCCTGTTATACCTGACTCTAGATAATTGACACCAATTGTTTACATTTGTTTAAATTATAGTCGTTTTGTCATTCTTCTCCGTTAGTATGATGGATTTTACTGCTTGAACAATGAAGAATTGGATTATCTTTGTATAAACATGTGGTTAACCTGAGATGATTAAAAATCCATCTGTTCATGCACAGTATGGTCCTGAGGAGATAATAAGAATCTTTTAAACTGTCATTTCCAGTAAAGAGACTTTAGCTCTAAACACTTGTTCCCTACCTGTCATTGTGCTAAATTATCTCAAAACTGCACGGATGTCTGGCTTAATTAATGACTCCGAGGCTGCTGTTTTGTTCTTATCTCTGTCGGAGGGAAAGGTCAGTATTGAAAAGGGCGGTATTATTTCATGTTACACTTTGGTGATTTTCTTAAGCATTTACTGGTGCTCAAATAACATAATGCAACTAGAGACAGATGTATATTTATTTCATACATGTGCATTACATATGGATATGGGTGCCTCCCTCATGTGATTTACAGAAATCATTTGCTTCCGTCACAGTGATGTATGTCATTGTATTTGAAGCTTGCATACTTCTGACTTCTAGTAACCAGCCTTCAGCAGATTGATTAAAAAGGGATTGTTGCCCTTTAAATCAACTTTTAGTATGGCATTGACATTGATTTACTTAGACAATTAGCATTTGATTCTCATTTTTTATTATTTGTGGTTTTTACAGTGAAATCTCCATTTTGAGTGCCCTGATTGTAAGTTTTCTCGCATTTTACATTTTTTATTTGTGGTCCTACCAATTTTTCAACAGCAGCAGATATCTAGTTGCTAGGATCTTGTTAACCTTAGCAACCAGGCAGTGGTTTGAATGAGAAACTGGAAGAGGAATAAAAGAGGGACTGAATAGCAATAAAAGGTATAAAAAGTAACTATAGTAATAAGATTGTAAGCCCAAATAGCAGTAGATTATTTGAAAGCAGGAAACAGTGCCCCAAGCAACCTGGCCGATCGCAGCGCCCAATAGGCCCAGACGTGCAGGAAAAGGACACGCCAGCCAAAACGGCGAGAGGGGACCGGACTGGGGGTAGGAGGCAGAGAAGGTGCGTGCCTGATGCCCCCCCCCCCCAGCTTTGTGCCCTAGGCAGGTGCCTACCCCTTGTTCCGGCCATGGCTGGAAAGATATAGAAAACTATGAAAATAAATAATGAAGACCAATTGCAAAGTAGCTAAAGGTGACCATAGATGCACTGATAATATTGTACGAAACTAATTTTTTGTACCATATTCGGTGTGTATATGGTGGGGAAAGAGCTGACCCATATCAACAGAAGACTTGGATATCATCGGCTCGTCAATCGGGGTGGACAAAAAATTTTGATCAGGTGCCTTTGAAGGCATCAAAACATCGGCCATTGTTAGTGCTAAATCGTCAGATATAGGTAGAATTCTATTGTTTATACCTGTATATCTGACGTGTGTATTGTAACGAACAATCTTTCTTGGAAAGATCTGGATTTTAAAGGGATTCTGTGATGGGAAAAATAATTTTTTCCAAAATGCACCAGTTAATAGTGCTGCTTCAGCAGAATTCTGCCTTGAAATCCATTTTTCAAAAGAGCAAACAGTTTTTTTTATATTTTGAAATCTGACATGGGGCTAGACATATTGCCAATTTCCCAGCTGCCCCAAGTCATGTGACTTGTGCTCTGATAAATTTCAATCATCTTTACTGCTGTACTGCAAGTTGAAGTGATATCACCCCCTCCCCTTTCCCTCACCCAGCAGCCTAACAACAGAACAATGGGAAGGTAACCAGATATCAGCTCCCTAACACAAGATAACAGCTGCCTGGTAGATCTAAGAACAGCACTCAATAGTAAAAACCCACTGCGTTCCATTCAGTTACATTGAGAAGGAAAAACAACAACCTGCCAGAAAGCAGTTACCTCCTAAAGTGCTGGCACAATTCAGATTTCAAAACTGAATATAAAAAAATCTGTTCTTTTGAGAAATGGATTTCAGTACAGAAGTCTACTGGAGCAGCACTATTAACTGATGTGTTTTGAAAAAAAAACTTGTTTTCCCATGACAGCATCCCTTTAAAATAATGTTGATGCCCAATGACTTCAATGGGTTTTGCTAATTTTTTTGCAGTTTCACACATTTTTTGCCAAAGAGAAATGGTACAGATTCACTCATCGCTACTCCTTAGACAGGCCAACCCGTGCTTATATCAGCATCTACAAGTCCCACTCACAGCCAACAGAATACTTACATCATGTTATAAAGAACTCCATAGGGACAAGAACAGGGAATCCACTATCACTAGACAAGGTCGAAATGGCCCGGTGGGACATCGGGAAAAAACCCGGTGGGACCCGACCCGCATGGGCCCCCGCTGGGCCGGACCCCCTACGCCGATGATAAATGTAGTTTTTGGCGCCGAGCAGCAGTTTGCGCCGAACCATACGCATGTCACAGTAGGGGAGCCCTGGAGAGCGAGCGTAGGCGCACATGACAGTAAGGATGCAGTGAAAGGGGGAAGCAGGCAACGAAGGGGAAGAAGGTGTTGGGGGGCCTGGACAGCAGTCCCGGTGGACCCCGGGGCCCCAGTCCGACCCTGGCACTAGAACTAGACTATGGCTGGGCTGCATATATCTGGGTGACCCTGTGAAGTAAAATAACACATTTGCAGACAGCTCTTTCACTTTCAATGGATTTGATCAATCAAAGATCAGCTCTTGGATGTCATTGTTGAATTGTCGCATGCAAGATATTGCATCTTTGGAAATGGACAATCTTTAACTTTGACTGTCAGCTTCTGGTATATAGCAATATTATTTTCTGTCACATCTCCTTCAACATTGTCACTCTTTATCTCAGCAACAGCAACACCATACAATACTGCTATCTACCAGTTATCCAGGATACAGCAGGCTCCTTTCATTAAAATGAGGATTGGATACAAATACATTTGTAGAGACCAAGAAAAGGTTGAGGGGGGAAAAGTAGGCATCAGAGAGCTGCCCATGCTTTTGTTTTGCCAGAAAATAAACACTTTTTTTTTAATTTTTGCTGAGAAAAAAATGTTCATTGATTCCAATCCATTTGACGAAGTTTGCACATTTCTCCACAATTTTGTGAATATTTTTAGCAAAATGAAAAGGCCCCATTTCAGTCATCTCTAGTACCATCAGTACAACAATTAACTAATCAATAGACCAATGTGTGTAAGTCAGCGGGTCACAAGGATATGTTGCTCTTTTTTTATTCCTTTTTTATTTTATTTTCATGTGCCCTGTCTCCTAATGACATCATTGATTGCAAATATAGGGTTTGGTTTCAGATGCTGGTTGGGAGTTCAGGATTTGTAAGATAGACCCATGCAGGACTCATTATACAGGTATGGGACCAGTTATCAGAATGCTCTGGACCTCTGGACAGATCATTCTGAAATTTGGATCTTCCCACATTAGGTCTTAAAAAAATTAAACATTAAGGGGCAGATTTATCAAATTCACACGAAGGATTCGAAATTCGATCAAATTTTCAGAAAGATTCTAGTTTTTGAAGACCACTTCGACCATCGAATTTTGAAAATTCGATCGAATTGAATGATACAAATAATTCAAATAAAATTCTATCCGAATATTCGACAGTCGAATAACTTGCCCTTTAAATTTTTATTTGACTGCCTAGTTTGCCACATTCAACCTACCGAATTGGATTTAACTATTTAAAATTTGATCGAATGCTTAAAATCGAATCGAACAATTCGAATGATTTTTTTGATCGATTGAATTATTTCTATTCGATCGTTCGTTCGATCAATTGAATTGCGGTAAAATCCTTCGAATTAGATATTCGTATTCGCAGGGTTTCAATTCGATTGGTTGAATTCAAGGGTAAATTCACCCTCACATTCGACCAATAGTAAATCTGCCCCTAAATAAACCCAATAGACTGGTTTTGCTTCCAAGAAGGATTAATTATATCTCAGTTTGGATCAAGTACAAGGTACTGCTTAATTATTTATTGTTACAAATAATGTGGATTATTTGGATAAAACTGAGTCTATCAGAGAAAAGCCTTTCAGTAATTTGGAACTTTTTGGATAATGGATCTGTGAAGACTCACCCTTGTGGTCCAGTGGGCCGGGGGGGACGTCCACCACAGTGATCCTCCTCTACATTGACTATCAAGACAACTGTGCTTTCCATCCTAATCCTTGCTAACGATCGTGCCCCATTGCTAGTCCAGAACCTTTGCTTTGCTCCTCTCTTAATAAGACCTGGTAGCACCCGATTAGACGAGGTGAAAGGTGGCTGTTAGAGACAGAAGCAAGAGCCGTGACCAGGGAGCCTAGCATTGGTTCTGGATTTTGGGTGCCGTTCATGACAGGATCCCATATGTATTGGCAAAAATATGCAGACACCTGCCTGTCTAAAATCTCATTCCAAAACTAGGAGTATTTATGGTGGTCCTCTTTTTTACTGCTAAAACTGCCTCTATCCTCCTGGGACGTTTTTCCACTAGACCTTAGAATATTGTTGGTGGGATTGATTTCCATTTATATGTAAAAGGTTGGGCAGTGATGTTGGACCTTCAGGATATTAAAGGGGTAGTTCACCTTCAAGTTAACTTTTAGTATATTGTAGAAGGACCAATTCTAAGAAACTTTTCAATTGGTCTTCGTTATTTATTTTTTATAGTTTTTTAATGATTTGCCATTTTCTTCTGTTTCTTTGCAGCTTTCAAATGGGGGTCACTGTCACCATCTAAAAACAAATGCTCTGTAAATGTATTGTTATTGCCACTTTTTATTACTTATCATTCTATTCAGTCCATCTCCTATTCATATTCCAGTCTCTTATTAAGATCAATGCAGGGTTGCTAGGGTAATTTGTACACTGCAAACTGGAGAGCTGCTGAATAAAAAGCTAAATAACTCAAAAACCACAAACAATAAAAAATCAAAACCAATTGAAAATTGTCTCAGAATATCACTCTCTACATTATACTAAAAGTTAACTCAAAGGTGAACAACCCCTTTATATTCTGTATGGACCTTTGTACGGACCCCACAATGGGAAGTGGGCGAGAGGATGGGGATCAGAGTGCCCTCTGAAGATTTTTTGTAGGTGTGTCCAGTGCACTCTAGTTATAGGCACTCAAGTGCCTGTGTCTAGGTTGGCAACTTTAAGGGGATGGCCCTCAGATTCCTATCTGGTAAATATGTTTTTAAAAAACAAAAAAACCTCTTGCCCTACCAATGGATATATTTTCATAAAAGCAGAGGTGGGGGGTATCAGGTGCTGGTAGCAGTGAAAGTGATGTCACAAGCATGCACAGTACGTTGTGACATCAATTCCACCGACATCATGTGCAGATGGGCGCAAGGGGGTCCAGTGCCTGGGGCGGCACCAAATTAGAATAAAGCTGAGGTATTCAGATACAGAAACCACACGTAAGTTTAGAAACTCACACGTGATATTAAAACCTCAATGCCTCCCGTGGCTAAAGTATTAGTAGAACCACATTTATCGCTTTAAACAGTTATATTAAGCTGTAACCTTATCAGAAATCCTGCAACTCCCTAAGCACCTAATATAGTCCCTTAATGGCTTCTAAAGAATCACTGAAAGATATCCTGAAAATATTCAATGACGTATGGAGCATTACCTCGAGCTGGGAGGGAGTAGAGTTTCCACCAGGGTCCTTCTGTATTAGCTTGATAAGAACTCAGAAAATCCTACCTTTTGCTGCACATCAGTCTACCTACCTACATACCCATCCCACATGAGTTCTAATTTCCATGCCAATAAGTGGGTGATATTTCCTGTCTTGGAGGAGGCAATAAAAACATCAAGCCTGTCTTGTGATTGAAGAAGACTTTATTGGGAAGAGGCAACACAAAGGTTAATCTTTCCTTTCCTCGCTCCCCGTGCCTGGGAAAGATGGATGGGAATGTCAGACATAGGTGGCAGATGAAGATGAAGCGCAGGTACATCTCCCCGGCCTGCTTGTACAGTATTAGCTGAAGGAGCAGAATGGAAACTAAAACTGCTGGGCTGCACAACTAAAATAGCTCCGAGCCAAGAAGCACATGGTGTACTGGTTAATGTTTCCTGGTCTGTCCCTACACAAGCAAACGGGATCAATAACATTTGTTAACTAACAACACGTTCCACATTAACGGAGAAGTGCGTGCGTTTATGTATGACTTCTCTGAATGGAAATCTCAATGATCTATTGATGCTCCAGAGCAGATCAGCCTGCAATGGACTTTAGACATTTTCAAGAGCCAGTAATGCCAAATTATCCACGACAGATACATTTAAATAGAAGGCAGAAATTGTTCCTCTGTATCAGAATGTCTTGTAAAGTCTATATAGGTTATGTGCTGCATAATACAGCTACACTATATAAATAAAGGATAATACAGGCAGGGGATATTTTATCTTGAAACTCATCATCTAGAAAACTCTGAATTACGGGAAGGCATCTCCTGTCTCTTTTGTCATAGGCCTTCAGTTTTACTGGGGTTTCTAAGTTGGAATACAAAGTCATTGTAGCCATCTGCAGCTGTAGGAGTTGTGCTAATGGTAATGACGTGCAGGGTGGGATTTGCATTCCCACTTTGCATTCCTCAGTTGCATTTCTTTTATTTCTCCTTCAGATTGGGGCATAGGCATTACTATAATTAGGGCCGCCATTAGAAATCAAGGGGCCCCATACAACAAAATTGTCAGGGCCCTGATTGTCCCAGCCCAAGCCCCACAACACAGTTAAAAGACCACACAGACATCAGCACTAAAAACAGTAACCCCCCCCCCCGACACATGAGTTATGAAAAGCCATTGATGGTCAGGGTCCCCTTTTAGGTTAAAGAGAACGGTGGTGCTGGGGAACCCCATAAAAGTATTTTTTTTTATATTGGTGGTCAGGTCCCCCAACAAGTTAAAAAAATAATTGGTGACCAGGGCCCCCCTATAAGTTTTTAAAAAATCATTGGTGGTCAGTGCCCCTATAATGTAAAAAAATGTTGGCGCCAGGGCCCCACTTACAAGTTAAAAAAAAACATTGGGGCCCCAGAGAATATTTTTTAAATAGAAAAAAAAACACAGTGGTGTTCAGTAGAACTTGTGATTTGGTTTCAACATCAGCTTCTTTCATGACTTTGGGTCTTTTTGAGGCTTCAGGACTTCAACTGCAGCTCCTTTCATGGCTTTGGGTCTTTTTGTGGCTTTGTGTCTTTTTCGGCTTTGGGACTTTGCCTGTTTGGGACTTCAGCTTTTCGGGACTTCAGAGGTTCAGGACTTTGGAAGAAGTGAAGTACAGCCGGGCCCCCCTTAAGGCCCAGTACAACAGTACCCCCTGTGCCACCTGATGGCGGCCCTGCCGATAATGTCCAAGGTCCAGGTCCAAAATATGGCCTTGATTTTTTAATCTATGTTTAAAGAGGTGGTTCACCTTTAAGTTAACTTTTAGTATGTTATAGAATCACCAATTCTAAGTGAATAGTTTTCATTATTTACCTTCTTCTTCTGACTCTTTTCAGCTTTTAAATGGGGTCACTGACCCCCATCTAAAAACAAATGTTCTATAAGGCTGTAAATGAATTGTCATTGCGACTTTCTATTACTCATCTTTACTCTCCCATATGTATTTCATTCTTTCATTCAAATCAAAGCAGACCGGAGAGCTGCTGAATAAAAAGCTAAATAACTGAAAAACCAACTGCAAATTGTCTCAGAATATCACTCTCTACGACATACTACAAGTTAACTCAGAAGCGAACAACCTCTTTAATATGAATCCTTTTATGTTTTGAGAGTAGTAGGCTGGCCAACCACTGTGTTAATACTGTAATTAATTGTAGTTATAACAAATTATTGAGAACACGAAACAAATCTATTATTGGCTTTAATTTCCCCCAGATTTGAAATATTGCTGCTAAATGGTCCTCAGCAGCTTGGGGTTCTCCTCTGCACTGTAGTATCCCTACTTTTCATGAAATGTTTTTGCACACTGCCCCACGGTTTAATTTCTGCCGTTCACTGTGCTCAAATATGGAACACACCATCCCACCCCTCATGAATACAGTGCTGCCCAACACAAATACTGGAAGTGCTTCACATGTACAGATGCCCACACATCCCCCCCCACACACCCAATAAATAGTGACTGTCCAGTGTCCGACTCAGGGCCGGACTGGGAGTGAAAAGCAGACCTGGCAAAAGTTTTTAACCGGCCCATGTATTCATGCGCATGCAAAGCATGATATATATTTCCAACCCCAAGGTTAACTAGAACTAGTGTTCATTAATAGATATTTTAAGAGTCCATTACCATATAATCCCCAGCAATATTATACACTCTATGTACTGGAACTGTTCCTTGCAACAAATATCTCCCCCTAGTTTCTATCACAACTATTCTATCAGATGGATTAGTGACCCTATACTTACAGTATATTCTAAATTTTCCTTTTGGCATTGGCTTAGCTATGGCTGGCTATTATGGACAGCTCATTTACATTTCTAAAGTGTTTGGCTTATTTACATATTAAAGACAGTCCTAATTAGCATTTTAGGTGAGCAGCCCATTTACATTTTAAATCATGCGGCCCATCGGGCATTTTCCCGAACCACAGATTGCCAGTCCGGGCCTGGTCGGACTGGGATGCCAGGGGCCCACCAGAAAACCTTAGACCAGGGGCCCAACTTTCCAAACTATTATTCCTTCTCTCCTCACTTAACCTCTTAATTCTCCTATTCTTTTAGATCTAATTACTATACTCTATTCTTCCATTATTAAGCCTCTTTTTTCCACACACTGACACCTGGGCCCACCGGGAGTTTTCCTGGTATCCCTGTGGGCCAGTCCAACACTGTGACTGCCTATGACATCTTACAGTAGACTCTGGACCCAAGTGCATTTAAAATAAGAACTACGGGGGTGTCACTCCTTTGTCCCTGCAGTGTCTTGGGTATGAACAGAAAACATTGCAATTGGTTGCCCCCCCTTGTTTAGACTTCTTTAGTTTGAAAGGTGGCAACACTATGTCAGAAATGTAGAGGGATGGTATATAAGTCAGCACGGGGGGGGGGGTCAGCTTGAGTTAGGGTCTGGCTCAAGCTGAATAATTTTCATCCCCCTGCTTCTCTAGTAAGATGTGAGTATATCCAGTACCACCTCTGCTGATTGAATCTGAATGCAATTTTATTTTCTGATCCCAAATTGTTTCAGCAGCATCAACATAAATCTGACATTGCATACCCATCAATAACAATACTGTATTTAATTCTGGCCTTTAAATTTACAACTAGACTCCATCTAATGTGACAAACCTCCTGGCACCCAGCATACCACTAGTCTCAAAAATCACTTTCAAATGCTGAACTCGCTGGTAATGGTTTATGTCGCCCCACTCAAGGCTGGGTAGGAGTTTTTTGTGCAGCAATTATTTCAGACCTTATCTCCCTTCCATAACCTGCCTGGTCCCCATCACTGTGCCGGGGCCAGACTGAGTTCCGGCAGGGTAAAGCTCTGTGACACATCAGATTGGACAGGGGAGATTCTGTTCCGTTCTTCTAGTTTCCCTGTAGGCTGATTATGAGCAGATAAGATTTCTTTATGTTATAATTTAGTTTTGTCTGGGCTGTAAAAATGATGTCATGTCAATTTGCAGAATATTCATCTTAATAAGTGTATGCTACAAGGAGATCTCAGAATGGCTGAGCTATTCAGTGCTCTAGAAGTGTATAACTGTATGTGCATTATAGCACCCTTCTCTCTATGAAGCTGTACACACCTAGGAGCCAACAAGCAGCATTAATGTGTCACTGTTCATCCAAACGAGAGCAAGCTCAATAGCGTCATGGGGAGGTCAATGGGAGCAGCAGCTACCTGCCAAGTGGGGAACAAGGACCTGAACTAGGGGTAGACAGACAGAAGAGGTACATGCCCAGTGCCCCCCAAACTTTTGCACCCTAGACATGAGCCTCCTATGACTACCCCTAGTATCTTTGTATCTTGCATGAGAGGTTCTTCAGAGAATATGGGGTAGGTGCTACTGGCTTCTGTTAAAGTCATGATCCACTGGCTATGTACAGTAGGATTCTCATATACCAATAGATGTAGTTCAGTTAGGATGTCACATTTTCCATGTTAACGTTTCCAAATGTTATCCTGAGTACAGAAGCACAATACACAACCCTCTGGTGAGCCTTCCAGGGTTTGTGTGTTTTCCAGAAAAGGTGGCAACCCTAGACCTATTACCTGCCTGCAAACCTGCTCCACTGCCATTTGTGCCATGTACCAGAGCCGGGCCAAACCGGCCAGGCGCTGGCTGAGTGCACGCTCAATTGCACATGCGCAAAATGGCTTGCACGCATGCGAAGTAGTGCAATTGAACAAAAAATACCAGCTGCAGTCAAGGATAGACGAGACCAGACATGGGGTAGGCGACGGAGCAGGTACGTGCCTGGTGCCCCAACAGCTTTGCGCCCTAGACACGTGCCTACTCTGCCTACCCATACTTCTGGCCCTGCTGTGTCCATCAGCAAAGTAAGTAGTGGAGTTGAGTTAGGAGCAAATACAAGAGGTCCTCTGCACTCAAACTATTATCAATATATTGAAGACATTGAGATATTTTGTGCAGGGATTGTTTGTCCATATATTGCAATATATTTAAGCTGGCCAACTACGTCAAAGTCATCCCATATCTGGCCAGTCCAACTCTCAAATTGCACCTGATTCATTAAGAATTCTATTGCTTCATTATACATTACATCCCACTGGTGTCTAATAAAAGGGCAACCAAGTTTGGGAGTTTTACTTTGAAAGCAGCAAGTAAGTTGCAGGTAAAACTTAGTCCCTTTGTAAAATGTATAATGAAGCAATAGTAGAGGGTTTGGGGCTCAGGGTGAGTGTGTGTGCGGGTCCCTGATGTGACAGCCCCAGTGAGCCTCGATGCCCCAAGTCTGACACTGACTTTATCCCGTCATAATGATCCAATAATTTGGCCCTGGTATCAGTCTGTTACCTACCTCATGATATTTCAGTGTGACCTCAGGAAAAAGGATAAATGAGTTATCACTGGTACTTATCCCACATTTAGCTGTTTTGCTTGATACAACCTACAAATGTTTAGGTGCCAGGTATCATGGAGGCATCCAAATGTAAAAATCATGCATAAAAATAATTCTGCACAAAAACTACATTTATAATTAATTCTTTATTAAATTACATTTAACTGTAACTATTGATGTGATCTTGATCGGGGAAGCCCGTCGGAGGGCCCACACACACGGGCCAATAAATTGCCGACTCTGTCTAGCAACTTTTATCGGCCCGTGTATGGCCAGGTTAACCTGGAAACTGTGTGTGAGTTTAAGCAAGGGCTTTGCATGTGGACCAGTAATTGTCATGCTTTGTCAGCTCAAGTCTTCCTTGGAGGTTCAACATTTGGTCATAACACATCAGTTAATAGTGCTGCTCCAGTAGACTTCTGCACTGAAATCCAATTCTCAAAAGAGCAAACAGATTTTTTTATATTCAGTTTTGAAATATGACATGGGGCTAGACATATTGTCAATTTCCCAGCTGCCCCTGGTCATGTGACTTGTGCCTGCACTTTAGGAGGGAACTGCTTTCTGGCAGGCTGTTATTTCTCCTACTTAATGTAACTGAATGTGTCTCAGTGGGACTTGGCTTTAACTACTGAAGGTTGTTCTACCAGGCAGATGGTATCTTGTGTTAGGGAGCTATCTGAATACCTTTCCTTTTGTTAGGCTGCTGGTGGGGGGGGTGATATCACTCCAACTTGCAGTACAGTAGTAAAGAGTGATTGAAGTTTATCAGAGCACAAGTCACATGACTGGGGCAGCTGGGAAACTGGCAATATGTCTAGCTCCATGTCAGATTTCAAAATGAAATATAAAAAAATCTGTTTGCTCTTTTGAGAAACGGATTTCAATACAGAATTCTGCTGGAGCAGCACTATTAACTGAATCCTTTTAACTTACAACAAGGTTAGAGGAAACCCTCAATGTCTTTCAGCCATAGTTCCAAATAAATCTGCAACATAGGACATAAAATACATTTGACTTTCAGGTGTATCTGTCAGTGCTCCAAGCACCACAAAGCTTTATTTGCCATCAGAATCTTTAGCTCTGTTTGTTTCTCAGGTGTTACTAATATAGAGCACAGGAAAAAGACTTGCTGATAGTAACTACAACTTGTGCTATGATCAGATTGATTGATATACCACAGGAAAGGGCTTTGTATATGCATTTCTGTCTTTCTTGCTTTATGTCTCTTTTCAGATAATACATTTGTATTCTTAAAACTTGTTGTTCGTCATAAAACCAGCGACATAATGAAAATTCTCCTGACCTGGCAGTTATAAATTCTGTTTGCTGTTGTAAAGGGGACTCGGCAGCAAGCGAAGAATAAAGAGCAAAATCTCACATGTACTTGGAAAAGCTTTTGATAACACATTACTGCAGACAGCCACATAATTCAGTGAGATAATTCAAGGTAGGTGTCAAAATGACTGAAGCCAGAAATGCTGGAAAATAAAACATGGATGGCAGAATGGCTGATTTCAGGGCATCTAAGGCTCAATAAACCTGCTCATTTCATAAGATCATCATTCAAAAAAAAAATCTGCTGACAGCTTTTGCCATCTGCGGGAAGTACTCGGCATCAAAAAGTGGCCTAGTTCTCTGTATCTTATCTAACGTCTTCCTGATGCAGAGCTGAGACACAGTGCAGAACCTATTGTCCCTTGGGAAAGTCTTTCATCCCCTGGAATGCTTTTCAGTATTCAAAGGTACAACCTCAGTAAAGAAAATGCTGACTGCAAATGTATATAGGATTTGATCAAAACAGGCTTAATGCACGATCTTTTCAGTGTAAAAGATGATGATGAGGATGATGCTGTGTCATGTTGCTTCGAGGCTCAAAGAAGAAGAAATAAACCCTAAAAATTGGGCTAAAAATACCTTGTCTTTTATACTGAACTTATTGCGCCAGCCTAAAGTTTCAGCTTGTCAATAGCAGCAATGATCCAGGACTTCAAACTTGTCACAGGGGGTCACCATCTTGGAAAGTGTCTGTGACACTCACATGCTCACTGGGCTCTGAGCAGCTGTTGAGAAGCTAAGCTTAGGGGTCGTCACTAATTATCCAGCAGAAAATGAGGTTGGTCTGTAATATAAGCTGATGCTATAATTATAGGCTGATTATTAAATTCTGATGCTAATTGCACTGGTTTCTGTGCTGCCATGTAGTAATTATCTGTATTAATGACTAATCAGCCAGAGGGTCCGGATGCAGAAGCCCTCATGGTTTGGAGAGGGGCCCTGAGGCAATCCAGGTTCCGGATCTGGCCTGGCGGGGCCCACTAGAGTCAGGGGCCCACCAGGTTTTTTCCTGGTGTCCAGCCGAAACTGAAACTGCCAGTGCCAATTTGCAGACAGCCATACTTTGGCCTCTGATAGATTAGGGGCACGTTTACGGAGGGTCGAAGTGAATATTCGAATTTTCGAAGTACTTGCCCTTTAAAATCCTTCTAATTCGACACTTTGCCACCTTAAAGGTGCAAAATTGCCATTTTAGCCTATGAGAGGCCTCCTAGAACCTGTCCTAGAAAATTGAAGGATTTTGCGCAAAATCCTTCAAATAGTTTTGATTAGAATGATCAATTCAAACAATTTTTATTCGATTGAAAAAGCCGTTTTAAAAAAATTTGACTGTCTAATTTCAACGGTATGGTAACAAGCAGGTTTGGCTCTGGTTGTTTTTGGCACTGAAGACTAAAGCTCCCCATAGAAGCAACGATCTTTCCCTGCTGAACGACCGATCTTAGGGAAGTCTGACCAATCTGTCAAATTATCGTGCGGTTAGTGGGATACAAACTATCGTACATCTTACGATTTTTCGTCTGACATTGGTCTGAAGATTGATCAGCCAGGTTAGAAAATCTTTATCGGTCCCCATGCAATCTACCTATGTTTGCAGGTCAAGCAGGCAGAAATCCTTCAGTTTTGCTGGCAATATCGCCTGAAATGGTCTTTTTAGTTGATGGACACATCGGACATTTAAACGATCGTTTTGAGACAATCGTGGTCTCACGATAACCATTGGATCTTTCAAAAATCTTTACGTATATGGCCAGCTTAAGGGGCAGATTTACTAAGGGTCAAATTTCAACGTTTTTTCACTTCGAAATTTGACCCTTAGTAAATCTGCCCCATTGTCTTCAGTTCACTTTGGAAAAATAAAGGTTAAATAAAGGTTAAAGAGGTGTTCACCTTTAAGTTAAATTTTAGTATATTATAGAATGGCCTATTCTCAATAACATTTTTAAATTAACTGTCATTGTTTATTTTTTATAGTTTCTAAATTATCTGCCGTTTTCTGACTCTTTCCAGCTTTCAAATGGGGGGACACTAAGACTAAATGAATGGTTATTGTTGTTTTTTATTTCTCATCTTTCTATTCAGTCCCTCTCCTGTTCATATTCCAGTCTCTTATTCAAATCAATGCATGGTTGCTAGGGTAATCTGGATCCTATCCACCAGATTGCTGAAACGGCAAAGTGGAGAGCTGAATGACTCAAAAAGTACAAATAATGAAAAACAATTGCAAATTGTCTCAAAATATCACTCTCTACTAGTGATGTGTGGGTCGGGTTTTCCACAACCCGTACCTGCCCAATACCCACCCTCCCTCCACCCATGCCTGCCCACACTCACCATCATCCCTACCTTTTATAGACCCGTACTGACCCACCCCACCGATGACATCACAAAAGAGGTGTGGACGATCAGGTGCACATCTACAGGCTCGGATTTGTGGCCACAAGGGCCCAGGCCTAGGGTGGCAGGAAATCAGGGGCATTATGCCACCCAGCCACACCCGTTAGTTGCACATTCACGATAAGCACAGCCAGTGACGTGATTGGGGAAGGGAGAGACTGATCGGGAAGGGATGTGAACATGGGAAGGGGGATGTGGACCCGGTGGGGGATGTAGACGAGGAAGGGGGATGCAGATGGGAAAGGGGGATGCAGATGAGTAATGGGGGATGCGGACAGGGAAGGGGGATGTGGAAGGGGAGGGGGCGATGCGCGAGCGATGAGAAGAGACGTCCTAGGGGCGCCCCATTATAAATCCGGGTCTGCGCTAAAAAAAATGTCAGAAGCCAGCATTGTAAGGTTGCAGAAAGGATGTGTGAGGTCGGCCTGAACCCGCCCGACCTGAAGGTATTGGACCGGCCTGCACATCATTACTCTCTACATCATACTAAAGGTTAACTTAACAGTGAACAACACCTTTAAGATACAAAAACGGGGAAAGCTGCAGTTATTAAAGAGAATAAGGCTAGAAATGCTGTATTTTGTATACTAAACCTAAACATGAACTTACTGCACCACAAGTCTAATCAAACAAATGATTTATGCTTTCAAAGTTGGCCACAGGGGGCTGTCATCTTGTAACTTTGTTATACATCTTTGCAAGACCAAGACTGTGCACATGCTTAGTGTGATCTGGGCTGCTTAGGGATCGTCATAAATTATCAAATTGTCAAATACAAGTCAAATAATATCTGCCAGAAGCCGATACAGCAAGTCTGATTAATAATCAGAATATACAGACTGCACTGGGTCCTGTGTTGTCATGTAATCTAATGTGGATTTTATAGTTCTTGTATTGTTTAATACAAACTTTCTCCAACTCTGCAGAACCAGTGGCTGCAGCAAAATAATCCTCCAAATAGAATCCTAGTTTATCTTTTTAAATCTGGCTCCATGATCTTTGTCCCTGCAGCTAGAGTTAGAAACATTAAAGGGGATGTAAAGACAAAAATAAAATCCAATACAAATCTCTACACAGACACCAACTGCTCTAAAGGGGGGCCAAACAAAGCTGCTTGAGTTTTGCATGGCTAGGAATTAAGGTGGGGGCTCCCCCTGCTGTTCATAAGTATGGTTGTTTCCCTGCCCAGTTAGGGACCGTCTGACAATTCCTATCCACAGCAGTAAAAGAAGGCAGAATTTCACTGCATACAGCCAGGTTTCTTATAAAAACGGTACACATTTTTAAAGGAGAAGGAAAGGCAAAAATAAAAAACCTACTTCCCTGTAATCTACTCCCCAAGACTGACCAGATCACTATGTTTGTAACTCACATGTTAGTCCTATCGCGTAGAATTCATCTCCTTCTTCTGCTTGCATAATCACACATGCAGGCGCCATGTTAGTAAAGGTAGCGTAGGCTTCCTTTTCTTCTTTTTCCTCAGTGCACATGCGCAAAACCATGCCGTCCGAACTGTAATTAAAAAAAACATCATGTGTGTCTCCTTAGCTCCCAGACACTGCAAATCTGATTGGCTGGGGGGGGCGTGGCCGCGTAAGATTCAATGATGACGCGCACATCCATATTTGCATGCGCGCATCATTAAGGCAGCTCCCAGTACATGCGCATAAAATCTAAATTATACCTAATGCGTCTCAAGGCTGCCTCTGGCAGCAGGGAGGAAGAACCTGAAAAAAAAAAGTGACGTCACCCGAGTCACACGCTGCAGTGTTCAGACAGCATAGCAGCTTCTACATGAGAGACATGGGATTTGATTTTTTTACCTTTCCTTGTCCTTTAAACAGCACCATCTGCTCAGATTGTATTCTATTGAATTCACAACACATTGATTTAATTTTCAACCTGCTCTGTTATTTCAGCTCTCTTACAGTAAATACACACTATGAATGTAATATTTGCACAGTGAAATAAAGCTAAAATACGTCAAGTTCAACCTTACCATGTCAATTTCACTCTGAAAGTGCATATAAATAATGTAGCTTTTATTAATAACTCAAGCCTTGAAAAATACATTTATCAAACGTTATAGAGTCAGAGAGAGCATATACTGGGGAAAATATTTGTATTTTTTTATAATGTGCACACAGTTATATACAACATTCTTTATTTAGCATCTAACAAATAACTTAATGATAATTGTGACGTTGTAGCTGGTAGCTAAATACGTTTATTGTCCCTGGGCTTCTATAATAAATGGGCATTTGAATGGGTACTAGGATAACTAGTCAACTAGGATAATCCTTATGTTGTTTTAGGATATTCAGGGTAAATGTAAATAGCTGTAAGACTTTATTTGTCCTTATCCTGGTTTGGAATGTTAGGCATGTACTTATAAACAGGAACAGTGGTGTCACAAACAGTGATGGATAAAAATTCCAAAGTCAAAAGGCTTTTTTTTACTGAAACACAGCAAAATATTTTGATCAGCCCTAGAAACTGATTAGAGGTGCAAGGGGTACAAATGCATGATGGGAGAGCCTTCCAATTGGATCATTGCCCTGGCCCCACAAGTTCTTTAGAGCTGTTGTGTTGAATACTTATATATTTAAACCTATTGGTTAATCACTACACAATAAAGGAACTTGAGGGGCTCCAGACTGACACATTTACCGAATTCGTTTTTGCAAAGATGTTTGACTCGTTTGGTAAAATACATTCCAGTATAAGTATTGTAGAAATCATTGATAGTTAGATAGATAGTTAGACAGATAGATAGAGAGAGAGACAGAGAGAGAGAGAGACAGATAGAGAGAGATAGATACAGACAGACAGAAGGACAGACAGACAGACAGACAGACAGACAGACAATGGATAGATAATAGATGCATAGAAAAATAGGTAGTTATAACGATAGATAAATAGATAGTAGATAGATACAGAAATAATTATGATGATGATGATGATTGCTCGATAGATAGACAGACAGATACATAGCTAGATAGACAGACAGACAGATACATAGATAGACAGACAGACAGACAGACAGACAGATATGATGATTGTGACAGATAGCTATAGATATAGAGATAGAAAGAGGAGATAGGATAGATAGACAGACAGATATATGTATAGATAGACAGACAGTCATATACATATGTAAACAGGTAGAACAGACAGAAAAGATAGAACAGAAAGACAGGTAGACAGTTATAGACCAGGGGTGTCCAACCTTGTGGCTTCCCCGGGTCACATTAGAAAAAGAATAATTGCCTGGGACCACACATAAAATACACACTTTTTATTTGTAAAAGTAAAGAAAATGCACAGAAAAGAACTACAATACCAGTTGGATAACCAGATGGAGCTATACACTGGAATATGGGACACCTGGATATTAAATAGACTTATTATTACTACTAACTGGGCAATGGGCAGTTTTCCACCTCCTGCCTCCTCCTTTGCAATATGAAGTTTATAAGGGAATCAAGCATTTTAAGCTGGGCCACATTTATATCCATCCTGGGCCGCAGGTTGGACACCCATGATATAAACAGACAGACAGATAGAAAGATACTTAGAAGATAGATTGATAGAGATTTATAGATGGTATAATATATATATATATATATATATATATATATATATATATATATATGGTAAAATGCCTTACCCGTTAAACAAAACAGCCATTGTTTGTCCATATATTGCAATATATTTAAGCTGGCCAACTACGTCAAAGTCATCCCATATCTGGCCAGTCCTACTCTCAAATTGCATCTGATTAATTAAGAATTCTATTGCTTCATTATATATTTTACAAAGGGACTAAGTTTTACCTGCAACTTACTTGCTGCTTTCAAAGTAAAACTCCCAAACTTGGTTGCCCTTTTATTAGCCACCATAGAAAATGGATAGATAGATAAATTGTGAGATGTCAGATAAATCTATGATTGATAGAATAGCAAGATAGAGCGAGGTAAATAGACAGGCAGATAAATAGGTAGTGAGATAGAGAAATAGACCGGTGGATAGATAAATGATAAATAGATAGATATAAAAATAGATAGAGAAATAGATAGAGAGAGATAGATAAAGTTATGGCACATTTTTCTCCTTCCTGAAAATCACTGACACTTTTTCAGAAAAATACTTTTGCCTTTTTTTCTTTAATAAACTTTGTTCCGAATCACAGTGGATTTATTAAACTCTTTCACCTTCCTTCCCTTCTTTTACTGTTTAAAAATAAATTGTGTGTCACATTATTGCAGTTTTATTAAAAAACAAACGGCGCCGCTACCAAATAAATTCCGAGCTTCAGAGCGCCGGCAAATAAATTATTGATAAAAGGGCCCATTGTGGGCTGTTTGGGTAGAAAAGCATTTTCTTTCCGCAGCCGGCGCAGTAAGTGAAAAAGGTAATTAAAGTAATTTGAAATCAAATCTTATGCCAGAGCAATTGTTATGCGCCGTTCCTCTGTCATCAGTGAAAGTCCTGGCATTTCATAAAATAAAAATCTTAACTGTGCTAAAGAGACACAATTTTTTTTTTAATGACATTTAAAGGTGCTTTCAGAATTTAAATATTTTGATGCTCCAATAGAATGTTTCCTTCTAGGTAGAAAATAAAAGAGGTCTCTATTGCTCAACTGTTTGTGTGCTGCACTCAGTGTAGGACGATGTTCATAGCTCCAATATACACAGTCAACGCTTCCTCTACCCCCCATCCTCACCAAGACCTTCCTCCCTCCCTCCTCCCCCAGCCTATGCGATACCCTGGGCAAATGCCCCATAGTCCACACTTACCCCTCTGTGCAGATTCAAGCATAGGACTACATGGGCGCCATCTTCAGCTGCTTTGGTAATATTCAGAATGAGACTGGAGCTTCTGGCGCATGCGCAGTTGTTTTGAAGCAGAAGATTGACCCAACTGCACATGTGCCAAAACGCCAGTCTCATTCCAAGATTACCGAAGTGGCTGAAGATGGCGCCTGTGAAGTCCAACGCCTGAATCTACACAGAGGGGTAAATATGGTTATCACTTAGGCTGGGGGGAGGAGGGAGGGGGGTCTTGGCGTGGATGGGGGGTAGGGGTTTTTAAATGCTTTTAAAAGGAACTCTGTGTATAATCAGTTGGGTAAGGGGACCCCAGTTTGGGCGAGAGAGTATCCTCTTTTCTGCTGTAAATCAAAGCCTGAGCACCCACTTATAATGATAACTTTTTATGTACAGGAATAAACTGGGCTGGCGGGAACGTGGGAAAAAACCTGTTGGGCCCCGGCCAGGCCCGGATTGGCAATCTGTGGGTTAGGGCAAATGCCAGAGGGGCTGCTATAAGGTGCCATAGAAAGTCAGTGTTTAGTGGGCTGGTGGGGACTGTTTGGGCCTCTATGTGGGCTGATTGGGCCTCTGTGTACCTGAAATGCCAGGGCCTATTTTGATTCTCAGTCCAGTCCTGGCCCCGGCCCAGACCCACTATCCCTATCTGCCGGCCCCTGATGTGCGGCGCTGCAGCGTTCATTCATGCAGAAATTCCAATTAATGTTTGTTGAACTGGCACTAGCAGCTAGAGGTTAGGCAACAAAAGAAAAATAGATAATAAATCCAATATAGTGTAGTATTTTTCAACAATACTAGTACACCGCTTAGTGAAAGTTAAATATTAATGATGTGCTCTTTTTTGTATGTTTCACTTCATTCGCATATAGTGCCTCTTCTTTCCATACAATGGTGGAGAGTATAGTGGGGTACTCACAAACGTTTAAGAGCATACAAGCATAATCTCATTGGTATCTTCATGCAGCCTCAATCTCCACCTGGCTATAAAAACGCGCTGACATAGTGAGAAACCATAGATAATTTATTTGCTAAAAGACACTTAAAATCACACTCACAATGTTATAGTGAAAGATCGCATATAAAGTATGTCACCACTTTGTCGCTCTCCGGGTAAAACAGGCAGCTGCTGTGATGTACTAACCGGCGTTTCAGCTGCCGCGTGTTCCCTGGGGAGCCTGTGTGTGACGTCACTGCCTGACGCGTTTCGTCTCCCGACTTCCTCAAGGGCTTCAAACTTACAATTGCGCATGTCACCACTACATGAGGAACTGTATTAAAGGGTCACAGCATTAGGAAGGTTGAGAACCACTGGTTTATAGAGATTGCTGCACTGACTTTGACCTCCCTCCCCCCCATCCACATGTCGTCATGATCACTCCTCTCACCTGGGCCCTAATCCACTCCCTACCAACCCATACAGTCCTACAGCTTTAGAAATAGGATTCTGCTGTTTATATAATCACTAAGCCACATCAATATATATAACCATATAATACATAGTAGATGTATAGTAGTTATATAATAGTTATATATAAAATGTATAATAAATATTCAGATTAGTGATGGGCGAATCTGTGGCGTTTCGCTTCGCCGAAAAATTCGAAAATTTTCAGGGAAATTCGGGAAATGGTGAAAAAATTTTCGATGAGTCGCGCTGATGTTTTGTCGCGCACCCAAGTTGACGCACGCTTATTTTGACCCACGTCAGAAGTTTTGACGCACAGTGCAATGTAATAAAACTGCCATGTGAAATGCATACCCCCAACGGTCCCTTTTTTTGGAGGGACATTCCCTCCTTTGACAGCGCAACCTGCAGTCCCTCATTTCATTTGTATTGGAAAGTCCCTCTTTTCTCTGCACGGAATAGCCAGAAAAAGAAACAAAGTTTCTAACTTAATTGGCTTTTGGCAGAGAGCCTAGAAAAACAGCTAACAGGTGCAAAAAAGATGCTTTTTAACAATTTTGATATAATAAAATAAGTAATTGATTGTATTTGTAACAGTTTAGATAAGGAGATATATTTTCAAACTTTCATAACCTGCCAAATTTGGTAAAACAAGCATGTTAATTAGTGGGTGTGACCACAAAAATGGGTGTGGTCAAAATGTTGCAGTGCTATGTATGGGGAAAAAAATTCTGTCCCTCTTTTTACTTCCAAAATGTTGGGAGGTATGGAAATGTGAAAAAAATTGTAAAAAATGGCATCTTTTGCTTTGTGTGTGAATGTGCTGAATAGCATTGGAGTCAATGAGAAGAGCAATTTACACGCGTTTCACTTAGTATACACACATGCCCTGCGTTGTTACTGGACTCTTATCTTTTCAAAAGAAAAAAAGGCCTCCCATTTTGCCAGCTTCTTAAAAACATCTGTGATTATTATTTAAAATAGTGAAAAATTAAAAAGGCATATTTTAATATATATTCATTTATTTTGAAAAATATTTTTCACTGCACAGATTGTGCTGTTTTGAAGTGAAGCAGCGAACTCAACGCGCGACGAACTCGACACGCGACGAACTCGACACACAACAAAACGAGACAAAACACGCAGCTAATTTTTGTGAGCGTATCGCCAAAACTTTCGCCATCGGCGAATGTCAAAAATTCGCCGCAAATTTATTCACCCCTCACTAATGCAGATATAAAAACACATCCATAGATACACAGTTAATCATTACATAATAAAAATGCTCTTAAATTAATATCTATGTTGAGCCCTTTTGGTGTAAAGGTTTCTAAATTGTATATCCACCTACTTTCACATTGTAAGGTGACCTTTACCAGATCTCCACCCCTCCAATTATTTTTAACCTCCTCTATACCCCAATATGTTAGGCATGCAGGATTTTTTCCATGATTTTCTTCATGCACACAGAGCCCCCGGAAGATTGGAACCCGGTGGGCCCCCAATGCAGAGTTGTGCCAGGTCTCGGCGCCAGCTGGGTGTGCGCATGCGTGAAGTGCAGCCGCCGTGTGTACGTGCGAATCACCGTGCGCATGCAAGAAGAAGGGAAGTCTGATGCCTGAATATGTATGGAGGGGTAAGTATGAACTTAGGGTTATTTGACGGGGTAACACTTATGCTGGGGGGGGAGGAGGGAGGGGGATGTTGGTTGGTATGGGGGTAGGAGTTTTTTTTAAATGTAGGGTTGAATTCTCCTTTAAGCCTTTCTGGTCCTTTACAATAACAGGTCCAGCTTCGGACGGGGGGGGGGGGGGGGGGGGTGCCTGGGCCCACAGGGCTGCAGCAACAGGGGCCACACATCCCACTGGGCCTACCTCTCTGCCAATGGGTCTGGGCCAGCAGGGCCCACCATGTTTTTTCCTGGTGTCCCAGCGTGGCCCAGTATAGCCCTGATCAGGTCTTTCACCTGCTGTCTGTAATTTCCACCAAAACCTAACTTACCCATTGAAATGCACACTCCCGGAGCTCTTTAAAAGCACAGGAGCTCTACTTTTGAACTGCAACACTCACTGTGACCAAACTCAGGAGCTCAGCTTCTCTACACTGTGACCAGTACATCTCCCTGAGGTGCGTGCCCATAGTGGAACTGTATCTTCTGATACAATCACAGGCGCTTGACTCATTTGCTGCTTCAAGTCAAATCAGCAATATGACTATCTTTATGCCTTGACTGTTAGGATAAGCTGATCAGGACACTTAAAAAAAAATACATGTTCTTTTTTTTTTTTTTTGCATTACAGGAATTGTATGTAGAATAGGACTGAAAACAGGCAAAATTTCAATTATTTTTCTTTTCTCTGATGTTAGCTCCTTTTCTACCAGTAGATGGTGCCAGTTAATGTCACAACTTGAAATGCAGAAGAGGAATATAAGCCAGCAGTATATTAAACCACCCAGATGTAAGCGCAAATCTCATGCAGATATGTAAGTAATGTCAGACAATAGGAGAGAAATGATGATAATTACTCTTATTACAGCATGATTCAGTTTATTTGTTATAGCAAATCCTCTGCCGGAAACCAGAGGACCATGTTCCAGATGTTCTGCTCTGTGTTGTGTGGATGTTTTGTGGATGTTGTTAGATACGAGTATTTTAAATATCATTACATGCCGTCTAAATAACAATGATTAGGTATTACTGATGAAGCACAATTCATTACGAGTGCTCAGTAAAGTCAGCATGGAGGGGGGTCGTTGACGAAGGTCCAGCTCCATTTTTTGCACCAGGGTCAGTGGTCCCCTAGTTATTCCACTGCATCTGCATGAGTTTGCATATTGCCCAACTGTTCTGTTTTTCAGCTCAGCCCGGAGTCTTATTGAAATGTCTCGAGTTACTCTTTGATCTCCTGCACTGATGACAGAAATAGATACAATGTTTCTGAAACTTATTTAAATAAGGGGCTTTTGGTAGAGAGCCCAGAATACTCTGCACCTGCACTTAGATACAGTTGTAACTATTTAAGATGAGCAGGTCTCTTGGAAGAATTGAGACTCACAGCTTAAAGGGCAATTCAACTTCATTCGCAAAACTGTGATAACACATAAAAACATGGTCCTAAACCCCACAGAAATGTGTTGAAACTTTCCATAACGTAAACAAATGACAGTTATGAGTATAAGTGGGTGCTCAGACTTTGCTTTACAGCAGAAAAGTGAATACTCTCACACCCAAACTTGGCTCCCCTTACCCAACTGATTATACACAAGCGTTCTGCCAAAAACTTCTGAGGTTTTGAAAAATGATGCACATCAGGGAGATTAGTTTCCTGGTGACTAATCTACGTTTCTTTGGGGCGTCTAATCTCCCTGAATTGCTTGCCCGTGTCTCGCGCACGCTAAACTGGAAGTCGCCTGCGCCTATTCACACGCAGTGCTGCGTTTTTCTAAGTCGCTCAAGACTGCCTAACGAGGCAACCTTGAGCGACTTTGGAAAACGCAGCGCCGCATGTGAATAGGTGGAGGCGATTCCTCATTGAAGCAGCTGGAAGGCAGGGGGGAGTGGTGCGGGGAGATAGTCGTGAGGCAATTAGTCGCCAGGTGACAAATCTTCTCATCTGGACTAGCCCTAAATATAAGAACACATTCCCAACCGGGCTCATTTATAACTGTGATGAAATGGAGAGAAATGGAGAAAAAATGTAAATTGGGGTTGGTTTGACCTGTGACCCTTCAGTTGTTGAATGAAAACTTCCAGCACTGTGCTTGTTGGGCATATGGTGGTTATTTTCCTTGAACAATTATACCATTCACATACCAGACACCATTCTTATCTTGTATCAAGGACCACCAGCTTTTGACATTAGTAAACTGGACCCACTATTTGCATATTCAACCAGGGCCGTATTTTTATTATAAGGGCCAGTGCCTAGGGCAGCAGGTTTTGGGGGGCAGCCTTTGGGTGCCTATAGTTGATTTTTTAAATTTAAAAATAGATTGTGCAGTAACTTCCATAGGAAATCCGGTGGCAGCGCCGGGGGGGGCGGGGTGAGGGGCAGGGTTGCCACTTTTCGTGTGGCTGATCCCGGACGGGGGGGGGGGGGGGGGGGGGGCAGTGACGTCAGTGGGCGGGCCCATGATGTCAGTTGGCGGGGCTATGATGAAGCGATCGCCAATTGGCTGATCGCTGTGTCAATCAAGCTAATCCCGCCTGGTTTGGAAAACCGGGCAGGAAGTATTGACCCGGGCAGCCCTTCAAAATACCGGGATGTCCGGGTCAAAACCGGACAGGTGGCAACCCTAGGCAGAGGGCCGGCTTTTTGCAGAGGTGATGTCACTTCCGGTGAAGTCACACGCCGTGCATCGGGCGTATTTAGGCCTAGGGCAGCATTGGACCTAAATACAATTCTGTATTTAGCCCCATTGCACCCTTGGGGGAAAGGATCAATATTCAATACCTAGCATGCGTGTGTGCTGAGGGAGGTATGGGGTGTGTTACACTTAACAAAGGCCCTCTTTAGCCTGCTAAAGTCCTGACACACATTCCTATGAAATGTCAAGTAGCAGTATCTGATAGGAACTAATAAGATGCCAAAACAGGTATCCAGGAACCCGCTGTCCAGAAAACTCTGAATTATGGAAAGGTAATTTCCCATAGGCTCTATTTTAAAAAAAGTCCTAATTTTTGAGGATTTTTCCTTTTTCTCTGTAATAATAAAACAGCACCATGTAATTGATTCAAACTAAGATATAATTAATCCTTATTGGAAGCAGACAAAACAATCCTGTTGTGTTTATTTCATGTTTAAATCATTTCTTTTAGTAGACTAAGGGGAGAATGGCAAATTTGATTTTGAATTTTAAGGGATTTTAACCACCAATTCAAATCCAAGCTTTATCCTCCCCGTAAAGCAGAAACAAACCTATATTAGACAAAACCCCTCCCACCTCTCCTGGGTACACCCGCTCCCTCCTCCCACCCAGCCTACCTGCTCCACCCCCCCAGCAAATGCCCCTAATTTTTTACTTGCCCCTCAGTGCAGATTCGGGCCACAAAAGTTTGCGGACGCCATCTTCTTTTTCTGAAGTTTCAGCACATGCCAAACCACTGTGCACGCTCCAAAAAATTTTCAGAAACTTCCGTGACTTTCGACGCATGCGCAGTTGTTCGGGACTAGAAATTTACTACAACTGCACATGTGCCGAAAACACTAGTCCAATTCTGAAAAAGACAAAAAAAAAGAAGATGGTGCCTGTGAACTCCTGTGGCCCAAATCTGCACAGAGGAGTAAGTAAAAATTAGGGGCATTTGCCGGGGGGGGGGCAGGTAGGCTGGGGGGAGGAGGGAGAGGGGGCAGGATGGCTGCCAAGTTCATGTAGAAATCAAAGGCACAAAGGCAGAGGTCCACTGACCTATTTGAAGAAGTTAATAGCTTTCCTGACATTCAAGTTTTTTTCGGAGAAAAACCTGATTCTAATTCTCATTTGAATTTTAAATGTTTTTTCATAAATAAGGTACCATTTGAGTTTTGAGTACATTTGAGTGTATTAAAGTAAAAAAACTCCCATATACAGGTATGGGACCTGTTATCCAGAATGCTTGGGACCTGGAGCTTTCCAGATACTTTCTGTAATTTAGATCTTCTCACCTTAAGTCTACTAGAAAATCATGTAAACATTAAATAAACCCAATAGGCTGGTTTTGCTTCCAATAGGGATTAATATTATCTTAGTTGAGATCAAGTACAATCATTTTTTTAAAATTGGATTATTTGGATAAAATGGAGACTATGGGAGGCATTCTGGATAACGGGTTTCTGTATAACTAAAGGATCCCACACCTGTACTCTAAAATTCAACCTTTGATAAATAACCCCCTTCAAGCTATGGAGATCCAAATTACAGAAATACCCCCTTAACCAGATAACCCAGGTCCTGAGCATTCTGGAGAACAAGTCAAATACCTGTATTTTTTTTTTTTTTTTTGTATTGTATTTTTTTATTGAAATAAAGAACATCACAGTTATTACAAGTTACATAAAACACGTTTTCAAAATCAGTGCCGATGTTCTGTGCATACGTCCCAACATAATATACTCTATAATGATTATTCATTGAGGGTGTGTGTGGGATTCGCCTGGGGCATGTATGGGAGGGGGGAGAGAGAGGAGAGGTCCAAGTACTAACTGGAGTACAGAAAGTGTAGAAGAAGATGGGTGAGAAGTGAGTGAGAAGTGGGGGTTGGTGGAGGGATGAGAGAGAAGGGAAGGAGAAAAAAAAAATTTAAATTTAAATAATAAATAAATAAATATATATATTATATAATACATAGGTATGAGGAAAGTCCCTTCTAGCTGTAGGGGTGGTGGATTAGGAGATTTGGGTATAAGCTTTGTAGCTGTCTGTTTCTCTAAAGGATAGCCATCCTCCCCATGTGGTCATAAAGTTTTTGTTTTGGTCTTCTGTGTTTGCCGAGAGTTCCTCGAAGACATATAGCTCTTCAATTTTAGCAAACCATTCTTTCACTGTTGGAACCTGTCTGGATTTCCAGTGCAGGGGAATAATATATTTTGCTGCAGTGAGAAGAAATGGTTCAATGGAATGCTTAAATTCTGAGAGAGGCTTCTCCATGTGGAACAACAGGTAGTAGGCAGGCTGTCTGTCAAGGGCGCAGTTTAAAATTTCTTCAGATATGTTAATTATGTGATCCCAGTATGATTTTAGCATGGGGCAATCCCAGAAAATGTGTAGCATTGTGCCTTTTTCTTTAAGGCATCGCCAACATAGGTCTGAGGTTTGTTGATAGAAGTTTCTCAGTTTTACTGGAGTCCTATACCAGTTGGTGAGGATTTTATAGTTTAGTTGTTGTAGTCTGTTGCATCTTATGCTGTAAAGGAGTTTTAATACAAGTCTGTCAATCTGTTCCTCTGTCAGTTCAATATCTAGCTCCTTATTCCATGTTTGGATATAGTGTAGGTTGAATAAATCTGACGCTTTTTGGAGGCATTTATATATCATTGTTATGTTATGTTTAGGTGGATCTATTAGTGTGCAATATTTTTCGAAGGTTGTTAGAGGACGGGCTAATTTTGCTTTGCCCCCTAAGGCATGGTAGTAGTGTGCAATTTGTTTAAATTTTAGATGGTCTAAAGCCGTAAAAGGCTTGATACTATGTAGTTTTTGTTTGTTGATGAGTTCTCCTTTTTCTATAAAGTGTATAAGTTGCAGGTTCCCTTGTATCTGCCAGTGTTGAAAGTAACCTGGTTCAAGGCTCACTGGCAGGGCCGGGTTGTTTAGGAGTGGTACGAGAGGGGATGGGTGTTTAGTGAGATGGTGTGTTGTTTTCAGTTTATCCCAGACTTTTAGTGTGTGTGTGATTGTTGGGTGGTCTTTGTATAGGAGTCTTCTGTGAACTTATCTATCCACGGTAGATGTATTAAATAAGTACTGGTGTCTTGCTGTTCTATTTTGACCCATATTTTGTCCTCTATATGATGTGACCAGTCTATAATACGGTTTAGTATTGCAGCTTGGTGGTAGTGAATTAAATTTGGTAGGCCAGTGCCCCCCTTCTGTCGTGACCTGCATAGAATTTTCCAGTTTAGTCGTGGTTTCTTACCTAGCCATATGAATTTGGTGAGTAGGGCGCGTATATTTTTTTTATGAGTCTGGTATAGGCATGGGTATTGCTTGAAAAATATATAGTAGTCGTGGGAGTATATTCATTTTTACAGCATTGATTCGTCCAAACCATGAGATAGGGTTAGAGTCCCAATTGTGCAAGTCCTTTCTTAGCTTATTGAGAAAATCTTTTAAGTTTATGTCAATCCAGTCTGTGTAGTCTTTGGATATTTTAATCCCTAGGTATGTAAATGTGCTGTGTGTCCAGGTATAAGGGAAGTGTGTTTGGATTGTGGTTATTGTATCTGAGGGCACTGATATATTGAGAGCTATTGATTTATTTTTGTTAACTTTAAAATTACTAAGTTCCCCGAAATACCTGTATTTTCACCATTAAAAAAATATAATGTAAAGAACCTGTACTAAATGGAAAAATGCTTTCAGTACAAGAAGCATATTGTAACATTAGTTACCCTTTGCTGGTCACAACTTCAGTTTATCTGGCTAATTACATACACAGCGGAAGGGTTCCCTATCTGGTCAGGGCAATGGGGGCTTATAAAGAATGCTAAATACCAGTGAAGTTTGTTCCAACAAATTTAACATTACAGGTATTGGATCCCTTATCCGGTAACCCGTCATCCAGAAAGCTCCGAATTACAGAATGGTTGTCTCCCATTGTTCCCATTATACTGTAATGAAATAATCCAAATTTTTAAAAATGATTTCCTTTTTCTCTATGATCCCAACTAAGATATGATTAATCCTTATTGGAAGAAAAAACAGCCTATTGGGTTTATTTAAAGGAAAACTGTACCCCGAAAATGAATTTTTGAGCAAGAGATAGTTTATATCAAATCAAGTATAAAAGTATCAAATCAAATATTAATATTCTGTAGTAATTGCACTAGCACATCTGGGGTTAATATGATGATTATTCAGTTTCTTTAGTATTCTTCTGGCAGGTCTAGAGTTAATATGCCCATTATCCATTTTACTTAGGGATTATATTGGCCCATCAGGGGTTAATATGGCACATCTGGAGCTAATATGCACAGTATCCATTTAGGGGTGTGGCCAAAAGGTGGGTGTGGTCAAACATTTTGCCCACCATTTGGATCTTTGCCCAAGCTCACCAAGGCTTAAAACAGCCCTCCATGCCTATGATAGGGACTTGCAAGTAACCAGGGGCAGCCCAGAATAATTTCTGCAGTTGGAGCAGGGAGGCTTAAATTAAAACCTTAATTAAAATAATAGGACACACTGTTTTACTACAATATATATATGCGTTGTTTTCGGCACGTCGTTTTCGGAGCGCGTTGCGTCGTTTTCGGAGCGTCTCGTCAAAAACGACGTGCGACTCGTTTTTCAAGTGAATTTTCACTATGCGAAATTTTGCTGGCGATTCGCGAATTTATTCGCCAGCGGCGAATCGCGGGAATTTGCCGCGAATTCGCCCCTGCCGAATAAATTCCCCCATCACTAGTCGCGGCACGTTTTTACACGACGCAACGTTTTTGCCGCACGTCGCGTTATTTTCGTTTTGTTGCGTCATTTTTGACGCGCGTCGCTTCGTTTTCGTCGTGACGCGTCAAAAACAACGTGCGACTCGTTTTTTTTTGGCGTATTTCCGCCAGGCAAAATTTCGCTGGCATTTCGCAAATTTATTCGCCAGCGGCAAATCGTGGGAATTCGTCCATCACTAGAATCTACTACTGCTGGAACAGCACTATTAACTGATGCAAACAAAACATGTTTTCCCATGACAGTAACCCCCTAAACATGGCCTGATAAATGTAATTTTGATGTTTTGTGTGTGCCCACCAGCCACCTCTTGCACAGTTTCGGGGTTCAACATTTTGCCCTTTATTCTGTGTGTGTGTTTTTTATTAGTCCCCTAGGTATTTCATGTTCCTTCCCTAATTCCCTTAGACAGCAGAGTAAGAATATGGGAAGCAGACCTTTGCCTTCTTTATTCATGGAATAGTTTGGGTAATTTCAATCACATTGTACATCCTTTTGAGGACAAGTTTAATAAAAAAATAAACACTGCTGCCCACAAGCAATCACTTGAAGTAGCTTTCTGTTTTTTATGTTTAATTTTAGAATAATTTGGTGAAATGAATTCAGTTGAGCTAACATGAATGGTCTATTCATCCAATGGGAAGGAATAATTACACAAGAGCATTATAGGTTAGTTTAAGCACCGCGCTTGCAGATCTAACACTCCCCACCTGAATTAGTAGCTCAAAAGATTTCACTCCGGGGGGTTTTGTGAAATATTATTATGTAACTGGCTTTCTTAAAGGAACAGTTCAGGGTAAAAATAAAAACTGGATAAATAGATAGGCTTTGCAAAATAAAAAATGTTTCTAATATAGTCAGTTAGCCAAAAATGTAATGTATAAAGGCTGGAGTGACTGGATGTCTAACATAATAGCCAGAACACTACTTCCTGCTTTTCAGCTCCCTAAATCGAAGTTAGCGACTTGAAGAGGGGCAACATGGGACATAACTGTTCAGTGAGTTTGCAATTGATCCTCATTAGTGATGGGCGAATCTATCCCGTTTCGCTTCGCCGTGAAATTCGTGGAATTGGCGAAAACAATTGCAAAATTCCTGAGAATTGGCCATTCTATTATTTTATAACTTAACTTAAAGTTTTCTTAAAGGTAGAGTTCTGCACCTGGTCAGGTACCCGCCGGTTACCCTCAAAAACCTGCGGTACTCTGCGGGTTGCAGGTAGAAGTTTCGGGAGCAGGTATCAACGCAGGTTAGCGGGTCTCTGGGTTTGTGGGTCGTGGGTCTGGTTACAGGTATTCACAATATCAAGTTTTACGCCTTTTTTTCTGATCACGCCTACTTCTAATGGTGTCACTTCTATTTCACAATGACAGCACTTCCTGTTTTACTCCTTTTTTTCTGATCACACCTACTTCTAAAGATGTCACTTCCAGTTTACAATCACAGCACTTCCTGTTTCTTGATGGTCAGCGGGTCGCGGATCGGGTTGGGGATAAGGTACTTGCGGATAGGGATGGGTAGTGGGTCCAAGCAGGCTGGGTATCGGGTCCAGTTTAACAAATTGGTTCTGAGCAGGACTCTACTTAAAGGAGAAGGAAAGGTTAAAACTAAGGGGCAGATTTACTAAATTCACATGAAGAATTTGAAGTTCGATCGAATTTTTTACAAATTTTGATTCGAATCTTCGAATATGCAAATTAGGTGATATTCGACCATCGAATATTCGAATAATTCGAATTTGATTTTATTCGAATATTCGACTATTCGATCGTCAAAGTACTTCGAATTTTATTCGACCACCTAGTTCGCCAGGTCCAAGCTGCCGAATTGGGGATCATTATTTTTGATTGAATAAACAAAATTTGATTGATCGATAAAATCGTTCGAATCGATCGGTTCAAACAATTAATCAATCACATTTTTTCTATTCGATTGTTCAATCGATCTAATTGTGGTAAAATCCTTCCAATTCGATATTTGAATTCGAAGGATTTTACTTCACATGGTTGAATTTCGAATTTTTTTAAATTCGAAATTCGACCAATAGTGATGGGCGAATCTCCCGCTTTTCGCTTCGCCGAAAAATTCGCGAATTTCCAGAGAAATTCGCGAATTGGCGAAAAAATTCGTGAAACGAGTCGCGCGTAGTTTTTGACGCACGTCGCGTCAAAAACAACACGCAACTCGTTTTTTTGGGGGAATTTTTCGGCGGTGAATTTTTGCTGCCGTTTCGCAAATTTATTCGCCAGCGAGAATTCGCCGCGAATTCGCCCCTGGCGAATAAATTCGCCCATCACTATCGTCCTATAGTAAATTTGCCCCTAAGTAAGCATTATCAGAAAGGTCTATATAAATACATCAGTAAACCCTCAAAATAATGCTGCTGAGTCCTCTGTCAAAAGAAACACAGCATTTCATTCCTTCTATTGTGTACACATGGGCTTCTGTATCAACTTCCTGCCTTCAGCTTAAATCTCCTTGCCCCGGGCATGAGCATGCTCAGTTTGCTCCTCCCCCACTCTGATGTAAGTGAGGAGGGAGAGACAGGCCAGGAGAGATGTCACACCAAGCTAATACAGCAGCTGCTATCATAAACAAACAGAGAGCTTCTAAAGCATTTTACTCAGGTATGGTAAAGCATTCTACAGAATTCTTGCTTGCACTATTGCAGCTAATCCATTGGCAATAAACTGCCTCTGTAGCTTTTCCTTCTCCTGCATTATATTTATCCATCACATAGGATAAATATAATGCAATCACCTATAAAGGACATTCACTTTTGCCTGATGCTCCCCTTTTCCATTAAAGGGTCTAGAAAGATGCATCTACAGTACAATATTGTATGTATGTTTGGCCCTGCGTCTTTGTTTGAAACAATTGATAAAATGTTTGCAATGTTCTGTGTCAGTTTTGCTCCCCCATTTCTGAAGAAGCCATTGTCGCTGGGGCCAATTTACATCATACGAATTTTTCTTGAAATCGGATATGCAAATTTGGCCTCTTCGATCATCGAATATTGAATAGATCGAATAGATCAAATGATCGCATATTCGATAATTCAATGATCGAAGGAATCAAAATTTTAAAGTTATTCGACTGCCTACTTTGCCAGATTGAACCTACCGAATTGTAATAGAAGCCTATGGGAAGCCCCCCATAGGCTTCTGAGACTAAGTCCTGTTGGAATACCATTCGTACGATCGTAGCGTTCGAATCGTACACATTTTTCGGACGTTCAAAGGAAATTTCACGATTTTTTTGTGAAATCGAACGATTTATCCGATTGTACAAATTCATCGAGAAATCGTATTGCGAGCAAAATGGTAGCCTAAAACAATTCGATAAGCACTCGGTGGTCGAATGCTTATCGAATTGAGAATTTGGTTGAGCTAATTATGGGGAATAATAGTAAATTTGCCCCGCTGTGTATTGATTCACACACTTTGATTATGTCCTTTTATATATTCCCACTGGACCTTCTAAACCGCCTGGATAGTTAGGAACCACAGAAACCACAGAAACCACATCAGGGCCTGTTTTCAAGAGCGAGAGCTCTAATTTCCAACATAAATAGCTCACGCTCACACAGTATAATTAGGAGCTGAAGCAGGTATATATATAAAGGAATCTCAGTGCATTAATATGGCAATTAAACAGAATTCCCTCAGTGAAAAACAGCCGTCAAATGAAGCGCCGGTTACAGCCATGTCCCCGTGCCAAAGTCAGCAAATCTGAAAAGTCACCTTGGCACATGTAGCAAATCCGTAAGGGATGAGAAAAGCCAAAGTCTGAACAAGATGTTCCATAAAGGAAGTTTGAAACAAAAAGCATGATTTCTGCCTTCTTTTTAACATACATCACCTCTGTACTCCTTCTTCTGTTCCACTAGCTGCACTTTATCACACGGCTGCCCCCCAGCTTTTATGCAACATCCACACTCGCCTTCTTCTGTTTGTCAGTGTCTCTGATCTCAGACCCACCTGTCTATGCACCACATGAACATATGGGACCTGTTATCCAGAATGCTCGGGACCTGGCGTTTTCTGGATAAGGGTTCTTTATAAAATTTGGATCTTTATACCTTATGGGGCAGATTTACTAAATTCACATGAATGATTCGAAATTCGATCAAACTTTCAAAAGGATTAAATTTTTCGAATGTTTTTGAAGACCACTTCAACCAGTGAATTTTGAAAATTCGATTAGAATAATTCGGATAAAAATCTATTTCAATATTCGACAGTCAAATAACTTCCCCTTTAAATTATTATTTCACTGCCTGGTTCGCCAGTTTCAACCTACCAAATTGGTTTTCTTTATTTTTGATCAAATAAAAACATTCGATCGAATGGTTAAAATCATTCTAATCGTTCGATTCGAATGATTTTATCAATCGGTAGAATATTTTCTATTTGATCCTTCAACCATTCGAATTGCGGTAAAATCGAATATCGAATTCAAAGGATTTTAATTCCAATACAATTCCCATGGTCGAAATGTTTTTTTTAACCCTCGAATTCGACCCTTAGTAAATCTGCCCCCCTTATGTCTACTAAGAAATTATTTAAACGTAAAATAAACCCAATAGGATTGAATTTCCTCCAATAAAGATTAATTATATCTTAGTTGAGATCAAGTACAAGCTACTGTTTTATTATTACAGAGAAAAAAAATAGATTTGTAAAAATTTTTATTATTTAAAGGGAAACTGTCACGGGAAAACATGTTTTTTTTAAAATGCATCAGTTAATAGTGCTGCTCCAGTAGACTTCTGCACTGAAATCTATTTCTTAAAAGAGCAAACAAATTTTTTTATATTCAGTTTTGAAATCTGACATGGGGCTAGACATTTTGTCAATTCCCCAGCTGCCCCAGTCATGTGACTTGTGTCAGCACTTTAGGAGGGAACTTCTTTCTGGCAGGCTGCTTTTCCTTCTCAATGTAACTGAATAGTACACAGTGGGACATGGGTTTTACTATTGAGTGTTGTTCTTAGATCTACCAGGCAGCTGTTATCTTGTGTTAGAGAGCTGTTATCTGGTTACTTTCTCATTGTTCTTTTGTTAGGCTGCTGGGTGGGGGAAAGAGAGGGGGTGATATCACTCCAACTTGCAGTACAGCAGTAAAGAGTGATTGAAGTTTATCAGAGCACAAGTCACATGACTTGGGGCAGCTGGGAAATTGACAATATATCTAGCCTCGTGTCAGATTTCAAAATGAAATATAAAACAATCTGTTTTTTCTTTTGAGAAATGCATTTCAATGCAGAATTCTGCTGGAGCAGCACTATTAACTGATGCATTTTGGAAAAAAAAAAGTATCCCTTTAATTAAAGTGGACTGTATGGGAGACGGCCTTCCCGTAATTCAGACCTTTCTGGATAACGGATCCCATACCTGTATATGTTCAAAAACAACCGATACAGCCTTTCTCTTTCTTTACAGGAACCACATGCTGAACATATTTCATTCATTCAAATGTATTCTCCTCGGAACTCTTGTTCTACAGATATTTCTGTGTTCAATTATACAAATCCCTATAGTTCTGTGTTCTGCTCTAGATTTCTGTGCTTTGCATGTGCACTTCTTTGTTACACTGACTCATATAAAATATGTTATGTATTCAGTGTTGGACTGGGCCGGCGGGACACCGTGGAAAACCGGACCCGGCCCTCTTGGGCCCACACCAACCCACTCCCCCTCCCCTGATCTTCGGGCCCCCCACCCATGATCTCTGGGCCCACAATCTCCAACCCCCCTAGATAAAAGAAATTGCGCCTCAGCAGCACATTCGCTAAGGTGTTCACGCATGCACATACACGCAGCACGTCACCGCTTGCGTTTGTGCATGCGTGCTGGCATGTGCGCCGCTGTTTGTGCATGCGTATGGGGGGCCCTGGAGGTTAGTAATTCGGTGGGCCCCCCATCGCCAGTCCGACCCTGTATGTATTGGACACTAAACTAAACCTAACAATCAGATGACCTGTACAGGCTGCAGCATTTTCCTGTTTCCAGAATTCTTTTTGCAGTCCCTGCTTCAAGGGGGTACAAGAAATGCTGTGTATTTCACTTAATTTCATTGTAAGTTGGGCCATAACCACAGAATTAAGGGAGAGAAGCCATGGCCAAAGTGTGCAGCATATTTTCTTCCAAGAACAATTGTGACAATCAAAATCAATTAAATTGGCCCTGTTATCCGGAATGCTTGGGACCTGGGGTTTTCTGGATAAGGGATCTTTCCATAAATTGGGTTTTCAAGACTTCCATCCACTTGTGGCTGTGATCATAAATGAACCTGAATAAATAGTACTCATTAACCTGTATGTGTAGATTTTTTTTTTTTTATTGTGGTGTTTGTTGCACCTGTTTAACAATTTATCATACAGGTATGGGACCTGTTATCCAGAATGCTCCAGACCTCTTGTTTTCCGGATAAAGGATCTTTCCATAATGTGGATCTTTATACCGTCCTTATGCTAGCAAAACTTTTAAACATGAATTAAACCTAATAGGATTGTTTTGCATTGAGTTGAGATTAATTATGTCTCAGTTTGGATCAAGTACAAGTTACTGTTTTATAATTACAGAAAAAAGGGAATCATCTTTAAAAATATAAATTATTTGATTATAATGGAATCTATGGGAGACAGCCTTTCCGTAACTTGGAGCTGTCTGGATAACGGGTTTCTGGATAACAAATCCTATACCTGTACAGTTTTATTATTACAGAGAAAAAGGAAATTATTATTCAGAGTTTGGATTATTTGGATACAAATTCCCGCAATTCGCCACTGGCGAATAAATTCGCGAATCACCAGCGAAATTTCGTTTGGCGAAATTTCGCCAAAAAACGAGTCGCGCGTCAGTCGAGCGTCGTTTTTGACGCGACGCGCCGAAAGCGACGCGCGCCGAAAATGACGCGACGCGCGCCGAAAATGAGTTGACGCGACGCGCGACAAAGTTGACGCGACGCGCGACAAAATCATCCCGCGACTCGTTTCGCAAATTTTTCGCCGATTCGCGAATTTCTCTAGAAATTCGCGAATCTCTAGGCGAAGCGAATCGCGGGAGATTCGCCCATCACTAATTCCCCTTTCATTAAGGGGCAGCTTTACTATTGGTCGAATTTCGAATAGAAAAAAATTTGCTCAAATTGGTCCGTTTTCCATCTAATTCGAATCATTCAAATCGTTCGATCGAATTTCAAATTTTTTTTCGATTTTACAGAAAATTTTTCAGTAAAGCTTGCAGGAGGTCCCCATAGGCTACAATGGCAATTCGGCAGCTTTAGGGCAGAACTACATGGACGAATCACATCTGTTTTCGGCGGATGCAACGCTGTGCTCAGAAACGGATTCGGCGAGTCGGAGGCGACAGGAACAAGGTAAGGTAATAGGAAGTTGCCAACAGACACTGGAACATGGTTCCATATGACATGGACTTGTGTAAAGATTCAGGACTATTGGATGCAAATTTTTGCTTTTATTTCCAAAGTCATGGTGCTTCAGATTGAACCCACCCCGGCTGCCGCCCTATTGGGGCTAATCACAGGAATTGTTTCCTCCAAGGAGGGCAGAGTATTCCTCCAAACTTTATTATACTATGCCAAAAAAATGATTGTTCTTAAATGGAATAGACCACTAACACCTACCCTAGAGGCCTGGAAAGCACTGGTGAATGCAGCACTGCTGTTTTATAAGGAGGCCTATATAGCTAGGGGATGAGAGACAAATTTATAGACATTTGGCTGTTATGGATCCTAAACTCAGACACTAAGGGGCAAATTCACTAAAGCGCGAAGCGTGTAACGCTAGTGCTAATTCGCAACTCAGCCGATTCACTAAAAGTGTCCCTGGCAAAAATTTGCTAGTGAAGGACATCGACTTGCGCAACTTCGCACCCTTACACCAGGCAAAGTTGCGCACTGATGAAGGGACATAACTTTGCTAATTCACTAAGATGAAAATTTTTGTGAACGTTACCTCTTACGCTAGACTTTACTTCACCAGATCAGAACTGTCGAAGTTCCATACAATAGATAGGAGTTTGAAAAAAAAAAAAACTTGAAATTTTTTCTAAGTCCCAAAAAACGCTGCCGTTTTTTACCTTTTTTTGGGTGATAGTCTGAAAAAGAGGGACATTTTTTTGGAGTTTACCCTCCTTCCCCCCTACATTTCCTAACATATGGCAACACAACTATACAGGGGGCACATGTAGGGCAATAGGACAACTTTATTTTATTTATTAAAGGTTTCCTGGGCTTGTGTTGTGTAATGTAGTGGCTGTAACATATACTTCTATTATATGCTTAAGTTCGCGCCGTATGCAGATTAGGCTTCACTAGCATAAATGCGCTTTGCCTGGCGAACTAACGGTAGCGCTACTTCGCTAACGTTCGCCGCCCTAAGTGCAAATTCACATCTTAGTGAATTTGAGTAGCGCTGGTGAAAATTCGCCTGGCGAAGTGCGGCGAAGACAACACTAGCTCATTTTCGCCCCTCACAGCCCCCAGGTACTTTAAACACTCTACCTGGAGAGGAATTATGGGATGATTTTCTTTCCCCTGCAGGTCTCTTACTATACCATTATAAAAACTGGCAGATGTGGATGTTGTGCTTGCAAACAAATGTTATGTTTATGTTTGGAAAATGCAAAAATAAAAGCATTTAAAATCGTTGATCCGACGCGACACGACTGTAGGATGAAAATGCTGCAAATCCTGTCGCATCGGATCAACACTGCGACACCATCCGAGTTTTCTATTACTCGCCTAGTTTTCCGTTGCATCCGACACGCTGCATGCGTTTTTGCACACAGCCTCGTATCCACCGAAAATGGACATGAATTGTCCATGTAGTTCTGCCCTTAAGATGGCGAAGTGTTGAATTCAAAGTTTTTAAAAAAGACAGTATTTTGAAAGTGAAAATTCGAATCGAATTTTGGGCTATTTGATAGTCTCAGTAGCCCAAAATTACTTTGAAATTCAAATTTCAAATTTTTAATTTTATTCGAAAATTCACTTCGGCCCTTTGTAAATGTGCCCCTAAAAGTCACATTGCTTGAGCCAACCATTGTAGCGTCACATAAACAGTTACACTAACGAACGACTTGCTTCCAACAACCATTGCCAAGAAGCAATAAAACAAACACAGTCTGCGGCTTGTGAAGGACGCTGGGTTCTCACCAGTAATTCCTGCGCCCGTTTAAACAAACCAATATCAGCCATTTTTACTAAAATCTTTTATTTGATATATACATACGTAAAACACATTTCCCCATCCCAGCTCCTCATTAGAATGAACAGCCTTTTGATCTGTGTGCAATGGAAACTGGGATTTCACTCCACTGCACTTACACATCCAAAGACCCTTCATAAAAATAGGCAGATTTATAAAGCTTGCGAGCGCTTATAGAAAAAGCTGGTCCAAAAATGTAAAGTGCTATTTTTTTGTACCTCAATCCTGTTGCATTTCAATATTCTTTCTACTTTGAATGGAAATATACATTAGAAGTAATAATAATAATGTCAACAGTGTTTGTGAACTTCAGTAATAATCTGAATCCTCACTGTCGGCGTCCTCCTCAAATAAATGATGACGGGGCTTGGGCAGAGACAGGCCAGTCATGTTCAGCTGATCTGAAATACAAAAGTAAAGTGGTACGTTATACTGACAATAACCCCCATCTGTAAAATATAAGGCTATCAGAAGCTGCTAAGAAATTCCATGGCCATAAATTAAGAGACTATAGACCCGGTGGATTTATACAGGTCTTGGATCTCTAAGATGACTCACATTTCCCATTATTTATTACACAGGTATGGGACCTGTTATCCAGAATGCTCTGGACCTTGGATTTTTTTGGATAACTGATGTATCTGTAATATGAGCCTTCATACCTTAAAAGAGAAGGAAACCTACAGAGGCATTTTATTGGCAATAGATTAGCTGCAATCAGGACTGGACAGAGAATCAAAATAGGCCCTGGCATTTCAGGTACACAGAGGCCCAATCAGCCCCCCTTGGATGTTGCTCCCAGTAGCCTCAAAGCAGGTGCTTATTTTTTAATTCCTAACTTGAAGGCAAGTTTTAGTTGCATGAAAGCCAACTGCACTGCCAAACAGAACCTCCTGTAGGCTGCCAGTCCACATAGGGGCTACCAATGGTCACAGCCCACATTTTTCACCCCCAGGAACTTTTTGCAAACTTATGTTGCTCTCCAACCTAAATGTGGCTCCCGGGTAAAAAAAAAAAAAGTTGGGGACCCCTGCTCTAACTTGTGCATCAATCAGACATGTGAGTTAGGTGTCCTTACTGCCTGAGAGCGACAGGACAGGGCTGGGCAAGTACCCCTTGTTCTGAGTTCCACTCATGACAATGTGCCAGCATATCATCCCCTCCACCCTGCGTCCCACTGTGGACCATGGGGCACTCCGCTAATGAGGCGGGTTGAGGCACTCGCTCAGGCGGCAGCGCCCCCTGGTTACCAGTGGCGGCAAAAATGGTAACCAAGGCGAATTTCCAGTTTACACCCGGGAAATTTGTCTAGCACTAGCGCCGTGGACCCCCCCCCACTACACCCGTCTGGCATTGAAAAAGTGAGTGCCGTCAGCAAATTGAAGGCCGTCTCAGGCGGCGAAATGGGCTGGATCGCACCTGTGTGGACCACTCACCTACTTCATAACTTAGAGCAAGTGGACAAAACTATCACAGTGCAAAAATGAAAACAAAAGGGCCGCTCCAAACTCACCCCCGTGTGTTCTTGTTAATGTAGCTCCAAATGCTAGTAGTAACTATCTGGTTGTTCTGCCATCAGCATCCCCACTGAAATCATAATTGCTTGAAGATGAAAAAAGGCATCACTCCAGTAAAATAAAAGGTGGTTGATTAAGGGAGTCACTCCCGAAACACATCAGGCAATGTTGGTCAGTGACCTGCTGGAATAAACCACCTTTTATTTTACTGGAGTGACGCCTTTTTTCATCTTCAAGCAATGGCCGAAACTATGCAGCAACATTTTCTAATTCCATGCCACCAACCCCCCCCCCCATCAGCTGCACCCTATATTATAATTAGGACTATTTTTCATTCATGAAGGGTCAACATATTCCATACTCTTGGGTGCTAGTAAAATATGTGCATATACTTAAGAGAAAACATATTATACTTTTGGTTCATTTTAAAAGACAGTTGCAAGATATTAATCCTGTCGTCAGAATACGTTCTTCTTTCATGAGCAAATGCATGGTCTCCATGCAAAGTGGAGGCCCAGCTGTGAGTGTCTGAACAAGAGGAATCTTAGAAGGAGATATAATTTAATTTTGGGAAACAGAGAGAGAGAGAAAGAAATGCTCTATGTGTATGAAACCTAAGCAGATTGCAGAACCCGCATAACTATTTGAAGAATATGTTTAAAAGGGAGGACATTATATCCAGCAAAGAGAACATGGCTCCAGGCAACTTGCTGTGGGAGAATGAACTATATGGGGACCAGACTGGAGATAAATGCCTGCATATTAAATTCAAGTATCCTTCACCCTCAGGGAAAAGAGCACACTAAACCAAAAAAATATTTAGAGAAAAAAGAAATGACTGTGTATTACAAAAATGCTTCTGTGAGCACTTACATTTTTTCCAGCCTTTCCTAAAAAACAAAGTACCGGTTCTCATATTCCGTTTATCCTGGAAACTGGATTGCCTAATTTCAATAAATAAACATAGTGCTACTGCCCTGGAATGGACATTGTAAATATTGCAACTTAAATGAGTAGCCAATGAATGAATGAATGAATGAAAAGTGTTCATTGATGGTTTGTTAGGATGACTTCTGACAAGAACCATTCTTCACCATTAGAACTGTAATGCACTAACTATTATGTTATTATCCAAGCTACAGACAGACAGACACCCAAGGGCCTGTGTCTAGGGCAGCAATTGTAGGGGTGGCCCTGTTGTGCATTATTTCAGCTGTGATTGGGCGGGGGAACCAGGAAGGTGCTTAGGAGTGTGTCTGGGTCAGTGGGGGCCAAGAGTGCTAGGGACCCACGAGGTTTATTCCTGGTGTCCCACTGGCCCAGTCCAACCCTGCTTAGACTTCCCTCTGGTACCTGTATTTTAAATACCACTCCTTCCTTGAAGAATTACTTCATTGTTAGTACATTACATTTCTAATGGTAAAGGATAAATAGGCAACCAAAGGTCAGTGTCAGTTTTTGGGGCAACAGCTCTCTGGAGGAAGGGTACCTTGTTCCTCTCCAGTTGGTTCATGCAAAGTACAGCTGCAATGTCACCACATGCACTAATTGCTGGGGGTAGAGGGTAGACTGAGGTCCAATGCCTGGGGCAACACTAGACCTAAATGTAGCCCTGCTTCCAAGCTTGATGTTCCAGATGGTGTCCAAGCAATTGCCCTTCTTTTGTCAATGTACAATACAACACAAAGTAGCAGGAAGCAATATGGAAGTCCATACTTTCTAATAAAATAATCCATGATTTGTTCTTTTTCTCCATATTTATTTAGGGGCAGATTTACGGAATTCACGTAAAAAAGATATGAATTAGAATTTTCGAATATTTTTGGAGGCCACAAATTCTATTTGAATATTCGACAGTCAAATTACTTGCCCTTTACATTCGACTGCCTAATTCACCAGATTAATCTTACCGAATTGCTATTAAACCCTATGGGAAGCTCCCGTAGGGTTTTTTTTTTAAAGTTTTTTTGATCGAATAAAAAAAATTCGATCAAATGGTTAAAATAGTTCGATTCGATTTCGATTGAATTTTTTTTTGTGGTTGGTCGAGTTAATTCACCCTCGAATTCGACCAATAGTAATTCTGCCCCTTACTGTACATCTGCATGGAATAAATAAAGCTGGTAGGCCTTCATTTTACCTGGAGTAAGAACCGTGAGAGTTGCTCCTGCCATTACTTCCCCGATTTTATTTTTAGCGAGGCATCTGTACGTTCCTTCATCACTAGTACGAACTGATTGAATCTGCAGCCATCCAGTCACTTCAAACTTCTGCGGGCCTCCCCTGAACTAAAACATAAACAGTATGTTTATGAAAAAATAGGCTTTTGATCATAAAATTACTGAGCCACCCTACTGCACCAAGCTAAGGTAGATGTGTTTGGTTGCATTTTTTGGGGAACGTATTTCATGAGCATCTTATTGGTCTTGCAGCCTCCAAACGCCAAACCAATTTATAGAGAAATACAACCACCATTAAAGGGACAGTATTCCCCCCTTTTCAACATGAGTTCAATGAAAAGGACTTGTACTGAGCATGCATTTCCTATTATTTTATGTTTTTGTTATTTCTTGAGCTAAGCATGGCAAACAGGGAAACGGAAGCTACTCCATGTTTGGTCCTTGCAAGGCAGATAGTTGAATTCCCAGGGCACAGATAATCCACCTGCATATTGAACTCCTGTTTATCTTTAAACCAAAACAGTCACAACTAATGATGATGATGAGGGCAGCTGGTTGTACATTATCTACCTCTCAAGGACCAAACATGAAGTGGCTTCAATTTTCCTGTTTGCCATACTTAGCTCAAGAAATAAAAAAAAAACATAGATCTTTCATGATTACAACACTAGGCAAAAAGTATGTTCAACACAAACCCTTAATCAAGTTGAACAAGGGGTTATACTGTTCCTTTAATGAGAAGTGTGTGTGCTACAAAGGCAATGCAGCTGACCTTCTTAACTGTATAATAACTCTATATAAAATACCAAATATGACCAAAGTGGAAGTATGGCTGACCTGGCCAAAATAGTTTTAGGGCCCTTACACACGGGCGTTTTGGACCTGCGCTCCCCTGCGTTGCGTTTGGCTGCATTCAGCCGCAGGGGAGCGCAGGTCTAGACCCACCTCATTAGTTTCAATGGCGTTGTACCCACGAGACGCGTGTAAGTGCCGAACGCAGATTCAGACGCAACATGCTGCATTTTTCCTGCGTTTGTCGCCTACATGCGTTCGTGTGAGTACAGCCCCATTGAAAATAATTGAGTCAGTCTATACCTGCGCTCCCCTGTGGCTGAACGCAGCAAAACGGAACGCAGGGGATTGCAGGTAAAATCGCCCGTGTGTAAGGGCCCTTAAACACCAAAAAGGGAACTGGTCACTAGATAAAAGATCCTAATATGCAAAATAAGTAAATATTATAAAGAAAAACAACCAATGTATCAAAATACAGAAGCAACGGTATCCATTTCAAATGAAGCAGGCAGGGAGTAAAAACATCCAAACAAAAATTCCCCCTCTCCCAAGTGCCTCCTATTGAATATACTGTGACTTTCGGAAACTGTGCAAACAGCATGATCCTGTTCAAAGAATGGGTACTGTGGGAATACTCTCTATTTTCCTTTCTTCTACATTCCACAGCACTAAGTGACTTCAGTGGAAACACAGAGACTCCACGCTAAGGTTTCCAGCTGTACTAGAGCAAAACCATGGTGAGCCACAAACACGGCACACATTCTGAGAATAACAGATTATGTCAATGCTCAAGAAATAGAATACATATTTAGGGTGAATCTACATGATAAACAGAAATTGCATTCAGAGAACCAGGCATAAGACTTGATGCGTTTATTATAGGTTCTCATTGGGGTTAGTTGCTGGTTCACCCAGGAATGTAGAGGTCCCAGTGAAGCCTTCTAAATTTCAGATATTTTCTGGGTTTCATTCAAATTAAGAAACACTGGTGAATTACATTTAAGCCATAAGCAGTTTTATGTCTGCCATTGAACCCTACTCTACTCACATGCCTTTGGTAAAGCACCAGTAATCATATGAACCCAAGAATTTAGTCTTCAGCCAAGAGCCGCTCATTTTCCACCGAAATATGCCTTTTCCCTGCCAACCGCAGCTGAAGGATTTACTGACTATGTCTCTGCCTACATTTAGCATAAAGTACAACTATCACTAATGAACATTTTGCTCCAGGTTCATAAAGCATTTTTTGCAATATTAATAAAAATTCTTATTTTGCAGGCACAATACATTATAATGCAATAAAGCATAATACAATCAGTGGCCTGCATATAAACTAGTGAACAGGAACATTATTCTTTTATGCATTCTTTTATGAACAGGCCATGTGTAGCAATAGCATAGCAGCAAGTTACTGTACCCAGAGCAAAACATATTTAACCATGGGCAGGGACAAGTGTAATATTGAAATTAGGCAATGGGCATCAGTCAGGGATCTACTGGGTCTTCTTTTCTACTGGGCAGCCATTGCTCCGTCTACTACAATTCATAACCCCTAAAAAGAAAGTAAAAATAAATTAACTTTCCTAGGTATATTGCTGTTGTCTAAGAAATATAGGAATATAAGGGGTTGTGTTTAAGGGATTGCTGGTGTAGACAAATGCAAATACCTTATCTGCTTCCAGTCCCAGCAGAAGACAACACTGTAGAGCAATATTTGCCTGGCACTAATGTGGTTTACATACCAAAGACTTAGTTTTGTATTGCATCTGTTGCTTTTAGAATCCATCTCTATAGTTGTTGGACTGCAGCTCAGTGGTATAACTACCAGGGGAGCAGGGGGTGCAATTGCACCAGGGCCCGCTCCCTCTTGGGGCCCGCCAGAGAGGCTAGGAGAACTCCAATGTGCAATTCATAGGGGAAGAGCCCAATAGGTGGGCCTGGGTGTCAATCCTGCACCAGGGCCCACCAGCGAGTAGTTACGCCACTGCTGCAGCTTATCTCATGCTTAAACCCAGTAGTCCCCAACCAGTGGCTCACGAACAACATGTTGCTCACCCACTCCTTGGATGTTTCTTCCAGTGGCCTCAAAGCTTATTTCTGAATTCCAGGCTTGCATAAAAACCAGGCATGCTGTCAAGAAGAACATCCTATAGGCTGCCAGTTCACATAGGGACTTCCAAACAGCCACAGCTCTTACTTGGCATCACCTGGGACTTTCATCATACTTGTGCTGCTCTTTAACTTTTTTTACATTTGAATGTGGCTCATGGATAAAACATCGGAAAACTAGACACACATGAGGAAATACACAGGCTAAATGGAGATAGTTTATGATCACCAGTCTGTCTGTAGAAAATAAATAATGTCTGGTCATTGCAAGAAAATGGCTTCATGGTGGTCTTTCAAACTCAGTGGAACATAAGAACTCAACATTTCTCATGATTTATGTGGATGATGGGTGTTGGGATAGATTAGGATAACATGGCATCCTATCTGCACATGGCTGCACATATGGTGTCTGCAATTCCTGGTTATTAATAAGGCATGAGCTTCCTTTGAATAATGTGCTTCTATGCAAGCACAAAATCCAACCACAGATAATATTACACCTTTGTTTATCATTTAGTTTATTCATCTCAGTGTGAAGCAAAAGTTGTAGTTAGATATATGAGCCTTAAGCATCATTAGGCTTCTAAAAGCAGGGAGAAGAACAAAAACGCCAAGCTCATCCATCAAAAGTGGATCATTATAGCTTGAACAGCTGCAGTATACATGATCCTGAAAGTCTCAGAAAAATAATGGTTTGGAAAAATTAATGAAGAACTAGGAAGATCAGCACTACAGAAAGTATTTAAAGGAATACCCCTTGAACATTGTAGGTGTCTAGATATTGCATAAAAAACTTATATGTAAAACCCTGCTTCATGTAAATAAACCATTTTCATAATAATACACTTTTTCAGTAGCATGTGCCATTGGGTAATCATAAATAGAAAATTGCCATTTAAAAAAAAAAAAGGACAGCCTCCTGGGACCCTAGGATTCAACGGTGCACACAAACATACCAAACAGACTATAAAGTTAGGTCACATGAGCCTTTTGCTTCCACATTTCTTCCTGTTACAGTTAGAGTTGAAATATTTCTGGTCAGGTGATCTCTGAGGCAGCACACAGACCATCACAAAATGGTGGTTCAAGGCAAGAGATGTAAAAGGGCAATATTTACTTAAATATATATTCCAGTTTGGTAAGATTCTTTAATATTCCCCTTAATTTGATATAAACTAAATATATATCTGTTCCTCAAGTATTCATTTTGGGGGTATAGTTTTCATTTAAAGGTAGACTATCCATTATATCCTAATACAACATTTTAGTATCATCCATCATCTATTTATCTGTTCATCTATCTGCCCATCTATCTATTGTCTGTCTATCATCTATATATCTATCTATGTAGCTGTCTGTCTATCATCTATTTGTGTATCATATTAGGGTTCATTTACATCTGCAAGAGGAATGAGTAAAGTACAAAAGCACAATCCCCATGTTTTTTCCATGTATTATTCATTTATTTATCTATCATCTATCTATCTGTCTCTGTCTGTCTATCATCCATTGATAAGTCTATCTATCGTTCCTGTACATCCGCAAGAGTAGTGAGCAAAGTGCAATTTAAAGCACAATCTCCATGTTTTTTTTCCAAAGAAGCAACATTTTTTCCATAACCTATCTTGATGCAGTTGCACTTTGACTATCACAATTGCGGGCAATTCAGCAAAAGTAATGCAACTGCGCATGCACTTCACCGCAAAACAGGCACAGTTATACCAAATACTTTTGAAGTTTTCCTGGCATAATTTCTGATATTCGTAGCACGAGTGATATGTGCACCCTATTCTTTCAGCGCTGAAGGAACCCTGGAGTTACCACCTGGTCGAGAGGTGGCAGAAGCTCTAGGGTTCCTCTGTGTCAAGCACAAATTGATGGAAATGCATGGATAGCATTTTGACGCAAGTACCTTTAATAAAACTGGTGAAAAATGCAAATAATTGTGGGGAAAGTGCGTGGACACTTAAATGACATCTAATGTGTTTTTGGCTCACTTACTAATGTAAAGTCCTGTACAAAGTGCAAAATATTAAAAAAATTTCTCAGAGAGAAAAGAGTGGCTTGCTTTATGTAGCAGAAAAAGATAGACTCCCCATACTGAGAACTCTGAATAAAACAGAGGTTATTTTGGAATTCTTTGGAAAGTACTCAACTCAGAAGTAAAAATGGCATAGCAGGCCCAGTGTTTACATAATGGCTTCCGGATGATTTATCAGTAATGCACTGCCAAGGTGCCCTTCACCACTGACTGATGGCAGATGATGGCCCTGTGCATACACATAACAGTGTCCCTAAAATATCTCCTCTAGTCAGAGGCACCTGGGAGTGCATTACTGATGGCACGCAGTGAAAAAGCAATGACCAGGATGAGCAATTTTGCTTTAGGTTTTCTGCTGCTGTTTGTGTTCTTCACCGAAAGAACTGTCAACAGAGAATTCAGCCAATTTCAAGAGCTCCTAAAACAAGAGAAAGAATTGGCAGTGAACAAGTTGCCGATCACCGATCCTTACACTACAGAATCTATGTTTCCTCCAAATGCTGAGAATAAGGAATTGATCAACGAAGAACCTGGCTCTCATGCGGGAAGCCTTCAACGTTACACTTGTCTATTAATCATAATGATTGTCCTTCCTTTGATTACTGCTGTCCCATTTGGAGTTCTCCTGTGGTGCTTGATATGGGAATTGATTAAGGAACGGCTTAAGCATTACAAAACAGAGGAAGCTGATATGGAAATGCAAGAATTTAACCCAAGTCCTCTAGTGGACTCTGGTGCTACACATCTATCCTGCATCCAACAAGAAAGGAGAAGGTAACAACAATCACAAACATACTGGAGACTGAAACTCTCAATGACTTTGTAATTCATTTGCTGCTTGTTCTGTCCTTAACTTACACTTCATGCTGTTTTCTCTTCCCTAATTATACATTGATGTGACACAAGAAACACATTAAAGGACACAAGCTTGGACCAGTTTTTCTCTTTCATTGTGTAATCTTTATACCCATACCAGATTTAGCATATTCCCTATTTTGGAGACAGGATCACACAGCTACCATAAAAAAAGGCAGCTTTATATAAAGCAGTGTATAATTTTCAATGCACATTTGTAACCACATATTTTATTGAGGTTTAACAAGCTAATGTAGGGAATACTCTAATGGTTTCCAGCATGGAACCTTTTTGGGAAATTCTAGAATGCCATGTAGGTTTCCACCTTCACCACCACCTTCTGTTGGAAAGCTAGAGGTATTATTTATTGGGGTACTCTTTCCCAGTTGCTCTCAAGGGTAGAGCACTGCCGTATGCAAAGCTCTCCTCAGCTATGACCTTGCAAAAGTTTAGGAAGAAGGCTAATCCTTTACAGCATTGGATCCCTTATCCAGAAACTCATCCTGAATTTCAAGAAAGTCATCTCCCATAGACTCCATATTAATCAAATAATTCTGATTTTTATAAATAATTCCTTTTTCACTGTAATAATATATAATGAATCCTTATTGGAAGCAAAGCAATCTTATTGGTATTATTTAATGTTTAAATGGTTTTTCCATACGGAAAGAACCTTTATCCAGAAATCCCTTAGCTTGGATGCTTTACAATGTTTTAAACATTTGAGTATGAAGGTGGATAAGGGCAGTAAACAATCCAATGAAATATGGCTGGTTATTAAGCTGTCTACTTTTTAATACAATTCATAATTAAACCAGAAGAATGCACATTTTTTTTAAAAGATACCCCGCTTTTAGACATGAGCTCATTCACTTGTATTATGTAGAGAAGGTTCCTATCTGAAAAAGAATACTGTTTATTCAATGATTGTAAGCTCTTTGGGAGCAGGGACTTTGTCCCATCTGTGTATTCAAAGGTCTAAGATTTAAAGCTCAGAATTAAAGAAATCTCCATTTTATCCAAATAATCCATATTTTTAAAAATGTTTTCCTTTTTCTCTTTAATACTAAAACAGTATCTTGTACTTGATCCCAACTAAGATATAATTAATCCTTATTGGAGGCAAAACCAGCCTATTGGGTTTATTTAATGCTTACATAATTTTCTAGCAAAACGTTCTGTTATCCGGAAAACCCCAGCATTCTGAATAACAGGTCACATACCTGTACTGCAAAAATAGCAGCTGGTCAATGCTACAGCTTGGGTTAGACTGAGTGCGCTTGATTTGATGTGTATGAGCTGCCTATAAGACCCTTTCATCAGAAAGACTTTATATAGAGATCTGGATATCCTACAAATGAAAGCTCTGGATTTCTGAGTGGTTTTGCTGTCTATACCATGTACCATGTGCGTATAGAATGGTATTTAGTTTTTCTCAATACATTCTTTTTTTTTTTTTTAAAGACGGTATAATCTTAACCTAAATATGAATGTAATTCATGCATTCCACCGCAACACAAGCATAGCCATTGTGACATTAGAAATGAAAGACGCCAGGCCTGTTCTGTGCTTGAATGGAATGCACCATCATAGATGTGAAGAAAATGTGTCAGCAATAATTATCTGCACAACCACATCCTATGTATAATACTTTGTGTACTCATTAGTTCTGAGCACAGAATGAAAAACAAGACCATGGCTGCAGCATAAATCATAGGCAAGACACAGTTTTGGGCAGAACGTTGAGTTAAGAATACTAGATTCAGTATGGATATTGGCACATCCCCTTTGTAAACCATTTTTCTTGCTAATTTTAAGTGGCATAAATTAACATTCATTTATTTGGTGGGTATGCATTTATACAGACCTAATCAAGGTCAAAGGCACCTATAAATCTCAAGGGTCCTAGAATTCCCCCTACTGCTTTACAGATGAGCCTGTAGAGCCTACAGTACAAAGTATTTTAAAAATGTTTGTCTAATATAATTACCATACATTATAGACCAAAAAACACAGCCAATCTGTTTATAATGATGAACCACACACACACATACCTGGACAGAAATGTGGGGATCATCTCCTGGAAGTAGCATTTCTGTTCCATCCTTCCTCCATTCTATGGATGCCATGGGATAAGCAAAGACTTCACAGCCAAATATTGCATCCTTTCCGGTAATGTTCCATATATCATATGGAGGAGACAGAATCTGAGGTGCTGTTTTTGGGTAAATGAAAGCAATTGGGAATTAGAAACCGGTTAGCATTTTTCTTTTATGTTAAAAATATCTCCACAGGATATAAAATCACAATAGATTGCTTATCTCTAAATAGAATTAAAAAAAAAAAAAAAAGTCTCATGTTACCTTCCTGAACCATTGGGACTGCAATTAATTAAAATTAAAAACTATGGGACCACCATCTACAGATGTTATATTTGGGCTCTCCGTCTTCATTTTTCTAGGGCCCAATAATAAAAGTGGAGCTGAAAATTGCTTCATGCCAATATTTGGGACAAGAACTGGTACAACTATAATTGACATCAAAATGGGATTTTATTTTTTTTCCTTTACATCCCCTTTAATGGCTTGTTAACTGTAGTTGGCATAACAAAAGTGCATAAAACAGGTGCAAAGCCCCATGTGTGCATTTCATGATCCCTGCTATCAGGCACATATCTTAGGGATTTTTATTTAAATAAATTCTTACAATAAAGAAACCAAAACATAATACAAGTCTTAAACTAACATAAAATTAATGTCAGGTTAAGCATTAACAAATAGGGATGTAGCGAACGTCGGAAAAAAAGTTCGCGAACATATTCGCGAACTTGCG
>CM044443.1:25626772-25645472 GCA_024363595.1 Xenopus borealis | reverse complement strand
CTTTCCCTGAAGGGAGAGCCAGGATAGATCAAATAGCTTGAGAGGCAGTCTTTTGCTATTAAGGAAGCGCAAGCTCTTGACCAAAGTGTAGGCACATATCTTAGGGCCTCTAGTATGGGACGGAAAAACTTCATGCCTGACTATGAATATCACGCTGGTGATTTGAACGTGCTATGTAAGGGGCAGCACATAGGTGGAATGTGACCATCGCATTGGAATCCCCTTATCTGCCCTTCATTAAAACCTCCTTTACATGAGCATCTCTGATAGCAAGGTCTGTCTGAAGTCCGGTGTTTGACACCAACATATGGCAGGTGTTGAGTTCAGGGATCTATAATCTATTCCTTCCTTGCACTGGTTGCAAAATAAAAGGCAAGACTGGACCAAGTGCATGGAATTTAGCAGCTGTGTAGCTGGATTTGGTGCAAGTGCTATCTGTATTGTGCATACAGTAGATGAGCCACTTCATAGATGAGCCATTTGTAAGGATTTTATAACCTATATCACAGTCACAAGTAGAATAAAAGCTTGTTAGAAAACAAAATAGTAAACTGCTGCACAGGTGTGGTCTCTGAATCTGGGGTTTTCCAGATAAGGACACTTTCTGTAATTTGGATCTCCACACAGTGGCGTAACTACCAGGGGAGCAGGGGGTGCAATAAGGACAGGGCCCGCACCCCCCCCCCAGGGCCCCCCGGCAGTCTCGCGACCAATGCACCTGGCTGGAGTCGGCTGCAGCAGCATACAAATTCGGCACGGACAAGGGTGGGGGGCCAGCTGCACGGCCCTCACCAGGGCCCGCCCCCACCTAGTTCCGTTACTGTTTCCACATCTAAGGGTTGGGACAGATTAGCAGAATCACAGAGATTTAGTCGCCAGTCATGAAGCAACTTCAGAAAACGAAGCGCCGCAAGTGCATTAGCAAAGGCGATTCCTCATTGAAGCACACGGAAGGCAGGAAGAAGGCATTTCGGGGAGATTGTGGCTGGGCGGAAGAGGCGATTAGTCGCTTGGCGACTAAATCTCCCCGAATCTGCTCGTCTGCCCCTACCCTTAGGTCTGCTAAAAAAATCATTAAACCAAATAGGTTTGTTTTGCCTTCAATAAGGATTAATTATACCTTAGTTGGGATCAAGTACTTGGTACTGTTTTATTATTACAGAGAAAAAGGAAATAAAAAATGTGAATTATTTGAATAAAATGGAGTCTACGTAATTCTGAGTTTGAGGTAATGGATCCTATACCTGGTGCCATTGCTTTATTAGGCCAAAAACACATACTACAAGGTCAGTGGAGATCAGTAGTGATGGGCGAATCTCCCGCGTTTAGCGAATTTCCAGCGAAATAATTCGCGAATTGGTGAAAAAATTTGCGAAATGAAACAAGTCGCGTTTTTGAAGCTTGTCGCATCGTTTTCTTCGCTTTCGTCACGTCGCGTCGTTTTCGCCGCTCGACTCGTTTTTTTTGGGCGAATTTTCGCTGGTGTTTCGTGAATTTATTCGCCAGCGGCGAATCGCGAGAATTCGCCGTGAATTCGCCTCTGGCGAATAAATTCGCCCATCACTAGAGATCAGTCTATAAAGAGGGATATTGTGCTGTCTGTCCCTTGCTGATCTATTGTGCAGGTATATGCCGAAACTCGTTGTGCAGAAAGCTCTTAATTACAGAAAGGCCATCTGCAATAGACTCCATTTTATCTGAATAATCCAAATTTTCAAAAATAATTTCCCTTTTCTCTGTAATAATAAAACAGAACCTTCTACTTGATCTAAACTAAGAAATAATTAATTCTTCTTTGAAACAAAACCAGCCCATTGGGTTTATTTAATGTTTACATGATTTTCTAGTAGACTTAAGGCATGAAGATCCCTTATCCAGAAAACCCCAGGTCCTGAGCATTCTGGATAACACGTTCCATACCTGTTTTTGTTCTGAATTACAGACCAGCGTTAATTGTACTCATGCAAAAAGCCAAAGCCAAACCCTTTTGACATTAGTGTAACTGAAAAGCCCAGGCTAGTAGAAATGACAGAAATTCACAACTGTACATCTGCGAATGATTAAAAAAAAAAAAAGGAGGCCAAGAATACTAACACTGTATTTTAAAGCCTAACGTTTCCCCAGTTACTATATTTCAGAAACTTGAAGAAGAAAACCATTCACTTGTGAAATTAAATATGTTCTCCTTGGATCTGCAAATATTTTACATTTTGCAAGGAGCTATATTGTAGATGTCTTTTGGCAGCCGTTATTAATACCTGTAGTCTACAGTCTAATGACTGCTTGTGCCAGTGTAGAAATGATTGGAACAAATAGTGTTTCTGATTTCTGTTTCCTAATCCAGTTCCTAGACGTGTGCAGTCACATTATTTTTTAAGGGGACACTGGGCCAGACTCTACTCAGTGAGAAAAGCATCCACTGATTCAATTCCTGATTCGCCTCACAGACCACAATGATGTTTTTATGACTTTTGCCAGGAGTTTTCTAGGGTTCGGATCTCCATCTGCTAATGAGAACATTTTAATAGTTTTAGAGTTTCTTATTTAAAGAGGAACTATCACAAAAAATTTTTAAAAATTATTAGCTTCAGCATACTGAAATAAGAAACTTTCTAAATGTAATCAATTAGATATTCTGTACCGTTTCTGAAATAATTAAGTTTATCTTCACTATATCTCTCTAAGCATCTGTTTCTCCTCATTCTTTCTTCATTCGGGAGTTGGGTGTCAGATGAAAGATCCAATATATCTTATAGGGCGGCTCCTTTTGCCTAGAAGATGTATTAGAGCTCACTCTATTAAAATCACCAAACTTCATGTCTCTCTACATGCAGGATTTGTGCAAAAGGCAATTATCTGTTGGATTTAGTTTGTACTGGAATCGGATATTTGAGTGAGCTCTAATACACCTTCTAGGAAAGAAAGCCCCCCCATAGGATATATTGATTCATTCATCTGACACCCAACTGCTGCATGAAGACAGAATGAAGAAAAACAGGTGCTGAGATAGGAATGGTGAATATATATATATATATATATATTTGTGGTAATTACCCTATAAGGGGGAAATGTTTATTGAAGCATAAATACTGTAAATGTATACAGTACCAACTGTGGATCTCCTTCCTCTATTGTTAGGTTAATATGTGCTATTAAAGTGATTCTGCAAGCAAAGCAGCATTACATGTAGCAAATTTAAAGGGATACTGTCAAGGGAAAAGGTGTTTTTTTTTCAAAACACATCAGTTAATAGTGCTACTCAAGTAGACTTAAAATCCATTTCTCAAAAGAGCAAACAGGTTTTTTAATATTCAGTTTTGAAATCTGACATGGGGCTAGACATTTTGTCAATTTCCCAGCTGCCCCTGGTCATATGACTTGTGCCAGCACTTAAGGGTGGAACTGCTTTCTGGCAGGCTGTTGTTTTTCCTTCTCAATGTAACTGAAGGAGTCACAGTGGGACATGGGTTTTTACTATTGAGTGCTGTTCTTAGATCTACCAGTAGGATTGCCACCTGACTGGTATTTTCCGGCCTGGCCGGTATTCTTGATGGTTGATCCCAATGTTATTAATAGGAAAAAAAGATAAATATATAGGAAAGCAGGTATTATTTTCAGGAAAAGGTGGCAACCCTATCTACCAGGCAGCTGTTATCTTGTGTTAGGGAGCTGTTATCTCGTTACCTTCCCATTGTTCTGTTGTTAGGCTGCTGGGGGGAAAGGGAGGTTGTGATATCACTCCAGCTTGCAGCACAGCAGTAAAGAGTGACATAAGTTTATCAAAACACAAGTCACTTGGCTTGGTGCAGCTGGGAAATTGACAATATGTCTAGCCCCATGTCAGATTTCAAAATGAAATACATAAAAAACTGTTTGCTCTTTTGAGAAATGGATTTCAATGCAGAATTCTGCTGGAGGAGCACTATTAATTGATGCATTTTGAAAAAAACTTTTTTCCCATGCCAGTACCCCTTTAATCAAAGCTGCATGTTAGCACATTTTTAGCAGCTTGAAGTTGCAGCAGTTATTGAAGTTGTCCTCACAGAACATACAAGTATTATTGGGTTTGTGTCCTTTTTCGGTTTGTTTATTTTATTTATTGGGACAAACTGTAGTTCAAGTTTCCTACTTCCAAAATAAGTTAGAATAAATGACAGCCAATGTTTGGTCCTGATTTGTTTTGAGACTAAACAGAAAAGCAAAGTAGAGTAAAACAGAAAGCCATCAGTTAGAGCCAAGGGACACACTGGTTCAGCCCAGATGCCAGATGCCACGTGGATAGCCCTGCCTGAAAAAAAAAACTTACATTGCTACAGTACTACATACTGACCCCAAATATCTTTCCCTTGATTTTATATTTAGCTAATAAATTCTAGTTTACTATCATATTGACGTGGAAGAATATTGGCACCACATGATAACGAATACTCTTTCAGTATATTATCCAGAGGAGAAATAGATGGAAAACTAGTACAGCATGCAAAGAAAAAAGACTAGACAATAACATGATTGTTTGGAGAAAAAATAGTGGGCCCATGATCTAAGGTTCTGGTGGGCCATCTTTTAATGTCTTTGCATGGAGAGTAAATGCATACAGGATATTAATCAGTAGGCAAAAGACTGTGAGTTGAAGCCAATCCGTGTGCATGTAGAAAAATAGCTCATGCTCTCACTTTTATTGATTATAGTTACTTGCACCAAGTATCCTTGCTTTAGTACACGCTTTAGTGCTTGCACAACTCCATAATGTTTAAAGGAGAACTATACCCCGAAAATGAATTTTTGATTAACAGATAGTTTATATCAAATCAAGTGGCATATTAAAGAATCTTACCTACCTGGTATATATATTTACGTAAATATTGCCCTTTTACATCTCTTACCTTGAACCACCATTTCATGATGGTCTGTGTGCTGCCTCAGAGATCACCTGACCAGAAATATTTCAACTCTAACTGTAACAGGAAGAAGTGTGGAAGCAAAAGACACAACTCTGTCTGTTAATTGGCTCGTGCGACCTAACTTTATAGTTTGTTTGGTATGTTTGTGTGCACCATATGAACCCAGGAGGCTGTCCTTATTTTTTAAAATGGCAATTTTCTATTAATGATGACCCAATGGCACATGCTACTCCTAAAGTGTATTATTATGAAAATGGTTTATTTACATGAAGCAGGGCTTTACATATGAGATGTTTTATGCAATATCTTTTTATAGAGACCTACTTTATTCAGGGGGTGTAGTTTTACTTTAAAGGGTTGTTCACCTTTAAATAAATGTTCAGCATGATGATTTGGCCATTCTAGAACATACTGAAAGTCAACTTAAAGGTGAACTAGCCCTTTAATGAATGTACTGCTAATCAGTGCCTGGTGATGTAGTGTCACATGACAAAAAATTGTATATCTCCCACATTTAAATATAAGCATGTAAGAGGATCCCTTGAGGTTCCACAAACTATCCTTTTAACTCCAAACTGACTTCTAATATGCTTAGGTCTTAAACTATGGGAAATGTTCCATTTAAGCTGTGAAAATTATTATGGGATCCGTTACCTGGAAACGTGTTATCCAGAAAGCTCATGGAGAATTACAGAAAGACCATGTCCCATAGACTCCATTTTAACCAAATAATACAGATTTTTAAAAATGATTTCCTTTTTCTCTGTAATAATAAAACAGTAGCTTGTACTTGATCCAAACTAAGATATAATCAATCCTTACTGGAAGCAAAACCAGCCAATTGGGTTTATTTTATGTTTAAATAATTTTCTAGTAGACTTAAGGTGTGAAGATACAGATACAGAAAAGATCAGTTATCTGGAAAACCCGAAGCCCCATACCACCTGTCCAGATTTAACCAGGACAGCCCAGTTTTTGGAAGGGCTGGCCAGGTGAAACGTTCCTGTTCGGATTTCCAAATGAGGAAATCTGGACAGGACATTGAAGTGAATGCCATTGCAATCAGCCAATTGCTGCCATGGTATCAGTCCCCTCAGCTACGCCCCCATCACCCACCCCTACATTACTGGCCCATCCCCCTTCGTCACTGGCCCACCCTAAGCCCGTTTAGGGGGGAAAAAACCCATGCCTGTATAAAAAACGGTTAGAAATGTTCAACAAACACCATAATGAAAGGACTCAAAAAATCAATTTACACATACAGGGAAGTAAGTTCTGCACCTTAGGGTTCATTTATGATCACAGCCACAAGTGGATGGAATTCTTGGGCATATTGAAGTTATTCAATAAAGTTACTTGCATCCAAAACCACTCCTTTGTACTTGCCAAGCACCATTGTGCCCATCCTGTCTCTGCTGAATCACACACTAGTGCTCCTATTGATGCTCAACCCTGGAGGAACCACCACCCTGTACATGGCACTAATCCAAGGGACTACAGTAGACTACATCAATGGGCCCAGAGAATCACATGCAAACTTAATGTTAATGCCCAACAGCAGAAATGACATAATTCCCTCTCTAACAATCTTGGCTGCAACTTATAGACCATGTCTTCGTTTAAAAAAAAAAAAAAAAATTGCGTACAACTGTGGCGGCACAAATCTGGGCTGGTTTGCGATTCCCTGGAACTGTGGGGAAAAAACAGAAAACTGTATCTGAATTTTCATTTTGCCCACTACGTTTGCATTTGTAAATGTGCCTTATTGCTTACAAACACCACATTAGTAAGTAATAAAGAGCAAACTCTTAAAGCTACAATCATTGGCAACATATAGATTCTACAGTTTCTGGCAACAAACATTAAGTAAGAAAATCCAATGTCACACAGGACTAATGCAAAAGTATTTATTGTGGAGTGATGTGCAACATTTTGGGGCGGACCCCTTTGTCAAGCTTGCATTAGTTGCATTAGTCCTGTGTGCCATTGGATTTTCTTACTTTGCAATACTATCGGAAGGTGGACGAACTTCCTCCTGTGAGCACCAGGCAACTCTGCCAAGCCAAAACGGCTAGGGTCTGCGAGGACCAAACCTAGGTCTCTTAGGGGCAAATTCATTATTGCACGAAGCATCTAACGCTAGCGCTAATTCGCCAGCGTGACATCAATTCGTAACTTCGGAAATTCACTAACACCGGCTCTGGCGAATTTACACTGGCGAAATAGATAGACTTGCGCAACTTCGCACCCTTATGCCAGGTGAAGTTGCGCACTGACGAAGGATGGTAAATTCGCAAATTCACTAAGATGAACATTCTCCTGAACGTTAGCACTTACGTTAGACGTTACTTCACCTGGTTAGACCGAAGTTCAATAAAATAGATAGGAGGTTGGAAAAAAAATGTCCCAAAAAAAGCTGGCGTATTTTAGAATAGGAGGGTGATAGTCTGCAAAAGATCGATATTTTTTGGGGGGGTTACCCTCCTACCCCCTACATTTCCTAACATATGGCAACACAACTATATAGGGGGCACATGTAGGGCAATAGGACAACTTTAATTTATTAAAGGTTTCCTGGGCTTGTGTAGTGAAATGTAGTGGCTGTAACATATACTTCTATTATAAGTTAAAGTTCCCGCCGTATGCAAATTAGGCTTCGCTAGCGTAACTGTGCTCTGCCTAGCGAAGTAACACTAGCGCAACTACGCTACCGTTCACCGACCTGAGCGTAAATTAGTTCTTTAGTGAATTTGCATAGTGCTGGCGAAAATTCGCCTGGCGAAGTGCGGCGAACACTAGCGAAGCTAACTCTAGCAAATTTACGGAACTTAGTGAATTTGCCCCTTAAAGTCCATATTGTTACATAACAAGAAGTGACAGCCTATTAACAAATACTAAAGACATCTTTGAGTGTTTTAATCTGATTATGGTGCTTTTACTATCCATACATTTTTGGCAGGGGAGGAAAATGGAATTAATATCACCCACACAGTACATGGCAGTTTTGTGTTGAGAAATTGCACTTTGTGTATTTTCTGTACACAGTTAACTAGATTTTGTTTTCAGACAGTCATTTATATAAAAAATGAAATATTAAGTGACAATGCATACTTGAATGCACTGAATAAGGACATGTACTGTATTGCTTTTCTTTTCCCAGACCTTCAGAAATCTGATCACATTCTTTAGCAAAGTATCCCAATCCAAAGCCATCTGGTTTTAATTCAAACACACAGCTAGCTACATTTTTTTCACAAAGGGGAACTTATATAATAATAATGTACTCCAGTAGCTCATTCTAATTCTATTTGGCTAAAACATAGTAAGTAACTTTATACCTCCTCGCAGAATGTATGTTATTTCCACTGTTGACAAATGCCTCTCTGCACCAATGAGGGGTTATTAACAGTTCCAGTAACCTTTCTGAAGACTCCTGGTGAGACAGTGTACCGCTCAACAGTGCAAAACAAGTGTCACACAATGGCACTGCAGGGGGTTAAGCACCGTCTTGTTATTCTAACACTATACACATTTCTATACTGAAGCTGCACAGTGATGCTTTTTTAGGCCACTGTCACATATGGCAATTGCTTCACTGACTTTTCTGGAAAGAATCTATGATGGCTAAATGAATATTTACATATGCATTTCCATTTTTTTTATCCGGGCGCTTTACAAGAGATGCTAAATTATGCAAACACTGCTAGATTCTCAAACAATGCATGGGTGTCAATGAGAGTTATATCTGTCTGTGTTTGGCACAAAAGGGGGGCATTTACAAACCCAGAGGGTGCAAATGCAAGAGCATGCCCCTTAATGGTCATTCAAAGAGCACTTTTGCCACCCAGGGTTGCTGCTTCCGGCACTGAGCACCAGAAAATCTGGGAAACCGAACCTGGTTAGGGTGAGAAGGACTGAAAGGAGCCAAAAAGCCCTTCACAAGCATTAGCATGCAAAGTGAAGCCTTCTGAAATCAGAAGGTATTTACTTGTCTCATGCCATACATATAGCACTGCCTAGATATCAAAAATGAGAGTTTTTTTTCCGTCCCATAATGCATCATGGGCAGAGACATGTAAAGCACTCCTTTATGTCCCTGTGGCCAACTATGCATCCAGAACCGCTGGTTTATAGCACAGATACAGCCTTAATAGTTCAGAGCCTGGCAATCAGGCAGACAGCAGTGTCAAGAGGTGCAGCTTAGCCCTGCCCTTATGACCTGTAATTAGGGCCCTGATACAGGCTGCATCTCCTGCCTCTCCCAAACTTGCTTCTGAATGACACAAGAGGTAGGAAGTTGGATGCCTATGAGCTTCCCTCCACCTGGCCCTCACTAATACATAGCTGACTACCACAATCCACACTGCATTAGTAAAGGAGCTGCAGATCTCTGAGCTACAAAAAGGATGTCTACACTGTGTGGTGCATTCTAAAATTTACAGCCACTTGTCCTTGGCAAATTCTTGAACTCAAGTTTGGAGGCTTTTTCCACCCTGGATATTTCACCCTGGAATCCCTTGTAGGGCTTGACTTGTATTTGAGTGTTTATTTACAATGCAAGCTGGTAGAGTTCTAAAGCTGGCCATAGACGTAACAATTACGATCTTTCTCGGAAAAGATCTTTCCAAGAAAGATCGTTCGTTTCAACACACACGTATAGAGCTGAATCGTCAAATATACAGGTAGAAACAATAGAATTCTACTTGTATCTGACGATTTAGCACTAACAATGGCCGATGTTCAGGGAGCTTTCAAAGGCATCCGATCAAAATTTTCCGTCCAGTCCGATCAACCAGCCGATATCTTAATCCTCTGACGATGTCGGTCGGCTCATTTCCCACCATACACGAACTGAATATCGTACGAAAATTCGGTTCTATGGCCACCTTAACTGATTTGTTCTGCTCATAAATGCTTTTAGACCCCTCATGTGTTCTGTAACCTAAGCAAAACGTATTCTTAATTTGGAGTTTTTTTCAACCTTGGATATATCACCCTGAAATCCCTTGTAGGACTTGACTTGCATTTGAGTGTTTATTTCCAATCAAGCAACTGTTCTGAGTTCTTACTGATTTGTTCTACTCATAAATGCTTTTAGAACCCTCGTGTGTTCTGTAACCTAAGCAAAACTTATTCTTAGTTTGGAGTTTTTTTCAACCTTGGATATATCACCCTGAAATCCCTTGTAGGGCTTGACTTGCATTTGAGTGTTTATTTCCAATCAAGCAACAATCTGTTCTGAGTTCTTACTGATTTGTTCTACTCATAAATGCTTTTAGACCCCTTGTGTGTTCTGTAACCTAAGCATAATTCATTCTGAAGGTTATCATTGCTGTCCCTGGGCTCAGGCCTGGTATTTCAATACTCATTTTAAACTCTTTGCTATTGAATGTTTGTCCTTCAGGGATAGGAAGTGTGAGTTTGTTTTCTGAGCAAAGCGAGAACACGATGGCCAAATCTAAATGATCGAGTAAAGTGTTTGCTATTCTTGTCTTCATTACTTTGATGAGGTGTGAAATATAAACAAAAAGAAATGTGGCTCTCTGTCTGGCCATTTCACGTTTATACTATACCTGATTCACAGGGCCCGTCATGTACAACTGTAAGGTTGGCTCCTGGGTGGGCATTGGCCACCTCTTTAAATTTACACAGCTGGGAATATGTTTTACCGTCCGATCCACAGACAGCGGAGTTAAATACGCACATGCACTGAGGTTCAGGGACCTCTCCGTGCCTGAGGTCCCCCATGTCTAGCTGACATTCTAAGTTATCACCACATTTCCCATAGAAGTGGTTTGTGTTGTCCAAGTCACAAATCTGTCCTTCCAAATTGGCACATTCTAAACAGCAGTCACAATGGTCCCTTACAACTCCAGCCAGACAGCCCCTTGGTAATGGACATTCTTCTGGATTACAATCTGTGCAGCTCTCCCCTTCCTCCAGCAGTCTTTGCCAGCCTCGTTGAAGGTAGTCGGCTCCACTGGGACGGGACCAAGCAGGGAATATTTGCAAGTAGCTGAGATACAACAGGAAGAGCAGTTCAGCAGAGATCCAAACAGCATGGTTAAACATTTTCATGAGTTTGCCTGGGCAGTGCAGCCAAAATCCATTACTTGTGAAGGCATTACTTTGATAACCGCATATAGTATCAGTAAGTCATGTACCTGGCACCATGAGACTGAAAAACAAAAATAAATTGAATTTAATAAATATGATGCAACAATATTTATAATAAAATAAAAGAAATGCATTAGAAAATCATACATGTGTAGAACTGGGATGTATGCTTATTTAATCCAACCAGTTATATAACTATAATTTGCCCATTTAATATGAACCTTGTATTGCATTTAATTGACCTATAACTACTGGAAACCTTAATTTGAAAAATAATTTATAGCATCCCCTCTGAATGCCTCCTGATTGCTGGCAATTCATTAGGCACAGGCATTGTTGCAACTTTCTGTCTTTCTAATATGTCTAAGTCCCTCTCAGCCACAGTCAGTGCTTTAGCCACAATGTTGAAAAGGATGCAGTCAATCCATGACTGGGTAATCAAACAAACCAAAGTCAAAATGAATAGGGTACGAGTAGTGATGGGCGAATTTATTCGCCAGGGACGAATTCGCGGCGAATTCCCGCGATTCGCTGCAGGCAAATAAATTCGGAAAGAGTCGCGCGTCTATTTTGACGCGACGCGCCGAAAACGACGTGCCGGAAACTAAACGACGCGACACGCCGAGGTTGACGTGCGTCAAAAGCGTGCCGTGACTCGTTTCGTGAATTTTTTTTGCCAATTCGCGAATTTCTCAGGAAATTTGCGAATTTTTCGGCTAAGCGAAACTTGGGAGATTCGCCCATCACTAGGTACAAGGAGTGTCGAAGTTGCTCCCAAAATGAATGGATGAATGCATAAGATTCCGTATCACTGTACATCTCCAGGCCCAGGATTCCTGGCATCTGTTAACAGAAGAACCTAGCCATGCCTCCATAACATTTTATTTTTCAAAATGCATCAGTTAATAGTCATGTGACTTGTGCTCTGATAAACTTCATTCACTCTTTACTGTTGTACTGCAAGTTGGAGTGATATCACCCCCTCCCTTCCCCAGCAGCCTAACAGCAGAACAATGGGAAGGTAACCAGATAACAGCTCCCTAACACAAGATAACAGCTGCCTGGTAGATCTAAGAACAACACTCAATAGTAAAACCCATGTCCTACTTCATTCCATTCAGTTACATTGAGAAGGAAAAACAACAGCCTGCCAGAAAGCAGTTCCCTCCTAAAGTGCTGGCACAAGTCCCATGACCAGGGGCAGCTGGGAAATTGACAAAATGTCTAGCCCCATGTCAGATTTCAAAACTCAATATAAAGAGATCTGTTTGCTCTTTTGAGTAATGGATATCAGTGCAGAATTCTACCGGAGCAGCACTATTAACTTATGGGTTTTGAAAAAAACACGTTTTCCCATGACACTATGCCTTTAAGGTATATTTGAACATAATTTAAATCAGTGATTTTCACCCTCGTGCCTCCAGCTGTTAAGAAACTACAAGTCCCACAATGCATTTGCCTGACTGTGGCTGTCAGACTCCTTCATTGCATTGTGGGACTTGTAGTTCCTTAACAGCTGGAGGCACAAGGTTGAATGAATTCATACAGTATTTGAACATGATTAAACATTCATTTTAATTAATCAATACAGTAGCAAATGTGAAAGTCGAGGACAAACAAATGCAAAGCTTGACACCCAACAAAAACCCTTCTGAGACGTGGCTTTGAGGCCCTTAGATACCTTCAAATAAGTCCCACCATTAGGGTCTATATTTGGTTTGCCAAGCAAATTATAGTCATGAGTCAAGTCCCATTGCCTTTTTAGTTCTCACAGTAAGAGCATATTCAGTAAAAGACAATTTTGGGATTGTTTGAAGTGTAGTGTTTCATTACATCTGTTCTCCTCTATATGTTATCCCATTGTTAGCCATAGTATACACTGTACATTGTGTTGCCTTTACAAAGGGCTACAAAGAAAATGTGTAATTTCTGTTACGTAAGTGTAAGGCTATTGAGGGGGGAACGTAATTAATTTCAGTTGCAGACCTTGTTCCTGATAACGTTACATATAGCAGTCAATCAGAAGGTCCGGGTCCCAATTTATTTATCAGATGTTCAGAAGAACATAGGTTGCTATGGGTTTCTTGCTAAAGCTTTGTGAGTTATTACACTCCCCGAGGGTTTCATATAAAAGGGATTTAGACCAAAAGTTTCTTTTGTGATTCTGTAAATACACGAAGTTTAGATAAAGCTTTTCATTTCATAGATATCGTAAGATACTGATGCAGACTGCACCTTAAAGATATATAATGGTGTTTGCATTTGAAGGTTTCCTTTCTCCTTTAAATTCATGAACACCAGATGACATTGTGCAGAGACTGCAGGTATAAGGCTTCTTTATATTAACGCAAAGGCTTCCATTTATGACCAGACCAGATGTGGAAAAATTCTTCTGCATTTAAACAATATCCCTGTCTGCGTCTTGAAATGCCGACAGAAAAATCTATCAGACGACACTGACATCCAAAAAGGCAGCCATAATTATAGTAGAAAATGGCAGGTTGCAAAGGTTATAGCAAGTGCATGGAATCTAAGGCTGCTTTTTCCTACAGAATTTTCTGCTAATGTTTACAAATTCAAAATATTTCTAATGTGAAGAATTTTCTATTTAGAGCACAAGTCTTGGCTCAGAGGGGAGCGGTATGCATAAACTGGTTTACATCCTAAAGACTGGTTTCCTAGCTAATTTCCTCAGTACTGTGTCTGGCGGTCATTAGGAAACCTTAATAAAGTAGTAGCGCTATGGAGCTCCTCTATCCAAGCTGGCCCCTTCTCCTCAGGTTTCCAGTCTCTGCCTATAGACTCAAGAATTAACCAACACAGCAAATTCCTTTGAATTGATTGAAATTAAAGTTAACTGCCCCAGTATGCACAGAGACTTCTCAAAGCCTTCAAGATTGATCTGCATATTTTTGTACTTCACTAGGAGACCATTTTCTTGGAAGCCCTTTCAATGGCTTAGATATTTGCAGGGTCTCCTGTGCCTGCATGGACCACAGGTATGCTCCTTTAGGTGTCAAGAGTTATAGTTAGTGCACATAAAGAGACACAGTTCAAGTGTGCAAGCTCTTTCCTTGTTTGCTTTCACTTGGTTTCTAAAGACCTTCTTGAGATCTCTGGATTTCAAGACATGACTGTCAGTGTGCTCTGGTAGTAAAGATGATCTGGTGTCAAATGAGAAACTAATAAAGGGCAACACAAGCAGCTGTTGGAGAAAAGGCTCAACTCACTTGCTTGAGTTTGTACATCTCCACCTGTGCGCCTACGGATTCTGAACAGACACTCACATTTTACAAATTCTTTGTTTGCCCTGATAATTCAGATTATTACCAATGATGGGAAGCTTTCCATCAGACAGTCCTTTAGATTTACAGCAGTAGGAGAGACTATTTAAGTGACGAGTGAAGGTATCAAGATCACAAGGCTGGGGAAATTATTTTTAACTGCATCCAAAAATGTGAGTGTGCAATTGACAGATAATCCATTCAGGTGTATGTGGATCCAGGTGACTGCCACCAATTATAGCTCTGCTATCTTCACAGACATTACAGTAGAGTGGTTTTGCTTTAAGTGGGACGTTATTTTACATGGGCCATGGTTACTATGAAAAAAGTGTCACATATTTCAGGGAAATAGCAAATGTATGTATCTTACAGTATTAAGAATCCTCTTCCAGGCACACATGCAGAAGGACCTGGAGCCAGTTGTAGGAGGAAAAGAGAACACCCGGAGGAAAGCCCAAACAGAACATACTTCCAGATTTAGTCGGAATCAAACCCAAAGACCCCAGCACTGTAAGGTTGCAAATTCAACCATTGTATAAACAGTGGCGTAACTACCAGGGGTGCAGGGGGTGCAATTGCACCAGGGCCCCCACCCCCTTGGGGCCCATCGGAGCCACGATAATGGTTATGGCAGGTGGTTATCTAGGGGGAAATTTTACAGCACACATGCTATCAACACTCCAGCATGGGATTTAAAGAGGTAAGGGCCCTACAGGGGGGGCCCAGATGCCCATCCTGTACCGGGGCCCATCAGGGAGTATTTATGCCACTGTGTATAAACAAACTGACCACTGTGCCATCTAAATAGAAGGTTTCACGGCCAACTTATTTAAGGGAATCCTGTAACAATACCATCCTAACCCCTATGGTCCAACCACACTCAGCGGTGGTTTGCAGCATGATACACTCCTAGGGGCAAATTCACTAAGATCCGAAAATTCGCTAGCGTTAGCTTCGCTAGCGTCCGCCACACTTCGCCAGGCGAATTTTCACCAGCACTACTCTAATTCACTAAAGTACAAATTTACGCTCAGGTAGGTGAGCCCAGGAAACCTTTAATAAATAAAATAAAGTTGTCCTATTGCCCTACATGTGCCCCCTGTATAGTTGAGTTGCCATATGTTAGGAAATGTAGGGAGGAAGAAGGGTAATCCCCCCAAAAAAATATCAATCTTTTTCAGACTATCACCCTCCTATGCTAAAATAAAATACGCCAGCGTTTTTTTGGGACTTAGAAAAATGTTTTAATTTTTTTCAACCTCCTTTCTATTGTATTGAACTTCGCATGGTCTGACCAGACGAAGTATCATCTAGCGTAAGTGCTAACGTTCAGGAAAATGTTCATCTTAGTGAATTTGCGAATTTACGATCCTTCGTCAGTGCTCAACTTCGCCTGGCGTAAGGGTGCGAAGTTGCGCTAGTCCATCTACTTCGCTAGCGTAAATTCGCCAGAGCCGGTGTAAGTGAATTTCTGAAGTTACGAATTGACATCACGCTGGTGAATTAGCGCTAGCGTTAGACGCTTCGCGCTATAATGAATTTGCCCCCTAGAATCTAGTAACTTCAAAACAGCTGCTGCACAAAGACTCCCAGACTTAATGTTATTCTCCAGGGCTTCACTTCTGTATCTAAACCAGCAGCATATTTGCTGTGAAATATCTGCATTGATTAAGGGGATACAGATCACATCTGAGAAAAAAATGGTGTTTATTTTTCCATTCCCACTTGCTGAATGGAGCAGATATGCTGCCAGCAATTACATTCCGTGGTAATGAAGGTTCTCCACCACAATCATAAGTCACTATCACAAGGGGCCAGCTGTTACAGACGTCAACTCTCAAGTCAGCTGTTAGTTTGCCCTTTATACTGGGAATTGTAGTTTGCAAAGACTTGGGGTTCCAAAATATAGATATAAAATAAGATATTTCTAATCCAAACTGGCATTGGGCCTATAGATAATCTCTCTAGAAGGCTTGTGTCCATCCTCAGCTGTCATTATCTAAAGAGAATATCATGGGCTACTGGTACAAGTCAGTGTAACAATGAAAAGTCTCAAAAGTTCCATATTAAAATAATATGTGTATATTAGACATATATGGAACATATCTATGCTTCTGTAGATCTCATAGCTACAGCTGCCCAAAACATTCATTATGCCAGGGGTGCCCAAAAGTTAGATGGGGATCTACCAGTAGACCTTTAGCTGGTGATCAGTAGATCTCAAGACACTGCCAACTAACAGCTTGTCTATATCACCCTCCTGTTTCATGCTTTATTACATTAAGGTTGCATAAGAAATAGATGTTTAAATATAACAATATACATTTTCTCATGAATCAATATTCAAGTAATATTTTCCATGAAACAGAACCCTAACAATGCTTTTATGGATATTGATGAATATATTGGCGCTATATAAATACATGTTAATAATAATGTAGATCTTAATGGGACAACATCACTAAAAGTAGACCCTGCATTAGTAAAGTATGGCCACTCCTGCATTATTCTAAGTAATCTAATTTATTAAGTAGAAGTTAATCTATGTGCCCTTACCTCCTTTAACAGCCCTCTCTGGAGATAATGGTACTTAGAAGTGAGCGGCTGGCAGTTAGTCCGCAAGCAGTTCCCTACAGTACTGGCAGCTGGTGGATCCCAGAGTGCAGTAGCTCTCCTGCTCTCTACTGTATGTGTTGAAGGGTTGCAACCTCTGCAGAGTAAGAATGCTTTTCCAATAGCCTTTATAGTGTCTCCTGTTTGAATGAGAACCTGTGATGTCAAACTGAAATGTGATCTCTCCCCAGTCCCATCCCCCTATCCACAGACCACTGCTAAGATATGCCACTTCTTGCATTTCTCCAGCTTCGGCTTCGCAATGCGAAGTCATACACACGCAAAACCTTACAACCATATGGCTTCAGAGTTCAGACAGTATTGGGATAGTTACTTTCACGTGTGACTGTTTTCCAGGAAGAATTAGGCTCTGCTTCTGCTTTGAACAATGACTGCAAAACTGAAAAAGGCTTCTCAGGGCTGTTTTCTGTGCTTAACAGAAGGGTTATATAAAGGAGCAATAAAGAATGTTACAGGGAATTCTTATAAATGATGTTGATCATTAAATTCCAATTTTCTTCCAATTATATGTCGTAGATAACTTTGAATCTAAGTCTGGGGAAGAGTCAAAAACTCCCATGGGGTGACAAAAGTGCCTATATGGCAATATTGATCCCTGTTCTTTATGGTCCTCCTCTAATGGACCACCCAACCGATATCTGACCGAAAATCCTCTAGATAGCTATAAGATGCTGCAATGACACTTTACTATTATGCCTTGCCACATGTTCTGTTTAAAGGAGAAGCAAACTCTTGCTAATAAAAACAATACTGCCCAAACCTACATACCCCCCCCCCCAGCCTAGGTGGTACCTTTGCTAAATGCCCCTAACTCTTTGCTTACCTCTCTGTGCAGATCTTCTGGTTGGCGACAACTGCGCCGAAAGTCATGTGATTTGTCGAAGTGCCAGAAGAAGACCCGAATATTACCGAAAATAAGAAGATGGTACCATGAACTCTGATGCCCTGAATTTGCACAGAGTGGTAACTAAAGAGTTTTACCAAAGGTACCACCTAGGCTGGGGGGGGCAGGGATGGGTTCTATGTAGGGTAGAGGGTTTTATTAGCAAGGGTTGGTTCTCCTTTAAGCAGCCATTTTGATGCAATTATTGGCCAGATTGGCACAATTTGACCAATCAGCCAAATCAGGCAAAGTTCTACTTGTTTAATACCTCACCAAAAGAGCAGATCTATTTGTGTATTGCCAGATTAAAGGAAAACTAAACCCCATGAACCAATTTAGCTGCCTGCCATTGACCCCCTCTTTAATATGTAAATGAGCCAATCAATTTAGAAATGCAAATGAGCTGACGATAATAGACAGCCACAGCTAAGCAGATGCCTGTATTTGTTAGTACTTGTACCAGTACTGGCATATGGGAGGAACCAGGAATTCTGAGCAACTTCAGTTAGTAATATTAGAGTTGCTATATACCCAATCCCTTATGCTTACGATAGGTATGTTGGCAACAGGAGGATCCATGCTCAGAACAGTCACTTCAGCCTGTATATGTTACACTGTGATATGTAGCATTAATTGCATGAGACAGACTAGTCTATTCAAGTATGTCACACTTTGGCCCTGTGATACACATGATAATTATAGACCTCTTATCTGCCAGGGTACATTGTCTAGCTGGGGACACACAAGGGAAAATTTTGAATATACTGTAAGTATAGGGTCACTAATCCATCTGATATAATAGTTGTGATAGAAACTAGGGGGTGTATTTCTTGCAAGGTCCAGTTCCAGCACATGGGGTGTATAATATTGCTGGAGATTAT
>CM044443.1:25572993-25626762 GCA_024363595.1 Xenopus borealis | reverse complement strand
GCACTCAATAGTAAAAACCCATATCCCACTGCGTTCCATTCAGTTACACTGAAAAGGGAAAATAACAGCCTGCCAGAAAGCAGTTCCCTCCTAAAGTGTGGGCACAAGTCACATGACATGGGGCAGCTGGGAAACTGACAAAATGTCTATCCCCATGTCAGATTTCAAAACCGAATTAAAGAAAAATCTGTTTGCTCTTTCGAGAAATGGATTTCAGTGCAGAAGTCTACTGGAGCAGCATTTTTAACTGATGCATTTTGAAAAATACATGTTTTCCCATGACAGTATCCCTTTAAGTATGATGTAGAGAGTTATATTCTGTAATTGAAATTGGTTTTCATTTTTTATTATTTGTATTTTTTGTTATTTAGCTGTTTGAATTGCTAGGCGGTGTGGAGTGTACAGTCTTTTCCTTATTACAGGTATGGGATCCGTTATCCAGAAACCTCAGGATTACAGACTCCTTTTTATCCAAATAATCCAATAATTTTTCTCTATAAAAAATAAAACAGTAGCCTGTACTTGATCCCAACTAAGATATAATTAATCCTTATTGGAAGCAAAACCAGCCTATTGGGTTGATTTAATGTTTACAAGATTTTCTGGTAGACTTAAGGTATTTATATCCAAATTATGGAAATATCCATTATTTGGTGAACCCCAGGTCCCAAGCATTCTGGATAACAGGTCCCATACTGGTATATTACAAAAATACAAAGAATGTTAGGGGCACTTCTATATATTTATATATGGGGAAAAACTATATTAATTGTGATGAACAGTCTAAAGACTGAAAAATATAATAAAACATCTCATTGGTTACTATATTTTTAAGATCAGGGAATACTTTACTATATACACTGTAAAATGTAATTGTTCCTAAAACAGCCTAAATCACTCCAACACTAACTAGGATGCAGTTATAACAGGGTTGCCACCTTTTCCTGTGGCTGAACCCGGACAGGGGGGCGGCCCCATGACGTCGGTGGGCAGGCCCATGAACTCTGATCTTGCCAGATTAGATTGTAACCCTTTCGACAACCCTTTGTGGGTGTTACACTCCACAAGTGGCACTTGGCATAGTATTGGTTAACTTGAATAACATTTTATATAAAATAACTGGCCAGTTAGTTCATGCAGCACTCCTAACCAGTGGCAATAGGATTTCACTAACTAACTTGCTAGTGCCAAGCTTTCTACATAATGAAGAAAGGCACAGTCTTTATTCTTCAGTGCCTCTTTTGAGTACTGTCCCTTTAAACAGGATACTCAAAAATCCTCTTTGGATACTTCAGAGCTCTCTTCAGGCAAATCCAGCACATTCAGTCATACAGTGTGACTACCAGCTCCTTTGGCTGCTCAGTTGGGAATTTCCTGCTGGTTGTTCCTCCAGTCTGTATTCCTTTCACACTCTCTGTCTAGGGTTGCCACCTGTCCGGTTTTGACCCGGACAGCCCGGTATTTTGAAGGGCTGCCCGGGTCAATGCTTCCTGCCCGGTTTTCCAAATAAGGAAAACCGGGCGGGATTAGCTTGATTGACGCCGCGATCGGCCAATCGGCGATTGCAGCATCATAGCTCCGCCCCGTGACGACACGGGCCCGCCCACCTACGTCGTGAACCCACCCACTGACGTCACGGGTCCGCCCCCCTGTCCGGCTTGAGCCACAGGGAAAGGTGGCAACCCTATCTCTGTCTCTCCAGGCACAGTATGTGGCTTCACTGTGCCAGCCTGATCCAAATGAATGCTTTTTGCCCACCAGCCCACCAGCAGCACTCTGGCATCCTTCTAGGGTTGCCACCTGTCCGGTTTTGACCCAGACAGCCCGGTATTTTGAAGGGCTGCCCGGGTCAATGCTTCCTGCCCAGTTTTCCAATCGGCGATCGCGGTATCATAGCTCCGCCCTGTGACATCACGGGCCCGCCCACTGAAGTCACGGGACTGCCCCCCTGTCCGGCTTCAGCCACAGGGAAAGGTGGCAACCCTACATCCTTCTCTGTCCACCATGTGGTTCTCTATGCCAGGCTTTCTTCTTTTGCCAGTATCTGTGACTTCCTCTTCCTGTCAGCCACTCACTAGCTGCTGTGTCACTTCCTACTGCACTGAATAGCTGGTTGCTAGGTAACAGCTTACAGCACACAGATACAGGATCTGTGCTTCTGCCCTTACAGGGATAAGTGCAATGATTTTGCACGGATTGTACAAGATGAACAAGTAAAATATAAAGATCTAACTAGAAAAACTACTTAAAGGAGGAGGAAAGTCAAGACTAAAGGTGGCCATACACGGGCAGATAAAAGCTTATCTGCCCGTGTGGGGGGCCCTCCGACGGGCTTTCCCGATCGATATCTGGCCGAAAGTCGGCCAGATGTCGATCGGGCAGGATTAAAAATCCCGTCGGATCGCGGCCACATCTGTTCGTTGATGCGGTCCGACCGCCCATACTGATCCGAACTTTGGGCCCTAGGGCCCACGATCGGATCCGCCCGATATCGCCCACTTCAAGTTGGGCATATCGGGGAGAGATCCGCTCGTTTGGCAACATCGCCAAACGAGCGGATCTCTTTGTGTATGGCCATCTTTACTTGGGGTGTCAAATGTTAGGCACACCAAGTGATTGTACTGAAACCCCGGGCCGGTGCTCCTATCAGCAGAAAACTGCACCGGCCCAGGGTCATACCAGTGAGTACCACGGAACGATAGACTTCATAGTTAATTAAAAGTTGTCTTTCCCGTTCTACTGTATGTGCATAAGTCCGGGGAAATGCGAAGATAGAAGAAAACAGAAGTCTATCGCTCTGTGGTGCTCACTGGTATAACCCTGGTCCGGTGCAGTTTTCTGCTAATAGGAGCACCAGCCCAGGGTTTCAATACAATCACTTGGGGTGCCTAACATTTCCTCCTCCTTTAAGTTTCTATTTCTAATGCATAGGTTTTCCTGCCCTGTAGCCCCCCGCCACCCAGCCAAATGTGAGCAGCAGACCTGAGAGCCTTCTAACTGCTCTGGTCCCTCCCTCCATACAGTAGCCTCCTCAAGCATTGCAGATTCGTTCTTCTAAGGGGAGTCTGAAATCATTCAAAAAAATCATATTAGTAAATTTAGCATATTTACATGAGAAGGAAGTTGGGCACATGCGTGTGTTACTGTCCATGTTTTGATCTTTAATGCAAGAGCAATTTGTTTTTATAAATGTCTGTCCCTCGCCGTTAATATCAAACATACTGTAGGAACGCATTCCTTTTTCTTTTTCTGTATTCTTCCGTGCACTTTTATTTTCAGTAATCCCGCAGACTTGTAAAAATATATCTGCAATATTAGAAACAGATGTTCCAGAAGCCGTGCATTATTATACATTAGTCAGGAGGAGTAAAGTAGTGGCTTCAGTGCATTAAGAAATAACAATCAAGTAAATTGAAAGATCTACAGAGCAAGATATGCTTCTTAGTGCCTACATATTTCCTACTGTGTTGTTCAAAGGCCAAACAGAGCCTAAAATGATGTTTAACCCTTATTAGTACTGTAAAATGATCTACTTTGTAACTCATTTGCATTCTTTTTACTTACCTCCTCTTGTCTAGCTGACCCACCAAACTGTCTAGGTGATCCTGTGCATGAGTAGAGCAGCTCTTTGATGCAAAAGTCTTCAAGTATAGAATCTATTATCCAGAAGGTTCTGAATTGGGGGAAGGCCATCTCCCATAGACTCAATTTCCAAATTTTAAAAAATGATTTCCTTTTTCTCTGTAATAATAAAACAGTTACTTGATCCAAACAAAGATATTATTAATCTTAACTGAAGAATTCTATAGGAGTTACTTAATATTTAAGTTATATTTAGTAGACTTAAGGTATGGAGATCCAAATTACAGAAGGACCTCTTATCCAGAATACCCCAGGTCATGAGCATTCTGAATAACAGGTCCTATACCTGCAGTACACTGGAATGTCTCGTCTAAATTTCCCATCTTATATTATATTGTCTATATTTTATTCCTTTTAAAATTTCACAAAACATGTTTCTGTCCCTGTCAACTTTTAATGACACTTGCAGTAACATCACTTCCTGTTTAAAAGTGGTCAGCGTGTTGCGGGTCGGGTAGTGGTAGTTCCGGGTCAGGTAGAGGTTCAAAGTGGGGTAAATATGCAGGTTGTGGTCAGGTCGCAGGCTGCAGGTTCGGGTCGTGTCTGGTCTTAGAAATTGGTTTTGTGCAGGATTCAGGGCCGCTCCAGCCATTAGGCAAGGTGAGAATCTTGCCTCAAGCTAACTATTTAAGTGCAATAGCCCTCACTGCACTAGCGATGCGGCCCCTCCTAAACCCACTCCAACGCTACAAGTTAGAAGCATGGAGCGGGGGCATCAGGGCTGCTGCCTCAGGCGTGCCTGCCAGGACTCTGCTTCATGGCTAGGATGTTCCTTTCTATAAGGAATACAAAATGTTGCTACCGTGTTAAGAGGAATTCCAACTGTCACTGCTGGCGAAAGAAGGTGTAATGGTAATTTTGGGGGGCTCTGCTGCTCAGAACAAAGATTTATGTAATATCACAGACCAATCAACACAGTAAGCCAAAAATGAATTGCCCCCTATGAAAACATGGAGCATTTTGCTTTTTTTTATTGTACTTTTATTAGAGAAAACCATGGGTGTCAAAATGCCCTTTGATGCTGCCACTTGGTTCATATTCATATGGGAATTGTCGAGGAAAGCCAAAGTAAGCATATTCAAGGCATTACACTAGTGATGTGTGGGTCAGAAGACAAATTAACCCATATCCAATACCAACCTTCAAAACCTTAACCCACATCCAACCCTAACCTTCAAAACCTTAACCTGCTCCTGACCCTTACCTGCAAAATGTTGCCATTATAGGACTTGCACCCAACCTGTAACCAAGAGAGGGAATCTTCATGATCAGTGGAATGTACTACACCCAGTCTGACCATCACATATCCCTAACCCACAATGATTGGCCAAATTTCAATCCAAACTGCCCAACCAGTGGTCAATCCATGGGTCACTGTTGATTTCTGGTCAATACCCACATCACTAGCTTACACCCAGCATCAAATAACCTAGTCATAAACTGTGGTCTGTAAAAAAGGGCGTTTTGCCCACATAAAACTTTAATGTTACAGAGAGAACCAAATTTATTTCCAATGCAGGATTACTGAAGGGGGTTAGAGACATACTATAATGTGGTGCTATTAGTTGTTGAGGGACTCTATGATGAAACTAAAAACCAACATCTCAGCATATGGGGAAGGATCCTGGAGGGACAGTTGTGGTGGGAATTTGGGAGGATACCAGACTTTTTAAAGTGGACCTGTCACCCAGACACAAAAATCTGTATGATAAAAGTCCTTTTCAAATTAAACATGAAATCCAAATTCAAATTTTTATTAAAGCATTCATAGCTGTTTTAAGCTCATTTAAAAATATCAGCTGTCAATCAAATATTGTCTGCCACTCCTCCCTAGGCAAGGGGTTCAATCAGCACCCCCCCCCGTTATGTGTGACCATTTCCCACCTATTCACTTTTTCTTAAATAAAGAGCCTGCAGCTCAAATATTGTCCCCAATCTGTGCCTGTGCCAGCAAGCCAAAATTTTGCCCCAAATCTGTACCTGTGCCACCAGCATTGCCCCCTAAGTCTGTATCTGTGCCATGCCACCAGCCATGACCCCCCCCAAGTCTATACCTGTGCCACCAGCCATTGCCCCCTAAGTCTGTACTTGTGCCACCAGCTGGCCCCCTAAGTCTGTAACTGTGCCACCAACATTGCCCCCTGAATCTGTACCTGTGCCACAAGTCTGTACCAGCCTTTGCCCCCCAAGTCTGTACCTGTACCATCAGCCATTACCCCCCAAGTCTGTACCTGTGCCACCAGCCTGTGCCAGGCAAAGGGCAAGTAAGAGGGAGGTGGGGACTGAAGTAGAGCAGAACGCTGCTGCTGGAGACAGGGGCGAAGTTAAAACTTAAAGAAATAAAAAAAAAAAAAATTTCCCTTCTAAAGTGCACCCCCCCCCTATGACTGCGCCCTAGGCGGCCGCCTACTCTGCCTACCCCTAGTTCCGGCCCTGCACTCCTCTATGCCTTAGGCATAGAGGTGGAGCAGATAATTACTTTCACTTTCCATTCAGCACTTCCTAGATGCCACTGCTCCCCACACATTCCCCCAGTTCTCTTAACCATTTAATTGTGTAGCCAGGACATGGGGATAGCCATCGGGTCCCCCATTCTGATGCACAAACAAGATTCTGAGATGATGCAAGGCTTGCCTTAATAACAGTGTCCACAAAATGGCTCCTGACTGCTTGCTATAATTATGAATTCCCAGACTGAAGAAAACAAGATTAATAATAATATTTTATAATAGTTTATATAATTTATAATCAATGTGTAATCAGTGTTCAATTTGCTTGAGTAATGTGATAAAATCTGATTTTGAATATTTTTTTGGGGTGACGGGTCCACTTTAAGGGGAACTTGTGGGTGAAATTGGGCAGGGAATATTGACAAATTTACATTATGCAAAACTGTATTTTTGTGTATAAATTCCCTTAAATGGTATGTTTAGCTAAAAAAGTAAAAGTTGAGTAATATGGCTTGGTGTTTTCCATGGCTGGAATGTTTCTTGATTCATATCATAACGACAGGTTTCCAGCCTCTATTGAGAATTCACACACTGATGCAGAATACTCCAAGTCAAATGGTAGTCAGGCTTTGTGTAAGGAACCCAAGCACTTTGAATGACATGTTTTTAGAAGGACACCAGATCTACACAGGCTTTTTTCCACTTCAATGTCAGATGGAAGATATAAATCAAGCTGCAGAAAAATGTCAGGAGTCAAGACAAAGTCTGCGTTTATTTTTCTATTCAGACAAGCTGGTGAGAAATGGATACAGAAATGACTCTTGTATAAACAGGGGTTAGTGTCATATAAAAGTGATTCATTTATACACATTTTTTTACTGGGCTCTATGTTTTTGAAATAACTCTTGTATGCATGTGTATATCTTTATTTAGAGTCCTACTTTTATATATTTATAATAATATAGTTCTAGCACTGCTACTAGTAAGTAGAAAAAATGTTATTTGGTATTCTGTAACTATATTCTATAATTCTATTCCTGTGCATATAGATACAGCATTCTTGTGTATATGAATTATTAGTGATAGTAGAATCTGCGGCGTTTTTCTTCGCCAAATTTTTTCCGAATTTCTGTAGAAACACCGCCTCGTCTCATTTTGGACAGGAGCGTCCATTTTTGGATGCGGGCATCCATTGCCGGGGTCGAAAAGTCAGACAACGGTGAATTTTTGGCAGGTGAAATTTTGCTGGTGTTTTGCGAATGTGTTCACCTGAGGCGAATTGCGGGAATTCGCTGCAGGTGAATAAATTCACCCATCACTATGAATGATAAAGTTTACCCTCATGCATCCCCTCATGTCCCTTATTTCCTAGATCAGATCATACTGATGACTGGGAAACAGCAGACTCCTCCGAACAAGAGAAGTGAACCTTAAACTGAACTTGGTGCATCTTAAAATAATTTCCTGATGAACTCTGTAATTGTGAGCATGAAAAATATGTTGTCACATGATGGTTGCCTTTGCTTGTTTGGATAACTTTTGTTTGAGAATATTTTGCATAGCTGCTTGAAAGCCCACTCAGCATTTCCAAACACTTGAGAATGATTATCAGATAAGACGTTTGAAACCCACAGATTAGATACAGTATACTAATTGGAATGTGGAATGTCTTGGATAGTTAACACCCCTATACTCCACACATAAACCCACCACCCATACAAAAACCACAAGCAGTTTCTCATGATAATAATAAGTCATGATTTCTCAGTATGGGTGCTGCCGTCCCGAGTCCATCACTAGGGGGAACGTTGCCAGCACATCCACAGTAAGAAGCAGTGCACTCCTGGGTCCTTTTCACAGATCGCTCAACTCCAGACCGTACAGTAGGTAAAATTACTACACTTTATTTGAACATACAATTAATTATAAACAGCGTCTGCGGTCTGACGCGTTTCGTGTTTACACACTTCCTCAGAGACCTCACTTTCTGTCACATTGCCCGAAATTTAAACTCACCCACCCTATTAGCATATTAAATTAATTACTTAAACTGATAAAAAAAAATACATTATATAACTAGGTAAAATTAAAAGATTTAAAACCAATCGCATGAATCCATTTATAATTAATGTACTACTCAAATATTTATTCAGTTTAAAGTATTTTAACATATCATATAATCCAATTCAGGGTATTTATCGCTGATTACACTTATTATTTACATGAAACTCAGCGCTAGCTATTTATCATCAAATCCTATCCTAAGAATATCTTCTGAAGACAATTTACAAACTTGTAACAATATCAATTTATAATGATAAAAGTAGCGATCTTAATCCATGTAGGCAGTGGTCGGCAGATGTTACAAAATTATCTTTTAGAAGTAGCAACTTGTGTCGAAAACAGGCTGTCTAGTGTTCAATTTATAGATCCACTCCCACAACTGCAAAGCATCCCTAGGAGTCTAGCCATTTGACCAAAGGTTGAAGTAGCAGGTCGACCAGCTCCAACAGTCCCTCATTTAGATTATCGGTCTGACCTTCGATGGTAACTCCCCCCTTATGTACTTTGGGGAGGTCATAGAAAATGGGGGGCTTTTGGTACTACAGAGCTACTTTAGAAGGTGAAAAATGACACTTTACATTTCAATATTAGAATAACAATGACACATAGAAAATACAAAGTAATTGGAAAAAGTAGTCATTTCTGGTGCTCTATCTGAAATAGGGATGCACTGTATCCACTATTTTGGATTCAACCGAACCCTTGAATCCTTTGCAAAAGATTCAAGCTAATACCGAACTGAATCTGAATCCTAATTTGCGTATGCTTGTTTTGTGACAAAAAGTCATGCATTTTCCCTCCTATATGGAAATTAGGATTTGGATTCGCTTGTGCTGGGCAGAAGGATTCAGCTGAATCAGAATTCTGATGAAAAAGGCCGAATCTTGCCCGAATCCCGAACCAGATCCTGCATTTGGTGCATTCCTAATCAGAAACCAACTAGTTAAACTAGTAAAACAGTGTGATTTTGTCCCAAACTGTGCCAACTTTTTAAATGTGTTTTTTCATATATATATATATATACAGTGGTGTGAAAAACTATTTGCCCCTTCCTGATTTCTTATTCTTTTGCATGTTTGTCACACTTAAATGTTTCTGCTCATCAAAAACCATTAACTATTAGTCAAAGATAACATAATTGAACACAAAATGCAGTTTTTAAATGAAGATTTACGTTATTAAGGGAGAAAAAAAACTCCAAATCTACATGGGCCTGTGTGAAAAAGTGATTGCCCCCCTTGTTAAAAATAACTAAGAACAAAAGTAATTGAGATCTATCAGTCTGGTAAAGGTTATAAAGCCATTTCTAAAGCTTTGGGACTCCAGCGAACCACAGTGAGAGCCATTATCCACAAATGGCAAAAGCATGGAACAGTGGTGAACCTTCCCAGGAGGGGCCGGCCGACCAAAATTACCCCAAGAGCACAGAGACAACTCATCCGAGAGGCCACAAAAGACCCCAGGACAACATCTAAAGAACTGCAGGCCTCACTTGCCTCAATTAAGGTCAGTGTTCACGACTCCACCATAAGAAAGAGACTGGAAACAAATGGCCTGCATGGCAGATTTCCAAGGCGCAAACCACTTTTAAGCAAAAAGAACATTAAGGCTCGTCTCAATTTTGCTAAAAAAACATCTCAATGATTGCCTTGTGGACCGACGAGACAAAAGTTGAACTTTTTGGAAGGTGCGCGTCCCGTTACATCTGGCGTAAAAGTAACACAGCATTTCAGAAAAAGAACATCATACCAACAGTAAAATATGGTGGTGGTAGTGTGATGGTCTGGGGTTGTTTTGCTGCTTCAGGACCTGGAAGGCTTGCTGTGATAGATGGAACCATGAATTCTACTGTCTACCAAAGAATCCTGAAGGAGAATGTCCGGCCATCTGTTGGTCAACTCAAGCTGAAGCGATCTTGGGTGCTGCAGCAGGACAATGACCCAAAACACACCAGCAAATCCACCTCTGAATGGCTGAAGAAAAACAAAATGAAGACTTTGGAGTGGCCTAGTCAAAGTCCTGACCTGAATCCTATTGAGATGTTGTGGCATGACCATAAAAAGGCGGTTCATGCTAGAAAACCCTCAAATAAAGCTGAATTACAACAATTCTGCAAAGATGAGTGGGCCAAAATTCCTCCAGAGCGCTGTAAAAGACTCGTTGCAAGTTATCGCAAACGCTTGATTGCAGTTATTGCTGCTAAGGGTGGCCCAACAAGTTATTAGGTTCAGGGGGCAATTACTTTTTCACATAGGTTTGGATTTTGTTTCTCCCTAAATAATAAAAACCCTCATTTAAAAACTGCATTTTGTGTTTACTTGTGTTTACTTGTGTTATCTTTGACTAATAGTTAAATGTGTTTGATGATCAGAAACATTTTGTGTGACAAACATGCAAAAGAATAAGAAATCAGGAAGGGGGCAAATAGTTTTTCACACCACTGTATATATATATATATATATATATATATATATATATATATATATATATATATATAGTCGAATAAACCCAAAATTAAATTTGAAATTCAAATTTTTTAATTCAAATTTGATTCGAATTTTCACTTCAAATCAATTCGACCCTTAATAAATGTGCCCCTAAGTGTCAGACGGACACAAAACACGTAAAGCTGAACATGGTTGTTTAAAATAAAGATTTTCTACTTTTTTAACTGAGTTTCCTGGTCTGATCAATGAGTGGATTCCAGAGTCCCCTATACCTTTATTGCTATTACATGAATTTGTTCGCTCCCCGAGCTGAGGGCCTGGGGCAGGAGCACCATGGCCACTGACTTAACGTGACTTAACGTGGCCATAGACAAGGAATCTCCCCGATATGCCCACAATGAAGTGGTCAATATCGGGCTGATCCGATCGTGGGCCCTAAACGATCGGATCAGAAGGGAGGCGATACGGGTGGTCGGATCGCGGGACCGCATACACGCAGAGATGTGCCCGCGATCTGACTAGGTTTTTTAACCTGCCCGCTTGAGATCTGGCCAACTTTTGGTCAGATATCGATCGGGGAAGCCCGTCGGATGGCCCCACACATGGGTCAATAAGCTGCTGAATTGTTCTGACGGCAGCTTTTATCGGCCGTGTATGGGGGCCTTAACATTGGTGAGTTTTGAACCCTATTTGGGCACTTCTATGCTTATATTTTGTCTTCCTGTCACTTACTTGATTAGCCAGGCCCCCCGCTGTCAGCTTGCTGCAAAGTTAAGAAGAGAGGACAGGAGCAGCCGTGCCAGCATTCTTTTTCTCCTATTCAGTTCTCTGTACCCTCATTGGTCAATTAAGTTAAGTCCCGATGAAGCTGCATTTATATTGGACAGGCTGGAGGGGAAATTCCTACTTTGCATATGCAAATTAGGATTCGGTTCTGCCAGGCAGAAGGATTTGTCCAAATCTGAATCCTGCTGAAAAAGGCCGAAACCTGGCCAAATCCCAAACCAAATCCTGGATTCGGTGCATCCCTAGTTTCACCCAAACCATGGGTCCCAGAACCGGCCCACGGGCAGTCCTGCAGTGGGCCTTTATAAGGTGCGACAAAATGGACGCCGGCACACCAAATTGGATGCCAAACCCCTCCCAACCCTGCAGACCCCTAGAGCCCCCACCCCCCCAACCCCTGGTCCTTGAAAAATGTTTTGCCTCGATACCGGTCCCTGAAGCAAAAAAGGTTGGGGACTCCTGACCCAAACACGAACTTGAGAGCATAACAAATCAGCCAACAGTATTTTATATTCCTCACACAGAAAAACAGCAGGAGGTGTGACCCAGCAAACAAGGGCATGGCTTTTTATCACGGGATAGGCCCCCAAACCAAACACAGATGTAAAGGTATTATAAAGGCAAAGTTGGAGCAAGAGAAGAAAGCCTAACACTATGGCAACATATCAACCCCTTTATACTAAGCCCAATACAGAAAGACATTCTGCTGTATTGAGGCCCTTTATTTAAAACCTTTATCCTTAGACTTTTTAATACATTATGGTCCATCTCTAGGGTTGCCACCTAGCTGGTATTTTACCAGCCTGGTCGGTATTTTTGATGGTTGATCCCAATGTAATTAATAGGAAAAAAAGATAAGTGTATAGGAAGGCCGGTATTTTTTTCCTGGAAAGGTGGCAACCCTATCCATCTCACAGCCTATCCCCAACTTAGCATTTATTCTGAAGGATAAATGTCCAAAGGGCAAAGAGACACAATGTTTTGATTTCCCTAACCAAAATAAAAAGCAATATCACTTAAAATGTTTATATAACAGGCTATTCTAAATGCACAGAAAGCCAAATGAAAATGATACGGGCAGCTTCATGTTTCCCCTAATCTCCTAAACTGCTCCAGAGAGCCACATAAACATAACAGCTTTTTTTGTCTGCCCTAAGGATTGCAGGGAATGAGACAGTTAATGAAAGCATCGGAGACAAGAATCTTCTGACAGTTTTATTTCTCAGCATAAATTGTTCTTTCAGACAGTTTTACAAAGGGCAGCCAATGCAACTCCCAGCACAAAGTCACTTTATATACATAGTGTCAACTACGTAATTAGTTCAACCAAGTTATTTAAATGTATTTAAGAACTGTATTTGCCTGGTTGTTTCTATTTTTCTGCACTGCTGGTTCTGACTCTTGACTGTAAGCTGTTACCTAGCAACCAGTTTTTCAGTGCAACAGGAAGTGACACAGTAGCTAGTGAGTGGCTGGCAGGAAGAGGAAGTCACAGATACTGGCAAAAGAAGAAAGCCTGGCATAGAGAACCGCATGGTGGACAGGGAGAGAGACCAGAGAGCTGCTGGTGGGCCCAGAGAGCTGAGAGGCTGCACCCAAAGCATTCATTTGGATCAGGCTGGCACAGGGAAGCCACATACTGTGCCTGGAGAGACAGAGAGTGTGAAAGGAATCCAGAGCAACCTGCAAGAGATTCCCATCTGAGCAGCCAAATGAGCTGGTAGTCACTCTGTATGACTGAATGTGCTGGACTCGCCTGAAGAGAGCTCTAAAGCATCCAAAGAGGATTTGTGTGAGTATCCTGTTTAAAGGGACAGTACCCTAAAGAAGCTCTGAAGATAAAAAGACTGTTTTATTAAAGGACTTTGCCTTTTCAGTTTAAAGCGATACTGACATGTTCCTATAAAAATCATAGGAACCTGTCGGTATTAAGTAAATGCTGCTCAAGAAATCTTTCCCCTAAAGGCCCTCCCGTGAAGCCCCAGCGCAAAACTTCCCCCAGCCCCGCGAACCTGTCTGCTGCCTAGAGCTCACACCACTAGCAGGTCTTCCAGGTTGCTTCAGTGACACTGGGCTGGGGGTGGAGCGATCCTTCCATAGGCTGAATCTTGTTTTGATTTGTAATCAGCCTATGTAACTATCGCGCCACCCCCAGCCCTGCATCAGTGAAGCAGCTGAGGAGATCTTTTCGGTGGGTCGGAGGGTCGTGTGAGTGCGGGGATGGCTTTGCCGGGGGCTTTTCAGGGAAAGATTTCTTGAGCAGAATTTACTTAATACTGATACGTTCCTATGATTTTTGTAGGAATGTGTCGGTATCGCTTTAACTAGACAGATTGCTCCAGCAAGTCAGTTAGTGAGGACCTATTGCCACTGGTTAGGAGTGCATTGTGCACTAGTTGGCCATTTATTTTAGATAAAAAGTTATTTAGTTTAACCAATACTGTGTGTGTGTTTTTAATGTATTCCTAGTGGGGCCACCAGCAGGTGTATTGTCGGATCCCACTAGGTGAAGGCAATGTGCTAGTAAGTACTAGGTACCCAGTCTCTCCCCATACCACTGCGGAGTGGCTCAGGTTTGTACATATTTGTAAGATATATATATAAAATTCATATACAAACATGCCCTTCACCCCCCCCCCCCCAATATTTGCTAATTAATGATAAAATCCAGTATATTTATTGACCAATTGCTTGTACTTCTTATTTAATTAAACTATGGTGTTGAGCTGTAACTCACTGCACTGTCAAAAGTTTTGTACATTTTTTTAAAGTATAAATGAACATTTAATAAGCAGAGTATTAAGCACAAAATTACATTTATTGCCAAGTAATTCAGTCTTGTTTGAGTGAGGGCTCCTGTAAAATTAATAAATCCAGTAGCTTTGCACAGAAATCTGTAAATAAGACAAAAGGAAACATTAAGGAGTTAATCAAATATAGTAAACAAAAAAATAGCTTTATTCTGTAAATGACCAGAAGGAAGATCAGGCATAAACAACCCTAAGCATTATAAAATGTATTATAAATTGAGAAAGGCCTGTTAGTTTAGCTACAGTGAATTAGCAGTATCAGAGAAGTCTTCCTGCTCTTCCTCCCAGCGCCAGGGTTGCCAGGTTTTCATTTCAAAACCAGCCAAAGACTATAAAAAAAAACTAGCCAAAAGCCATTCTAAAAGTAGCCCAAAAATAGCCAGATTTGTAAAATGAAAAATCTTAATAATATAAAGTAAAAGAATAAGGGTATTAAATCAATTAAGTATTTTTTTAGACAACTCCCCTCTTGTGAGCACCCTTGTGCCACTCTCTCATGCAGGCATCCATGTTGGGGCCCACGACGCATACTTATGAATGCAAACATATATTTATTACAGTTTTTCAATGGTTTTAGAGATATTTTTAAATGTACTTGCAATTGAATGCAGCGTTTTCATTCTGTTCCCTGGGTCTGATTCTTAAGCTGGTGGAACACGTGAAGATTCAGGGGAGCCCAGCAACAAATATTCTGTATTTCTGGCAACTACTTTCACCAATGCCTTCCCGCTGGCAAGAATACGAATCACCAACAGGATGGCACACGCAAGGCTTTGTTTTCCTGAAGTCGCCCCAAGTTGCTTCACGAGGAAACTTCGAGTGACCGTGTAAATTCAAAGTGATTCGTATTATATCCCGCTTATCATATTCTTGCCGGAAGGCATTTTGGGAGATTATCCCCCTGAAGGCTAGGCAACTATTTTCCCCCGAATCTTAACGTGTGCCACCAGCCTCATAGCACTGTAGTACAAGACTAAAGGTTTCTCTCACTGCCTATTAGCTGAGCTGATGTCGACTGAGTCAGAGCCAGGAGTTCAGCGAATGTAAACAGCTAGATCGATATTGCTTTTAATAGTTATTTCATTTACAAATAACTTGAAAGTACTTCAAAGCACTGATAAATCCTCCAGTGAGACCCTATCTTATATTATCTACTGTGCAGGAGAGATCTACAAATAGAGACTGAAGGGGTAAAATAGGCAGTTGGCCAGTGATCCTGAAGCTTTCATTGTTTTTTTTTGTTTTTTTGTAACTTGTTTTTATTTAAAGTGATGAAGCATAATCACAAGTCATGTTTTACAAGTAATTGTATATCAGATGTTACAGTGATTGTGATATTAAAAGTAATAATTTCAATAACATTTTAAACATTTAGCTCAGACGCGTTGTATAGCTTGGGGGGGGTAAATCCTATGAGGATTGGTTTAGATATGTAGACAGTAGTCTGTTTGTTTGATGACTTCTGGGAGATGCAGTATCAATTTGTAATGATTCTTGTTGAAGCTCTGCCAGGTATTGGGATGATTCCATGATCAAAGGGTGGTTTTTGAGCGTTTCCATATCATACCATGATGTATGTCTAAAGGTGTTGATTGTGAGGTGTTTGATTTGTTGTGGGAGGTGTGTTATATAAGTAGACCAAGTGTTGAAGAATTTCGCGGTGTCATGTTCTTTTTTGGTTATAAGCTTTCATTGTTTTGATAGAGCAGCCACTTGCACATCCTTACCATAGACCCCAGTACAACAGCACCAGCAGCTGGGACTTGAGTCCAAATAATGAGCTTTAAAAAGCACTGACGTTTGAATAAAACATCCACCCGAAATGGCAGAACTTCTCTTTTCCATCAGAAAAGCATTACAGCATATCCTTTTTCACTAGAAATACAGCTGCACTACTCCTTTGGGTCACATTATATAAACCGGTTCTTAATTCCACTGGACATGAATTTCCTCAGTCATCAGACATTTAGGCCTAGAAAGTGTAATGTGCATAGAAACAATGGCTTCAGCAAAGTTCATTGATTTATCCCTGACATAGCTGGCACCAATAAGAACCCAAACATGGCCGCACTGTGTCAGCGAGATTAGGTGAAAAAACAATGGGCCGCAGTCTTCGTAGGCCCAGACCCGATCCACACAGCTGGCAGCTCCAGTGCTCCTGCCTGACCCCCACCGTCTGGTAGAAAAAGTAATGACATGCAAGAAGGTACAAACTGGGGGGGAGGGGGGGTAAGGAGAATTTGCTGGGGCGTGGGCCCTGTGGGGATTTGTGGCTAGGGGGGTGGGTAGGCACTGTGAAGGGGGCTGATGTGGCAGCCCTGCTGGGCCCAGACTCCCCCAGTCTGACTCTGAACCCAAATGTTTTATATTTGTATAACTAAATGTAACTATTGTACAAGCAGCCAATATAGTATTATGTTCCTACATAATAGAGACCATTTTCCCTTGTTTGAAGAAAACAAGGAAAAATTATTTTTTTTTTATATTTTTGGTTTATGCGATAGACCTCAATGATGGACAGATATACCCCAATCATGCAAAGATGAGACATGTTGGTTTTTTGGCAGGTAGAAGTGGTTGATATACAGTAAGGAGCACACAAAGGTAGAAATGCTGTCAGGAAGCATCAGGGGAATAGAGCTCCCAGCTACATCTAGGGACAATGCTGTGTCCACCCTAGGACCCTGGGATCTCCTAAGTCCCACCAGAGAACCTGACATCAAGGGTCCACTCTCACAATTATTTGATGTAGACAGGGCTAAATAGAATTGGTGTTGTCTAAGAAAGAATTGATGACAATTGATGGGGCCTACAAGGACTGAGGTTTGCTGTGAGATCTTCTGGTACTCTAGCAGGCCAGGTAAAAATCTACTTCATTCCATCACCCCACTTGGTATTCTGAGTCTTTTCTTATTTGTCAATTATCTCCATCTACTATTTTCCATTCTCCTACTCTCTGCCCCTCTACTTCCTGTAGCCACCTCCTGAATGTACTTTTCCGCAACCATGGCACTGATCCTGCCGCTCTCACTTCTCACCATCTCCAGGTCTGTCTCCTGCCACTCTAGCTCACATTCCCGGGCAATCAGTAAGATGATGCCCACCATCAATCAACAAACCTCATGTCAGGGAACGTCCCACTCCCCAGTGCCAGGCCAAGCTGGCCAGGTGTCCTAGGCAACCCGAATAACTACGTCACCCACTCCTCAAGAGCACGTGCATGAGCCAAGGATATAAGAAGAGCTTCCAGAGGTGGAGGACACAAGGGTCCAAACTAGGGGAAGGTGGCAGAAGACATACAAGCCTTGCACCCCTCCACCTTTGTGCCCTCTGTATGTGCCTCTTCTGCCTATCCCTAGTTCCGGCCCTGCCTCTCCCATAGCCTCTGCCACAACCAGTTTCAGTCACTCCCCCCTGTGAGTACATAAGGGAGCTCCATCCAAATGACAACTGCATAGCATTTTTTTGTATTTGTGGTTAAATAGAGGCAGAACAAAAACAAATAATTTAACAAGTCATATACATGTAAAATGAAGAGTAACTTTCAAGAGAAGTTGGAAGAAGCTAAGTAATTGAAGAAGCAGAGAAGAAAAGTAGTAAAATGTCATTCAAATCCCGGGATTTCAATGGAATGTCAGCAATTTAGGCCAGATTTTTTTCCAGTTTGTAAAATGTTAATGACAAATAGAAATGATTTATCCCCCCAGAGGAAATAATAAGAGTTGGTCAGGTCTGAGCTGAGAAAGTAATTTCAGCTTTATTTTCGGAACACAGGATAGGTCTACAGAATTCAATCACAAAAAAAATCTATGGTTTTTGTCATTTTTAAAGCTACTCCATGTTTGGTCCTTGCAGGGTCAGACTGGGCCGATGGGACACCAGGACATTTCGAAGCATCTTCCTGCCGTGACCTCCCTTTGTCGGGCTGTCGAGGCAGAAACATTGATGCGTGTGCGTACATAAACGTTGTAGAGTGCAATGCACATGCGCACAAAATGGGAGCCAGCATGCAAGCTCAGCAAGGGAGGCCGGAGGGGGACACCAGGACAACTGTCTGACCCTGGGTCCTTGCAAGGTACATTAACTTGATTACTGGTGCACATAGATTACTGGTGCACATATAAGCAGTTATTTGCTGGTAACCTAATTATATACTCCACAAGGACCAAACATGGAGTCACTTCGATTTTCCTGTTTGCCTTGTTTAGCTAAAAAAATTGGATTTTTCATGATTACAATAACAGGCAAAAAGTATGGTGAGCACAAGCCCTATTCATTGCACTCACGTTGAAAAGATGGAATACTGCCCCTTTAATATATTCATAGATTTATTGTTCTTTTCTGCTATCAAAGCTCATTCAGTTTTAAAATCTCATAAAAAAAGATAAGTAGAAAATGTTGTTGCAGAATGAAACCTACCAGATTAATAAATTACTTACATTATTTCTAATAAGATACAATGGGAACTCGACCTCTAATTATGGGGACTGAATTTGATTAATGGGAGTAATGACTAAAGGATGTCCCAGCTTTTTTAAGATGAACAAATAAGTATGTGGTATGTACGGGATTAATAAATACTTTTAATTGGTTTCAGGGACATAATAGATGCGTGTGCATTCCTCCCAGGCTCCAGCCAAGCGCTTTTAGAAAACTATTTAAGCCGTTGCCGTATATAGCAAGTAATTTAGCAACGTCTGACAATGCGCCACAGAGATTTGGTCTGAGCCTCTCGGATCTTCACAAGGGCCTCTTGGGTTTCACTTTCTAATTCCTTTAAAGGAGAACTAAAGCTTAACTAAAGAAGTAGCTAGAAATGTAATTATGTTTTGTGCTTCTGTACCAGCACAAGGCAACCACAGCCCTTTAGCAGTAAAGATCTGTGTCTCCCCAGTAGATGTCCCAGTAGCTCCCCATCTTCTTTTCTGCTGATTCAATGATTCACATGCTCTGTGCTGCTGTCACTTACTGAGCTTACAGACCCTAAAGGTGGCCATACACGGAAAGATCCACTCGTTTGCCAAACGAGCGGATCTCTCCCCGATATGCCCACCTTAAGGTTGCCACCTTGACCTAGGGCCCAACGATTGAATCACAATGGAGGAGATACGATGAACAGATGCACCCGCGATCCAACAGGATTTTTAGTCCTGTCAGATCGACATCTGACCAACTTTCGGCCAGATATCGATCGGAAAAGCCCGTCGGAGGGCCCCATACACAGGCCAATAATCTGCCACCCCGGTCTGTCGGCAGCTTTTATTGGCTGGTGTATGGCCACCTTTAGGGTCTGAATAATTTTGATGCACGACAATTTTTAGGCGTGTGACAATTTTGATGCAGCGGATTTTCACCGCAGTTTCGCAAAAACATCCGCCGGCTGAAAATTGTGGAAGTTTGCTGCAAATCCATGCCTTGAATTTATTGAATTTATTCGCCAATCACCAATAATTACAACATGGCAGCAGAGAAACCAGTAGAACTAGCATCAGAATTTCAAATTCAGCCTTGTAGCATCAGCTTATATCACAGACCAACCTCAATTTCTGCAACTTGATCCCAACTAAAGGCCCCCATACACTGGTTGATTAAAGCTGCCGACAGACCGATTCAGTAGCTTATTGGCCCGTGTGTGGGGCCATCCGACGGGCTTCCCTGGTCGATATCTGGCCAAAAGTTGGGCAGATCTTGATCGGATGTAATGCCAACAGCCCGTATTGCCTCCATTGTGATCTGATCGTTGGGCCCTAGGACCCACGATTGGATCAGTCCGATATGACTTAACTCAATGTGGGCATATCGGGGAGAGATTCTCTCGTTTGGCAATATCGCCAAACGAGCAGATCTCCCTGTTTATGGCCACCTTAAGATGTAATTAATCTAATTGGAGAGGAAACACTCCTGTTTAGTTTATTTAATATTTAAATTATTTTTTTGTAGATTTAAGGTATTTCAACCCAAATTACAGAAAGATCCAGAAAACCGCAGGTCCCAAGCATTCTGGATAACAGGTCAAATACCTGAGGGAACGCAGACCCAGCCGTTCTGATTATTGATGGGTGAATTTGTCCTGTTTCGATTCGCCGAAAAAGGTGAAAAATTAGCGTAACGTCAATTTTGATCCCCTCACGTCAATTTTGAGGACAGTGTTAAGTCAATCTGTGTCTGAATAGTTTTGACGCTGGACGGTTTTGACACGAGACACTTTTTTGACTTGCAAATTTGCGCCCAGCAAATTTTCTCTGCAGTTTCGCAAATTAATTTGCCCATCACTATTTCTGATAAAATCATCATGCTACAGTATACAAAGTGATGCTAAATCCAAGTTAAGTGTTACAGCAATATAATATATTTTAGTATAGCTAAACAGAAGAAAGAAAAACTTCAAGTTCATTATTCAGTGTTCTTGCTGATTTTAAGGATTCAGTGACGGAACTACCAGGGGTGCAATTGGGCCAGGGCCTGCACCCCCTCAGGGCCCCCCAGCAGCTCGCACAGTGCTGATTCTGGAGAGAATATCGCATATGGCGTTACTGTGAGAATTACTTCTTTCCTTTGAATACAATGATCCCATCACTACTAGCCACCTAACAATGATGAATGAAGTGTTTATACAGATGACCTTTTATCTAAAGTGCTTTGGGAATTTATATACCTTGATTCTCTATACTTCAGAAAATGACTGTCTCTAAATAAAGGGAAAATCTCCAAACAAAACATTGGCTCAGGTAGCCGTACAGTGACGATGCCAAGCAAATTCTGCCAAGCCTCCTCTCTATCCACAGAAATACTCTGAGCACAACACAATCCAGACTCACCAGCGCCTGCTCGGAAGCACTGTTTGATTTCCCTAAGTTTGTTTTAGGCAATGCAGCTCAGATAAAGTGCAAATACCCATGGCAGAAATGATTAACCTGTTTGAGTTAAGAAATATTGCAGTTAAAATCAACAGCGCTGTATTATTTGTACATAAACTGGTACTGTGTAGCAATGCGACCACTCTCATACATTACCAAGCATGCATTATTATTTCCATAGATATAGAAGAAACTGCATCAAATGCAAGTTAAAAAAAAAAAATATATATATATATATATATAACAAAATAAAAACTAAAATATATCAGATCAAATGTTGCCCATTGCAGTTAGAGAATGGTGCAGTTTGGAGGAAAAGTTATTATTTGCACATGCGTAGCCTGCTTTAGTTTAAAGGGAAGGTTAACCCTTAAGTTAACCTTTAGAATGCTATAGAATGGCCAATTCTAATTTTCAACTTTTCAGTCAGTCTTCATTATTTTTAAATTATTTGCATTTTTCTGACTCTTCCCAGCTTTCAAATGGGGGTCAGTGACCCCATCTAAAAAACAAATGCTCTGTAAGACTACAAATGTATATTATTACTCATCTTTCTATTCAGGCCTCCCCTATTCATATTCCAGTCTCTTATTCAAATCAGTGCATGGTTGCTAGGTTCATTTGGAGCCTCACAACCGTATTGCTGAAATTGCAAACTGGAGAGCTGCTGAATAAAATGCTAAATAAATCAAAAAACACAAATGATAAAAAATGAAAACCAATTGCAAATTGTCTCAGAATATCACTCTCTGCTTCATACTAAAAGTTAATTGAAAGGTGAACAACCCCTTTAACAAATAAACCAATAAATAACAATTTGCCTAATAAAAGAAAACCTAATTCTAATCAACTTTCCAATACAGGCATGGGACCTATTATTCAGAATTATTATTATTATTAACATGTATTTCTATAGCACCAAGAATGCACGGGACCTGGGGTTTTCCGGATAACTGATCTTTTCTGTAATTTGGATCTTCATACCTCTACTAGAAAATCATATAAACATTAAATAAACCCAACAGACTGGTTTTGCTTCCAATAAGGATTAATTGTATCTTAGTTGGTATCAAGTACAAGCTACTGTTTTATTATTACTGAGAAAATGGAAATAATTTTTAAAAATTTGGGAGATGGCTATGGGAGATGGCCATTCCGTAATTTGGTGCTTTCTGGATAATGGGTTTCCGGATAAGAGATCCAATACCGGTATTTTAAATGATTTCCTTTTTCTCTGTAAGGGCCCTTACACACTAGCGTTTCTTACCTGAACTCCCCTGCGTTCCATTTGGCTGCGTTCAGCCGCAGGGGATCACAGGTCTAGACACACTCCATTAGTTTCAATGGCGTTGTTCCCACGAGATGCGTGTAAGTGCCGAACGCAGGTTCAGATGCAACATGTCGGCGCTTGCACGCGTCATGTACTTGTACTTGATCCCAATTAAGATCTAATTAATCCTTATTGGAAGAAAAACCAGCCTATTGGGTTTATTCAATTTTTAAATGATTTTCTATTATGCTTAAGGTATAAAGATCCAAATTACAGAAAGATCCATTATCCAGAAAACCCCAGGTCCCGAGCATTCTGGATAATAGGTCCCATACCTGTACACATAACATAAAAACAAGAGAACATTTGTAATGAATAGTGATGAGTGAATTGTTTCCCCTGCCATGGATTCTCAGTGAAATTCCACCCTCTGCAAAATTTGAAAAAAGTTGCAGAGACAAAAAACTTGACAAAATGATATCAGCATTAGAACCCTTACATATGGGCATTTTCAACCTGCGCTCCCGCAGGGGAGGACAGGAATAGACGCACTCAATTCTTTTCAATGGGCCTATACTCACACAACTGCATGTAGGTGCGGAACGCAGGAAAAATGCAGCATGTTGCGTCTGAACCTGCATTCTGCACTTACATGCGATTGTGTGAGTATAGAAAAGAATTAAGTGCGTCTATTCCTGCACTCCCCTGCAGCTGAACGGCAGCAAAACGAAACGCAGGGGAGCGCAGGTTAAAACGCCCGTATGTAAGGGCCCTTAGAGTGTTCAAAACCCATCCACGAGGCATACCAGGGTAGCTACATTTTATGAAAAACACATAAGACGAAGCCAGCCACTTAAGTATCTTTGTGCCACCTGTTATCTATTGTCTGAGATTGACTGGGAAGCTGATTCCTTCTCCAAGGAAAACAAAAGCGTAAAATCTTCCCTGTCGCTCAGCCCAGTAACACAATTGGAGCCATACTCAGAAGTCTGCTCTCCAGATGACAGTTTAGGAAATGAGGGCAAGTGATGTTTCACTACTTATTTGGAAGGCTTATGTTTTCCGTTTGTTTGGTGGTTCTTTTGGCGCAATCATTTGTCTAGGAATGTTTCTTTAATCTGTTACCAATATGGATTCATGCGGTTTAGTTACCATCAATTATAAGGTGCTGATTCCTTATTACAAAGAAAAGGGAAATCACTTTAAAACATGTGAATTAATTGATTAAAATGGAGTTCACGGGAGGTGACCTTCCAGTATTTCGGAGCTTTTAGAATAACGGGTTTCCGGATGAAAGATTTTATAAGTGTACTCTGCTTGGCAGATGGAAAGGGTTTTAAAAAATTGAAAGCTGCAAAAATATGTGCCTTAATGTACAAATAAATCACCAAAAATTTGAGTTTTAAAAAAAAAAAACCTGAAATATTAGGCTTGTGGCAGACGAAAGTTTTGATGAAGTATGTCTTAAGCTGGCCATAGACGCAAAGATCCGATCGTAAGATGATTCCAACGATCGGATCTTTGCATCTCCCGACCTCTCACTAACCTTCAGATCAACTAAAGTAGTAAAAAGCACAGACAGTTGACGTTCTGCCCCTGACAAGGATCGTACGAAAGTTGTACGATTAAAAACCTAGTGACGGTCTCCCACTGAAAATCGTACGATCTGCAATAGACGCAAAGATATTATCGCCAGCCGACAAAAATTTTCTAACCTGGCCGATCGACCAAACGACCGATCGGCATGGCACGACAAATGTCGGAACACTCCACACACGATCCGAAAATCGTACGAATCGAGGATTCGTACGATCGGATCGTTGCGTCAATGGCCAGCTTTAGTTTGGATCAAGTACAAGGTACAGAAAACATTCCTGTACAGAATTTGGTTGAGGCAACATAGAAATCCTAATCAGAATCTTGATCAATTAGTCACCAAAGGTTAAATGTTCTACCCATTAGAGACTATTTATAACGCTCTATACCAGGGCTGTCCGACTGCCACTGGAAACCAATAAAAAACAATAAAAGGGCACACTGCGAAGAACACACACTCCTAATGTTGAAAATATATTTATAACTTTCCTTTTTCTTTTGAAGTTGGCCTACTTAAAATAAATATTTTAATGCTTTCTATAATAGATACCAGCTTCCATGAATGCTTCCTATATGTTTTTATGGAGAGCACCATCTGTTTCTGACAGTAAAGGACAACAGGGAGAAAGAAAAAGGGTTAAATTGTTATGGCCAATATATCCACTTCCATATTTATTTGCAAAGCGAGGATATCATACACATGGCGTTTTCACAGCGCTTCCAACAAAGACGACCTTCTGGTTACCCTCTTGACAGTTCATAAGAATTCTCATCTTCACGATTTATTGACAGACTAAAACTGAATGTACCGCAGGTCATCTTGCAATGAGTTTATGGAATTCATCGACGCCTCACTCTGATATTCTCAGTTCCTTCCTGTTGGCTTCTATAAAAAAAAACGGATGTTGCAAAATCACTGTTTGTATGAATTTCTTGAAAATCTTGTATCCAAAATCAACCATAAAAATATTATCTCACAGTCCATATACTATTCTGATGACTCCAGTCGTATAGCTTCCAAAGAAGGCAGTAGTAGTGTTTATCATCGTGTTCCAGATTTCAGAATCATCTTCTGTGATAAAAACCAGATGTTCCTTGACTTTATAGTAATTAGCACAGCTTTTCATTAGCTTAATACTCTCTCATGGCAACAAAGACCTGCAATTACTCAGTAGTAAAAAGTCTTTAAAGTCCGCAAGGTCCAAATGGTAAAGCTGGTAATTATAGACATAGTACCTTCTCCTTCTGCTTTATGTTTCCTATGAATAGTGGCAAAATATAAACAAAATCTGAACAACACCTACTCGTAATAGAATCAATCAGGGACTTCATACAAAGATCAAACTACCAAAAACAAATTATTATCATATCATTATGTATTTGTCTGCCCTTTCAGCTTGTATTATTACTGCATTTACCAATTGTGGTATACAGTAGAAACCCCATTTTACATTTTTCAGAGGACCAAAAAAAATGGTGTAAATTTAAAAATGTATAATTAGGTGTATTCAGGGTTGGGCTGGGCCAGCATGACACCAGGAAAAAACCTGATGGACTCTACTGACCCAGACTTAAGGCCCCCATACACGGGCCAATAAAAGCTGCAGACAGACCAAGTCGGCAGCTTATTGGCCCGTGTGGGGCCATCCGACGGGCTTCCCCGATCGATATCTGTCCGAAAGTCGGCCAGATCTCGGTCGGGCAGGTTAAAAAATCGGATCGCTAGACAGCTCTACATGTGTGTGTTGAAACAAACAATCTTTCTTGGAAAGATCTTTTCCGAGAAAGATCGTAATTGTTACGTCTATGGCCAGCTTTATTCTCCACCTCACACAATTGGCAATCACCCTTACTACCCCCCCTCCCAAGGAAAAGAACAAGAGACAAGGAGAGTGGGTTTCCGGCAATGGCGTGTGCAGAGCCCCATGATAGAGACATGGGCCTCACAAGGAAACTTTGGGCAACTTCGGAAAACAAAGCGCCGCGTGTGCTTTAGCGCAGGCAACACAGCAAGGCAGTTCAAGTAATAAATCTCCCCGAATCTGCCCGTGTGTAACAAGCCTTAATAACCGGTAGCTCATCAGAGCAGGAGAACATTCCAAGCACTAGATGAGCTTGTCACCAAAGATGGTAGAATGTTTACAATTCAGAAGTGAACACTCAGCTACTGGAACAGCAATAAAAATACAATACAGTGTGAATGTGAAACCCCTCCATAAATCCAGCTCGTAGCATTATTTACGCTAGGCGTTTATCTGTAGTTATGACACCTGAGGAGGGTTATTTATACCCAAAACATGTACCATTTATCACAGTGCTTTAAAAATCCCAAGCGCAGTTGCAATCTCATAAAGAGGCCCTGTAAATCGACACCATTCAATAAAGGTGTTTCCTTCAAATAACTGCTCCTTGTACTTGTGTGTTTTGACTCCAAACACAAATGTGCTTAGTGTGCAGGGAACTCCAGCTATTGTCACTTCAAAAGTTGCATATTGTGTGCATACGGCCTAAAACTAAACAAAACTCACCAGTTTGGTTGTAGGGTCCAGGTGCCCATGCCCCAGACCTACAGCTTGAGGAGGAAATTTGTACCAAAGATAGCAACAATCACTCAAAGAGTGCATGCCATTTGCATGTGATTCGTTACACGTAAGTCTAGTGTGCCTATTGTTACAACACACTGTTGGGACCTCCAGAGTTCCTCAGCATCAGTATTCAGCAGAAAAGGGACACACTGACAACCATATGGAATTACAGAAACAATTTTGGACACTTCTCTGGAGGCTGTAATTGGGTAGTGGGAATTTCCTTTTTTAGACCTCAACCACAAATGAATGTGCATAACATTAAAGCCATTTACTTTGCAGTTAGTGTAAGCCCCTTTTCTGCTGTCAGAATGAATATCCTCTTGTTCCCTCCAAAGGAAAGTTACAGTCGAGATGCTTAAACAACTTTTGTATTAGACTTGTACAGTACGTATGTGTGTATGCCATTGAGTCCCCTTTTTTATGTTTTTTCTTAAGGAACTAGTTCTCATATGTTAATCTTTTCTATATAATTAAAAATCATCCATTCCATTAATTAGATCTTATTGATCTTCTTTGAACCTATTTTCAGTTAACATCTTCGCTCAGGGGCGTAACTAGAGAGGAAGCAGACCCTGCGGTTGCAGGGGGGCCCAGGAGGTATAGGGGCCCTGATTTCAATATATATTGGTAAAACAAGAAACTCTGGAAAGTGGGGGGGCCCTAAAATTGATTTGCTGTGGGGCCCAATAACCTCTAGTTACACCACTGTCTTCCCTCTTCCAATTAGTTCTCAATGGATTTATAAACCCTTTCACTTAGTTCTAGTGCCTCTTTTGGAACACCATCAATGTACTTACCATACTTTGCCATAATCAGATTTAATAGCTTTGTCGCAAGTAGCATTTTATCTATATAATGAATAGGACAAGGCCTTGTTGGCCCTTTCTATTGCTGACTGAAATTGCTTGCTAGAAGTTTATTATCCACAAGTTCCCTTTGGTCCTTCTCTATCTAGTATTGGCTAACTTACTAGGATAGGGTATTGGTTGTTACCATAGTTTTACTACTCAAATGCATAAGCTTACATTTATCAGTGCTGAATCTCATCTGCCACTTAACCTCCCTAATTGCCAGTTAGTCTAAATATCCCCTGCAAGGATGCTAATGCCTGAGTGGACTTTACTGGCCTGCATAGTTTCAAGTCATTGGTAACCACACATACTATCCATTGCTTACATTGCAATGATGGGGTAGGCATGTGGTGTCACTGTATGTTGTACATCTTAGAGTGGTCCTGATAGGTTTCCCTGACTCCTGCTCTATTCTGCCTTCCCTATGATGCCTGTGTGTGTCATACTCTGCTTGCCCAGTGCTGCTGGTGGGTGTCATATTCTACTTGCCCAGTGCTGTTTGTGTATGTTATTCTGTGCTTGCTCTATGCGGGATGTATGCCTGGTAGGGGTTTGTTCTGGGTGTTTAGCGTTTGGAAATAGTTAATAGGGGTCCCTAAAGTGTTTAATCATGTGGCTGTTTCTGTATTATCCACAGGGGAAGATTAAGCATATGGCTGACTTAAATGTTTCACATATGAGTGATGAGGGATATCTCTGCAGTGAGCACCAACCATTTGGTTTTTTGGTGAGCTACTACAGTTAATGTGGATATGATCTTAAAAGTTCTTGTGGTAATGTGGGTGTGGTTTACAGTGGGTGTGGCTTAAAAGGGGGAGTGGTCAACATTGATTTCCATTATCGGCCCTCCACCACGTAGGCCAGAAAAAGTTCGGCACAGAAGATGTACAGCACTGGCCTAGAGCATACAACAGGTAGACTGATGAACTGAGATTAAAATGTTTTATGAGTTGCTTACATCTTTAATCTGTGCTTATAGTGGCATGTTAGATAATGAACAAAAAAACATTATTTGACTTCTAATAAATGTTTGTACACATGGTTCTATAAGAGGAAAGCCTTGTTAGCTCTTCTGTGTTCAGCCGCAGTGCCGGACTCTTTCACAAGACTTTTTCTGTCACCGAGCAGATGTCTTACACTTTAACGAGGCGTTGCCAACTTTAGCACCTTCAGTGTTAGATTAGAACATTTTGGGCAAATAGGACACGTGTCACAATTCATAAAATAGTTTACAAGCTTGGAATTTATCAAAACATTTACGGGTACATTTTCACAAAAATATGATGTTGATCTTTACTTTTAGCCATCATTTTAATAGGACTGTAGATAAGAGCCTTGTCAGAATCTTTTAGGTGTAGGCCAGCTTCATGCAACTGATCCGTTGTCCCTCTAAATTTCTTTGTCACCTTCTTAGACTGTCTACATGTGTCTCCTATCCCATTTTAATGTGTCCGTCACCAAGCTGGTGCCTCAAGCACATGTAAATGTAACCAACACGCTGGGACCCAAAGCTAGGATAGAGGTGCATGATATATTTGGGTGAACAGCACTTTACTTGCAAAATGTTGTAGGAACAGAGAAATACATACTTGGGGTGCCAAAAGTTAGGCACCCCCAAGTGGTTATATTTACTTAGCAGAAAACTGCACCGCCACCGGGTTCTGCAAGCAAGTTCCGTGGAGCAAATCATTTTCCTGCTTCTTCGCTCTTTGAAGTGATCCTGTCATGGGGAAAAAATTTTTTTCCAAAATGCATCAGTTAATAGTGCTGTTCCAGAAGAATTCTGCACTGAAATCCATTTCTCAAAAGAGCAAACAGATTTTTTTATATTTAATTTTTAAATCTGACATGGGGCTAGACATTTTGTCAATTTCCCAGCTGCCCCAAGTCATGTGACTTGTGCTCTGATAAACTTCAATCATTCTTTACTGCTGTACTGAAAGTTGGAGTGATATCACCCCCTCCCTTTCCCCCAGCCGGCAGCCTAACAAAAGAACAATGGGAAGGTAACCAGATAACAGCTCCCTAACACAAGATAACAGCTGCCTGGTAGATCTAAGAACAACACTCAATAGTAAAACCCATGTCCCAGTGCATACTATTCAGTTACATTGAGAAGGAAAAACAACAGCCTGCCAGAAAGCAGTTCCCTCCTAAAGTGCTGGCACAAGTCCCATGACCAGGGGCAGCTGGGAAATTGACAAAATGGCTAGCCCCATGTCAGATTTTAAAACTGAATATAAAAAAATCTGTTCGCTCTTTTGAGAAATGGATTTCAGTGCAGAATTCTGCTGGAGCAGCACTATTAACTGATGGGTTTAAAAAAAAACATGTTTTCCCATGACAGTTTCCCTTTAAATTTCCAGGGGCAAATGCATACACATAATGTCACTGTCGGCACCCAACACCAGAACCAATTCCAAGACCTGACGCAACATGCCGCAGTGAGTGTAAGATCCAGGAAGTGGAGGGAGAGAAGAGGGAGCAGCATTGCGTGCAGTGGCTCGTGGTGGGCGTCCCCGCAGGCAGCGCGGCGGGCGTCCCCGCCGGCCACCAGGTACAGAAGATGTTTCGTTACATATTATTACTGTGCGTGTCCGGCAGTTAACTGAAAGAAGAAGCAGAAAGAGGATCGCTCTGTGGTGTTTGCCCCCGGGGAGGTGCAGTTTTCTGCTGATAGGAACACTGGCCTGGCGTTTCAGGTAAGCATAAAGGCACTTTCCTTCTCCTTTAAGGGTAGACTAGGGGTAGAATAATGAAGATTATGATGGCCCAACATTCTTAATAGAGAATGGCTTCCAAAAATAGTATATAGCAGGTGGTCTCCAAATGTTTTTGAAAATGTCATGCCATTCCCTGTGGCCAGCACTTGATTGGTGAAAATGTCACCATGCAGCAGGACAACCAAAGCATATTCCAAGCCATGCAAAACTTATTTATGGATGAAAGAGAAAGTCCTATCAGGCTCTGGTACAAGCCCATCACACCCATGGGAAAAAATACAGAAGGCTTGGGTTGCAATTTCCCAATGGCAGTTCCTCAAAGCTGGAACTGCTGCAAATGAAGGATTCTTTGGCAAATTTAAAATATTATGAATAGAACCGTTATATTTCAAGAATGTAGCCATGTCTCTGAGGATGATGATGTTGATGAGGCACCCTACCACCAACAGTGAGGAACCGTCCGAGGACAAAGTCATTTCAAAGGGGACTATTTTAATAACTGAGCCCCACTGACATCATTTCATACAGACTCATAGACGCTGGTTCCTTGTATCTAAGGTGTAACATAATAAAAGGTGAAAGGTTGGATAGCGGTCTAGAAACCTGTAGCAACCAATAAGCATGTAAAATGTACTGGTTGACTGTTCTAAACACACACACACACGTGATTGATTGCTACTGGTTACTAGACCACTATTAAACTTTGTGCCTTTTTTCACTTTATCCTGTAGACCAGTAGCAACAATGCTAGTCTCTTTGACTTCTCTCTGATCTGGACCAGATGTCACAACAAGCAAGTGTAACTCACAGACAGTCGGATTCATGAGTGTGTGTCTCGCAGCTGACACTCAGTTGTGAGTTTGACCCTGTACTTGTTTACATTTTGATAGCTGTCCTGTAATAATTACTAACCATGGGAAAGTCATCTTTGTGGCGCAAACAAGCAACACTGCAACTGCCATTTGCTTTTGTCTATCAGAGCGACAAAGTTTCTCAGAAGCAAGCGACTGTAACTTTGGGACTGGTATACAGTATTGAATACATTAAAGGACCATATTTATATGTTTTATTAGAAACCTTTGCTTTGTAGAACACATCCACAACACATACACATACTGAACAAACAACTGAGAAAAGCAGCATATCCCCGCTACATGTCACTTGCAGCTTATTTTCGTTTGTCTGCAGCTGAATCAACAACAAACTTTTGTATCCGGAGCCGTGAGTAGAGTCACCACAAGAAGTTTGCCCAGGAATGTGCTAAGAGCCCGTGTACATGATCTGCTTGCAGGATAGGCTCTGCTTGTTATTGTGCTTTTATTTATATAACACAGTCATATTACTAGCTCTTTATGCTATGGCCCAAAAAGGTGGCTAATAAATAATGTTCTCTCTATAAGAAGAAAATCATAATCCATAAATCACACAAATGTTACTTTTTTAGGGAAGGTAATTATCAGTGTACCCAATGCATGCATAAGGGAGGGCAAATTAGTGGTTCAGCCATACTGTGGGTACAGTATATGTCACAACATGGTGGCACAACAGAACACTTTTAGTCCAGGTTTGTCCATTACTGCAATGAGTTACATCAACATTTTCCCTTGTAACCTACACAGCTGGCAGCGGAACCATGTAGAGTTTGTACAGTCACTGAGTGGCCTGGAGTATATGGACCTAGTGATCGACTGAAACATTACAACCATTAAACCATACCTGAATCAGATTCACTGGGCACAAGTCTGGTCCACCTTTTGATGCAGCTCAGTGTGGGAACCCGAGAGCTACTGCCAGGTCAAGGGTAGTTTCAGCACTCTTGAGTTCTTCAGGCAGCAGTACCCCACTGGTTACTAGGGGAGGTAAAAATGCTGGTCCTGGTAACTTCAAGAGCCCAACATCCGGTCCGTCAAAATTAAAATTTGGCTCTTCGAGCACAGAGAGCTCAATTGTGCTTTTCTGAGCTAGGGTGTGGACCCCCCTTCGGACCTGTCCTGGACCCCTCCGGCTCCACCATGGACCCCTCCAATTCCAAAAAAAGGTGAGCATGGGGAGGGGGGGTAGCAGTGAGTGACAAAGAGTCCAGGATCACCCCTGGGAACAGTGACACTATTCATTAGAAGTGCCAGAATGAACACCTTGGACACTATGGAGAAGTGCACTCGGATAACCTAATGAATTGCTTCAATATGCTGTCTACTCATTGCGAACAGGCATTCATAAATTAAACTTAATGTGCTGGCGAACAGCAGATTGCTCCCAGCAATGAATAGATAAAGTGTCTGCTAAGTTTGTTCTGATTTGCCACAAGATTTATACAATTCAAATAACACTATTTAGCATCTTTATATATAAACTGTAATGACCCTGTTCTGTTATGAAGAAGTAGAAGTCACAGAGCAAGTTGATCATATAAAGTGATACTGCTGTGCCTGAGTGCTTTTATATGAGGCACAAAGCTAAATGGTCTCTAAGGCCAATGAGCGGATCTCCCTGTGGATGGCCACCTTTATACATTAAAGTAGTAAGGGTATGGGATCCATTACTAACTCCAAGGAAAGACGGCACTCCGATCAGGAAAACAGGTTTATTTCAGATTAGGGATGCTAAGCCCTACGCGTTTCGGGAATCAATCCCTTAGTCATAGTCATTATGGGATCCATTACCTGGAAATCCGTTATACAGAAAGTTACAAATTATGGGATGGCTCTCTCCCACAGACACCATTATAATCAAATAATTGAACTTTTTAGAAGTGATTACCTTTTTTCTGATGGAAAGCATGATCAGGCTTACATGAAACATGTATGGGATCTTTCCGTTATCCCTAAAGCTCTAAAATACAGTACCTTGTACTTGATCGTAACCGTGCAGCATTTATCCATATTCCTAAAAAGTTTAAACATTTATAGTAAACCCAAGGAGGCAGGGTGAGCCAAATTACAGAAAAACCCCTCATCCAGAACCTTCCCCCATATCCTAAGTATTACAAATGATAGATGCCATCCCTGTAACTGATTGTTACCAGGGGCGTAACTACAGATGAAGCAGATCCTGCGGCCGCAGAGGGGGCCCATGAAGCTCTCATTCATATACAATATCGATATATACTGGTAAAAGGACAGCCTTTGGATATGTTGGGGGACCTAAAATTAATTTGCTGTGGGGCCCAGTAACATCTAGTTATGCCACTGATTGTTGCAAAAAGTAAACATGACTCATCCATCAAGGTCTTATCATTTTGCTTATTTTCATCTGCAGATTTATTTGCTGTGTATCTTCACTCGAGTCCTGCATTGGTCCAATTTTTGAAACTGGTGACCCATATCCCTCGACCCACAACCTGTCATGCCAAAAGTAGTTTCCCACATTTTACTTATTTAATAATCAATTAAATAAAATGAATTTCATTAAAGTCATTCCATGGTGCAGGGCCCCGAGGCCGCATGGTCCTAGCGCCCAAAAGCAACTGCGCACAAAACCTCCTCCACACGAGCGACAGAGCGCTGATAAGCACCGGAGCACTGGGAAACTTTTAGTCCCCAATGCTCCTTAGGATGCGGCTAGGGTTGCCACCTTTTTCTGGAGAAAAATACTGGCCTTCCTATATATTTATCTTTTTCCCCTATTAATAACATTGGGATCGACCATTGGGATCAACCATCAAAAATACTGGCCAGGCCGGTAAAATACCGGCTTGGGCCTATGTGGCCTCACCACAAATCCAGGCCTGATTAAAACCACTGCCTACTTTGAAAAACACGAGAATCAAGTAGACAGCTAAGGAGGCATATACTGAAGATTTCTAGTGTGCCATTGAAATCGATAGCCTTGACTTAAGCCCACAGCTGAGATACTGTTTCACAAGATTTATGCCCCTTGATGTACAGAAAGTAAGTGACTTGTCCTGTAGAAAACATTACAAAACTTGCCAAGAATTTTGAATACTTTGCTTTCAAGGTTTCTTTTCTTGGGCGAGTTCCAAGTTCAGCGTTTCCACTACGTTTTCCATTATCTGGAGACCTTCCCCACTGGGCCTGTTGCACTAAGTCAGGAAGCAGATCAGCTGCACTTACACAAAGTGGCTTTTGTACCCAACTATTTCATCTTCTTCAGAAGCATTCTAATCTGCTGCCTATTCCAAACATCCTTTGCCTGTCTCAAACACAGAACAATCAAGCAATTACTTTGTTTCTAATTGAAATGGGAATGCGAGCATCGGGGTTTCTTGGCATTGCTTATTTATACTCTGGAAAGGACCCTTCTGAAATGTAATATTATAAATGAAAAGAAAGAAAAACACTATGAAATATAGAAGATTGGTGACTGAATGTGAGAGTATTTTTAATCAAGTTATTTTATCCATAGCCGCCAAATTCTCTAACCTACAATACCTTTGCATATGGCAATAATTTAATATTAACCCCCTTAATATATATGGGACTTCATGTATATATATATATATGTGTGTGTGTGTGAACGACATTGCGATAACCAAAGAATGTATGCTTGATTATACTCAAGTATTTGGAGCTGTAACATCATTAGAACATGAAAGATTTCCGTGTAAGTAAGGATAATTATGAATGGCCAACTAAAGAATGCTGGGAAATGAAGTTACAGTGATAGGATTACCAATGTGTCACGCAAATCCTAGAAACAGGTGTTACTCGTGAGAGTTGCATGAATGGATGTGTGACTAGTTCTGAAACCGCCGTGGTACAGATGTTACACCTACACTGCTCAGCTGAACTGAAGAAGCTGCTCGGATGAGCAGTGAAACGTCTTCGTTAAAATTTCTTAGCAAGTCTAGTTGTTTTGAGTTACTTTGTGTAAGATATACCATGACCTGGATGAATGAGAATCTTCATAGTCATTTTCTCATGTTAGTTGAGGAGCTGTATTCATGAGGGCCAGGTTTGAAGATGCCCGTCTTGTGTGTCCTCCCTTGTGTAGCACCCTTAATGTTTTGTAACTGTAAGACTCTGAATACTGTTTAAAGGTGGCCAAACACAGGGAGATCATGTCGCCAAATGAGTGGATCTCTCCCCGATATGCCCAAATTGAGGTGGCTGATATCCGGCTGATTCGATCGTGGGCCCTATATCGAATCATAATGCAGGAGGAGGGGAGGTCAGATTGCGGTACCGCATCAACGAACAGATGTGGCTGTGATCCAATGGGATTTTTACCCCTGCCCGATTGACATCTGTCCGACACTCTACCAGCTATCGATCGGGTAAGCCCCTCGGAGGGCCCCAAACATGGGCTAATATGCTGCTGACTCGGTCTGTCAGCAGCTTTAATCGGCCTGTGTATGGCCACCTTTAGTCTACTTTGTGTAGATGCATTTATGAAGGTTTAACGTATCCTTTGCGCTTTATAATGAAAGAGCAGACCTAAATAATAGATCTCAAACAAATACTATAACAAAAAACTATTTTAAGAAAATAAAGACTGGGAAATATGGTAAAAAATTTGTATCTGGTATTCATCTCCTTCGAAATAGCATATGTGGACCATGAACACGTATTTAGCTGGAAATGGTTTAAACTTGTAAGGTTTTACATAGTTATTTAAATAAATAAAATCCACGAAAAATTAAGCACAACTTTATGATAGGATTAAACTTCTCCTGTAGTTAAGAGTCCTGACATTTCTCACACAAATCTGTGATATAATACAGTTATTTACATATTATTCATTATTGTGTATCTATTCGACTAAAAAAAACCTAATGCTCAGGAAACAATTGGGACCAAACATTTCCATGGATAGAGCAATATATAGTTATAAAGTTATGGGACTTGTTATCCAGAATGCACGTGACCTGGGGGTTTCCGTAATTTGGGTCTTTATACCTTAAGCCAGTGATTCCCAACCAGTATGTCGTGAGCAACATGTTGGTCTCCATCCACTTGGATGTTGCTCCCAGTGGCCTCAATGCAGGAGTTTATTTTTGATTTCCAGACTTGGAGGAAAGTTTTGGTTGTATAAGAACCAGGTGTACTGTTAAACAGAGCCTCAATCCAGGTTGCCAATCCACATAGGGGATACCAAATGGCCAATCACAGCACTTATTTGGCTCCCCTAGAACATTTTTCATGCTTGTGTTACTCCCCAACTCCTTTTTCTTCTGAATGTTGCTCACGGCCTCAAAAGGTTGGGGATCCCTGCCTTAAGCATATCAGAAAATCGTGTAAACATTAAATACGCCCAATAGGCTGGTTTTGTTTCCTAAAAATTATTAATTATATCTTAGTTGGGATCAAGTACAATCTACTGTTTTATTATTACAGAGAAAAAGGAAATCATTTTTTTGAAATTTGGATTATTTGAATAAAAGGGATTCTGTGGGAGACAGCCTTCCCATAATTCAGAGCTTTCTGGATAATGGGTTTCTAGATAACAGATCCCATACCTGTACATAGTTATAGCATGTTTTATGCTGTGATATGATAATTTATTATCTGGGTGGGTATTAGGCACTTTTTCTTTTTAAGCAATATACTAGTTTTTCAAGATGTCAGCCAAAATGCTTCCAGTATATTGCATGGATCAGCCCCATGTAGACCCTAAACAGCAGTCTCTACTTGTAAGATGACAAATTAGGATCCAATGGATGATTCTACATTACAGCACATGGTCGCGGTGTTACCTCATCTGGAAAACAATCTGTATGCGATGTAGGAATTGATGAAAGCTAACAGATGTTTGATCACGTATGTGTAATAAAATGCTTTTCTCTGCAATGTAAGACTTGAGGTTAACGCATATCCCCAAATGTGTACATCTGTCTGCATCTGTCAGTTGACATGTTACTTTAATCATCAGGTAAGGGGCTGCTAAGTTATTACAATTAGCCATGAATGCTTAAATAAAAAAGCTTAATAAAGGCATATTGTGTTAGAATAATAGTTCCCACACTGGGGGCTTAAACTGTTAGTAAGGATCCAGCCTGAACACCAGATTGGGTGAGAATTGGGGAAAATGCCAATTTGCTCTCATAGATACTTCTGAAAGCTGTTTTCAAGGTTAGCTTTAGCATGTAAGTATTTGGTGTTCTAGATAAACTTTACTAATGTGAGGTCTACTTTTAGTGATGTTGTCCCATTATGATCTACATCCATAAAAGCGTTGTTAGCATTCTGTTCCATGGAAATTTTTACTTTAATAGTGATTTAATACTATTTCTTATGTAACTTTAACATAATAAATATCTGAATAAAAATCATGAAACAGGAGGGTGACAAGCTGTTTGTTGACAGTGTCTTGAGATCTACTGATCACCAGCTAAAGGTCTACTGGTAGATCCTGATCTACCTTTTGGGCACCCCTGTTCTAGATAGTCTGGGAACTATGGCTGAATAACCGAAGGTTGCGGGCTGATAGAGCCTGCCTTTCGGTTGGGGATAACTTTTTTTTTTTAAACAATGCCCCCCGCCAGTGCACGCACATACGCATAATGAAAAGCTGCCGCGATTTTGGGGCCATTTTCATTATGCGCATGCACTTGAGCTGACATGGCGGCTCGCACCGGGAGGGAGTCGGCGTGGGGCATTTAAAAAAAAAAAACTACTGTTATCACCAACCGGAATGCAGGCTCTATTAGCCAGCACCATTGGTTGGGGATAACATTTTTTGCCAATAGGTGTCCTTTAAGGTGGCCATAAGGGTGACCTATTTTCATAGTTTTAGAGGTTTTTGAAACCACGACTAAACTTACTTTCTCTAAAACCACAAATGTTATGGCATGTATTAAAAGATCCAAATAAAAAAATTATATAAAAAAAAAAATAAGAATACCTAAAAAAGTTTTTCTGACACTTCCTAGTGGAAAAAAAATGTGAAAACATCTTAAAGTCTAAATTGATTAAAAACTGTCCAGTAGGATCAGCACAGCATTCACTTCTATAGAAAGGACCTCAACAACTTTTAGGGTAGATACACAAGAGAAGATTCGGAGAGATTTAGTCGCCCAGTAACAAAGCGCCTCTTCTTCTTGTGACTAATCTCCCTGAAAAGCCTTCCCGCTGACTAGAATCTAAATCACTGGGGCAACTTTGGAAAATAAAGTGCTCCAAGTGCCATCCCAATTTAGATTGTAGTTGGTGGGAAGGCTTTTCAGGGAGATTAGTGGCCTGAAGATGAGCCAATTTGTCGCCTGGTGACTAAATCTCCCCGAATATTCTGGTGTGTATCTGCCCTAAAAGTTATATTGCATATATATAAAGATATATTGCATCTAACTCTCTTTCAAAATCAGACTCCCAACTCATGAAGAGAGAATGAAGACAGAGCGATGCAAAGAGGAACAGGGAAGAGTAACTTGATTATTTCAGAGAGAGTTTCAGAATTTTCTATTTATTATATTTAAAAACTTTCTTATTTGAGTATGATGAAGCTTATATTAAATTTTAATTTGTGAGATATTTCCCCTTTCAATTTTCTCTGTATAGCCAGCTTAATAATAATGTGAGAGCGCAATGCACTTAAAATGCTAACTATGTTTAACCCGTTGACACATGATCAGATAGTATTTGATATGGCCATACAGCATGCAACCTGGGCCATTTAAAAAATGTGTTGTAGGTTTAGGCACCAAACTGTACCAAATCGCCAACAGGGTTGGACTGGGCTGGCGGGACACCAGGAAAAACCTGCTATTAACGCTACTTCCTAAACTTCCTTCTGGCCCCCAGTTGCTTCCTTCTGGCCTTCCCTGGCCCAGACATGCTCCCCGTTTGGTTGATTCCATGTAAAAATTGTGAGCCAGTGCGGCAACGTGCATGGCACACACACCGGCATCCGTGTACACACGGTAGTCCATGCATGCAATTAGAAGGCTTTTTTGTCAGCACCCATAACCTTCCAAGCTGCTCAAACTTGATGCACGTCCAAACGGCTTCCACCTCCAATCCGTGTAGGATCAATCTTTGTGTTTCGCAGACAGCACCAATAAAGGATTTCTTTTCAATAAAATGCCTTTATTGAGACATGGGCTCTGACCCAGTACACTGGCAACGTTTCAGACCGCCATCAGTCCAAATGTTTGGATTTACGGGCTAATTGCAGCGAAGACCACAGAAACTTCCAAATAGGATAGGGACCTCTCCCATTGGCAACCTCAGCAGGTCTGAGACAGCAGATTTTCATATTCAGACTTTTTGTTGTTGTTTTTTTTCACAAAAAATACAGAATTTCTAGTTTAAAAAATTCAAGTTTTATGAGTTTTTAGCATATGGACTAATCGTTAACCCCCTGTTTCAATACACAGTTGGGAGGATGCCCCTTCCCCAAAGAATTTACAATCTACTAGGAAAAGGAGAAAAACATAAATAAAAAGGTGGTGGGTTATAAGTGCATAGGTCAAGGGTGTGCTGATGCAGAGGAATACTAGAAAAAAATATTGTTTCAGCTTTTTTCTTGCTTAAAACTAGGGCACTAACTCAAACCCCCCACCCCCCCAGTAGGCCCCCCTCCCTCCTCCCCCCAGGCTATTGCCCCTAAGTCCCTACTTACCCCTTCATGCAGGTCCCCTCCAGTGATGTTCACAGGGGCCATCTTCTCTTCTAACGGATTCTTCATGGGACCCTCTTCTCTTTTTCCTGGATCCGGCTCCATATATCTCACAGTCCAACCAAGGTTTCAGCTTAGAAAAGGGAGGGTGTGTTTATACAGAGGGCTTCTCAGTTTGCTGGTGATTTGTTTTGATTTTGCTCATAAGAACTGGAAGTTGAAAGTGACTTTACTTTCAATTCCCTGTTTGCCCTGTAACAAAAACTATACATATTAAATGATTAATATAATAAACATACGGTAAGGTCATAAGGTCTGTGTAAAAGTTATCAGCACAAGCCCCATGCACTCATATTACTCATATACTGTATCATTATCACTGTTTGTGAATACCCTTATTTTACATTGCAGGTCTCACAGGGGGAAGGTGCTTCTACATTCTCCTGTGCTTCTTGGAAAAGAAAGTTATTTTTAAAGGGGTGAAAGGATAGTTAGCTCAGCAATACTGATAAAATGTATTTGTATTATTTCAGTGTTGCCTGTTACAGTGCGTTGATAGTGTTACCGCAGAATATTCTTAATGACAGAAAACTGTTCCCATAGAGGTTTTTGGCCATTTCCCCATAGAAAACAGGCGAGGGTGTCTACATTACAAAGAATCGTTAACAAATGTCACAGTATATTTGCTTGCCAAGGACCACTAGGGTGTATTCTTGACAATAGAAAATGAAAGCCAATCAATAGCTGCTTGTTTTCGCACAGCTGCTTATTCAGAACATTGTTCTCTTGAGTAATATCTCTGCATTCCAATGTGAGAAACATGAGCCTTTTTCTTGATGAAGTCATATTCATTAGAGCAGGTATCACCATCCACATGTGTCCCTCCAGCTGTACGAGGATCATGGGAGTTGCAGAACATCTAAACCCTAACCTCCATTTTTAACCAATAGCTTTCCTACACAAGGACCACTGCCTCCTCCTCAAATGCATCAGTGTTCATGCAGAAGTCACCTCCAGCCTACACCAGATCTCAGCCTGCAAACTTGCACAGCATAGGTGGTGGACTCTATCTTAGGTGCAGGTCTGGATTGGGAGTGAAAATATGCCCTGTCCTTCCAAAGAGGCCCAAACAGCCCCCACCAGCCCACTACATAATGACTTTCTATGGCATCAGATTGCCAGTCTGAGCCTGCTTAGGAGTCTGTATCTCTGGTAACAACTGGTGACCAGGAACATGCACAGTGGAAGCCTGGAGAAGATTGACTTCATTGTCCATGATTTCTTGCCTTGCCAATGGGGGACAGCAGGAGGCCCCATACAGAGGGAGTGAGCTATTGGTTACAAATGGAGGATGGGAGGTTTAATTCTGATCTAAAGTCCTTTAAGTGTGTAGGGATGTGAAAATTAGACACCCTCACATATTTCTGACAGGCACATCCCTAGTATTATGGACGCCTAATGGGGACCTTTTGTGCTTATGCAACCCCTGTAGTTCTCACAGTGTACACAAGGTGGCACTGTGTAAAAGTATAAAGGTCATGGGAACCATGCGGTCAGTGTTCATTGCTTTAGCCCAACCTTGCAGGCTGGAAGGGAATGGGCATGATCCCTAGGCGCAGAGGCCCTAGTAAAGTATAGCATACTCTGTCATAGATCACTCTAGGAGTGATAGCTAGGTAGCTAGTTGAGCAGCTCATGCTCCGACAGGAGACTTAGAAGGATTAAGATCCTCGGGTACTCATAACCCAGAAATAGGGACTAAGTGTACAGACCTCAGGGATAGGGTTTCCCCTCAGGTTCCACTTGGTACAGCTGCTGCATTCTGGTGTATTTCTATTCGCATTCAAAGCTCAACTACTGCTGACATGACCCCTTGCCTGAAGGGATCCAGCCCATGTATGGTGCTGTGAGTATTTGCTCCTTTATGCTGTGTATGTATCTGTATCTACACTGTGTGCTCTATATCCATGCTGTGTAACTGTTCTATACTCCACTGTGGTGATTGTTCCTAGTGCTCTGCTGTTGAATAAATGCTGTTTTGGTTCATCATAAAGAATTACTGGCGCCCAACTTATTTGTGCTTATCGCACACGGTTACAGTTCAACTACATCCTTCCTCCACCTCGCTGCGAGGTCTCACCCCTGAGAGAAATAGTTTCATTCGTGGTTTTAATACCATTTGGTAGCTAAAACTGAATATTGTCACACCAGTTTACTATAGCGCTACAAGTGTTGTGGATCCTAGTACCTATGGGGCCTGCTGTAAAGGTCCACAGTGCCAGCACTGTATATTCTTGGTGTCACATGAAGCAAAGTGCAATTTCAAACACAACTCTTTTTTACCCCTTCAATGCAGTGTTCTTTCCCATATTTCAAGCATTGCTGTCCACACAAGGGGGAGTTGCACCTGACATAATGCTAACTTAGATCAGAGCAATTTGGCTCAAATCAGATCCAATTGTGCTGAATACTTTCCAGTTGGTGTCATTTCCAGCATTCAATGTGCAAGTGATGTGTGCACCCTTGATACAGGGCACAATGGGAACGCTGGTTGTCCAAGTTGGGGTTGTTTTCTCTGGAAAAAAGTCGCTTGCGAGGGGACGTGCTACTGCTTGGTTCAGAGGTGGTGCCAGGGTTCCCTTGTGTCAAGGGACAAAAAGGAACTGTCCTGTGCTGGTTCATGTTTTGAAACCCATACACGACCCAAACTTGCAACCCGCAAATTGACCCGCATGGTTCCCGTACCCGACCCTCTTACTTGCCTTGTAGACCCGACCGCAGCACCCCCTACTGGAGGAATTTCACAAGTTACTATTCCAAGACAATTACATTTAAATACATCAAGCTCTGTCTGAGAGATCAATGAAGCAGCCTCAGCTCAGGGCAGCAGGGCAAGCCAGGGGGCCCACCACCATGACACCACAGGCCAGGGTGAGATGTGTGCAAGTTGTGTGTGGTGCGATGTGAGTGAGGCAGGCAAGAGAGCACGCTATGGGTCACTAGATGGGACCAGGCAGGCAGGCCCGGAAGTAGTAGTAGCCACAAAGTAGGTCAGGTGCTGTAGTGGACAAGAAGCTGGCCTGGGAGACTAGCTATCAGCTTTTTCTTGCTACAAGAATGCACTGACTGATGCGTACACTGCAAGGCACTCCAAAGGCGAGAAAATGCCCCTGACCGCCTTGGTCACTGGTGGAAAGTGACAAATAAATTCAGTGACGCATGACGCACACCTTGGTACTCACTTGTATTTAAACAGTAATGGCTATTTTCAGCCAGCGCTGGAATGTAAGAAGCAGGCCAAGCAAACCAGACCCAACCTAGGGGCACCAAATGCAATAGTGGACGTAAATGAACCCTTCTACATATCTAAGATCTGCTTAGCAGAGATATTTATTTGGAAAGACGCAGTGCAGCAGATTCAACAACCACCAGCACCACAACTGTTAAATATAGGCCCGATTCTCAGGTGTAAATAATCACAATGACACTCTAATTAACCATTAAAAATAATAAATTGCATTTTAAATTATTCTGTGTGTTCACGGCGCTTGTAATCTTCACTGTATACTTAATGAGGGGAAAGAAAAACAATGAAGAAACAGTAGCACAATGTACATGTGTTTCATATGGATTCATTTATCCAGGATTTTTATACATTCCTTGAATGCTATACAGATCCTTGGATTGAACGTAAACTCATCTGCTGGAGACAGGCACGCTGTGTTTGCACACAATATCAATAAAAACATCACCGAGCTTACTCCAATATAAATAGTCTATAGCTTTTTAGCTCTTTAATGAAAGTAGTCCTCTGATACCTTCAGCAAAGCTGTCCCATCATTGCTCCCGAGAGACTAAACGTTGCCCTAAAATAACTCCAACCATACCATATTTAGTGTAACCCTTCTGTAAGTAAATGTGCGTTTTAAGTCTGCCCAGTTTTCACAGATAATACAGTGGCTTGGCCTTTAAATGTAAATCCACTAAAGAATGCAATTTTCAGGGACATAAGCACAGGATGCATAAACAGATTTAGAAAGAAGCGTCAAATCCACACATGACACAAATTATAGGATACCACAGGAAAATAACAAGATTGCACTGGATTCTTTTGTAGAGCAAAAAGGATATCTTCCAATGCTAGAGAGGAAACCAGATGTTACATGCATGCTGTGTTCACTGGTTATATTAGAAGTCCAGAATTAGGAACAAGCAATAGGGTCCATCTTCTTGTGCTCATTATATCTTGGGGTTGAAATGTGTTGAGATACTTCCTGAGAACTAAAGGAGCAATAAAATGAACACTAAGAGTTATTACTTGGAGTGTAAAGCTGCTTCTGTTATCTTCTTCTCCTCTGAAAACACAGAGGGATAGTCACCCTACTAAATTTAGTAGAGGGAAGCATAATAGTCATTGGGACTTGCTGAGTAATCTCATATACTTTACCACTCAGCCCAAAGTTTTCTTCAGTTGTGAAGTTAAAAGGTTACATGGCTGAATGGTAAAATGTTTTCAAGTCTAGTTGACCTCCACTGAACACTACTAGATAGAATAGATCATGACCTGAATTAATAAAAAATACTTCTGTAATCACTACTAGTTCTCTTTTCGATAATCTGCCAGATTGTTTATGCATGTGTTCATGGTATGGAATCATGTTCCATTATATATTTTATGCAGAAATGTATGGTTTAAAAAGAATTATGGTGTGTCAGGTCTCCTTCAACAATCTTCCCTTACTTCTCCATATCTTGTACTATAAGCAAAACCTTTCCATAGTACAGAGGTCTGAATGTGAACAATGGAAACAGTGGTATCAAATTTCTTTTCAGACTGTGAGACCAACCTTACTAACTAGGACGACTCATTTAAAAAATATAGTGAGTGAGTATACTGTGTTACTGTTGGCCATTAGCAGTATGAACCTGGCCTTAGACCCTAGCACCAAGGAGCATTGCTCTGAAGAAGGCAACCTCTACCCCTTCTAATACCTTTAAAACTATCTTTAATACCATTAACTCCTCTGTAAAGCCCAAATATGCCTGTCCATTACTAACTCTGTCCAAACTATGGTGATCTCTACCTGCCCTATTACTAACAAGCCTAACGATATGGATGGTGTTGGCTTCCCTCTCAAGTTGGTATCCTGAGGTTGGTCCTGAGGTATCCTTAGACCCTTGGTTTCATTAATCTTCCCTGAACATTAGTCAAACAAACCTGTGACATTTGTTTCCTTCTTTAAATTATGTTTACATGGCCTAGTATAACATGGGACCACCTCATTGTAGAACCTTCCACACTTTGTGAATTGCCTGCTCCTCATTTGTATAGTGGCTAAAATGAGTCATTAAAAGAATGTACATCTAACTATAAAACACAATGTACTATTAACGTCACTTACAGACAGTAACGTTCTATTTTGTTGAAAGGAAACTGTTGCTCTTATAATGTCTTATAATGTTTAAGTATAATGTGGATGTATTTTAGTAATGTGGAAGTCAGAGCTCCAAAGTGGCAAGCAGCTGTTTCTCTTTTAGCTGAACTGAGAATGACTGCCAGGGTGGAAAGGACATCTTGGCTGTAGTTCTCACTGAGACAATTAATGGGATGAAAAATTCAAAATGACAGATGTCTTTAAAGAAATTCATTACAATCTGCCTTAGCACTAAAGCTGGCCATACACGTGCAGATATTGGTCGTTTAGACCCATTTGATAGCTTATCTGCCCATGTATGGGGGCTTCCGACGGGTCTTCCCATCTGATATCTGAACACGATATCGATCGGGAAGGTCGGATTTTCTTCCACTGCACCTCTAGTAATCCAATGGTTCGGCCATAGAGCCAAACGTTCAGATTACCCCGCTATAGCCCTGCTAGTTAGTGGCATATCGGGGAAAGATTTGTTTGGCGATGTTGCCAAACGAGTGGATCTTTGCATCTATGGCCGGCTTAAGTGTGTGACTTCTCCTATATCCTAAGCCTATGCACTTGATTTCCCACAAAGGAACATCATACCAGGGTACTCACTTCTACAAGACTGTTCTACTAAAAACAATCCTACTCTATCTCTCACCATTATAGAGAGATGGCTTATAACTGAATATGGGTCCCTTCACCCCAGCATCCTCTAGGTGTCTATCTAACATGAGGTTTGTCTCTTCATGGAGGCCTCATGCCCTGCAATATACCCTATTCATGAGCAGAGCCCAATAGACCACATTTATTTACTGGACCACCCCACAAAGCTTTACCAACAGAACCAACCTCAGGACATGCCTGCACCCTACCCACCCATGCTTAACACAGAACCCTTTGTCTAAGTTGGCTTTAGGGAGCTTGACCCCCCAATCCTGCATTTACAATTCCTATGCAATATGACTGCAATAAGTTCACTCATTCATCAATACACCAAGCAAGAAATATGGTTTTCAAAAGCAGTATGAAAAATCCACAACTGGGAATCATCTGAGCATTTTTCAATGGAATGCTTGAAATACTTGAATTCCTACTGACCCTTTTCTTTAGGGGCTAGCAGATAAACCTCAAAGATGTTAACAGATCAAAATCAAATACCATGGAGAAAAGAAAGATTGCACTAAGGTGATATCTGTCTAAATTCCTTTTCCGACATTTTGGCAGATACATGCTGGCAAGCTCTTTAGTAGCTGCAGTCTGTCCAGCAAATGTATCCCCCAATAGGGAATCAGCTCAGCTGGAGATATAAAAGTAAAAAATGTGGCCTATTGATATTGTTGAAACAAACAGCTACACGGATCTTGCTGTCATTTGGTCTACTAGAAAATCATGTGAACATTAAATAAACCTAATAGGCTGGTTTTGCTTCCGATAAGGATTGATTATATCTTATATGGGTTCAAATACAAGTTACTGTTTTATTATCATAGAGAAAAAGGAAATCATTTTTAAAAAATTGTTTTTTTTTGATAAAATGGAGTCTATGGGAGATGGCCTTTCCGTAATTCAGAGCTTTCTGCATAATGGGGCAAATTCACTAAAGCGTGAAGCGTCTGATGCTAGCGCTTATTCGCCAGCTTGATGTCATTTTGCATTTTCGCCAATTTACTAACAGTGTCCCTAGTGAAAATTCACTAGCGAAGTAGATAGACTAGCGCAACTTTGCACCCTTACGCCAGGTGAAGTTGCGCACTGACGAAGGGACGTAACTTCACTAAGATGCCCATTTTACTGAACGTTACCTCTTACGCAAGACTTTACTTCACCAGGTCAGACCTGGTGATGTTCAATACAATAGATAGGAGTTTGAAAAAAAAACTTGGAATTTTTTCTAAGTCCCAAAAAAATGCTGGTGTCTTTTACTTTTTTTTAGGGTGATAGTCTGAAAAATAACGGATTTACCCTCCTTCCCCCCCTACATTTCCTAACATATGGCAACACAACTATACAGGGGGCACATGTAGGGCAATAGGACAACTTTATTTTATTTATTAAAGGTTTCCTGGGCTTGTGTAGTGGAATGTAGTGTCTGTAACATATACTTCTATTATACGTTTAACTTCGTGCCATATGCAAATTAGGCTTAGCTAGCGTAAATGCGCTTTGCCTGGCAAAGTAACGGCAGCGCACCCTCGGTACCGTTTGCCTCCCTGAGCACAACTGCGCATTTTAGTGAATTTGTGTAGCGCTGGTGAAACTACACCTGGTGAAGTGCTGCTTAGTGAATTTGCCACAATGGGTTTCTGGATTCATTCCTATACCACAAATCCTAGGCTTCCCGCCGCTGTGTTGTTATCCAGCTCTTTATAATATTTATATACTTTGCTTCAGTACTGGGGCAAAATATGTTGCCCAGTTTACTATTGGACACACCTTGTAAATGTAGTGCTGTTGGAGTTTTCTTGTGCATTGGCATTTTTTCATTGCTACAACATAAATTGCACCCAAGGCTTGATCAAAGTCAAGTGTTCAATGCAAGGCTCTCTTGGGCCTAGAATGAAGTTTTGCACCTAATACACAGAAAGTGCCATTTAAACAGATACCTTTACAGAAAACACACTGTTTCAAAATGTATCAATTGATAGTGTCCCTCAAACATATATCACATATCAAATTCATTTTTTCGAAAGAGATTGTTTAAAAGAATATTTAACGTTATCATTTAGATATTAGGCAAGTCATCCTATGTTATCCCAGGATTCTTATTGTCTGCTGAATTGTGCTTTGATAAGGTGCAAGCTTTCTTTACTGCTGCCCTGCAAATTAATGTCAGTACCACCCCTACAACAGCTGGTGTGAACAGAGCCTTGTCTGTAGTGATGTGCGGTCCTGGCCCGAAATCCACAGGACAGGCAGGTTCGGGTTGTCTTCCACCCAAGTTTGCTGGGTCGTGGACAAGTTTGGGATTAGCTCTTCCTTCCACTCTCCCTGCCAGCTTTCATCTCCAGCAGCTTCTACTTATAGGTGTGCAGCTCCACCAGCACCCTTTTGTGACGTCAGAGTTGGCTGGGTCGGGCACTGGTCTACATATATTGGTTTGGGTAGGGTTCCAGTTCACAGGGCTTGGGTTAGGCTCAGTTGCAGGTTGTTTTTTTGTCAAAGCACATTACTACTTGTCTGGTCAGCATGGCCTTGAAACAATGGACAAGTAACAAGCTAACATTGCATTTATACCAGGCGAGTAATGTCAGAGCAAACTTTACAAATTTATCCATAGCACCAATGAGTAGTTTTTGTGTCTCATTATCTGTAACATCTGTGCTAATATCTCACAAACGTCATTGCTTTAAATCGTAAATTCATAAGCGAATTTTTCCTACTACAGCTGTATGGGGAAAATATGCTGGTCATTTTATGGAAAGAATAATTATAATTCAAACTACCCTAGCAACCATACATTTATCTGAATAAGAGACTGGAATATGAACAGCATAGGGCCTGAATAGAAAGACGAATAATAAAAAGTAGTTATAACAAGACATTTGTAGCCTTACAGACAATTTGTTTTTTTGATGGGGTTAGTGAACCCCATTTGAAATCTGGAAAGAGTCAGAAAAAAGACAATTAATTCCAAAACTATAAGAAAGAAATAAAGAACTGAAGTCCAATGGAAAAGTTGCTTAGAATTTACAATTCTATACAATACTAAAAGTTAGTTAATGGTGAAATACCCCTTGAACACATTTTCCAATTTTCTATGTAGTTTTTAAATATTCAGGGAATACAGTATGTCCCCTTTAATTTAAGTGGTGGACACAGTATTCCATTGAACAACAAATCTGCATTGTGGCTTCCAGTATTATATGGCCCACAGTGTTCCCTTCATGGGAAAGATTTTCACATTGCCGGGGCATTTGTAGTGTATACATTCTTTTGATAGCTTGACATGTCAGCGGAGACATGGAAAAATACCTGTAATTCTATATATTTTTTTAGAAGTCTGGCTAAAGAAAATTTTAGGAACCTAAATATCTGAGTGTCATTTTTAGACTGTGTGAAGCTGGTCGAGATCCCTACTGTATTCCACAGAAGTCAATGCTAATGTACAGGACACACAGGGTCAGAGAAAAAATCCAACTGTGATGTTTGGATGTGTCTTTAGCCAAACACAGGTGTGCCCAAACATGCTCCTTGCAATACCGGATGGTTGTGCCAAGCAGGTCTGGACTAAAATAGGCCCTGGCATTTTGGGTAAACAGAGGCCCGATCAGCACACACAGAGGCCCAAACAACCCCCACCAGCCCATTAAATAATGACTTTCTATGGCACCTTGTAACAGCCCCTCTGGCATTTGCCAGAACCCACAGATTGCCAGGCAATAATATAAATATATTATGTGAGTGCAATGTGTGTGTACTGTCTGTGTGAGTGAACAGGTATCTGGAAAGTTTATCTGTCTGTGTATGTGTGTGTGTATAAATTTAGTACAGAGCCATCCTATCAGGGCCGGATTTATATAGCGGGCACCCCTAGGCCCACTGCCATTTGTCGCCCCAGTCCTCTGCACTTTTTTCATGCAAATTTTCATTATCAATATCTCCTGCGCATCCCTAGTGTTTTTGAACCAATGTGGGTGTGGTTGGCCAGCATGCCGCCCCCCTAAAATTTTGCCGCCCTAGGCCCAGACCTTGGTGGCCTTTCCACAACTCCGGGCCTGCGTCATATTCATCTTTAAATTATATCTGATACTATTGCTTCAGCGCCTGTTATATGATTTTGCTGTACAAGCATTAGCAGTTGGACCGGTGCCCAAGAGGCATGTACTGTACCAAAGTCCAAATCATATCAATCTAGGAGCCAAGAGTGCAAGCTTTCCCACATCTGACTTCTATCTGTCAAGCAAGGCTACCAGAGCAAAAGAAATGCAAAATTGATTGTATGTATTTTATATTTCAGCTCAGATACAACCCTTCCAGCTCCTGCAATATGATTTGGCAATATCAGCCAGGATTGTCCAACCATCTTAGAGCTACCAAAAATGTGTTTACTGGTGCACATATGGCCAACTTCAAGAGGCTTTCTCTGTTTGATCTACTTTAGTTTAAGATATGTGAACTGTAAATAAAATGTATAAATGTAAAAAAAAGTGTATGTTATGCAACTGAGTTCACATTTAGCTATAGGAATGATCAATGTTGTACTTGTACTCCAATGTTTATCCACAAATAGCTGTGTTCTTTAAACTAGTCAAGATGTGCTAAACCAAGAGGACCATGTTAATCTTTCAATCATCACCTGCGGTGAATTAAGTATTGCTCCACTGTGCCAAGATGTTTGTCCTTTTTTCCCTTTAGTTTTTTTAATTGGACCCCAACCTAACATATTTTTACCATGAAAAAGAAACAAGAGAGTAATAGCTAACAGACAAGTACCAGACGATAAGATGGATGAGGAAGGATGCCCAAGCTTTTCTGTAGGCCACCAAGTTATCCTCATCCAATAAAAGGATTGCATTATTATTAAACCAAGATATGAGATGCTGAAGTGCCAAAAAAGACCATTTCCAAAAACATTCCAGTTGTTTTGTTTTCTCTCTTTCTTTCTTTTTCTCTGTACATGTACCACAATGAGTCCCATGGAATTCTAATGCTTAAATGAACAGAGGCTATTTGCATTAAAGGCACAGTTAACTCAGGGAACAAACTTTATTTGTTGTTTTAAAATCTCCCTCCATAGTGTTACAACTGTAGAGAGACTTGAAGGGACTGATTTATGTAATAGCTTTGTCTGACTCTGTACATTCCATCTGCGAGAAATTGGGGGACAGGGAGAGTAGAATTAACGGATATTTTTAAGTTTTAGCATTTCAGCTTTATGTCTAATGTAAAACAGTACAGTGAAAATATCTATATGCAGGCCCTTTTTTATTTCTAAGAGAGTTTTTCTCATTCAAGAACAGAATAAGTTGGTGAATTGTTTTGTTTCTAGAGTTGACGGGGTGAGAAGAGAGGCTTAATATTGGGGAAATATGTTATCTAAGACATGTAAAGTAAAGATTCACAGAATTCAGGATTAAAGGGGTGGTTTACCTTCAAGTTAACTTTTAGTATATTGGAGAAGGGACAATTCTAAGAAACTTTTCAATTGGCCTTCATCATTCATTTTTCATAGTTTTTAAATGATTTGCAATTTTATTCTATTCCTTTGCAGCTTTCAAATGGGGGTCACTGACACCATCTAAAAACAAATGCTCTGTAAGGCTACAAATGTATTGTTACTGCCACTTTTTATTACTTATCATTCTATTCAGTCTCTCTCCTATTCATATTCCAGTCTCTTATTCAAATCAATGCAGGGTTGCTAGGGTAATTTGTACCTTAGAAACCAAATTGCCACCACTGCAAACTAGAGATCTGCTAAATAACTATAAAACCACAAACAATACAAAATGAAAACCAATTGCAAATTGTCTCAGAATATCACTCTCTTCATACATAAACTAAAAGTCAACTCAAAGGTGTCCTTCAATTGAGTTTGTTATAATTAAAGGGGTTGTTCACCTTTGAGTTAACTTTTAGTATAATGTAGAGAGTGATATTCCAATTTCCAATTGGTTTTAATTTTTTATTATTTGTGGTTTTATAGTTATTTAGCTTTTTATTCAGCAGCTCTCTAGTTTGCAGTGTCAGCAATTTGGTTTCTAGGGTACAAAATACCCTAGCAACCCTGCATTGATTTAAATAAGAGACTGGAATATGAATAGGAGATGGACTAAATAGAATGATAAGTAATAAAAAGTGGCAATAACAATACATTTGTAGCATTACAGAGCATTTGTTTTTAGATGGTGTCAGTGACCCCCATTTGAAAGCTGCAGAGAAACAGAAGAAAATTGCAAATCATTAAAAAACTATGAAAAATAAATAATGAAGACCAATTGAAAAGTTTCTTAGAATTGGCCCTTCTACAATATACTAAAAGTTAACTTGAAGGTGAACCACCCCTTTAATACCAGGAAATTTTCCTAACTCCTAAATATTAATATGGTTTTCTGCAAATGACCCATGCTATTAGGGCAGACAACAATGATAGCTTTATCCCACACATGGGAAATGTTGCTTCTAGTTGAGTGGTAAGAATAACAATATGATCCTGGTGTAATTCCCATCATGTCATAAATCACTGACAAGCTCAGAAACAGAACCTGGCATGAGCATAGTAGGGGATATAGGGTACATTTACTTTGGATTCATCCCAAATTTCAAGATTCTGGATTGAAATGAATGCATTTTAATTAACTCAGTTTCTAGCATGTTGATTAAAAAAATAGTTGGAATTCAAGATCTGTCTCGCAATAGTGTAAATGTAATATAGGATTTTTTGAATATTGATACAGTTCTCACATACTGATTTTAATGTAAGCCATAATGTAATGTAGCTCCCCCCTTAAAAGTTTTAAAAAAAACATTGCTGGCCACGGCCCCCCTTGCAAGTTAAAAAAATATATTGGGGCTCCAGAGAATATTTCTTTAAAAAAAAACATTGGTGGCTGGGGCCTATAGAGTATTAAAATAATACATTGGGGGCCAGGGGTTTAATAAAATGAAATTTAAAAAAAACATTGGTGTTTAGGAGAACTTTAGCTTTGGCTCCTTTCGTGGATTCGGGACTTCAACTCCGGCTCCTTTCATGGCTTTGGGTCTTTTCTTGGCTTCAGAAATTCAATTTCAGCTCCTTTCATGACTCTTCAGGACTTCAGCTATTTGGGACTTCATTGGTTTGTCACTATTTCGATGCTGTCAAGGGGGGACTATTTCGAAAAGTTGAGTACAGCCAAGCCCCCCTTTTGGTAGAGGGTATGGGAGGGAAAAAGCATTTATGTCTCTGTCTGCCCCTCATGAATACAGTGCTGCCAGAAGGAAACAATGCTGTATTCATAAGGGTTTCAGGTGTCATTGTTTGGTATTGAAGTCTTGTTGGTGGCCTGGCTTGCTAAACTCATAGGACAATGGCTTGTGTGTCTGGATATCTTGCAATCCCAGACAAGAGCAATTAAGATATATACTGTAGAGACGATATAGAAATATCACTGAGTTTGAGTGTGCAGAAGCTTTGATTTCTGTTCCATCTCTGCAACTCTGCAACTTCAGTTCAACCCAGTTGCTTTCTTTTAATGGCGGTGCATTCAAAGCCTGAGTGCTCCTTGAAGAGATGACAGAACTGACGTGTCTCCTGAATTTTAAGTACACATTTCTCTGGCCTGTTCCCTTTTATAAAGGAAATCTGGTGATCCCATTCAGTCTTCTCTAACCTTGAGGACGTTGTAAGAGTCTGTTGGATTTGTGCCAAAATATCTATGTGTCTGAGCTGCAAACTCCAGCTCTTCGTTAAAGTGCATTGCAGCTCTCTTTGTAGATTTCTAAGCTCTGATTCCAACACATCCAACTGTCTGCAGTCATGCATTTTCAGCACTCTGGATCATTGTCTGTCACAGGGGATATATTATTTATGATATACAAAAAAAGGGATGCTGTGGGAGCACTCAAAGTTAAAAAATGTTTGAATACAATGGAAGTGCTACTGATTTTGGCCAATCAATCAATGCACATTCCCTAGTCCCCTGTCTCATATGTATTTCAGTATATATGCAAGTGCATGTGTTTACAAAAACACTTTTGTTACAAAGTTATGATCATAAAGTTGATAAGCCACCATAACACGTCAAGGTACACCTTGTCTGAGGGCTAGATC
>CM044443.1:25556695-25572699 GCA_024363595.1 Xenopus borealis | reverse complement strand
CCCCCCCCCCCCCCCCCCACCACTAGCTTTTGCGGCTGTTTTTGTAAACACATGCACTTGTATATATACTGAATTACTTATTAGACAGGGGACCAGGGAATGTGCATTGATTAACTGGCCCAATCAGCAGCTCTTGTATTCTACAAAACATATTTTAAGTTAGCTTTTCAGTGCTCCCACAACCCACAGAAGTTGCAAGCTTCATGTGGTTTGTAACACCCCATACCCACCCCTTTAAACAAATGGTGTTCATATGCTTTTAAAAAATTGAAAAATGGGTGTTGGTTTGGGCAATCTCTCACTCTTTTAAAAGCCGAAAAAGCTAGTGGTGGGGATCTAGCCCTCAAACTGAAACCAGGAGACACATTACAATTAACGCTCCTATGCAGAGGTACAAGCCTTTTTATACTATGACCGGTGGTAAACAAGTTAGGGACCACTGTATGGGGTTTACCTTGAGGTGGTATGGTGGCTTACCAACTTTATGATCATAACTTTGTAACTAAAAATATGCACTTGCATATATACTGAATTACTTATGAGACAGGGGACCAGGGAATGTACATTAATTAATTGGCCAAATCAGTAGCACTTTCATTCAGGCCCAGATTTGTGACGAGGCCACAAAGGCCTGGGCCTAGGGCGGCAAATATTTAGGGGTGGCATGCTGCCCAGCCACATCCCTAAGGACCAAAGCTCTCCAGTGCTCCTGTGCTTACAAGTGCGCTCGGTCATTGCCACCATGTTGAATTTGGCAGTAATTCCAGGGTTTGCATAGGAATACCTAGGGGACCACGGGCCCTGGTACATTAACTCTACCCATGTGCTTCATGCTCCTAGTGTAACACGGAAAATGTATGCAAATTAATCTTCACCGACTATTTCTGGTGTGCAAAAGGTGGCCATAGACGCACAGATAATATCGTACGAAACAAATTTTCGTACGATATTCGGTACGTGTATGGTGGTAAATGAGGAAAATTTTGATCGGATGCCTTTGAAAGCACCCTTAACATCAGCCATTGTTAGTGCTGAATCGTCAGATACAAGTAGAATTCTATTGTTTCTACCTGTATATTTTACGATTCAGCTCAACACGTGTGTGTTGAAACGAACGATCTTTCTTGGAAAGATCTTTTCCGAGAAAGATCGTAATTGTTACATCTATGGCCAGCTTTAAGGTTAAAGAAATAAGGGCTGAACTACATGGTGTGCCGTTGTCAGACACAGGGTCGAACTAGGGGCCAGGGGGCCACAACGACTGCTGTCCAGAGCCCCCTCCGTGCGCCCACCCCCTACTGGTGTGTGCCGTCCAGGCATGCTTGCGTGATGGCGTCCCTTGGCACGCATGTGTGAACGGTACCATGGGCAAACAGCGCAGCGCCGAAAAAAGATTTTTTTCTTCCACAGAGGGGTCAAGGCTAGTCTGACCCTGGTCTGAGACATCGCTATGCGAAGATATACATGCAATGTGTGGGATATGCAGAAGAGAATGGGTACAAACTACAAGTATCTGACTGTAGAAAACACTGACTTTGTAATTTAATTACAATTTAATTTTATATTAAGTGCCATTCTCTTCTGTACATCCTACACATTACATGCATGTCATCACATAGCGACGTGTTGGACAACGGCACACCGTGTAGTTCAGCCGTAATAGGAAGGGAAAACCTTTGGGTTGTACCAACACGCTTACCAGGATTTGCAATGAGAACTTGTTAATGTTTCTGTTTATTAGGACCAAAACAGATTATAAGTGATTTCTGACAGAAGTTAAACCTCATTGTTTGATATCATAGATGAAATCAGTGAAGAACATATACCAGACTATACCTCTGTAATGGGCTCTCCCTAAACCCCCTAGTGAATACACTCAAATGGTCTGTTCTATCACCAGTGCATTACAATCTATGGGAGAGGTAAGAGCTCTGTGAGTGTCCTGTTCATGAAAAAGTTCTGTTCTGGAAGTTAATGTCTACTCTGTGATATGTTGTTTAAGCTCTTCTGTAGTCACTGTGTGTTGTGCAGCCACATTACTGAGTTTGCGCTGCCCTGTTTATAGTGCATCCCTGCAGAGCACATGGTACATCCCAAGATGGCTGCTGTATGAGAAATCTGTCCAGGCTGAGCAGCACTCTGTTACCTTGTTACATTGCAAGGAGGTTTTTTGTTATCTACTAATGATTAATGTATTTTGTGTTATACTGTATACTCTTTAAAAAAAATCCTGTAATATGTTTGTAGGGATATCTAGTAATGACTGCTTGCCTTGTTGTAATGTAGGTGGGCTGGTGGCCTGGTGGCCTTGCAGTGTACAAGACAGTGTGTTTCCCAGTTGTTTTACAGGTATGCTATATCCGTTTTTGTATTCCTTGTTTTACGTATGTAAAAGTTACCACAGTATGAGCACTGTTCCAGTTGTGTTATTAAAAAAACAGAGCATTAAGATATATGGGAGATGTGAACTGGTGGTAGGGTTACGAAGTTACATAGTTAAATTGGGGTGAAAAAAGATAAAGTCCATCAAGTTCAACCACTTCAAATTAAAACCCAGCATACATACACACACCCCTCCACTCTTTCACACAAACCATATATGCCCATAGCTATACTAAATGTAGAGTTTAGTATCAAAATAGCCTTTGATATTATGTCTGTCCAAAAAATCATCCAAACCCTTTTGAAAGCATCAACAGAATGAGCCATCACAACATCACCCAGCAGTGCATTCCACAACCTCACTGTCCTGACTGTGAAGAACCACCTACGCTGCTTCAAATGAAAGTCCTTTTCTTCTAGTCTGAAGGGGTGGCCTCTGGTGCGGTGATCCTCTTTATGGGTAAAAAGGTCCCCTGATATTTGTCTATAATGTCCTCTAATGTATTTGTAAAGTGTAATCATGTCCCCTCGCAAGCACCTTTTTTCTGGAGAAAACAATCCCAACCTGGACAGTCTCCCCTCATAATTTAAGTCTTCCATCCCTCTAACCAGTTTAGTTGCACTTAGTCTCTGCACTCTCTCCAGCTCATTTACATCCCTCCTAAGGACTGGAGTCCAAAACTGCAGAGCATATTCCAGATGAGGTCTTACTAGGGATCTATAAAGAGGTATTGGTTGCCACCAAGCCGGTATTTTACTGGCCAAGGCTGGGGCCGGTATTACAAATTTACTAGCAATGCTGCAGCAGGTAAATCTGTAATACCGCTATTAAAGGCCCCTGGCCCGCCCCAATCTGCTAAAAATTTACCTTTTTTTCCCCGGGTCGGGTCATGGTTCCACCCCTTTTACATCACAACATGCCCACTTTTACGTCACGACATGTCCCTTTCTCTCCACCCCTTACCGCTGCCGGTAAAAAAAAATTTTCAAAGTTGGCAACCCTAGCTGGTGGCCTTGCTGTGTACAAGTAGGGTTGACACCTTTTAGCCCGGTGGAGACCGGGCAGGGCTGTGACGAGGATGGGGCAGGCTATTATACGGAGGGGCTGGTAGTGATTAGGGTTGTCATCTATCCAGTTTTGGCCCGGACAGTCCGGTAATTTGAAGGACTGCCCGGATCAAAACTTCCTGCCGGGTTTTTCAAATTAGGAAAAAAAAAACAAGCTGTCCAGGTCAAAACTGGCGATGCGGCAACCCTGTGTATAAGACAGTGGCAGTGTGTTTCCCTGCTGTTTTACAGGACTCCAGCCAAGTGCACTCCACCTTAATAAAGAGTAAAAAAGAATAATAAAAAATATAAACCCAGAACGACTCCACTCAAGTCCTTTCGTCAGCATAGGTGTGTCTATATGCTGAGTGAGTGTGTGCAAACTGTGCCTGAGCAGGCGGTGCAACAAGGCAGGTCAGTCTGGCAGGGACACACAATGAACCTTGGGCCCTATTGGAGGGCAGGCCCAGGTACAGTTGCACCCACTGCTCCCCCAGAAGTTATTCCACTGGTTCACATAGTGGGTTTGTCAATAGCTGTACCAGACTTGCGCCAAAAGAATCATACACTAATGCCATGAAAAATGCACCATGAAATTGTTAGACGCAAATTGTATTCAATTTGCAAAAGCGTTAACACTCATTTGCATTATTTGCACCAAGCACGAATTGTAGCAGTGACACTAGAATTCCGGGGGGGGGGGGGACACTGCATTATGGGTAAAAACATTGTGACTTGAGTTGAACAATCGCACACTGCAATGCGATTGTAAATGTGCCTTGTATTCAGTACACCATTTCGTTTTTCTGTTGCATCAGATTTCTGAACATATGTTCTATATAAATTTGTTCCAGATCATTCAGTTATTTGTAGCAGTTTCTGAATATATCGCTTTCTTCCGACTGGCCTGTTTTACGTTGTCTTGTGAGGTTCTCCATCCTTCAATCAGTGCTTCTTTTCACACCTCTTGGTTCTCCAGCAGGAACATTTCATCCACGGGAAACATTCGTTTGAAAGGTCTATATAAGATGTTTTGTCTGCTTGCTGAAAGTAGGGAGGCACTGAATCCAATATTGTGGATTCAGCCAAACCCCTGAATCCTTCGTAAAAGATTTGCCTGAATACCGAAATGGATCCAAATCATAATTTGCATATGCAGGTTGAGGAGAAAAAAAACTGCTAAATCAGTTCCAGTTTATTCCCATATATTTAAATAGTAGTTTCACATGATAAACCATGATATATGGTTTTATGAATTGAATTGCATCTTAAATTGAAACCCTGCATTGAATATTGCCCATTATTTGTTAAAGTGGTAAGAATGGACTGAAATGTTTTCAATAGCTAGGAATTCATTACATTCAGGGCTTGAGGACCAAAGGTTAGGGTAAAGGCACACCTGGCGATTCTGGGAGATTAATCGGCAGGCAACTAATCGCCTCTTCTCTGGGGAGACGAATCTCCTTGAACCGCTTCCCTCTGTCTTGCGCGGGCTATAATGAAAACACGCGTTGCTTCGTTTTCCAAAGTCGCCTCATGAGGAAAACGGGCAAAAGACAGGGGGAAGCAGTTTGGGGAGATTAGTTGCCCCAATGAAGAGGCGATTAGTTGCCTGGTGACTAATCTTGCAGAATTGCCAGGTGTGTCCTTACCCTTATAGAAAAGAAGCCATTAAACAAAGTTAGCGTTAGTTTGTTGTCTTCACATTGTTTCTGAAAGTCTGGTCACAATCTTTCCTATCGCTTCTCTTAGATCTCCTATTGTGTTATAATGCCATTTCAAGAAGCCACTGAAGCATGTCTATCTTATCTAGCTAGATTAGTGCATTGGCTTCATGGAGGTGTGGGCTCCCAAATGGACATCTGAATAGACTTGTTCTTAGCATCCATGTTTCCCTACATGTTCTAATATCCTGTACAACAGGGGTCCCCAACCTTTTTTGGCCCGGGGATCAGTGTAGCACAAACATTTTTTGGAGGGGTCGGCGCCCAATTTGATGCGCCTCATTAATTCGTACAAGGCTCGCAGCCCAGTTCAGGAATGGCCGCGGCCCAGCGGTTGGGGTCCCCTGCTGTATAGCAAGCCATGTCAAACTGTTTGGGCAGCCTTTACATTCTATTTTTTTTTGTCAATTTAAACAGAGTGAAGCTTTTCCAAATTAAGCAGTAATGTGTCGCCATCCCTTGTTGTTCCCAGTAGTGATGGGCGAATTTATTCGCCAGGGGCGAATTGGCGGCGAATTCCCGCGATTCGCGAAACAGCAGCAATTTGCCTAAAAAACGAGTCGCGCGTCGAAAACTACGCGCGACTCGTTTCGCAAATTTTTCGCCAATTCGCGAATTTCTCTGGAAATTTGCAAATTTTTCGGCGAATCGAAACGCGGGAGATTCGCCCATCACTAGTTCCCAGCTTCTTTATGCTGTTCCAACCTAACAACCTACTCCAACTCGCCCCACCTCCTCTGATGCCAAATGAAGAAGGCGGTTTGGCATGGGTATGTAGTCACTTACTACAGTATAGGTCCCCAAACTTTCATACCCATGAAAAGAGTCAGGGAGCAAGGCAAGCATGAAAAATGTTTATGGGTGGTGCAAAATAAGTACTGTAATTGGCCATTTGGTAGCCCCTATATGGACTGGCAGCCTACAGGAAGAAAACTTCTCTCCAAAGCAACTTTTGAGGCCACTGGGAGCATCATCCAAGTGGTGAGCAACATGTTGGTCTGCAGATCATTGCACTACAGAATCCTTACACATTTCCTGATTTGGAATAGAGTTGCAACCTTTCCGTACGGCTGAGACTGGGCGGAGTTGTGACATCAGTGGGCGGGCCTGTGATGTCAGTGGGTGGGCCCATTATATCAGGGGAGGGGACTATGACATGGAGATTGGCCGATCCCCGTTTCAATCAAGGGAATCCTGCCTGGTTTTGACCCAGGCAGCCCTTCAAAATACCGGGCTGTCCGGGTCAAAACCAGACAGGTGGCAACCCTAATTTGGAAATATGGACAGGCAGTTTTGACCTGGGCAGACTTTACTAAAACCAGGCCATCTGGGTCAAAACAGGACAGCTGGCAGCCCTACACTCACTAAAATTACTTTTTGACTAAATGCTGCCCACGCATTTTGTATCTGTTCTTTTTAATGTTTTTTTGTTTTTGTTTTTTGTTTTTTTTTGAGATGGTAAAATATATAGCAGGTATGTTATTTAAAGATTGTGTTAATGGGAGTAAACTAAATGTAAAAAGCCTATAAATGTCATTTTAATGTAATACAGACAATCCAGCAGGAAAGGAGTTTGCCACTATTATAAAAAATGTACCATTAATTCACTTGGCTAATAGGGCACATCCATAGAATGAAGGTGTCCCTGATCTTGTTTAGCCTAATTAATTGTACATTTGATTTCCCTGCCATAAAACTATTTAACTGCATTATAAAGAATTATATTCTAGAGGAAACAGTCATTTAGCTGGCCCTTTAAAGACAAGCTAGTAATAGGAATGACTGTGGCCATGTCCATGGGCTAGTAAAATAGAGCGCAGTAGATCATGTACATGATAACATAATCGCTGTAATATACTTCCTACACCACAGTTACAGGAAGGTGCATTTCCCTGCAGTAATTTAAGATTATGTAAGTATCAAATTGCTCTCCTTACACGTCCAAATACAGGATTGGGATTTATACAGAAAGCTCCTCGTTTTAGGCCCTTGGACACCCTAAGAGTGTTTCGGATGCCACTATCCCCCTCGCACACCATGTTACTGAGCGCCTGAGCCACATCACTAGGGTAGAGAACACAATTGTACTCTCTGACCTAGAAGAACTGAAATTCCTCAGAAGTTCCTTCTTGAAGTTACCTGGAGTGGCTTTATACCCCTGTCCAAACCAGGTGATAGCTCCGGGGTTCTCTGCATCAAATGAATCAGGCACTTGTCATTCTCACACCAAACACTAGGAATAACATCTACCAGAAAATACTCAGGGCAATTGAGTATAATTGAATCACTAATGTGTCAATTTTAACACATGAACTCCCAGTGGTGACCGCAACAATGCTAAAATTTTGGTGGGGCCAGGGGGATCTGTGCTGGTAATCGTGTTGGAAATTTGCACATTGCTCACTGCAGTTCCAAGCGCACATAAAGTATATTGGAAAGGATAGTCACAGAATAAAGGAACAGTGGGCTGCTACATGGTGTTATGTTGTGTTGCCTTCTACTTAAAGGAAAGCCCTTCATTTCAGCAAAAAGGGATCCCAAGTCTGATAACAGGTCTGTCCAGTCGAATCGCGATAAAAATAGAAAGCGTTTGCTCAAAGTGGTTATATTGATATTATTCTATGTGATGCATTTCAATTATTCATTTTCCTGACTGCACGAAGCACAAAGACCAACTTCCCCAGACAAAGATGCAGTAATGGAAGTGCAAGAAGCTCTGTGGTTAGATAGTTCTAGCCCGCCCACATTTAATAGCTCGCTGCAATGAATTAATGCTGAATCAACTATACATTATCTTGCGCACAGATCACTTCTAATTACAAAAAGATACTGGATAATTAAAAGCATTCTAAAGACTGGTTTGCTTTGTGTTATTAAATAACATAAGTAGCAGCCAGAGGGATGGAACAAAATTGCTCTTCAGGTTTTTATTGATGTTCGGCATCCGTTTTCTCAAACCCTGATGTGTAAGAGACGTATTATTAATATAACAATATCGTATTATGCTAATATGTTGTTCATTAGACAGAGCACTGTGTCTAAGAATGGGATGCAGAGCCTTGACTTTCTCTGCAAAGCTATTCATTGGTTTCAGAGACTGTTATAATCAACATGAAGATTTCAAAGAAGTCTATTTTGAGTAATGGTAAGTACCCGTATGGGATCCGTAATCTGGAAACCTGTTATCCAGAAAGCATCTCCCATAGACCCATTTTGTGCATATAATACAAAATTTAAAAAATTATTTCCTTGTTGTAATAATCAAGGTCGGATTTGGCCAGCAGGACACCGGGAAAAAACTGGTGGGCCCTGCCGACCCAGTCCTGCTCCCTGTTCAAATCATCTTCCTGCGCAAGCACAATGGTGGCTGGGGGCAGACGGGATAAACTAGAGTTGCAGCAGGGGGTCCCTCAAACTGTAGGCCCCACAGTCCAACCCTGGTAATAATAAAACAGTGCCTTGTACTTGATCCCAACTAAGATATAATTATTCCTTCTCGGAATCAAAACCAGCCCCCAATGACTACTTTTAGGAGCAGGCTGGGGACCCACATAGATGAAACAGGAAAAATGTTTAATGCAGTTGTGCCAGATTCATGCTAAAGCTCAATTGCTCACATCTTGGATACAAAAGCCCCAATGCATTATGGGTAATAAACATGGTGATTTACATTCCAAACGACACTTTGGTAAATAAATGAGGCAGCAGCCTAGGTGCCTGAACTGTCCTTTCAAAGTGTATTCTATCTTTATTGATAACAGAAAAACAGAAATGGAGTCATATATCCATGAAGCGAATCCTCCACTTGGGTCAGATACACTGAACAAGAATATCTTTGGGGCTATCATTTGAAATAAGAAATTCACATTGTGGTAGTTCAGAAACCATTAAAGTCTGCATCAAAATTTAATAATTAGCCCTGTATTATCAGCTTCTATGACAGAGGAACCTTATTTTCTGCTATTTGAGTTTCAACAACCCCCTAGCTTCTTAATAGCATCCTTGAATACAATGAGCATGTGCAGTGCCACTGACACTCAGAAGATGATCCAAGATGGCAGCTTCCTGTGGTCAAATTTAAAAGGCCTGGATCATTACTGTTAATAGGACTCCTAAACTTCTCTGCACTTTAAGTTGGTTAAGTATGTACAATACTGCATTTCTAGTTATTCTGTTTTGGGCTTTAGCTCTATTTTAAGCTTAGAACCTCAGCGTTTAGCATTGTAACCAGTTATTTTTAATTATTAAAGGGATTCTTTCATGGTTTTTATTTCGAAATTATGCTGTTTACACTGCAAATAATTCACTATACAATATAAAAGTTCATTCCTGAACCAGCAAGTGTCTTTTTTTTAAGTTGTAATATTGGTGTGTGGGGTGCCATACAGATATCCAGCACTTCAAATAGTAGGAGTTTACTTATCTGGGGTGCACGCCAAACAATGTGTTCACCTTAACATCCTTTAATCGAAATCCACAGAAACTTGCAGCACTCCCATGTATTAATAAAACCGCCTTTATTACAGCATTGTTAATGGCACAGCAACGTTTCGGACCTCCTGGTCCTAAAGGACCAGGAGGTCCGAAACGTTGCTGTGCCATTAACAATGCTGTAATAAAGGTGGTTTTAGGTCCGAAACGTTGCTGTGCCATTTACAATGCTGTAATAAAGGCGGTTTTATTAATACATGGGAGTGCTGCAAGTTTCTGTGGATTTCGTGTAGGCAGCCATCTCAGGTTATTTTCTCTGGTCATGTGCTTTCAGAAAGAGCCAGCACTTTAGGATGAAACTGCTTTCTGGCAGGCTGTTGTTTCTCATAGTCAATGTATCTGAATGTGTCACAGTGGGACCTGGATTTTACTTTTGAGTGCTGTTCTTAGATCTACCAGGCAGCTGTTATCTTGTGTTAGGGAGCTGCTATCTGGTTACCTTCCCATTGTTCTGTTGTTAGGTTGTTGGGGGGAAAGTGAGTAGAGTGATATCACCACGCCTTGCAGTACAGCAGTAAAGAGTGATTGAAGTATATCAGAGCACAAGTCACATGACTTGGGGCAGCTGGGAAACTGACAGTATAAAAAATCTGTTTGCTCTTTTGAGAAATGGATTTCAGTGCAGAAGTCTTCTGGAGCAGCACTATTAACTGATGCGTTTTGAAAAAAACTGTCCCTTTAAGTAACATACTGAAAGCTATTCATATACGGTTGACACCAAACTATGCTGGGTGATATATTATTGGTCTATGAAAGAATCTAAGCAGTAGTAGATAGCATGCCCTGAACAAATTGCAGATCAAATTTAATATAGTTGTCAACAGATGTCTAAACAGTCCAATAAAGCAACTAATAAAGGGCTGACATCCCCTAAAGCAGCTATTAATGCATTTACGACAAACTGAACTTTGCCCCGATTAACACACATACAGCTCACATACAATTTTTAGACAGATCTGAATACCACTTCTACAAAATGATATTGTAAAGTTGTAAAAACTTTAAAGAATCATGATTGCAAGAATCACACGAGTAAACAGTGAGCATGTTTGGTTTGTTTGACACGAGAAAGGAGACACTGAAGAGGAAAAATTACCCAGACACACGTGCTAGCTGCAGATCCTTCAAATAAATCTGTCCGTCAAGTGCAGTAAAAAAGTCCCAAGGACATCCTTAGAACTGAATGAAATGTGGTCCCAGTCTCAGCAAACGAATGGAAGTGGCACATTTAGGGCAGTAAGGTTATGGAATTACCTGCCAAGGAATGTGGTGTTGCCTGAGCCTGCAGATGTGTTCAGCAGAGTCGTTTGCAAAGTATTCTTCATTTTCTGCAGGATTTTATCAGTATTAAAATACATTTCTTTTCCACCTAGACAGAATAAAAACTGGCTTGTCGGTTAAAAATGATTGTCCAAGTTCATCGCGTGAAGGGCATATAAAGGCAAAAAAATAAAAACCCATTTTTACTTTCTATAATGAAATTCTTTGATTACTTTAATAAAATGTGTACCGTTTTTATAAGAAACCTGACTGTATGCAGCAAATTTCTTCCTTCATTTACTGCTGTGGATAGGAATTGTCAGACGGTCCCTAACTGCTGTGCAAGGAAGCAATCATACCTACTGCCCAGCCTTTCAGAACTCCAACAGCTTGGTTTCTCTGCAGGCCTGGATTTGTGGAGAGGCCATCTAGGCCCGGGCCTAGGGGGGCAGGATTTTAGGGGGTGGCATGCTGCCCAACCTAAATTTCCTGTGTGCCAATTCCCATTGCTCCGTCCCAATGATGAAAATTTGAGCAAATAAAAAGGGAGGTGACAGGGGCGATAAACGAAAGTGGGCCTAGGGGCGCCCGCTAGGTAAATCCAGCCCTGTTTCTCTGTAGAGCAGCTAGCAACTGTAGCAATTTGTATTGGATTTTATTTCTGCCTTTACATCCCTTTAAAGGAGAATTCAACCTGTGGTGAAACAAACCTTTACCCCCCCCACCCCAGGCAGACCCCCTCCCTCCTCCTCATAGGCCAACTACCCCTCCAGGGATATACTCGTCGCAGATTCTTCCAGTTGCACGCAGCCAACTTCCGTAATCTCTAAATTGATTGGGAGATTGGCAGTTTCTGTGTAATTTCGCGCATGCGCAGTTAGTTTGATGTTTTTTTAAGTTTCAGAAGTCTGGTTCCTAGGGTCCTAATGACAAGGCAAAGTAATTCTGTGATAATGTGATAGCCGGTGACATCACTAAGCACTGTTTATAAGGATACAATTTACAGGATATTCATGGTTTTTATGTATTATATAGTGAATAAAGTACCCCCTTTTGTAAATTATAAGGATATTATTAAGTTACTGAGTTTCATGGCCATATAAATACATGAGGCCGAAGGCTGTGTGTTTTTATACAGGTTTTATTTTGCAACATGGGGTACTTTATGATAATACACAAGTTTTAGTGCATCATGTGATAAAAATGACATAACGACTCACCGTTTATAACTGATAACACCAGTACTCACCATTTAAAAAGTATATAATTTACAAGATATTCATGGCTTTTGTGTATTATAAGGATACAATTTACAGGATTTTTTCATTGCTCCTGTGTATTATATTATATGTTCGTATTTCGATAGCCTTTCAAGGCTGCCATTCCCAAACAAATGACTCAATGATGAGTATGAGTGTTTCTTCCATGTTAAAGAAGCCCAGAAAGAGCCAGTCAAAATTAGGGCATAACGTCATAAAATACAAGAACATACAAGAATACATGGAGCTACCCAGTTGCAATATAGAATTTTGTACAGGTAAAGGAACTGTGAGGGAACTTCTTATCGAATCAATGTTCCACGATTCATGTCAAGCAAATTTATTTTGACTTTTAGGGGCAGATTTACTAAGGGTCGAATTTGTGGATTAAAAAACCCTCGACTTCAACCATGGGAATAAAAATCCTTCAATTCGAATATCGAATTCAAAGGATTTTACCGATATTCCATTAGTCGAAAGATCGAATAGGAAATATACGATCGACAATAAAATCGTTTGAATCAGACTATTTTAACCATTCGATAGAATTTTTTTTATTCTAAAATAATGAAAATCAATTCAGTAGGTTGAAACTGGCGAACTAGGCAGTCAAATAAAAATTAAAGAGGAAATTATTCGACTCATACTCAAATATTTTTTAAAATTTCAAACCTTTTTGAAAATTCGATCAAATTTCGATATCATTCGTGTGAATCTGATAAATTTTCCCCATAGTATATTATAGAGCAGCCCATTTTTAGCAACTTTTAAATTACTCTTAATTTTGTATAGCTCAGGTATGGGATCAGTTATCCAGAAACCCTTCAACGGAAAGGCCGCCTCCAATAGACTCCATTATAATGAAATAATCCAAATGTTTAAAAATGATTTCCTTTTTCTCTGTAATGATAAAACAGTAGCTTGTACTTAATCCCAACTAAAACATAATTAATCCTTATTGGAGGCAAAACCAGCCTCTTGGGTTTATTTAACGTTTACATGATTTTCTAGTAGACTTAAGGAAAGAAGAGCCAAATTACAGAAAGACCCATTATCTGGAAAGCCCCAGGTCCCAAGCATTCTGGATAATTAGACCCATACCTGTATTTGAAATAGTTGCTGTCTTCTTCTGCCTCTTTCCAGCTTTAGGCAGTCACTGACCTCGGCAGCCAAAACCCAATATCTTTGTGAGGCTATAATTACTTTGTTATTGTTACTTTCTATCACTGATCTTTATTTTCAGGCCCTGTCCTGTTCAGTTTCCACTCTATTATTCTAACCACTGCCTGGTTGCTCGTTTAAGCTAGACTCTATTAACCAGAGCTGCAGAAAACCCAAACTGGAGAGCTGCTGAAAAAAATGCTAAATAATTCACACACAAAAATAAAAACTGAAGACCAACTGTATATTTTCTCACAGTATCACTGAATGCATAAGTACCTTTCATAGTTGAAACAATTTTAAAAATATTTTTTAATGGATTATAAACACAGTATAATCTCTTGCTTAAAGGTACAGACTAGGCAGAATGCAAAATGTCAAATATTTATTATTCCATGCATATAATCTCTTGTTTAAGTGTATTAATAAATAGTAACTGTGATGAAATACAGTTTCCATTATTTTTGACAAAATACAGCAGTCAGCATGTGTGTGTGTGTATAGTAGGCAACTGGTGTGTTGTACTGCCCTCTTGTGGAATTGATTAGAATGATAAAACATCATTGTATTATTCTATCTAACTGTCTGTCTATCTAATCTATTTGACCCTATAATGCAGCCCAGGAGCATGTGATCAATAAGAATAATAATATAATAAACAAGAATGACAAACATGAAATGGCTCTCTACTGACCAATAGCATGATCCCTTTATCATATAAAATAAGGCTGCTGTTGCCAAAAAGTATTTTCGTCGCAGGTGTTGGACAAGGACAAACAAAAAAATAATTTCTGTTTCATTTTCGCATTTTTTCTCAGTGTCAAAAAAGCAGCATTCCTAAAACTGGAGTGAAAATAAAATAGAAGAAAAAGCTTGGTTGGGTGAGTGTTGGCCTTCGCTTTATTGTTCACAATCCTTACTACTAGACTGTAATGACAAATGGAAAACAAATTACAGAAATAATAGAAGCAGTGAACAACACACCAAGCTTTAACAATTAAACAATTAGAAAATGAACAGTTAGGGTTGTCACCTTTCATCAGTGAACTATCCACGGTTGCCAGGTCTAATTTTCATAACCAGCCAAAGTCAGCTACAAAACCAGCCCCAAACTAGCCAAGAGGCACTTCAGAAGTAGCCCAAAAATAGTACAATATGGGAAGTGAAAAATAAATGAATATATCTGAAAATAAGCATTTTGCTCATTTTTCCATGAAGCAAAAGGGACATATTTGGCCATCACCAGGGGTGTTAAGTACAGAGGGGGGCCCTGGAGGTATAGGGGCCCCATAAGGCCCTAATATATATACAATTTCATAAATATTGGTAAAACAAGTCAATTTCTGGACATTTTGGTGGCCAGTAGATTTTTGCCCCAATATTGTATGAAATTGAGGAAAGTCAGCAAAAAAATGCAAGAATGCTAAAGGGATAGAACACTGGAGTACAGAGCCCAAAATCTGGCAACTCTTAATTTCTACACAAATCAGTCCCATTGCATGCTGGGTAGTGTAGTCTTACATTTAAAAAAAAACCCACAAACATGGCAAACCTGCAACTCTCCACTGAGGGCCAAACAATGACATTAAAGAATGATATTAGGGTGGGATATGGCTTGAGAGCTTGTGATTGGCCAAAAACCAGAAAGCCAGTGTTAAAATCAGACTCAAAATGGCTGGCACCCTATGAACATTGTTATTAATATCCCATTTTTGTGGATGTGGGTGGCTAAATCATGCCCAGATTTGTTTGTTTGACTGCTTCAACAAATAAAAGTATCTGACAGTGCATGGCCAACTTTAGAATGCCCATTGTCGGGGCCAGATTTTGGACTAAAGGGAAAAGGCACTTGGACAGTGTGCAGCTATTTGGGGGATGGGGGGGGGAGAACAATTCCAGATATAAAAATAATTAATATAAATACAAACATTGTCCAATAAATATATATATATATATATATACAGTATATATTACTGAATCCTTGAAACTGTAAAATGACTGTCCCTGGTGTCCCACAACCTCCTGCTCTACACAGATTCCCTGCACTCCAATATAAGTCTGTCCAGGCCATTCCCTATTAACTGATAGGGAAGTCGTTAGGTCACAGTGGTTTTTCAGGCATATGGATAGATAGATACATCAATATATTGCTATAGATAAATAAAGAGAGAGATAATAGATATACTGTAGATACATCAATATATAGATAGATAGCAAGAGAGATGATAGATCGATAGATATTTACATCAATAGATAGATACATACAGCAATAGCTAGATATACAATAGAACCCCATTTTAGGTTTTTCAGGGGACCAGAAAAAAATGGTGTAAAATCCTGGAGAATGTAGAATCAGGGAAATGTATTATGCATAAAATATAGGTTTACAATATAAAATGAGGGAAAACTCAGGGCATGTAAAGAAATGTATAAATCTTAATTAAAGTGTAGTGTGAGCCTATTTGCAGAATAAAAGGAAGCAGGTGCTCATCCCCAAGATAAATGAAAACATAAATATGATTGCCTTATAATTTTATATTAATTGTTATAAGGCCAATTAAATACACAAAGATACACAATTGTTTTTCGGGCACATGGATAGATAGATATAGATACATCAAAAGCTATATACAGTGGTGTGAAAAACTATTTGCCCCCTTCCTGATTTCTTATTCTTTTG
>CM044443.1:25528950-25553816 GCA_024363595.1 Xenopus borealis | reverse complement strand
CATGCAAAAGAATAAGAAATCAGGAAGGGGGCAAATAGTTTTTCACGCCACTGTACATCAATAGATAGATATAGATAAATAGAGAGAGAAATGATAGCTAGATAGATATAAATAGATACATCAATAGATGGATAGATAGCAAGAGAGATGTTATAGATCAGCAGATAACTACTTCAATATCTAGATATGGACAAATAGATATACAGTGAGAGATGATATATATGTATATATCTTAAATAAAGAATAGTCAATTGAAGAATAAAAGGAAGCAGGTGGTCATCCCCAAGATGAAATGAAATCTTCATAAATATGATTGCCTTATAATTTTATATTAATTGTTCTAAACGTGCGGCCAATTAAGATGAACATTTTGAGCTGATTTTCCAAAAATGCTTCTCTAAATTTGAGTACCAGTTAGCAATCTTAAGTAATTAAGGATTAATTAAGGGTAACATCAGTTTCATTTTATAAATACAGAGCTTAATGGATAGGTGATAACCATTTGATTAACATGATCATTGCTTCTCCATGCTGAGATTTTGCAATCTCTTACCCAGCCTTTCCATTTCACTAGAGGCGGCCCATTATCAGGCGTCGTTAAAGAGCAATTAGATGGAAATTAAGATGAGAACAAGTATTGATTAGGTCATTAAGAAAGGGGGAGTCTGCACTGTCAATAAGAATTACTGCTGCTAACCCCATTATAAGCAAGGTTAAAGCCTGTGGTTGGTGCTCCTCATTAAAATCCCAGTGATTTATTGATCACTCACTTACTGCCCTCTTCTCCTTAAAAATGTTTGTACTTTATTGCTTGGAAGTGTCACAGATGGTAGATACTTTACCATTTAACCCCAAAAGGCAAGTTCTCTCCAAACTGTTTAACTAACTCTGTGCCTCCATCTACAGAAAGCAGAGAGGGGCTTCCCCAACTGGTTTTTGTTTCTGGAGGGCTTCTTTACCCACAATGCTGATTCAACTGTAGGAACCAGGGATGTATTGTTGGACTATAATTCCAAATGTTTCTCTATAGATCTTTATTTCTTAAAGGAAAATGAACCAGTACCTACAACCCGAGGTTCTTTTAAATGCCTACCTTCTCACTTTAGTCTCACAATTGGTGCCAAGTTGATCGGCACCACCAGGGACTCTAATTCCTTACACTCTAATTCCTTACACTGAGTGAATGCTGGGAGTTGTAGTGCAATGACATCTGTATGGCTGGAAATCTCACAGATAAGCATCCGGAGCCTTGGCAAATGCAACACTGATAGTTGGAAAGCAGTGTAATCAGGAGAATAATTACTCTTAGATCTCCAGTAATTACGACTCTTCCTTCCAGGTAGTTAAATAAGTGTGAAAGTGATGAATCTGCAGCTTGACTACATTAGCAAATGAAACGGAAGCCTGCCAAGCACAACGGCCCTCGGTGAGTCCACATTTGTCTACAAGATTTCCATTTATAAAGGGCACAGTACCTACTAACTGGGGAGTCTGAGAAGTCTATTGCTGCTATATAGTATGACTGAGAGAAGCTTCTATTAAAAATATTGTTTTCAGTAAAGCAGTGGTGCTTATGAGTTTCAGTTTCAGTTTGGCCACATATTTATCTTTAACTTGGATACAACATGGCAGCTCTCACACATACTGACAAAAACGAACATGTAGATAAATAAAGATCTCTTTACAGAAAAAAATCTATTCCCATGTGTGTAACTGAACAACTAAAGTGAAATAAACTCAGCAGACAGGGTACGTTTAATGAAAACAATGAATATACTGTATTGCAGAGAGGGTGGGGATATATAATAATGCAGGTCTCCGTTATCCAGTAACCCATTATCCAGAAAGCTCCAAATTACAGAAAGGCTGTCTCCCATAAACTCCATTTTATCCAAATACTCCAAAATGTTAGAAATTATTTCTTTTTTCTCTGTAATAATAAAACAGTAGCTTGTACTTGATCCAAACTAAGATATAATTAGTCCTTATTGGAAGCAAAACCAGCCTATTGGGTTTATTTCATGTTTACATGATTTTTTAGTAGACTTAGCTTGTGAAGATCCAAATACAGAAAGATCCATTCGCCAAAAAACCTGAGGTCTTGAACTTTCTTGATAACAGGTCCCATACACCTGTAATAATTAACACTAATGTGCCAGATGCAGACTTCCTGAACTCATGCGGGGGTTCCACAATGACTGTTCAAGCCAAAAGCCTTAAGCAGTCTTAAATAGGCCCACTAGACTTAAAAACTAAAATGGCCATAAGGCTGTGATCTCAAGATATGCCTCTCTCATCTCAAGCACCTCCTATGTACTAAGACACAGAAAAATCATAAAATAGCTTGTTGGTTCTTCATGTTAGCATGTACAGGAGTCAGGGTCCACTGTAGGGTTGCCACCCTTTAAAAAAAAAAATTACCGGCCAGTGGTGGGGGCAGGATTTAAGGGGCGGACTGTGATGCAAAAAAGGGTGGAGCCTGTGGCCCGTGTTGCAAAAGGGTGGTGGGCTACTGGATAGTGCCGAAAAAAGGGTGGGCTACATCTATATCTATCTATCCAAAGGATAGTAAATGGTAATTACAAATTACTGGCAGCTACATTGCCGTTAAATTTGTAATACCGCCCCCGGCCCTAAGGTTGCCACCTGGCTGGTGTTTTACAGGCCTGGCCAGTAAAAGAAGTGGTGGATCATTGGGTGCGTTTCGGAATAACTGAGGTGGATTAGGGGAGTGGTGGTGTGAGGGACCTTTTATTTCCATTAGGGTTCTATTTTACTTTTCAGCAGAGGCTCACAGCACAGGGGGCCCAAGTGGCTATAAAGTGGGGATTCTTGGTGGGAGAAACGTCTAACTTAGTACAATGGGGTACTGTGATTACTGATGGCAGCCCTAGACAATATAGTGAGACTGGTGAGCAGGTACAGACTGAGTTTCGAAATAGACCCTGGAGTTGCAAGTATACAAAGGCCCAAACAGACCCCACAGCCCCAATAAATAGTCACTATCTATGTAGTGTCTGACTGGGGTGTATCAAGTCAATCAGGCCTGCCACCTCAAGGGCCCCTGTCCCAGTCATAAGCTTCTCCATGCATGATACTCAAGGCACCGCTTCTCTCCCATGCATACCTGCAATCTGTAAAGGGTGATGGGAAGTGCCATCAGTTTCTGGCAGGGGCCAGGTCTGGGCCAGTGGGCCACTGGCATCTTACAGCAGCCCCTCTGGCATTTGTCAGAATCTACAGATTATCAGTCAGGACCTGCTGATGAGTTTAGGCACAGAATCACTGCAGCATTCCAGAGGCTTAACTGCAGGCAGAACTCTGATTGCCCACCTAAGCCACATCTTCGGGCATAAATAATAGTATAGAAGCTTGTCATTCTTAACAGGATCTGGCAAGTGCTGAGCAGTCCCACTGGATCACTAAAGCCCTCCATTGTGTCATCCATCTATTAGCATACAATTACTAATGCATGCTTATCAATTTTATCACTGCCATTTATTTGCTTCTTTTGCATAACACTTGGTCAAAATCGTTTTCCTGTTTATTTTGAGTAGGTAAATGATCTATACAGTGTTTGTATCCTGCATTCCTTATAATGTTTCAGCAGAAAAAAAAAGCAGCTCAATATGCTTATTCTATCCCAATTCCCATCTATTCACGGTATTCAATTAAAAGACAATCGCTGGTGGTTAAAAGCTGCAGTTCATTATCCTTTCATTCGAAAATGATTTCTAATCCATTAGAAAAAAAAAATCCAGAAACACTCAATATTCCCAAGGAGGGAATAAATCCAGGGCAGCAAGTGAGTCATATTTATTTCTAGAAATCGAAAGGAGAAATTGCAAAAAAATTGAATGTTTGCGTTCAGCCGATTAAGTAAAAGGGCATCTCTTCAGGGAGTTGAAGAAGCTCAGTGCAGACAGTCTGATGTTTCTCTCCTCCCTGAGGGGATTAGATGATCCCCAGCCACATGCCGGACACTTCTGCCCAACATGTAAGATTATCTGTTCATCAATGTAAAGGTTTCTAACTTCAACCCTTGAGTATATCTGGAAACCGCTATCTGATTGCTTAGGGTTTTAGAGAGAAAGCAGATGAATCTTACATGGACCTTCTGGTATTGCACTGGAAACACCTCCCTGGATGATTTAACTCTTACAGAATCAGGTATGGAAAAAAACATTCTTTAACAAATTTACACTATTAATTTCAGTATTAAGTATATTTTTTTTCACCATGTTTTTATCCATAAGGCATAATCTGACCCTTAATGCCATCAACACTGAAACGTTCGACATTGAACATTCAAGAGGCGATTTAATTATGTTAATTTTTTTCTTTTCTCTGAATCAAACTTTTCAGTGCTAAAAATTGTGTATTTAAATAACTATGCTAAACCACAAAAACATTTTTAAGCAATTGTAATAACCACAAAAACTTCAATACAAAACTTTATCATCTAAAAGCTAGAGAGGCCTTGGAGGTTTTTCGTAATTCTTTTATTGGTTGTAATAACATGAAAATTCTTCCGAAAACAAGATTTACATTTTTGTTGTTGTCGTATTTGTTCTGTGTTTTCTTTTATAAATGAGGAGACCCTTGTGCTTTTTTAAACCGTGGGTTAAGTCGAGGTGGAAAAACCTCTGAAATTACACAAATCTGAATTTTGTTAAATAAGGCCATAGGAAGCAGCTACAGTATAAGCCAAAGCTTTAGATTGCATTTATTATTTAAAAATTATATAATAATGCTGTCTGAAAACAACGACCATTTGTAACTGAGTGCCAAGTGCTTATACAGCAATATCGGCATCAACGCCAGCATTGGAGCGGGTGAAAAGGGGCGGTATCGCTAGTGTATTGAGTGCAAGTGCACTCTCAGCACTAGCGGAGGCGAATTTCCGGGTTGCTGGGTTGTTTGAAGGTCAGAGCCTTATGTCTCAATAAAGGCATTTTAAGAAAACACATTGCTGAATGGTGCCGTCAATTACTACACTTTGAATGCAATGGATTAAAGTGGGGAACCGCTGGACGGGCATCATACTAAAGTAACTTGGAGGTGAGGGTGCTGACTGTGAAAACTTTCAAAAGCGAATTTCCGGGTTAAAACCCGGACATTCGGCTCTTAAAGTTACAAGAGGCGTCTTGAATTGAAAAAAACTTTGAAATTCGACCATGGCAATAGTTAGGGAATTAAAATCCTCCAAATTTGATGGATTTTACTGCAATTCGACTGATCGAACGATCGAATTTTAATAATTTGATAAAATTCGGCAGATTGTAACTTGCGAACTAGGCAGTCGAATAAAAATTCAAAGGGAAAATAATTTGGATATCACTCCAACTTGCAGTGAAGCAGAAAAGAGTTATTGATGTTTATCAGAGCACAAGTCACATGCCTTGGGGCAGCTGGGAAATTGACAATATGTCTAGTCCCATGTCAGATTTCAAAATGAAATATAAAAAAATCTGTTTGCTCTTTTGAGAAGCGGGGTTCAATGCAGCATTCTGCTGGAGCGGCACTATTAACTGAAAAAAAATTTTTTTTCCCATGACAGTATCCCTTTAATGTAACTGAATCCGTCGCAGTGGGACTACCAGGGAGCTGATATCTTTTGTTAGGGAGCTACTATCTGGTTACATTCCCATTGTTCTTTTGTTAGGTTGCTGGGGGCGGCGTTGATATCACTCCAACTTGCAGTAAAGAGTGACTGAAGTTTATCAGAGTGCAAGTCACATGACTGGGGGCAGCTGGGAAACTGACAATATGTCTAGCCCCATGTCAGATTTAAAAATTGAATATAAAAAAAACCTGTTTGCTCTTTTGAAAAATGGCTTTCAGTGTAGAATTTTGCTGAAGCAGCACAATTAACTGATGCGGTTTGAACTGTTGTCCAAACTTACCAAACCTTACCACTGTTTTATTTATGCAAGTTTGCAAAAAGGTTAAGGCTTAAGTACAGGTCCGAGGGAGTGGATGTGAAAACAGGCAGCAGAATGTGGCAGGGGTGTGCCGAAAGCAACGCAGCATATCGGGCTGAAGATAAAGAGTGAGACAAGTAACATGTAGGATGATGAGGAATGGAAAGTGCAGTGCAATGAAAAGAAGACGACAAGAAAAATGCCTGTGCAGGTACTGGGAGCTTTGCTGAAATCTATATAAGCTTCTATCAGCTTTCATCTGTGCTGGAAGTTAGATTTATAGTTAGTTAATTGGAGAAGGCCCTGTAAATTGACCATTAAGCATTATGGGGCAGAGATCATTAACTATACTAGCTATTCTGGTCTACTTGTGTTTTTGTTGATTCCCACCAGAATTCCTATTTTTTTTTCAGAAAAATCTCTGGAAACCCGTTAACCAGAGAGTTCCGAATTACGGAAAGTCTCCCATAGACTCCATTTTATAGGAATAATCAAAATTTTTTAAAATTATTTCCTTTTTCTGTGTAATAATAAAACAGTATATTGAAATTGATCCCAACTAAGATATAATTAGTGATGGGCGAAACTACAAAAAAAATTCGCCAAAAAAAATTTGCCGCGCAAAAACGAGTCGCGCGTCGTTTTTGACGCGACGCGCGCCGAAAATGACGCGACGCGTCGGAAACGACGCGACGCGCGTCAAAAACGACGCGCGACTCGTTTCGCGAATCGGCGAAAAATTCGCTAATTTCTCTGGAAATTCGCAAATTTTTCGGCGAAACGCGCCCGTTTCACCCATCACTAGATATAATTAATCCTTAATGGAAGCAAAACCAGCCTATTTGGTTTAATTTATGTTAATATGATTTCTTAATAGACTTAAGGTATGAAGATTCAAATTACAAAATGATCTGTTATCCAGAAAACCCCAGGTCCTGAGCATTCTGGATAACGGGCCCATAACAGTACAAGTTCCATGGGGGAAAAAGTATCACAAAAGAAAATCATGTGATAGGAAAGCATTCATTTTACACTGTGATGAGTTCAGAGGAAAGACAGAAGCCACATTTACTGCCTCAGATGATTAAGAGAATCTAGGGAGGCTATTAATTAAGCAGGGCTTGCAGGTTGCATGTTCCAGAAAAGACTTTCATAACCAGTACTGCATTTGACTGTATTAAGCAGTACAGGCATAGGATCCATTATCCAGAAAGCTCCAAATTACAGGAAGGTTGTCTACCATAAACTCAATTTTAATTAAAGGGGTTGTTCACCTTCAAGTTAACTTTTAGTATATTGTAGAAGGGCCAATTCTAAGAAACTTTTCAATTGGTCTTCATTATTTAGTTTTTTAATGATTTGCAATTTTATTCTGTTTCTTTGCACTTTTTAAATGGGGGTCACTGACACCATCTAAAAACAAATGCTCTGTAAGGCTACAAATGTATTGTTATTGCCACTTTTTTTTACTTATCTTTCTATTCAGTCCCTCTCCTATTCTTATTCCAGTCTCTTATTCAAATCAATACAGGGTTGCTAGGGTAATTTGTACCCTAGAAACCAAATTGCTGACACTGCAAACTAGAGAGCTGCTGAATAAAAAGCTAAATAACTATAAAACCACAAACAATAAAAAATTAAAACCAATAGCAAATTGTCTCCTAATATCACTCTGTACATTATACTAAAAGTCAAATCAAAGGTGAACAACCCCTTTAAATAATGCAAAATTTTAAAACATTCCTTTTTCTCTGTAATAACAAAACAGAATTATGTACTTCATCCCATCTAAGATATAACTAATCTTTATTGGTGAGAAAACAATACTATTGGGTTTATTAAATGTTCAAATGATTTTTAGCAGGCTGGGGTATGGAGTTCCAAATTACGGAAAGATCTGGCATACCCCAGCCCCTGAGAATTTTGGTTAACAGGTCCCATACCCAGGGTTTCATTCTCCTTTAATAAACATGGAAATAGCAAAATGGTGGCTGAAACTAGAAGTATTGGTGGGCGAGGCTTAGTACAATGGTGGGTGTGGCTTATATTTGTGGGTGGGGGTGAGTAAAAAACTAAATAAAGGTAGCCATGCACGGGCCGATAAAAGCTGCCGACAGACCAAGTCAGTGGCTTATTGACCCATGTATGGGGCCTCCGACGGGCTTTACCGATCGATATCTGGTAAGATTTCGATCGGGCAGGGTACCCGCTTTTTTTGTGGGTACCCCCACCCGCTGCAGGACTCCAGTTCTTATTACAGTTACAGCTGATATTCTAGAAGCCATCTCAGATATATAAAATGAATGTTAGTGAAGAGCAGCATTTTGCCAGGCACGGAACATTGGCAAATATTCTCGTGATACCACAGCAGACTTTCACCTTCTAAATGTCCATTGACCCCAATATATTTGGCAAACAAAAAGCTGCTGTGAGATAAACACCTGTTGACTATAATGAATGTATTTCGTGCAAGAAAAGTTGCAGCATAGAAACTCCCACTAACTCCAATGTATTCTGTGTGGAAAAAAGATGCCAATATGTTTTAGCCATTTCACAAATGCCTCCCCCGGTTTCGCAAACTTTTGGCAAATCGAAACTGACCAGATTCGCTCATCATTAAATACGGTTATCGAAAAAAAAATTAATTTTGTTGAAAGAGAAAGTGTGGGTGTGCTTCGAGTCCCTGCTATAATTAGAAGATCAATCAATGTTAATTTTCAATGTACATTTTCTTTTTGTTGCCTCCTTCATTGAATATTAAAAAAAAAAAATTCTGAAAAGCTGAATATATTCTGAATTCCTTGAAACTTTGAATGAAAATCCTCCGGCCTGAATTTGTTGAGCTGTTAATCAGAGATGCCGACAGTACAGCAGAACTCATGCCAGCGTATCAAAACCAGGGAGAAGGCATAAAGGGGCTCGAGAGACCTTTAAACAAGAATTTCTGCAAATACCTAAGCTAATGACATTCGTCTGTCATATCTTTTGTGTCACTGAAGCAGAAAGCTATCAGTCACCCTAGAGTCACCCATCAGCTGTTGCTGGTAACAGTCTTTTTAGCAAGTAACATATGTCCGTTTCCCTGTACCTTGGCAAGAAATGAATGCGTTAGCATTACTGTGCAGTTTATCCTGCAATATAGGTTAAAAAAATTAGGGATGCACCAAATCCACTATTTTGGATTCGGCCGAACCCCCGAATCCTTCCCGAAAGATTTGGCCGAATACCGAACCAAATCCGAACCCTAATTTGCATATGCAAATTATGGGTGGGAATGGGAAAACATTTTTTACTTCCTTGTTTTGTGCCAAAAAGTCACGTGATTTAGCTCCCTGGCCCTAATTTGCATATGCAAATTAGGATTCGGTTCGGCCAGGCAGAAGGATTCGGCCGAATCAGAATCCTGCTGATAAAGGCCGAATCCCGAACCGAATCCTGGATTCGGTGCATCCCTAAAAAAAATAGACCACCACTGGACACATCTGTGGCAACACTTTATAGCGAATGTTTAAGTATTTACAAGGGCCACTGCCCCATTATAACACACAAACATACTTCTTCACCAGGGCTGCTTTAACAAACTGCTGAGTCCAGAGCTATATTAAAGGACCAGAAAAGTTGGACTCACAGTATAAAGGACAATTCACCTTCATTAGCAAAACTGTAATAACTGAAAAAGAAACACAGAAATATGTTCAAACTTTCATAGCCTGCCAAATTTTATAAAATAAACATGGCAATTAGGGGGTGTCACAAAATTGGGGCGTGGTTAAAAATGTAAGCACGGCAACTTTTTTGTCCCTCTTTTTTTAAATCCAAAATGTTGGGAGGTATGGGAATGCACTGTAAATTAGGACACCATTTATCAGTCCCCTACATAAGGAAGTTAAGTATTACAATTAACAATAAGGCTGCCTCCCCCCCTGAATATCCGTGCCTGTACAAAGCTTTCCATCCAGACCATATGGGGTTAATATGATTATAAAAACTCAATGTTTACTTGTTTTTCTTCTTGCCTTTCTCCCCAAGCTTTTATGAAGCTGTTATTGATTTGCAGTTTGCTTAACACACTCCTTCATACCAGCAAAACACATTATTCTAATCTGATAACGTGAAATATACTCCGCCTAATGTACACTTAAACCTTATTATTGGGCGCAAAATTGTTTTTATTATGATGGCAGAATCAGTTTTAATAACAGCTATCCATTCTCATTTTCCCTTAGATACTAGGAGAAATGTCCAGGGTATAAACAAGAGACATACATGAGCTCATTTCCTATCTCACCCTAACAAATAGTGATGTAGATCTAGAAGGAAGTCACCTCCATCATCACATATAAGTCAGGCTGCAGTTGAAGCATTTATGGGAGGGAAGGTTAACGTGAAACATGAGGTTCTGTATCTTGGATATGTTTAATGTCCTAAGTATGACAAATGCTGTTCGGAGCAGATTGTCTCATGATGATCTCTTTAGAGAAGGCTGGCTCTATGAAATGATTCCGCTAACAGGCAAAGGCAAGGGCTGACCAAAATGGTTGCAATTATACAATTTGGCTTTCATACAGTTGGTCAGGAAATACTAGAAAATAATGATCTTCCAATATGCTGAACTAACAGTTAAAGGCATTGGATCCTATTTTCAATGTGCTTGTTTCAGATTTAGGATTCCTTTTTATTTCTTCTATTTTAACCACTGTTATTTTCTGTATATTTTTTAGTTTCTTTTGTCATAGATAGTATGATCTTATACAAGTTCTTTCTTATGTTTAGTTAAAATAACAATGAACCTTCACTTTTTCAACAGACATCAAGGATAGCCAAGTCAGACACATATATTCAAATTTTTCAGGGCATGCCGTAATGACCATTATTCCCTGGACAACAGTCCATCTCTAACTCAAAGGATGCTTATGTGGTATTGCCTCCTTAAAGGGGTGGTTCACCTTCAAGTTAACTTTTAGTATATTGTAGAAGGGACAATTTTTCAAATGGTCTTTTTTATTTATTTTTCATAGTTTTTTAATGATTTTTCTTCTGTTTCTTTGCAGCTTTCAACCGGGGGGGGGGGGGGGGGGGGTCACTGACACCATCTAAAAAGAAATGCTCTGTAAGGCTACAAATGTATTGTTATTGCCACTTTTTATTACTTATCATTCTATTCAGTCCCTCTCCTATTCATATTCCAGTCTCTTATTCAAATCAATGCAGGGTTGCTAGGGTAATTTGTACCCTAGAAACCAAATTGCTGACACTGTAAACTAGAGATCTGCTGAATAAAAAGCTAAATAACTATAAAACCACAAACAAAAAAAAATGAAAAGCAATTGCAAATTGTCTCAGAATATCACTCTCTACATCATACTAAAAGTTAACTCAAAGGTGAACAACCGCTTTAACACCTCGGGCCGCTTCCGTTCCACCACCCTGGTTGTCCTCTTTATATCCCCACCTGCCCACACCAGCCCGATGCTTCTTACTGTAGTCCCCTTGCTATTCTGGACAAGAATTTCCACAATAGCCACAGTCCCATAGCCCTCTCCTACTGTTCTCCTCACTGTCACTCAGGTTGGACTGGGGGTGCTGGGGCCCACTAGGACTGCTGCTTCAGGGCCCCCCTTTGGTCCCTCACCCCCGCCTCACGTGTGCAGGCATGCACGCTGAGTTTTTGTCACAAAAGAGAGCAGGTGGCAGCAGGAAGAAAGGAGGTGGCACCTGGTGTGGATCTGGGCCGGTGGAGCCCACAAGATCCGGTGCGGTTTTCTCAGTGTCCTGCCGGCCCAGTCAGACCCTGTTGGGACTTTAACACTTACTGACAACTTCTACTAAACTCCTGGTTGAGGCTCTTAACAGCCCTTGCTCCCTTTTTCCTATCTATCTTGTAAACCTAGTGCACACCATCACATTAATCTGCTGTCTCTGTCTAAAGCTGGCCATAGACATAAAGATTTTTGAAAGATCCAATGGTTATCGTGAGACCACGATTGTCTAAAAAAGATCCTTTAATTCCCGACGTGTCCATTAACTAAAAAGACCATTTCAGGCGATATTGCCAGCAAAACTGAAGGATCGCAGCCTGCTTGGCCCTGCAAACATAGGTAGATTGCATGGGGGCAGATAAAGATTTTCTAACCTGGCCGATCAATCTTCAGACCGATGTCGGCCAAAAAATCGTAAGATGTACGATCGTTTGTATCCCACTAACCGCACGATAATTTGACAGATTGGTCGGATTTCCCTAAAATCCGTCATTCGGCAGGGAAAGATTGTTGCGTCTATGGGGAGCTTAAGCCTGTTACCTGACCTCCAAGGCTGGGCTCTCCTCCAACAGGTGTTCTGCACTGGACCACGCCGGCCTACAAACTCTCCCCCCTGACTTCTGTTGCTCGTTTTTTCGTTTTCTTCCTCCCTCTAGTGGCTGGGTTATAAATTACACCATATTAAACATTCACAGTAACCATAGCCCTCTAGTGGCCAAAATCCTAAAGTACAATTTTCCAAAAAATTATAAGTTTCAACATTCAAAAGCCCACATGCATACATATTTACACATTTACATCCTCCTATACCACACTTTCCACATTACATAATCTTCAGCCACTTTACAAGGGCAAGAGCACAGCAGGAAATTTGATTACTATCACAGAAGCACAAAATGCACCAAAAGACTTGTACCATGCCCCCCCCCCCAACATTTCATGACATATTGTGGCCCTAAGCATTCCACAGCACACCGTGACACCTGCATTTCATGCCACTTTCTCAGTTGTGCTATAGGCACTGCTATTTCCATTAACACAAGAACACATTCCAGTGGCTCCATCATTTCATTAAAAAATGGTGCAGGACAGTTAAGACATAACTATAGAAAATGCTGTTTTATTTAATTAATTAATTAATTAATTTAGTGAACATTAAGTCCTACCAACAACCTGCTGTAAGTACCCAAAGCCTGCAATAATGAACCTATACATCATAACTGCCAATATGTGTACTGTTCTAATTAAGAGGAGGGTGGTAATTCATAATTCTAAAAGAACAAAAGAAACCCCATATTTTTTAATAACGGGCAAGGTATTGCCAAGTATTTACCTTCCCTAGATTATATATATGCAGAAACGTATTGCAGCTCTTTTGTGCCAGGGTAATTTGCACCTCATCTACGCTAAGTGAAAATGAGCTGGCACCATAATGATGCGCATTACCTATAAGCAATTAGCAAGTTCATACACAAATTTGCCATTATCCTGATGAACCAAAAATGCTCTTCAGCTGCTGCTCTGCATGTTAACTCCTCTTTTCCTGTAATAGTCATAGTCTCTGTGGCAATTTAATAACAATGCAAAGTATCTTCAGATGATATGTAAAGTAAGGGCATGATTTAGTAATGGGGGCATAGCCAGATGTGTTCCACTAAAGCATACCAACCAATCTGATGTTTGCTTTCTTTATTGGAACTAACAATACAGTTTTTTCCTGAAACAAAATTACAGTATTAAAGGACAAGGAAAGTGAAACTAAAGAAGTAGCTAGAAATATTGTACATTATGTTTTGTGCTTCTGTACCAGCCCAAGGCAATCACAACCCTTTAGCAGTAAAGATCTGTGTCTCCCCAGTAGATGCCCCAGTAGCTCTCCATCTTCTTTTCTGCTGATTCACTGATTCACATGCTCTGTGCTGCTGTCACTTACTGAGTTTAGGGACCCACTCACAATATACTGTACATATAGAATAGAAATATAGTCACAATATAAGGCTGATTAGTCATTAATACAGATAATTACTACATGGCAGCACATAAACCAGTGCAACTAGCACCATAATTTAATAATCAGCCCTGTAGCATCATCTTATATTACAGAGATATAAACAAAAGGAACACCAAGAGCCCCAATAGTGTAATATGTATTGGTAAGGGATAATGAAATAAGAGTAAATAGCATATACTCACAAACCAGGGTTACCAATAGGCAACCACTGTAAAGGCAGGTGGGGAGATTGTCCTGACCCCACTCAGGATTAAGAAGTCGCTCTCTGTAGACAGAAAAAGGGTATCAACCCTCCACCCAGGGTGGACTTAGTATTGTATAGAAAGAACAGAGGCGCCAAAAGGATAAAAGGATATAAACGCGTTTAAAAGCCAAAACTTGGTAATCAGAGGAGGTAAGTCCACCACTGCCTCCTCTGATTACCAAGTTTTGGCTTTTAAACTTGTTCGTATCCTTTTATCCTTTTGGCGCCTCTGTTCTTTCTATACAATCTTATATTACAGGCCAACCTCATTTTTTGCTGGATAATTAGCGACGACCCCTAAGCTTAGCTTCTCAACAGCTGCTGAGAGGCCAATGAGCCTGTGAGTGTCGCAGACACTTTCCAAGATGGTGACCCCCTGTGACAAGTTTGATGTCCTAGACCTAGATCATTGTTGATATTGAGATGCTAAAATTTTAGGCTGGTGCAATAAGTTCAGTATATAAAACATGGCAGTTTTAGCCATATTCATTTTTAGGGTTTAGTTCTCCTTTAAGGGGTGCAAAAATGCACCCCTTAAAGCTCATTCAGTTAGCACTTCTATCAGGAGTCTGACTGCACTCTGCACTTTGTGCCAGATAGATATAATACAGCATGAGCTGAAGAGCTCCGCTTCAGTGGGTGCAACGGACGTGGTAAGTACAGGGCCCCAATGAGACAAGCATCTCTGAATAATGCACGAGTTTGGGGATATGTAGCAAACCCCTCTTGAATACAGTGCTGCTGAACACAGACAGTGATATCTTCATGTGTTTCATGCAGTTGGCCACAGGTCTCTGTGCTCCATTTTGGAGAAACCTACGGCACTTCTAGGAAGGAATAGTGCTAAGTGCAAAAACATTATGGATGGTGCCCATTTGTTTTTGCATTGTGCCTTGGATTTCACAAATGACCCCACTTGTCCACTTACGTGACCTGCTGCTGTTGGTTCATTTAAAGCAGAAAATGTTTACTTGTTTACTTGCATCTTTGCCCCCTAAATATCTTCTATTAAGGCACAAAGTCGCTCTTGTGGTATTTATGGATTCCTGTCTCTTTTCCATGACTAGTATGACTAGTAGGTAGGGAAAGCTGTAGCCTTGCTATTACTGTACTTCTCATCTACTTAGTTCTGAGCCCAGATATAAAGCAACAAGATTGTAATAAGCCGTTCCTTTAAGGTGTTTGACACAGAACAAATTAATGCAGCTTGCTATGAATTCTTTCTGATTAGTGATGAGCAAATTTTTTCACCAGGCACGGATTTGTGTTGAAATTACACATTTTTTCATCTGCAAAATTGTTTTTGTGAAACTATGACAAAAATGGTTGCGGATACAGAAATGTAGCTGCAAGAAAAAAACGCCCATCGACTTTAATGCATTTTGAGTGAGAAATAACTTGAGAAAAAAGGCCCATTGACTTTAAAGGAGAAAGGCTAGGAGAACTTGGGGGTGCCAAATGTTAGGTACCCCCAAGAGTTTGTATCGACTTTCCTGTAACCCCGGGCATGTGCTCCTATCAGCAGAAAGCGTTCAACTTCCGTCTTCCTCCTTCTCGCATGCACAGTAGAGCGAAAAGCAGAACTCTAAAGTTGTCTATTATGTTCTACTGTGCATGCAATTTCCCCAGGAAATTTGAAGAATGAAGAAGACTGAAGTGGATCGTGCCACTGCTATAAACCCGTGTAGGTGCAGTTTTCTGCCGATAGGAGCACCAGCCCGCGGTTACAGGTAAGTCAATACAATCACTTGGGGGTGCCTAACATTTCCCACCCCCAAGTGCTAACAGCCTTTCCTTCTCCTTTTTCACAAATTTTTCGGCAAAGGGAAACGAGACAGATTTGCTCATCGCTATTTCTGATCTCTTAACTACTGGAAATAATGAAACACAAGCAGAACCTTGATAAAGCAGCTTATGCTCTGCTGGATTTCAAACATTCTTCAATGTAATATAATTTCTGTAATACTGAAACCTAATGCTACTTTATGTTGTTCCGAGATCCTAACGGAATTAGGAAGTAGATCTTCTTTCATTTGTAGCCACATTTATTTCAGATGCTCAGTTGGGTTTATTAACACCATAACCACCAACAAAGATCGATGCATTCGTCCACTGAAACTTCTTCCTGAGCAATTACAGCCACCAACATTCAGATTTGAATAATTGTAAATTATGAGGAAACTGATAGGTGTTTTATTTGGACAGAGACAACTTTTTTTCTAATTTTGGTTTTGTACATTGCCACAATTAATTTTAAATGAAACAACTTGGATGCAGTTGAACTGTAGACTTTCAGCTTTAATTCAGTGGGTTGAACAAAAAGATTGCATAAAAATGTGAGGAGCTAAAGCCTTTTTACACAACCGTATGCACTAGCAACCAGATACTGTAGATGCTGAACTTTCAAATGATAGCCGCTGGAAAAAAACCTAAATAACTGAAAAGTCATACAAAATGAAAACAGACTGCAAATTGTGTCAGATTATAAGTGTCTATGTCATATTCAAAGGCGAAAAACCCCTTTAAAAGGAGTATTATTTGCTAAAAATGGACTCTATGGGAGATGACGCTCCCATTATTAAGAGCCTTCTGGATAACGGGTTTCTGGATACAGTATTCCACATGTGTAAATCATAATCTATATCTATTGGTGCATGTATGTCCGATTCATAGTTAAATTGGGTTGAAAAAAGACAAAGTCCGTCAAGTTCAACCCCTCCAAATTAAAACCCAGCATACACACACACATACATCTCCACTCTTTCACACAAACCGTATCTGCCCATAGCTATACTAACTGTAGAGTTTAGTATCAAAATAGCCTTTGATATTATGTCTGTCCAAAAAATCATCCAAACCCCTCTTAAAAGCATCAACAGAATCAGCCATGACAACGTCACCCGGCAGTGCATTCCACAACCTCACTGTCCTCACTGTGAAGAACCACCTACACTGCTTCAAATGAAAGTCCTTTTCTTCTAGTCTGAAGGGGTGGTCTCTGGTGCGGTGATCCTCTTTATGGGTAAAAAGGTCCCCTGATATTTGTCTATAATGTCCTCTAATGTATTTGTAAAGTGTAATCATGTCCCCTCGCAAGCGGCTTTTTTTCCAGAGAAAACAACCCCAACCTGGACAGTCTCCCCTCATAATATAAGTCTTCCATCCCTCTAACCAGTTTAGTTGCACGTCTCTGCACTCTCTCCAGCTCATTTACATCCCTCCTAAGGACTGGAGTCCAAAACTGCGCTCCATACTCCAGATGAGGCCTTACTAGGGATCTATAAAGAGGCATAATTATGTTTTCATCCCTTGAGTTTATGCCCTTTTTTATGCAGGACAGAACTTTATTTGCTTTAGTAGCTACAGAATGACACTGCCCAGAATTAGACAACTTGTTATCTATAAAAACCCCAAGATCCTTCTCACTTAAAGGAAAAGTAAATGTTTTTCTTTTTCTTTCTGTAAATTTGCTCTAAACAGCCCCCCAGATTAATGTACCTTAGTCCCTGCTGCAAGTCTGCTCTGGTTTCTGTGTTATCAGCAGCTTCTTTCCCTTCTTCCTGGTGCAGAGTGAAGCCCAGCCCCTTAGCTTTCTGAGCTGTCCATTTGCTGCTGTTCCACAATAGAGAGGAAGAGGGAGCCAGTGTTTCATTAGTAAGCTAGTTTCCCCAAGCAAAAGGTGCTAAACACACTGCTCTCTGCTATGTCATAGTATGCAAATGATAAACTGGACTAGTCCAAGATATAAGGTCAGCTCAGTAAGCTAAGGGGCAGGGCTTCACTCTGCACCAGGAAGAAGGTGAATCAAGCTGCTGATAACACAGAAACCAGAGCAGACTTGCAGCAGGGACTAAGGTACATTAATTTGAGGGGCTGTTTAGAGCAAATTTAGAGATAGAAAAAAAAAACGTTTACTTGTTCTTTAAGGAAACTCCCAACACACTGCCATTTAGTCTATAACTTGCATTTATATTATTTTTGCCAAAGTGCATAACCTTGCATTTATCAACATTGAACCTCATTTTCCAGTTTGCTGCCCAGTTTCCCAACTTAGACAAATCACTCTGCAAAGTGGCAGCATCCTGCAAGGAAACTATAGTTCTTCACAATTTAGTATCATCTGCAAAAATAGAAACCGCACTTTCAATACCCACATCCAGGTCATTAATAAACTAGTTGAAAAGCAAGGGACCCAGTATAGAGCCCTGCGGTACCCCACTAACAACACTGGTCCAATTAGAAAATTTTCCAGTTACCACCACTCTTTATAGTCTATCTTTTAGCCAGTTCTCTATCCAGTTACAAATACTATGTTCCAGGCCAACATTCCTTAATTTAACCAGTAACCACCTATGTGGCACTGTATGAAATGCTTTAGTCAAGTCTAAGTAAATCACATCCACAGCCATCCCAGAATCGATGTCCCTGCTTACCTTGTCATAAAATGACATTAAGTAAGTCTGGCAAGATCTATTATGCATAAAACCATGCTGGCACAGGCTCATAGTATTGTTATTTGCTATGAAGTCCAGTATCCTATCCTTTATTAATCCTTCGAAAAGCTTTCCTACCACCGACGTCAGACTGACTGGCCTATAGTTTTGAGCCAGAGAATGGGATCCTTTTTTGAATAGCGGCACCACATTAGCAATTTGCCAGTCTCTCGGCACCATTTCCAGTTACGGAAGAAGCACACCTTTGGATCCGGCAATGCCTTTAAAACATTTATTTGCAGAAGTACAAAAGCATAGAAGCACAAGCTTTCGGGGACCAACCCCTTCCTCGGCACCATGCCAGACCTCAGTGAATCCTGAAACATTAAGTAGAGAGGTTTGGCAATCACAGAGCTAAGCTCGTTAATTACCCTGGGATGAATCCCATCTGGCCCTGGACCTATATTTATGCATGCATAATACAGCAGCATTATGCATGCATACATATAGCCAGAAGTTATTATAAAATGCAGATCAGTTCCCTACATTACTCTCATGAAAGGCATGCCATGCATTAATGCAGTAGTGGGCAGGGTGGAAAATTGGTTATATTGATGCCAATTATCTGTATGTTCCCTCCAATCACATGGGAAATGCATGCATAACCAGGGTCGGACTGGGCTGGTAGGACACCAGGAAAAAACCCACCCCACCAGCCCAGACCCGCTATTGGCACTGCCCTGACCCCCCTCCTAGCCCCCGGTCACAGCCACGAACAGGAGAAAAGGTAGGCACTGGGGGGCGGAGCTGGGTTGTGGCTGGGGCGAGGGGGGGCTGAGGTGACTAATGTGTCTTCACCTCCCAGTCCAACCCTGTGCATAACACAGATTTCTTACTGGAATCCATCTTACCAAGGAGATCCTGTTGTTTCCTGATGCTATATGCAAAAGCACACAATAATGTCCTGTGTATGTGATTATGGCTGCAAGATAATAGTCAGTGGGCAGCAGTGATCTAAATGCCCATGATGCTAGCCCACTCACCATTCATTGGTGCCAATGCTGTGGGTTGATCCACCAACTCAGAGCAAGAAGAAGGCATGTTCTATATTTGCCATAATCCTGTGAACACCCAATAAGTGATTTCAGCCCACAACTCTGCCCAGTACTGCCTTCTTTCTCACTCCCATCAGCCCCTTTCTGACTGGAAATGAGCTGCCTGGCAATGCTTGACTGAGTGTGTGCATGACATCTTGACTCTTCCTCTGGGCTGGGAGACTGCTGCCTGCTCTCCAACCAGGGCCTGTTCAGCTAGGGTTGCCATCTATCTAGTTTTGACCAGAACAGCCTGGTTTTCAGAAGGGTTGCCTGGGTAAAAACTGTCTGCCCAATTTTCCAAATTAGGAAAATTACTACATAAAAACCACACCTCCATGACATCACTTCCCCCATTCGGCTTTCCAAATAGGGAAAGGTTGCAACCTTAGGTTGACCTGAAACCTGCAGTAACTCTCAGGTTCACCTCAGATTAAGTGGGTTGAAATTTGACCAACCACTTTGAGTTATGGTTGGGTGCAGGTCAAACTGAGGTACACTGCTCCCAAAGATTCTGAGTCTTATAAACTAGAAGTACTGAACAAGATGACGCAGGTACAGGTTGGGTGCGGGTCACACAATGGCAACGTTTTGCGGGTAGGGTCAGGTGTAGCTTGGGTTTTTCCTGATCTGCACATCACTAGGGCCAAACCTAGGTGAATATAGGCAAAAGTTTTATCTTTCACCTTAGTGGGAACATGAGATAACAAGACAAGACATTAGGGTTGCCACCTGTCCAGTGTTAAATCAGAACCCTCCCACCAAAATCACTGCCCACCCTCAAACACTACCTTGCCATCAATTAAGTCTGGCTTTAGTTGCCGCCAAAGACTGCAACCCACACACACACACAAACACACACATATAAATCCTAATGCTATTCGGTTATTGACTATATGTAACTATGATGAGCATGAATTTTAAATCAACGTCTTTCCAGATCATGAAACTTCATCATCTTATGAAGAGACCACTAAGATGACATTTTCATAAGCGTATCAGTAGTTACTCCTAAATGTACGCAGAAAGTCACGTTCCAAGTGTGACTAACAAACAATTAAATCAACATAAATCCTGTATTAATATAATTCCTATTTTAATGTTGCTTAAAAATTATCCCATTTGGTAATTGTAAATGGATTGGAATATCATTTAATTTGTGCTTTAAAGAGAGCTCATTTTAGGTTATTTTTGGAACATTTAACTTGATTATGATAATTCTCTAATTAAAACCCTAACAAACTCTCCGATGTTAAATCTTTCTCAATGGGAGCTCATTTTCTAAATTACCAGAGAGAATATTATTGGAGGCGAGCTATCATCTCGTTATTTTATATTTTTTTTATTGCTACACATTTATTTTGTTTAGAGTAATGGTTCAAATGACATGTATAGGATAAGTGAACCTTACTACTAATAAGGTAATTAGTAATAATTACCTAATTACTTACATAGTTACATAGTTAAATTGGGTTGAAAAAAAGACAAAGTCCATCAAGTTCAACCCCTCCAAATTAAAACCCAGCACACACCTCCGCACTTTCACACAAACGGTATATACCCATAGCTATACTAACTGTAGAGTTTAATATCAAAATAGCCTTTGATATAATGTCTGTCCAAAAAATCATCCAGGCCCCTTTTAAAAGCATCAACAGAATCAGCCATCACAACATCACCCGCCAGTGCATTCCACAACCTCACTGTCCTCACTGTGAAGAACCACCTATGCTGCTTCAAATGAAAGTCCTTTTCTTCTAGTCTGAAGGGGTGGCCTCTGGTGATCATCTTTATGGGTAAAAAGGTCCCCTGATATTTGTCTATAATGTCCTCTAATGTATTTGTAAAGTGTAATCATGTCCCCTCGCAAGCGCCTTTTTTCCAGAGAAAACAACCCCAACCTGGACAGTCTACCCTCATAATTTAAGTCTTCCATCCCTCTAACCAGTTTAGTTGCACTCTGCACTCTCTTCTGCTCAATTATATCCCTCAGCAGCATCCTGCATGGGATCTATAGTTCTTCACAATTTAGTATCATCTGAAAAAAATTTACACAGTCTCCATTATGAAAATAGCGCTGTACTATGCCTTCAATCTACAGGAGGGGCTGTTTTAGGTAAATTATGAAATTATTGACCTAAGAAATAATTTGTAGTCCAGAGTTCCTAGGTGGAGCTTAACTATATCTCATGATTTAAGAATCGAGTAATTTCAAGTAACATATAGTGAAATATATATATATATATATATATATACGAACTACACAAAATAAACGGCACTCACGATAAAGCAGTTTCACTTGCCTGGGTGCAAGGGTTAGGTGGCTGATCACAGGAGAGAATCCAATCCGCACTCACAGGTTTTATATCCATTCAGAATTTTATTTTCTTTTGCTGTGCAAACTGATGTTTCAGCTGATACAACAGCCTTTCTCAAAGTGAAAATCAAAAGTGAATACACGCTAGATATACAAAAAGTTGGCGCCAAACCTGTGTGATGAAGGGAAGTGACGTGACTATGGTATTACACATAAATCTCTGTGAACGTATACATCATTACCTGTGTGATTAAAAACGTGTACATAATTAATTAAAAAGTCTTAATCCCGCTGTGGATATTCTAAAATACTAAAATTAAAATGTACCTATCGTGAATTAAGCGAATTACGAGTTACGGAGACCTTGATTACAAAACGGAGTGCTATTTTCAGAACCATCCGGACCAACGCGGCAGACTGAACAACTTCCCCGGCAAGACAGATAGTAGTTTGCATTCACTCTTTAGACTATAAAGAGTGGTGGTAACTGGAAAAAATTTTAGAACAGAGCCTGGTGCTCAGTATGGAGGGTCAACACCCTCACCAGGAATATAAAGCATGGGTCCCCAAACGTTTTCATCCATGAGCAACATTCAAAAGTAAAAAGAGTTGGGGGTAACACAAGCATGAAAAATGTTCCTGGGTGGTGCCTAGGGCTGCCACCTTTTCTTAAAAAAAAAAACCGGCCTTCCTATATATGTAGCTTTTTTTCCTATTAATAACATTGGGCTCAGCCATCAAAAATACCGGTAAAAAAATGGCCAGGTGGCAACCCTAGTGGTGCCAAATAAGGGTTGTGATTGACTATTGGCAGCCCCTATGTGGACTGGCAGCCTCCAGGAGTTTCTGGTTGACAGTACACCTGGTTTCTATGCAACCAAAACTTGCCTCTAAGCCTGGAATACAAAAATAAGCACTTGCTCTGAGGCCACTGAGAGAACATCCAAGTCATCCAAGGCAACATTTCAGCAGTACACAACTTCATCAATTTAAGTAGATCATCAAGCTGCTTTTGGGCTCCCGGAACTCATACCATCCAGCCCCAGAACTCATACCATCCCCATGAAGATTATTGTATACTCAAAGCTATTTTATAGGCTTTATATAGGAAGAGAAACAGACAGGAAGACAGAGAAGGGGCCAAATATTTTTCTCTTAGAAAAAGTACTTTTATTTTAATAGCAGTGTCACTTTAAGGGAATGGTCTAATTTTCAACTAAAGAAAAAGGGAAAATATATATTTAAAAAAAAAATCATTGCCATATTGATGACAAATGAGTGCAATACATCTTTTCCAACCTTTGCCATTCATCTTGGTTTTAATGCATGTCATAAATGGATCCTAATGAAAAATTAATAATTACCAGTCAATTGACATTGACAGGTCCCATTCTCTGGAATGAGATGTTTCTGTTAATATTTTTCATGAAACAAGACACTTTTATTTGCAAAGGCTAATGTGGCTTCATTCATTTTCTGGTCTGTAATTTCTCTCCCTCCCCCGTATCATTCTTTTCCCGACCATCTACAGACGATGCATAAAAATGTCATTAACCACTTAAGCTATTAGCTGCAAAACAATAGCTATTAATGACCTTATCTCTGTTGCTTTCGCTGAGTTTAAATAGATTTTTCCTCCTCAAGGCAATAGGAATATAAATACCTCATTTGTGTTCTTTTGATTCCTTCCATCTCTAGCTTGTGGATTAGAAATCTCACATTGAGAGTTCTATGTAAACAAGCTATATTTCCATTAACGTCTAGGCCATAACTATAATGGGTCTCCTATCACGACCCTGACAATGTTGATAAGAAAACCACTGATTTTTAACCAATTTCTCCACTTAATTTAAGGCATTCAAGGGCATTACAACAGAGCTTCATTTTCTTCACTGCTGATTTTTTTTGTTTCAAATATTCAGAAATATTAAGGTGGCTGTTCATAGCTTTTAGTATGATGTCGAGAGTGATATTCTGAGAAAATTTACAACTGGTCTTCATTTTTTTTATTATTTGTGGTTTTGAGTTATTTAGCTTTTTTTCAGCAGCTCTCCAGTTTGCAATTTTAGCAATCTAGCATTGCTAGGATTCAAATTACCCTAGCAAACATACATTGATTTGAATAAAAGACAGGAATATGAATAGGAGAGGCCTGAATAGATGAGTAACAAAATATAGCAATAACAATACAATTGTAGCCTTTAGTATAAAAAAAATACATAATTGTAGCCTTTAGTATAAAAAAAATACATAATTTCTAGCCTTATTCTATTTTAGACTTTCCTTGTCCTTTAAAGAGCACCTCAGCAAAATAACTAAGATTTCTACCTTTTGAGAGTCATTAAGAAACCTTTACCATCCCCCCCCCCCCCCCCCCCCCCCCCCCCCCATCCAAAGAATTAATTGCACATCCCAGCACACTTTTGGACACTCTAAAATAGAGTCTTTAGGAGATGGCCTTTTCATCATTCGGGTTTCCACATTACAGATCCCATACCTGGAATACAATTGTAAGCTCACACTGCTGGGGTCAGTGACCCCCATTTGAGAGATGAGAAAGGTAGAATATGAAGGGAAATAATTAAAAATATATAACGCATACAAATTGTAAAATTGCTAGGAATTAGGATGCACTGAATCCAGGATTTGGCCTTTATCAGCAGGATTCAGATTTAGCCGAATCCTTGTGCATAGCTAAACAGAATCCTAATTTGCATTTATGTCACAAAACAAGGAATTTTTTTCCACGTTTCCCTTTCCTGTCCCTAATTTGCATATGCAAATTTGGATTCCGTTCAGTATTCAGTCTAATCTTTTACCAAAATTCAAGGATTCTGCCTTTTTCAGCAGGATTCTCATTCGGCCGAATCCTTGTTGCCTGGACGAACTGAATTCAAATCCTAATATTAGGGATTAGGGGCGGGAAGGAAAAAATAACGTGACTTTTCGTCACAAAACAAGGAAGTAAACATTTTTTTTCCACTTATTCCGTTGTAACTTCGGGCGATTCCGGAAATCGCCGCTCTGCGTGTGGATTAGCGATGGCGCTTTTTCATTTTAACAGGCGGCAGACAGGGAGAAGGC
>CM044443.1:25391569-25528160 GCA_024363595.1 Xenopus borealis | reverse complement strand
TGGCATTTCAGGTACACAGAGGCCCAATCAGCCCACATAGAGGCCCAAACAACCCCCACCTGCCCACTAAATACTGGCTTTATATGGAACCTCATAGCAGCCCCTCTGGCATTTGCCAGAACCCACAGATTGCCAGTACGAGCCTAGTGGCAACCCTATCTGCAGAGGGCTAGCACTGCCAGAGCAGTGGAAGTGAACTACAGGTGTGCGGTAATTATTACATACTGGATGTTCCTAATATTTACTGCCATTGTTACAGACATACCTCCCAACATGTTGGAAGTAAAAAGAGGCTAAATGTTTGACCATGCCCATTTGTGTGGCCACACCCCCTAATTACCGTGTTCATTTTACAAAATTTGGCAGATTATGAAAGTTTGAAAATATTTCTCCTGTTACAATTACTTATTTTCTTAGCTCAAAAGTGTTACAAAGTAGCTTATTTGCACCTGTTAGGTGTTCTGGGCTCTCTGCCAAAAGCCAATTAAGTGAGAAACTTTGTTTCTTTTTATGGCTGTTCAGGGCAGAGAAAAGAGGGACTTTCCAGTACAAATGAGGGACTGCAGGTTGAGCTGTCAAAAGAGGGACTGTCCCTCCAGAAAAGGGACAGTTGGGAGGTATGGAGGTTAGAGATGCAAACTGGAAAAAGAAGAATTCTGTGACTTAGAAAAGAGAAAAAGAGCCATAGATACATCAGAGTTATATCAACCACAGTCTCGCTCTCAGAAATCCATTTGCACTCTCGTGACTTATTTTATTCAGGGTATTATTTTGATTTAGCGTCTGATTAATAAGGGTCTGGTTGTGTCTTCATCTGCTCTGTCCTGATGAGAGGGATAAAACAGAAAACAACATTAAAAATTCAAGTTAATTAAAATGACGAATAGCTAATAAAAAGACTAATCAAATGACAACGGAATCAAATTAAGCAGTTTGTACATTTACCAATTTACTCTTATCCTGATTAGATCTCAATGAAGCTCCAAATATGCATGGGGCCCTGTTCATTTCATGCTGTATGGATAATGCTCATACAGGGCAGGAGATAATGAACCTGATCAGGATTATATATCTTCTCGTAGACAGTGGCGGAACGGCTTATAATTTCTCATTAGCCAGTATAATATAAAGTCTTACATGGATTGGCGTTATGCTCTGTAAGAATGGGGGGACATGTTTTATTTATTTATTTATTTATTTTTGTACATCATACACATTTTCTAGCACAATGCATTTTACCTAATAATTAAACTAAATCAAATGATGAATAAAAAAAATAGGCTCCTGTGATTAGTAGAAACTTGCCAATTCCAGAAATAATTCAGGCTTTGGTTACAATATACAGTTATGGGAACTGTTATCCAGGATGCTCCAGCACTGGCGTTTTCTGGATCTTTCCGTACTTTGGATCTTCATACTATGTCTACTAGAAAATCATGTAAACATGAAATAAACCCAATAGGCTGGTTTTGCTTCCAATAAGGATTAATTATTTCTTAGTTAGGATCAAGTACAAGCTACTGTTTTATTATTACAGAGAAAAATGAAATCTATTAGTGGTACCATTACTTATCTACGTATGTGCCGCTAATTCCAAATTTTTGTTTTTGAAATGGAAATGTATCTCTTCTAGTGCAGACAGAGCAATAGTCATGTAGCCCCTGTATGACTTGCTCCTATCACAAAGATGTAAATCCGGTGCAGGTAAGTGGAGTTGTTATCTGATTCTTTAGATGGCACATGCTGCTGAGCACGATTGCAATTATTGTCAGTACTGGTATGGGATCCGTTATCCAGAAACCCGTTATCCAGAATGTTCTGAATTACAGAAAGGCCATCTTCCATAGACTCCATTTTATCTAAATACTCCAAATTTTTTAAACCGATTTGCTTTTTCTCTGTAATAATAAAACAGTACCCTGTACTTGATTCCAACTAAGATATAATTAATCCTTATTAATAACAGAAACAGCCGTTGGGCTTATTTAAAGAAGAACAAGTGGCTAGAAATGTTGTACATTATGTTTTGTGCTTGTGTACCAGCCCAAGTCAACCACAGCCCTTTAGCAGTAAAGATCTGTGTCTCCCCAGTAGATGCCCCAGTAGCTCCCCATCTTCTTTTCTGCTGATTCACTGATTCACATGCTCTGTGCTGCTGTCACTTACTGAGCTTAGGGACCCACTCACAATATACACTACACATAGAATAGAAATGTCACAGTATAAGGATGATTAGTCATTAAAACACGGATAATTACTACATGACCGCACAGAAACCAGTGCAATTAGCATCAGAATTTAATAATCAGCCCTGTAGCATCAACTTATATTACAGGCCAACCTCATTTTCTGCTGGATAATTAGTGATGACCCCTAAGCTTAGCTTCTCAACAGCTGCTCAGAGCCCACTGAGCATGTGACTGTCACAGACACTTTCCAAGATGGTGACCCCCTGTGACAAGTTTGAAGTCCTGAACCATTGCTGCTATTGACAAGCTGAAACTTTAGGCTGGTGCAATAAGTTCCATATATAAAATATGGCATTTTAGCCACATTCATTTTTATGGTTTAGTTCTCCTTTAATACATTTGTGCTTTTCTAGTAGACTTAAAGGGATACTGTCATGGGAAAATGCAAAATGCATTGGTTAGTAGTGCTGCTCCAGGAGAATTTTGCATTGCAATCCATTTCTCAAAAGAGCAAACAGATTTTTTTATATTTCATTTTGAAATCTGACATGGGGCTAGACATATTGTCAATTTCCCAGCTGCCCCAAGTCATGTGACTTGTGCTCTGATAAACTTCAATCACTCTTTACTGCTGTACTGCAAGTTGGAGTGATATCACACCCTTCACTGTTCCCCAGTAGCCTAACAGAACAATGGGAAGGTAACCAGATAACCGCTCCCTAACACAAGATAACAGCTGCTTGGTAGATCTAAGAACAGCACTCAATAGTAAAAACCCATGTCCTACTGTGACTCCTTCAGTTACATTAAGAAGGAAAAACAACCTGCCAGAAAGCAGTTCCCTCCTGCTGGCACAAGTCACATGACCAGGGGCAGCTGGGAAATTGAAAAAATATCTAGCCCCATGTCAGATTCCAAAACTGAATATAAAAAAAATCAGTTTGCTGTTTTGGGAAATGGATTTCAGTGCAGAAGTCTACTGGAGCAGCACTATGGGGTAAATTCATCAAAGAGTGAAAATCCGCCACTAGAGGGAAATTCCGCAGCTCTCCATTCATTTCTATGGGATTTTGAAAGGCATATTTATCAATGGGTGAAAGTGAAATTTCACCCTTTGATACATACGCCTTTAAATATCCCATAGAAATGAATGGAGAGCTGCGGAATTTCCCTCTAGTGGCGGAACTTCACTCTTAACTTCACTCTTTGATAAATTTACCTCTATGTGTTTTGAAAAAAACATGTTTTCCCATGACAGTATCCATTTAAGGTATGGAGATCCAAATTATAGAAAGATCCATTATCCAGAAAGCCCCAGGTCCTGAGCATTCTGGATAACAGGTCCCATGCCTGTACAATAGGCAGTGATATGACACCCTAACAATCAGCACTGGTCCTAGAGTTGGGGGCGTCCACGGAAGTGCCTGCACCAGTTTGCTGCTCTCATCACATGACGTGGCAGAAGCACACACTAGTGCACACTGTCTTGCACACCTTCTCTTGTGCACATGCCAAGTCCCAGAATTGTGAGCAAAATCAGAACTTCAGACTGCCTGAGACTAGGGTCAGACAGACGTAGTAACCATAGGTATTTGCTCAGTGCCTCCCCTGCCTACCGCAAGTTCTAGCATACTAACACCCTCCTGCATCCTAGATACTGCAAACTGGCAAAACTGTGTGTGAGACACAAGCTTATTACAAAATGGAAGATAGAACAGCAAAAGATATTCAGTGGAAAGGAGAAGGGTTGAATATCAGCCTACTGAACTATGAAGGCCAAGAATCAGCCCCTACGTTGGCATTAAAGGAGAATTCAACCCCTCCGGTGTTAAAATCCCTCCCCCCTCCCATGTGTTGGCCTCCCTCCCTCCTTGCTCTGCCTTCCTCCCCCCTGGGCAAATGCCCCTAACTTGTTACTGACCCCTCTGTGCAGTTCCTCTCCTGTTGAGTTCACGGAAGCCATATTCGCCTGTACGCTCTTATTCCTGTTTTTGCCAGCGCTTGGTGGCGAATGCACAGTAGAGAGATTGACCAGTATGGATCTACTGTGCATGTGGATGAAAGCCACAAAGTTTTCGGGGACTTTCGGTCACATGCACAGTAGATCCTTACTGGTCAATCCCTCTACTGCGCATATACCACCAAGAGCCGGCGAAAACAGGAAGAAGAGCGCATGGGTGAACACGGCTGCCATGAACTCAACAGCAGAGGAACTGCACAGAGGGGTCTGTAACACGTTAGGGGCATTTTGCACAAGTTTCACCTTTAAGATAACTTCTATTGTGTTATAGAACGGCCAATTCTGAGCAACTTTTCAATTGGTTTTCATTATTTATTTTTTTTATAGTTATTTGCCTTTTTCTTCTGACTCTTTCAAGCTTTCAAATGGGCGTCGCTGACTCTCTTTCAAAAACCAAATGCTCTGTAAGGCTACAAATGTATTGTTATTGTTAATTTTTATTACAGATCCTTCTATTCAGGCCCTCTCCTATTCATATCCAGTCTCTTATTCAAACCAGTGCATGGTTGCTAGGGTAATTTGGACTGTAGTTACCAAATTGCTTAAGATGCAAATTGAAGAGCTGCTGAATAAAATGCTAAATAACTCAAAAACCACAAAAAAATTAAAACCAATTGCAAATTGTCTCAGAATATCACTCTCTACATCATACTAAAAGTTATTTCAAAGGTAAGTAATCCCTTTAATTCCTCCTTGAATCTCTTTTCCTTATTTCTCTCACATTTTTACTTATTTATAGGGTTGCCACTGGCCGGTATTTTACTGACCTGGCCAGTAAAAATTATGGTTGATCCCAATGTTATTAATAGGGGAAAAAATACATATATATAGGAAGGCCGGTATTTTTTTCCAGAAAAGGTGGCAACCATAGCTACGGGGGGGTGGGGAGGAGGGGATAGCGCCTGGGAGGGTTGAATCCCCTTTAATTGGCTCTTGGCAGAGAGACCAGATTGAATACTTGATACATCTGAAACAGTTAGGTCCCTTGGGAGAAAAAGATTCACAGCATATAGGAATTGTTCAGTATAAAAGTAAAAACTGGGTAAATAGATAGGCTGTGCAAAATAAAACATGTTTTCAATATAGTTAGTAAGGCTAATGTAATGTATAAAGGCTGGAGTGATTGTAAGTCTAACTAACAGAATAGAACACAACTTCTTGCTTTTCAGCTCTCTTGTTTACACTGACTGATTACCAGGCAGTAACCAATCAGTGACTTGAGGGAGGGCCACATTGGTCATAACTTTTGCTTTTGAATCTGAGTTGAATGCTGAGGATCAATTGCAAACTCACTGAACAGTTATGTCTAGGGTTGCCACCTTTTGCAAAATTTTTTACCGGCTGGCGGGGGCAGGGCCAAAAAGGGGCGGGGTGTGATGTAAAAGGGGCGGGTGTGGCGTAAAAAGGGGCGGAGGCACGGCGAGCAATCGGCTGAAGACGCGAGAACGGTAAGTTTTCGTTGGATTTAAGGCAAGGCAAGGGCCTTTTTTAAGGGGTGTACAAATTTACCGGCAGCTACATTGCCGGTAAATTTGTAATACCGGCCCCGGCCTTGGCTGCTGTTTTACCGGCTAGGCCGGTAAAATACCGGCTGGGTGGCAACCCTAGTTATGTCCCATGTGGCCCCCCTTCATGTCGCTGACTAACTCAGGTTTAGAGAGCTGAAAAGCAGGAAGTAGTGTTCTGGCTATTATATTAGACATCCAGTCACTCCAGCTTTTATACATTACATTTTTGGCTAACTAACTATATTAGAAACATTTTTTTACTATGCACAGCCTATCTATTTAACCAGTTTGTATTTGTACCCTGAACTGTTCCTTTAAAGGGCAATTTGCCTTCATTAGTAAAACTGTAATAAAACATAAAAACTACAGAAATGTGTTAAAAGTTTCAGAATTTGGCAAATTCTGTAAAATGGGCATGGTAATTAGGGGGCGTGGTCAAAAATAGACAAATCTTTTTGTCCCTTCCAAAATGTTGGGAGGTATGGTGATGTTCTGTAAAATTTGCACTTTAGTGAATTTGCACAGTAAAGATTGTTCACCTTTTGCTAGCGAAACTGTCCTCTACGACATCCTGAGGATGGGATTTCTGGTGAATTTTTGATAGCGAAATTTGCCCCTATGACTTCCTTCACTTTTATTCCTTTACACATTCTTTTTTGCACGTTCACAGGTTTTTTTTTCACACTCTCTTTCCCTTTCACACGCCTTCCCTTTCTTATTATACATCTCTCTATTCCGCTGTTCCTCTGTCGCACTTGATTTCTACCCTCCCTTCTATATGTGTTTTTGATGCATTTGTTCCTGCATTTTACATTTAAATTTATAGATTAGCACATATTCCTCATTTTCTTGGTTGCATATGATCAATGCATCAGTATTTCAGTAAATAATGCTATTTCAATTCATATATTTTTTTTGTTTTTTGTGGGTTTTTTTTTTTTTGCATTTTCCACTTTCCAATCCTCCTCTTTTATTTACGAGCAGTAAAAAAGAAAATCAATAGAAAACCATCAATCGGCGTCGGATAAATAATGTAGGAAACATACAAGACGATTTGTCAGTTGGTGTCCTGCGTTCGTAAATTAAATATGAAATAACAGGGCTCAGCGCCAAAAAAAAAGACAGATTTTTAATAGCAATCTGAGATGCCCTGAGAAGGAATGCAATAAAAAATGAATTATGTTTTTATTATGTGTTTCATTATGTCAGAATTGAACTAGATTAGTTAAAAACACAATATTTCACAAATAAGCGTGTAAAAATGGCTTGGTGAGTACAGAATATATTACAGATAAGCAAAATGCTATTTAAAGTGTGCTGGGCTGTGCAATTATTTCTTTGGGTAGAAATCTTAGTTATTTTGCTGGGGTGCTCTTTAACCGAACCATTAAATTTGATGGTATATAATGATGTACTGGAAACTGGAGTTTTCTCAAATCTTCTCTTCCTTTGTTTTTAATTACATACAGACATGGGATCCGTTATCTGGAAACCCATTATGCTGAAAACTTTTATCCAAATGTTTAAAAATAATTTAGTTATTCTCTGTATTAATAAAACATTACTTTGTACTTGATCCCAACTAAGATATAATTAATGCTTATTGAAAGCAAAACCAGCCTATTGGGTTTATTTACATGATTTTCTAGTAGATTTGAAGGAAAACTATACCCTGAAAATGAATACTTGAGCAACAGATAGTTTATATCAAATTAAGTGGCATATTAAAGAATCTTACAAAACTGGAATATATATTCAAGTAAATATTGATATTTTACATCTCTTGCCTTGATATATATATATATATATACAGGCCAATCTAAATTGTTGATATTATTACGGAGATTTTGATATTGCACCCAGGCATATCTGATAACTTCAACGTGAGTGCCGGGATTATATATATATATATATATATATATACAGGCCAATCTAAATGCTTGCATATGTAATCTATATATGCTGATACCTATAATGTAGATTTTAAAACCACAGTAGCCTTTCATTTTATGATTTTTCAAAAGTCATCCAAGCTACTCTTAAAGGAATTGTTCAGTATAAAAATAAAAACTGAATAAATAGATACAGTAGGCTGTGCAAAATAAAAAATATTTCTAATATAGTTAATTAGCCAAAAATGTATAATGTATAAAGGCTGGAGTGACTGGATGTCTAACACTACTTCCTGCTGCTTTCTTGGTTTCCACTGATTGGTTACCAGGCAGTGACCAATCAGTGACATGAGGGGGGTGCACATGGATCATAACTGTTGCTTTTGAATATAAGCTGCATGCTAAGGATCAATTGCAAACTCACTGAACAGTGAAGCAGGAAGTAGTGTTCTGGCTATTATGTTAGACATCCAGTCACTCCAGCCTTTATACATTACATTTTTGCCTAACTAACTATTTCAGAATTTTTTTTTTATTTTGCACATGCTATCTATTTACCAAGTTTTTATTTTTACACTGAACTGTTCCTTTAAATGCATTAACATCCGCAGTGCATTCCACTACATTGCTTCAAATGAAAGTTCTGTTCTTCTAGTCTAAAGGGGTGGCCTCTGATGCATTGATTTGTTTCTATTCAATAGCCTCATGTTGCAAACCCAACATGAGGATAATATGGATATGCTATCCAGGGTGCAGAACATTACCACTCATGGAGATATGGGGGTTTAGTATCAACGGTGATTCAGCCATAATTCCAAGGCTCTCTAGCGAAGGAAAGTTTTCACATCTAAGTCCATCCATTGGTCTTCCTGATGGGTTCCCAGGTGTTTCTAGAACAAGAAATAGGCTTGCTAGCCTTCTACTGTAGGCCCCCTGTTTAGATGGGGTGGCCAACAGTTTACTTTAAAGGGTTCTTCACCTTTAAATTACCTTTGAGTATGATATAGAGAATGCTATTCTGAGACTATTTGCAATTGGTTTCCATTTGTTTTATTATTTGTGGGTTTTGCTTTATTCAACCTTTTAGTCATCAGCTCTCCAGTTTGCAATTTCAGCAATCTGGTTGCTAGGATCCTAATTACCCTAGCCACTGTGCATTGATTGAATATGCATAGACAAGGGCCAGAATAGAAAGATGAGTAATAAAAAGTAACAATAAATGTGTAGCTTTACAGAGCATTTGTTTTTTAGATGGGGCCAGTGACCCCTATTTGAAAGCTGGAAAGTGTCAGAAGAAGAAGAAGGCAAATCCTTCAAAAACTATAAAAATAAATGATGAAGACCAGTTGAAAAGTTGCCTTCTATAGCATACTAAAAGTTAATTTAAAGGTGAGCCACCCCTTTAAGGTTTTCTAAACTTAAATTTCATCTTTACCTCCTTAAAAAGTGTAATGATGAATGCAAACCCCATCTTCTGTGGTCAACTTTCTTCTATGATGATTGTAAATGACCTCTAATGACCAACTGTTTCACAATCAGAAGCATGATATAAATAATTCTTAATGTATATGCCGTAATAGATGTTAGAAAGGAATACTAACCCTCACTTTGAATGGAGAGGTGGGTAACTTAAATCCTAGCCCTAAGGATATCTGTATTGGTAAAAAAAAAAATTAGTAGAAAAGAATTTGATACCCCCCTCTGGGGCATTGTTTCTAATCCATCCTCACGTCCCATCCTGTAAGATTTACTGAATCGGACTGATTTCAGAATAGGATTCTTGGCGCCTCCGTGATCAGATTTAATCCATACACTGTACTTCTGAAAAGAGGGTGGTATCACCGACATCTCATGTGAGTGACACGATAGAATGGGAATTGGCTGAGCCCATTGCTTCTATCTCTTGCCAGTAAAGCCCAACACTTGTAAATATAACAACAGTAATCCTGTTCGCGTATCATCCTTTAAGCTCGGCTTGCATAGACATAGCAATGAATAAGGTGAGGCTTTTTCCCAATCGTCTCAAAGTGAGGGATTCATCATTCCATGCTACTGCAATGTTTTCCATTCAGATACTTGTTCAGCTCAATGTTTGAGGGCTTTCCTTCTGCCATGGTTTGGCAGCTGATAGAAACATTATATATTTGTGCCGTTGACTAAATGCCTGGCTTATGTATGCTACGGGGCAAAGTTCAAGTCATTTTATTGATTCTGGAGAAATGCAGAATGATTGTATTTTATGATGTACTTTGAATAGACCATCAAGGGACCTCTTTATAGAGGCAGCAGCACGTAGAGTAAGATGGCACATCTGTCTCTGATTGGACAGGTGAAAAGGAGGCGATAAAAGCTTTACTGCGTCTGTTTAGAGCTCACATTCCTATCCATTAAACCATATCATATGCTTCCAAACGTGGTAACATAGTAGCTGAGGCTGAATGAATATATAAATCCATTAAGTTAAAAGTTACACTGATCTCATCTATATCCATCCGCAGGATGGTGAATAAAAACACTGTAATAACTATATGGCTCTTTAACTTGAACAGTATAAATTTCCCCCAGCTACAAAAAGGTATAATGGTTTCTCTCAAGGTCAGTTTCTATCTTATTGTATTCAGGGGGAAGTTCACCTTGTCACAGATAAAAGCTCATTCATGACAGCGGTTGTGTAAATACGGACACCATCGGTGAGTGTATTGATGCTATTCGTGAAAGGTACTTGCACTTAAACACACTCCTTGCACTTGAACTTCTTTGCATTAATACCAATTGCAGTCACCCAGTCTGTCAACTGAAGTGCGTGAAAGTGTCTATTGGTGCTGGAGGTAGAAGTTATTCCAGGTGCTCACTGCAGGTTGTGTCAATAAGTGCAGCAGACCTATAATGAAATAATACTCACGTCGGACTATGCTGGAGGGACATCGGGAAAAAACCCAGAGGGCCCTGGCCCTTGTGGGCCCCCACTGGCCCAGGCTTACTCCCTGTCTAGACTTTTATTTTATGTGAACTTTGTTTACGGCCACCCTGGGTGCAATTTTTAATGTAGCACAAGATGTTACACGTGATGTAACGTGTTTTGGTGCAAAAACAAACACGTAGCCAGGTCTCATTTGTGGCTGCAACTGTGCCTATTGTGTAGGGGGGGGGACCCTGGAATTACTGGACTGTAGTTTGTTTTAATTGGCTAATAAAATCCAAAAAGTTCAGCTCTATGAGCATTATCTTTTCACATACTATGTAGGAAGGGAATACATAGGGGATGAGAAACAGGAGACAGGAATACTGTGCTCTTTTTGCCTCTTCCCATGTGACAGTTGCATGATAATGATAATGATGATGATGAGGGTGTTATCCATAATCTGTATTGCAACAAAATGGAATTGAGTCAAAAAGGACTTTTAATTAGTCACAGTAATGGTGAAGATTCAGTACTGCCATTGGACATAACTGCTAAACTATGCTATAAAAGGGCTAATTTCTGGGCAAATGAGGAGCTTGCCATCGAGAGCAAATCCAGCCACTCCCTCAGAGTGCATCCAGATTTAAAGAAAGCTTAATTTTGGCTGCCTGCCCCTAGTTATGGCCCTGAAAGAACAACTTGTATAAACACAAATTACACTCAATTTGTTTTCTCCTTGTAGTTTGTTTTCTACAAATTCATTGAGCAGAAGAGCCAACTTCTCCCTTCTTCACTACACCTTCCTAGGGTAGGGGTAGGTGCAATGTTCAAGCAGTCTTTCTGCTGGGGAGCATGTGTTATGATTATTACATGTCTGAAAATGCATTTAACAAGAACTGATACAGACTTGCCTATTAGTACTCTGTGTAATCCCTTAAAATGGCCCATTAACGGGACCTACCCTTTTGCCTTAGGACTTTTGCTGGTTATTATGACTAGAATGTTTATTCACTAAACAAAAGCTACCAGACCTTGTGCCTGAACTTGCCTTTTACTGCACCTTAATGACGAGGGTATCACAGGTTCTTAATCCCCAACTCATATTTTTTTTATGTGTGAAGTCATCAAGTGAATAAACGTGTGTCCTTCACACCAATCACTTCCAAGTTAAACATGAACTGCCTCCTTTTCATGAAGATGATCTCCCCTTTTTGGTTTGTTTTTGTGACACCAATTAATTCTTCTTTAAAACCCTTTATCAGCTTTACTAATGTCTGGAAACCAGATGAGCTATCTAGGAATCAAGGTGGGCCAGTTTAGAGGAATAACATCAGACCAAGGTAAATGAAGTAATGAACTGCTCCCTTCTGGGATGATCTTCTCCTGCTGAAATTCAGAAGGACAGTAGACAGATCATTCTGATTTGGTTTGGAAAGACTTGTGGAAGTATAAAGCTGGCCACAGACGCAAAGATCAGTTCGTACGAATCCTCAATTCGTAGGATTTTTGGGCAGTGTGTTGAGTGTCCTGACATTTGTCTCGCCATGGTGATTGGTTGTCCAGTCGATCGGACAAGTTAGAAGATTTCTGTTTCAGTGAGAGACTGTCACCAGCTTTGTCAGACCTAAACTTTAATTTGCATGTTTGCAGAACATGGTGTGATCCGTTCGTTTACTAATTAATTTGATCTAAATGCTTAGTGGCTGGTAGGGAGATCTCGTTCATCTGATATTGCAGGTAGATCTTTGCATCTATGGCCAGCTTAAGTTCCAATACACAGATATCCGATAAACTCCATTTAATACAATGGGCTTAGTTCTTCCACTGGAATCGACATTTTCTATATATGAACCCAAGGGCCCATGAAAAAGGGCAGCAGTTCTGCAGGGAACTCAGATGCCTATAAAGAAATTTTTTTTAAGATTTTTTAAACCCCTGACACTGGATTCCTGCTGCAAAACCCAGTGGCAGAAGTGTGAGTTTGGGCATTGCGCTCTCATGTGATCAGTTCACTCCCTAGTTGGATCAGACAGGGGGTGGGTAAGGGGAACAGAGTCTATGGTAGCACTGGATGGAAATCTGGCATTGATAATGAGTCATTTTGATTGTAATAAAATCAAAACAGTTCAGACACTTATCCATTCAGCACTTTATCCCTCACTGTAAAGGTTCAATTTGTCTTCTTCTGCCAAGTGGTTGGACACAATCACCCCTGATGGGTAACTGCAAATACACAAAGGTTTCCATGGCCTTCAGCAATTACTTGATGTGCAGATTTGCCTTTTTATCCAGGAGCAGATTTACAGGAGACAAATTGGATTTCAAAATCATAACCATGCCATTTCTGCTGCATTTTTTCATAAAGGCTTAATTTCCCAAACTGTTGGTATTCAGGTTCTAAGCAATATCCAATCACTCTCGGAAGTTTGGATAAATTGATGCACTACATCATTGCAGGGATAATGCAATAAGCTATTGGCTGCCTGAGCTGTGACTCGGATGAGGCTGTCACTTGCTTGATAAATGATTTGTTAAGTTATCCTTGCTTAGCATGTGATTAAAAATATTGTGATTTATGGCAGGGAACATATCTGCGGCTAGGCTAGGGTTCTTCTTTACTACTTTAATCATCTGAAGGTTTATAGCTGGGGTGTTCATATTGCCTTGCACCTAACTGGGAAGTTCTATGTAATTTCACAACTGTAAAAATGTTTGCATGACGATGCAGTTGCATTGTTTCTAATTGCACTGATCATCCGCTTAAACCAATTCCTAATCCAGGCATCCTGCAACCCTCCCCATGTTGTTGAGCTACAACTCTCAGCATTTGAATACTTGTAATTTAGCAATATGTACAATAGGCTGCATCCCAATAGAATCTTCTTAAAAAGTCTTTAATTGGACATTGGCTATGAGCCAGAAACCAGCAATGGTTCAGACCAAGTGGTCTTTCAACAAGCAATTGGGGTGCTATCTATTGTACATATTTCCTGAAGGACCAGGTGGACTTGGCCACCCTGTGACATACACTAAATACTAACGTTGTTGAGTGAGTGCTGCTATTGGATATATAGTATAGCTACATGGTTGCCCATGGGTGATCTTAATACCATTAGGAATTTCAAGTGCTCATTCCATTATTAGTTGCTGAACCACAATTCCCTGCATACCACAGCAACAATGATGGAGTTACAGCTGGAGGGATAATAGAGAGACAGTCCTGCTTTAAATGGACCATATATAGTTGACCATTAACTAGTCATTTATGACTGCAAGTGCAATTGCAGTGTTGGTTTTCCCACAATGCTGGCTTTTTTTCCCAGGATACCAAGACAATGATCTAGAATTCCAGCCTTGATGGGATAGCGATCCATGAACTCTACATAAACAATTCACAACCAGGCCTGGATTTGTGGAAAGGCCACCTACGTTTGTTCAGAAACACTGGGGATGCACAGGAGATATGATCCCCATTGCTCCAGTCCCAATGATGGAAATTTGGGAGGGGACGGGGGCAGTGAATGCCAGTGGGCCTAGGGGCACCCACTATATAAATCCGGCCCAGTTCACAACAAACATCATCATAAAATAATTTTTCCCAAAACACTGTTTTACTCATATTGAACCTTTGTTCTAGCACAAGGAAATACATATTATTTTAACACCAGTTTTTATTGCATGGTTATTTATAGGTAATATTATGTATTGCAAAGATAATATTAAAAGATTTATCGTCAGTGCACTCGGTTAAAGGGAGATCTGTTCACCCCTGTTCACATAAAAAGCTGTATAATGAAAGACCTTTTTAAATTAAGCATGAACCCCAAATTCTTTTTTCTTTAAAACATCCATACCATTTATAAACTCATTTAAAGGTTTCAGCTGTCAATCATATATGGGGCTGTCACTAAAGTTGGGCATAGAGGGGCAGATAAAGCTGCAGACAAAGCTGCAGATATTGGTCTTTTAGACCAATTTGACAGTTTATCTATCCTTGTATGGGGGCTTCCGATGGGTCTTCACGATCGATATCTTGCTACGATATCAATCGGAAAGGTTTGATTTTAACCCAACCAACCCATCGGAAGCCCAATGCACTCATTGTAATCCAATCTATCAATCCCTATGGCCGAACGGTCAAATTACCCCGATATAGCCCTGCCGTTAGTGGTATATCGGAGAAAGATACAATCGTTGGTGATGTTGCCAAAAAAGCGGATCTTTGCGTCTATGGGCAGCTTCACCATTCTGTATTTTCTAGATCTCACTGCACTCCTTAGATTCCCCCTCACACTCTATAATTGTGTAGGATACCATGGGCATTAGGTCCCCCCATTCTGGTGCATACACAAGATTTTGGGGTGATACACAACTTGCCTTGTCATAATATGGCAACTGCCTGCTTACTACAATTTTGAATTCCAAGAATGAAAGAAACACAATTTAAATAATAAATGTAGTGTGAGTAAAGTGTATTTTACTCAGCTAACATGATAGAAAAGAATTTGGAATTATTGCTTACGGTGGCAGGTCCCCTTTAAAGAGAAATTAAAGCTTCCTTTTCCCGTTCTTCTATGAAAATATCCAATGGGAGATGGACACTGCTATAAAGATATTATTGCTGCATGACTTTTTCCCTATTCTATAAGCTATGGCTTTGGCTTGTAATGAAATAGTAATCTGACAATTTCTATTACCCCCCCACCAAGTGACCAAAGGTTAACCAAAGGGAGGCTGATTTTATTATGCTTACAGAAAGAACAGATTAAACATGACATTGGTTACATCATACTGCTGAACAACAAGGTGCCAATACTCAAGACACATGGTTTAAATACTTTCCATTCACCACTAGACTCACTCATAAAAATACCTGGGAATGGAAGACATTTAGCCCATGCATTTAATTTCATTGTTTCTTTAAAAAATGGGAGTTGGTTTGGGTAGTCTGTCTTAAAGGGGAATCCAACCCCCCGGCCCTAACCCTTCCCTCCGTAGGCCCCTCTCCCTGCTCCCCCCAGCCTACATCTCTCCCTGGGCTGATGCCCCTAAGTTGCTACTTACCCCTCTGTGTCAGTCCCCTCCAGTGACATTCACAGGTGCATCTTCTCTTCTAAACACTTCTTCCTGGATCCGTTGGCGCTCTGCAGCGCATGCGTAGTAGGACGCTGTTACTACTGCACAAGTGCACAAAGTTTAGGATTGACCTTTGTTCAAATACTGGAGGAAAATTTGCACTCAACAGCCCGGAAGCTGCGCATGGGACTTACTTTGACATTCCAACATGACAATGGTCCAAAACACAAGGCCAAGTCAACCTGTTATTGGCTACAGCAAAATAAAGTGAAGGCCATCTCATTCTCCTTACCTCAATATCATTGAGCCACTCTGGGGAGACCTCAAACGTGCAGTTCATGCAAGACAGCCCAAGAATTTATGGGAACTGGAGGCTTTTTACCAGGAAGAATGTGCAGCTTTACCTTTGTCTGAGAAGATAAAGAGCCTCATCCACAACTACAACAAAAGACTTCAAGCTGTTAAAGGGGGCAATACACGGTATTAAGAACTGGGGTATGTAAGTTTGATCAGGGTCATTTGGGTAGTTTGTGTAGTGATTATGATTTAAAAAGAGTTGTCTGACAATAAATGGCTTCAGCCAACCACTAACCATGAGTGAAAGAAAAGTTTTTTGTTATCATTCATATTCTCTGAAAAATAGTTAATAAATCATAAATTCTGCCAGAGTATGTAAACTTATGAGCACAACTGTATAGAGTGATATTCTGAGACAATTTGCAACTGGTTTTAATTTTTTTGGTAAAACTAAACATTGGGCATTGCCCGTTGTGATCTAAAACTGTATTTAGGATGAGGTTTTTAGGACCCTTTGGTAAATTTGGAAGCCCAGAGAAAACCTCATGGTCATTATTATTTCATAATTGATTTATTCTGGCCTTCAGTTACCAGTGAGCTAAAGGTGACGGCCCATATTGGCATGGAGTTTTGATTTGAGTTTGCGTCCCATCCACAAATTATGAACGGTTGCTTCCAGAGACTAAAAGTTCATTAGAAAGTACAGACTAGAATACACAGACTGACTACACTATCCACAATCAGAACCCCACCTCCTGTCTTGAGATGATCCTCTGATCACTAATGAACTTCCATGATGAAAAGTGACAACTATGAAATTAACAGACGTGGGAATGGTTGTTTTTTTTGCTCGGAATGGCAAATATTTAATAGACATAGTTGCCTTTCAATTTTCGGCAGGGCCAAGCTATCTCATTGAGACATGAGCCCCGCTTGATATTATCTGAAGAGGGCAACACTTGGGGAGAGAACTGATTACTTCAGCAGCTTCCAGTAAATATTACATCTGGTGACCTTTAATTCGTAATTTCTTTTGCAGCGGTTGCTACCCTGATGACATTTAAATAAGTGCCTGACACTCCCGTGACATTTCATCTCAGCCCTGTCACACCGCATGACACTGACACATATAAAATGGCTATCGGACCGCTAGACCATTCAATTAAAATCGATAGTCATAATGTAATGGGATTTTGTTCACTTCGATACAGCATGGTTTATATTATTCAATGACAATTTCATCAGCCCCATCAAATGTAATAAAGCACAACAGCTGGAAATATTTTAAATGTCCAGAGACTGGTGGCATCACATCAAAATGACTTTGAGCAGATACATGTAATTGAACAGCGTCATGAAATTGAAGTTTTAGTTAAAGAGGTGGTTCACCTTTTAGTATGTTATAGAATGGCTAATTCTAAGTAACTTTACAATTGTCCGTCATTTTTTATTATTTATAGTTTTTAAATTATTTGTCTTCCTCTTTCCAGCTTTCAAAGGGGGTCACCGACCCCATGTAAAAGCAAATGCTCTGTAGGGCTGTAAATGTATTATTATTGCTACTTTATATCCCACTCTGTAGAATCAGGCCCTCTCCTATTTATATTCCAGGCAAATCAATGCAAATCAGCCAAATACCGAACCAAACTCTAATTTGCATATGCAAATTAGTGACAGGAAGGTAAAAAGTGGAAAATTAAGTTTTACTTCCCTGTTTTGTGACATAAATTTATGTGATATCCCGTCCTGCCTCTAATTTGCATATGCAAAATCAGATTTATCTGAATCCAAATCCTGCTGGAAAAGGCCAAATCCCGAACCGAATCTTGGATTTGGTGCATGCCTACCCTGTAGTAACTAGTGTTGCTGCACACTGAGCTCTGATATGAAGGAGTGCAGATGAAAATGTCTGGGAAAAGTAATTTCCCAAACAATTGTAGTGACAGAAGTGAACAGCTAATAAATCACTTTTGAATAAAATCTAGTTAAATTTGGCAAACCATAGGTCATTTAGCTGTTATGGCTGAAATAATCCTCCAAATAAAGTCAGTCTTGTGACTCGTTTAATAGAGCCTTTGTTTGCAGCTCAGTATTCAGGAAGCTTTATAAAATATCGCAGTTAATGTCTGTAAACCAAAAAAAGCCAGAAGCTACTATATAAATGTTTATTGTACTTCCATAATAAGCATGTTTTCACTTGTCTGCACTTCTTACAGAGATGATAAAAGCTTAAAATAGATGTGGGGGGGGGGGGGTAGCAGGGCACGGCTACAATCAGACGGGTACCTGTTTAGTAGCGAAAAATGTCAAGGTGTAATTGGGATTTATGGCGAATTATGGCCTGTGTCGGTCTGGGGGGTCTGGGCCCACCGGAGCTGCCATTTCAGGGGCCCACATCCCCTCGGACTCTGATTATTTTCCAGTGTCCCGCTGGACCAGTCCGACGCAGATTATGGCAAATTCCAGAAAAGCCCAGGTAGGTGGTTTAACAATTATTCGGAGCAATGTGTCAAACTGAAAGGCGAGCATGTGCAGGGTTATACAAATACCCGTAAATATGGAACAGAATTGGTTGTGTAATACTGCTAGAATATTAGGATAGGTGGCATTCAGAGGAAGTAGTTGGTATGCTGTGAGCTGTATCTGGATGCACTGCTTAGGCAGTGAATGAGTAAGGAAACAGATGAGGTGCTTGAAGACCCTGCCCTGGCATTCTCAATGAGACTGGTTGCAATTGAAGCAATTTAAAGAACACTTACTAATGCACACACTGGCTCCCTCTTCCTCTCTATTGTGGAACAGCAGCAAATGGACTGCTCAGTAAACTAAGGGGCGGGGCTTCACTCTGCACCAGGAAGAAGGGGAAACAAGCTGCTGATAACACAGAAACCAGGGCAGACTTGCAGCAGGGACTAAGGTACATTAATCTGGGGGGCTGTTTAGAGCAAATTTACAGAAAGAAAAAGAAAAACATTTACTTTAAGATATCATCTTACAAGTGGCACACAAAAATTTCTTGCTATGTATTTGCCTCCGTCTTGTGACTTAGAAGACTGGAGACAAATTTTGACGCAACTTCAATAACCTTCATTGCTGTTTTGAGAGTCACCCAGGGGGATAATAGCCTTGAACTGGTCACATTCATAAAACAAGCTCATCGAATTCAGTTGTTTACAGCTTTATACTGTCAGCACTGCTCATCATCACTCAAAATTGAAACCTAACTGGCTGGTCACCCAATGGATCTTTTCATCTTAAGTCTAGATATTGCTTTGAATAGCCTTTGATATTGGTTTGGAAAAGATGAGAATAAGGCTGGCCAATATGTGGCCCTTTAAAGCATTTGGCCTCATCCTACTTGTGGGCTTCTTAGACATGTTTATATTTTCATATAATTCAGCATGGATATTGTATAGTCAGCCTATTGCAAGGAGTAAGTTGGACTAGAAGGAATTCTAAAGATAGAACAAGCAGGAAATATAAAGTCAAACGTTCCTTCAAAATAGATGAAAGCTTTGCTTCCTTGTCCTTCTAGACCAGTGATCCCCAACAAGTGGCTTATCAGCAACATTCTGACCCCACGAAGGTTGCTCCCAGCGGCCTCAATGCAGGTGTTTATTATTGTCCTGGCTTGGAGGCAAGTTTTAATTGCATAAAAACCAGGGGTCCTGCCAAACACAGCCTCCTTTAGCCTGCCAGTCCACATAGGAATGTTTAATTAAGAAATTAAAATCACCAAAACAAGAAAACTTCATCACATCAACTCAGAGATTCATATTCACAATACAAACTATAATCAAATAAATAAATTGATTAGTACTTGAAATAACATCTGATGAATTTCCTAAATATATTCCCCTCCACCGAATAATATAAATAATAATATCCTCCAAATCTTTGACAGTCATGTCAGTGTGGTATCCTCCTCTTTCCTCAAAGTTTAGTAACTTTGCTCCAACTGTGCATGCCAGTGTCGGACTGGGACACCAGGAGCCCACCATAAAACCTTAGACCAAAGGGCCCACTCTCAGTTCTAATATTCTTCATATCCTCAATCAACCTCTATTGTCCTAGTTTGTTTTCTTTACATACTATTGTATAATCAATCATTCCATCTATTTGTTCTCATAGAAATAGGGAATGGCCATGAAATAGGCCAAAAGTTTAGCAGCATGAGGGCCCACTGACACCTTGGCCCACTGGGAGTTTTCCTGGTGTTCTGGTGGGCCAGTCCGACACTGGTGCATGCGCTGAAAAACACAGCTTTCATTCCGAAGATTGACAGACAGAATAAGAATGGCTCCGCTGGACAGAATCTGCATGGAGGGGTAAGTAAAAAATTAGGGGCATTTGCCCGGGGTAGCAGGTAGGCTGGAGGGAGGGGGGTCTATGTAGGGTTTTTTTTTAACATACGGGTTGAATTCTCCTTTAAAACACTATTTAAAACCATGGGTTAATTCACACAACCTCTATTCCAGTAGTGTCTGACAATTTGCTTATCTCATGTTAAGCCTTAAATTTTCATGTATTTGGAGAGCTCAGCCTCCAGTGTCATGTATGTTCCCTTTTATATAAGAGCAGCCTACAACTACAGTAATTGTGTATAACTGCTGAATGCCAGAGCAAAGGAAGACATTTCTTTATTTATGGCACTCAAGCAAAGTGGTGCACAATGCCCTTAGATCAAGGCTAAGGAGTCCAACTCAATCAAATAATCCTCTGAAGAGGCCGCAAGGTCATACATGACCCAACTTGGCCCACAGTGGAGATTTCAGATTTTCAGGCTACATATATAACCCTCCAATTTCTATCTCTCCCCTTATTGTTAAAGGATCAGTAACACCAAAAAAAAAAAGTGTTTTACAGTAATAAAAATATCATGTACTGGTGCCCTGCACTGGTAAAACTGATGTTTGCGTCAGAAACACAACTATAGTTTACAGAAACAACCTGCTGTGTAGCAATGGCGGGGATTGAAAAGAGGCTATATGGCACAGGTTAAATAGTGGATAACATAGAACACCATTATGTTCTACAGAGCTTATCTGCTGTGTAACCTGAGCCTTTTCCTCCATTGAATGGCTGCCCCCATTGCTACACAGCAGGTTATTTATATGAACAATAGTAGTATTTATGAAGCAAACACAGTAGTTTTACCAGTGCAGGGCAACACTGCATTACATTTTTATTTCTTTAAGGGCTAGTCCACACGGGAAGATTCAGGAAGATTTGTCGACTGGCAACTAATCGCCGCTTCTTTGGGGCGACTAATCTCCCTGAATTGCTTGCCCATGTCTTGCGCCCGCTAACTGTAATCGCCTGCGCCTATTCACACGCAGCGATGCGTTTTTCTAAGTCGCTCGAAATTGCCCTGGGGCGCGAGACATGGGCAAGCAATTTGGGGAGATTAGTCGCCCCAAAGAAGCGCCGATTAGTCGCCAGGCGACTAATTTCCCTGAAATCTTCCAGTGTGGTATAGCCATTAAGGGCTAGTCCACACGGGAACATTCAGGGAAATTTGCTGCCTGGCGACTAATCACCGCTACTTTGGGCACTTTCATTTTTTGATGTTAGTGTTATCTTATCAGGTTCCAATTTAAACAAAAGAACCTTCCTGCGAACAATGGGTTGAATTTCCTTGCACAATATAAACACTGAACACAATTTGTACACAGTCAATAAAAAGCCTTTTAAGTCTGCAGCAAAATGTGTTTTGGCCTTAGAACAATTCAATAAATGGTTTCTCACTTGATTGGTATAGACCATAATGAAAATCTACTTCCTTTGAATAATATATACAGACGTTTGCTGTGTGTCCTAGAGATAGAATAACGATGACAGTTGATATCCTGGCTTCTTCTTGACATTCACCTGCGCAGCACACAGGCGTGTAACAATAGGGGTGTGCCACTACTTATTCTTACTATGTCTTATTGAGGCGGTACAAAGTAGGACTTCCTTTAAATTAAATTTTATTCATGCCCGGTCTCTAGGTATATGCCATGGTCCAATTCAGGAAGATCAAGCAATCAAGGGACCACACGACCCTTGAATACAGGTGTGGGACTGTATCCAGAATGATTTAATTTGGATCTCCATATCGAGTCTACTTAAAAATCATTTAAACATTAAATAAACGGACAGCCCGGTATTTTGAGAAAAATAGCCCCTCAATAGCGTCAAAGCCCTGCCTCCTGGCATCACGGCACACCCACTAATGTCACAGGCCCGCCCACTGATTTCATGGGCCCACCCCCCACCCAGTCTGAGCCATACGCAAAGGTAGCAACCCTAAGTCTATAGGAGATGGCCTTCCCATAATTCTGAGCTTTCTGGATCCCATACTGGATGCTGGGGAGCCGTCCCGCCATTTAATGTGCCAGAAAAACAAAAGATCAACGTTTTCAGACAGAAGACCCACTTGATAAAAGGGAAAGTCTTCCTGCTCCTGCATTAAAAGTGTCACACGTTCACATAACTTGATGTTACAAAGGTGGAGAGGGTGACACATAGATAACTAACAATTATGTGATAAAGCCCAAATAAAACAAAAGATGCACTCCAATGAACTTTTTTTTTTAGATTTTCACCATTTGGAAATAGCAACATTTCTATTTAGATTCTAATTAAACAGAGATTTTAGATTTTATGTGGTTCAAGTCTTTCGTTGTGACCCAAATTGGGGTTCGTTTTTTTTTTCCTGCATTTGGCACCTTGCTCCAGGAACAAAGAGCTCCATCTGTAATAGAATGTAGTGGTGCTTGGGTTCAGTGGCTCTGCAGTACCCCAAGTTTGTGTATCAAATGTAGAAGCAAGGGAGTGATGGAGTCCTATGGCTCTACAGCACAACTTGCATAGAGTACCATATACCAATGATTTCACGGGAGCTAATGCTCACTGATGGGCCTTAAAGGAGAATTCAACCCGTTCTATTAAATACCCCTACCCTTTGTAATCAGAGCAGCGTTTCAGCACATGCTCAGTTGGACTAATCCTCGATCCTGAACAACTGCGCATGCCCCGAATGTCACGAAATTCTGAAAAAATTTTCAGAGATTTTTGTGATTTTCTGCACATACGCAGTTGTTCGACACCGGAATATTACTCGAATAGCACATGCGCCGAAACTCCGCTCACTACACGAAGAATACAGAAGAAAAGAAGATGGCACCCATGAACTCCCGAGGACAGAATAAAATAAATAAAAAATTAGGGCCGTTTAATAAAAGGGGTTGAATTCTCCTTTAAGGGGCTAATTTTTGGGCCTTTCTGCTTGTGCGGTTGAGCCATGGTACCTATTTATGTAATTTTGCCAGGGATTCACCAAATTTTGTTTTTTTTTAGAATCCAGGGGTACATATTCCATTGAATACTCTGAATACGCTGAATCTGAGCCCTTCTCCTGCTCTGGAACAGCCAGCACTCAGGTGGAAATACCCAGTGTCAGACTGGGACACGAGAAGCCCATCCAAAAACCTTAGACCAGGGGCCAACTCTCGGTAGTATTATTCTTCCTTTTCTCACTCAACTTAACCAAGTCTTTACATACTAAAATCTATTATACCACCTATTTATCCTGTTTGTTCTTATACAAATAGGGAATGACCATGAAATAGGCCAAAGGTTTAGCAGCACGAGGCCCACTGACACCTGGGCCCACTGGGAGTTTTCCTGGTATTCTGGTGGGCCAGTCCAACACTGGAAATTCCTGATGCGAGTGAAGTGCACTCCTAAAATGGCAATTATTTTCAGTTCTACAGATTCGGATTTGGTTCAGTCAGGCTCTTGGATTCAGCCGAAACCTGATAAAAGTTGCTCGGATTCGACCATATCCGGAACCGAATCTGGGATTTTGTGCATATCTAAGGGGCAGATTTACTAATGGTTGAATTTCGAATAAAAAAAAAAAATTTGAATCTAATCTAATTCGATCAATCAAACGAAATTAAAGTTTAAAGGGGAAGTTATTCGACCATTGAATATTCGAATAAAATTTATTTGAATCATTCGAATTCGAATATTTGATGGTCGAATTTGCCTAATTTGAATATGTGAAGATTCGAATTTAATACAAATTTGATCGAACTTCGAATTATTAACGTGAATTTTGTAAATCTGCATGTAAATCTCACACACCTAACCTGGCCAATTTTTTCACTTTCTATAGGATTTGGATTGTGTATGGCTCTTGGATTCAGCCGAATCCTAATAAAAATTGCTCTGATTTGGCCAAATACAGGATTCGATGCTACTGTTTTTTTCGTGTTTAAATGCTTCTTAGCAGTTCAGGACTGAGAATTAAAATTGGCCCTGGCATTTGAGGTACATAGAGGCCCAAACAGCCCCCACCAGCCCCCAAGATACTGACTTTCTATGGGACCTTATAGCAGTCCCTCTGGCATTTGCCAGAACCCACAGATTGCCAGTCCGGGCCTGCTTCTTAGTAGCATTTGGACTTGATGCAGCACCAGGAAAAGGTGTCTGGGAATATCTATCATTCACATCAGTCCCTGCCCCAGTGCAGATTACAATCTAAGGTCCCAAACACAGGAACCAGTAGATCCCACACTTGTAAGTATTTCAGATATGTTGCACATGAAACTCTTAGATCACCAGAAAATGCTGTGCAGTGGAATTCAATCTAAAGCGCCAGACACCACCAGAAACACCTGTGGGCTGAAACCCTGCAGAGACACAATTGCTGTTTAAATAAGGACAAATTGCTATTCATTGCATTGCTCCAGAGACAGATGGAGCAGAAAGACAGATCACTCAGGATTTATCTTACACAGAGTATTAAATTAGCATGGTTATAGTTAGACATTTGTAGCACACTGCCCTCTTGTGGGAAGGAGAGATTGTTACTCTCCAGGGATGGATGGCGTGGAGGTTATGAAAATTACTCACTGATTTGGTGAGATGTCTGCTATTGACTTAATCAAATGTGGCCACCTCTCAGCCGCAGAGATCAATGCTGTAATGAACGCAGCTGCTGCAAAACCTCTTGGGAGGCAGAGATTTCAGCCATCAGAGCTAGCTGATAATTCTAGCACTCTGTATTGGAATGTTTGTATATGGGGCAATGATTTTATATTGCTCAACGTATTCTACTCGTTATTTGCATGCATTTATACCTGTAGATTATGTATATTATAAGTCTTCCTATAGTATCTTTCTTCTCTATGTTTAATATCAGAATCAAGCATCACTATACTAGCCAGGCCAGTATATACAATGTACACCTCACGTAATATATGAGAATTTTTATTATTATTATTATTATGTATTTCTATAGTGCTAACATATTGCATAGCACTATGAGCTGTATAAAGGCACAAGGCCTGTAGTACCTTGATTTTGAATAAATTGAACAGGCAGAGTCTTCTTCAGGCTGTAATCAGGGATGTACCGAGTTGGCACTGGGGCCCCCTGTGGAAAAACTTAAGAGGACATGTGGGTGCGCTGGTTTGGATGCGTTTGTGCAATCTCGATGATTGTGGACGCACTTCAAGCCCAAAAGTTTTCTGCCAATAGAGCTGCTATAGAGCAGAGCCTGCAGTACGGGCCCCTCTTTCCCCCAGGTCTGCTTCCTCTATCATTATGCCACTAGCTGTAATTAGGGAAGTGTCAACAGACAAACTGGTATAACTTTTAATGTGCGTACATAAGAACAAGTCAAATTCAATACTCTTGAGTTAGTGAGCAGCGCCTTATACAATTTCTCTACATCGACATACAGTAGGTACACGCCCTATACTGTAACCCATCAGCTCCCAAACATAAACCACCCCGAGCCAGCGCGCTGTCATTATTACATTTATATATTATTTATAATCCACAAAAGCCATGTATATCTTGTAAATGATATCCTTATAAACGGTAAGTAGTGATGTCATTCCTGTCACATGACTCACAGAAACTTGTTTATTGTAATAAATAAAGAACCCCCAGTTGCAAAATGTGAGGATATTAGAAGTTACCTCGGAGTTCCATGACCTGTATAAAAACACTTGTGTTTGTATAAGGTCATGAAACTTCTCGGTTTTGTGATGTTACTGCAGTGGGGCAAGAATGGTGCAGGTCAGCCAGGTCTGGATTTTTCGGAAGGTCACAAAGGCCCAGACCTAGGGCAGCAGCAGGGTTGGACTGTGAGGCACAGGGAAAAAACCTGGTAGGCCCTGGCCCAGGTCTGCACCCAGATGTGCTTCTCAATGCCACAACCCCCTGTTGGAGAAAAAAATAAAGCTTGAGCACTGTGTATGCTCACATACGAGGCACATGCGCACAAAGGAAGGGCCACACACCGGCACAGCAGAGGGCTCGGCAGTCCGACCCTGCGCAGAAGGGCAGCATTCCACCCAGCCGCATCAAAATGGGCTCCAAAGCACTGAATACAAGAAATTTAAATCTCCTGTATGCCAATCCCCAGTGCTCCAGACCCAATGAGAAAATATATGTGTCATTCATGTGAACTTAGCAAATCTGCCCCTAAGTATGCTCCATAAAGGGAAGAAGAGCAGAGGGTAAGGGTGGAGAGCAGGGGGTTAGGGTCGACAAATTGTCAACCAACTCATCACTACTGCGTTTATCCTTTTTATGGGGAAAAAGATCTCCCACCATCTGTCTATAATGTCTTCTACTGTACTTGTACAGCATAATCACGTCCCCTCCCAGGTGCCTTTTCTGCAGAGAAACCAACCCCAAACCTACAGTTTATTGCAATGACCCACATTTTTCAGATTGAATAGATTCCAGTGTTCTTATGTATTCATTGTGTTGCCTTTCTTTTTTCATGCAACATGATTTACCTGTAATACTAGGCAACACAATCCTAATTTAAGAGGGAAACAAGTCTAGCAATTAAAAGATCAACACATCCAGGTCCCACTATATAAATATAATAATCTCCCTTCATAACAAGGATAAATGCCATAAATATACCCAGCACAGGGCTGTAAATCCAATATTATGTCCACAGAAGGTGGTAAGGAATTGATATTTTGTATTTGAAAAGCATTGTGTTATTTCTACACACACTGGTTATTTCATATGTGTGTATCAGGTGTTCCTGCAGGATAGAGAGAGAGGCAAAGGTAATGGCGCCTGTTCCCCAGAATGCTCAGGACCTTGAGTTTTCCAGATAATGTATCTTTCCATTAATTTGGATCTTCATACCTTAAAGGAGAATTCCACCTGTTGGGAAAAAAATCCATGCCCACCCCAAGTAGACCCCCCTCCCTCACCCCAGGCTAACAGCCCCCTCCTTGGAGATGCCCCATACTCCATACTTACCACTTGCTGCAGGCTTTTTTTCCATCAACAGGTTGAATTCTCCTTTAAGTCTACTAGAAAATCATATAAACATTAAATAAACCCAATAGGCTGGTTTTGCTTCCAATAAGGATTAATTATATCTTAGTTGGGATCAAGTACAAGCTACTGTTTTATTATTACAAAAAAAGCAAATCTAAACATTTGGATTATTTTGTTAAAATGGAGTCTATGGTGATGGCCTTCCCATAATTTGGAGCTTTCTAGATCATGGGTTTCCAGATAACGGATCCCATACCTGTACCCTCAGTGTTCTACTGAATAAAGATGGACAATAGTGTTGATTGATGCTATGTGCCCTCCTGGCCTGCATTTAGTTGCATGTATTGCCAAGTGGTGTAGGGATAACCACATTTTGTCGCCTTGTTTAGCCACGTAAATGACTAGACCAGAATGGCGTTGTGCATCAAAAAAAACTACGCACGTCAAAATAAAAGTCGCCGCATGGCAATTGTATTTACACTAATAGACTTTAATGGGCATCGACAAATTTTTTGCAAGTGAAAATTCCCTTGTGATGCGCACTAAGGGCATTTCTTCCTGCATTTCCCCAAGTGGAACAAAACAACAGTATGTCAAGTAATGCTTATGTAACCATTTATTTCTGTTATTTCAGAATACTAATTGGGGTCTTCTGTTAAAGGAAAATTCAACCCGTAACATTTAAAAAAAAACCTTTCTGTGACTTTCAGAGCATGTGCAGATATGCGGCACCGGAATATTACTCAACTGCGCGTGTGCTGAAACTCCCCTCTGCTTCTGAAGTTTAACGAAGAAAAGAGAATGGCTGCTGTGAACTCCCGAGGGCAGAATCTGCACAGAGGGGTAAGTACAAAGTTAGGGGCATTTCCCCCTGGGGTGGAGGAGGGAGATTTTTATGTTGCGGGTTGAATTCTCCTGCAAGTAACACATTCCGTCAAGTTGGGCATACGCGGAGAGATCCGCTCGTTTGGCGGTGTTGCCAAATGAGCGGATCTCTCCCCAATATTGGGCTGATCCAGTCGTGGGCACTAGGGTCGGACTGCGGGACCGCATCAACGAACAGATGAGACCGTGATCGGACGGGATTTTTAGTCTTGTCCAATCAACATCTGCCCGACTTTCTCCCAGCTATCGATCAGGGAAGCCAGTCTGAGAGCCCCATACACAGGCCAATAAACTGCCGCCTTGGTCTGTTGGTAGCTTTTTATTGGCCAGTGTATGGCCACCATTAGGCTGTTTGCTAAAAGCATTTGCAGACATTCCTTTATACAGAAAGCTCTAAATTAAAGAAAGGCCATTTCCCATAGGCTCAATTTTAATTAAATACAGGTACGGGACGTGTTATCCAGAATGCTCGGGACCTGGGGCTTTCTGGATAAGTGGGTCTTTCTGTAATTTGGATCTTCATATCTTAGGTCTGCTAGAAAATCAATAAACCCAAAAGGCTGGTTTTGCCTCCGATAAGGATTAATTATTTCTTAGTTGGGATCAAGTACAAGCTACTGTTTTATTATTACAGAGAAAAAGGAAATCATTTATCAAACTTTGGGTTAAATTTTGTATAAAACAGAGTCTATGGGAGATGGCTTTTCCGTAATTCGGAGTTTTCTGCATAACAGGTTTGCGGATAATGGATCCCTTACCTGTAATACAATTTTGTTAAAACAGTTTCCTTTTTCACTGTAATAATAAAACTGCCCCCCCAGTGAACAACACCGATGCTGCATTGAGAAGCCTAAAGAACAGAATGGATCTGATGAGACATAAAACACATACTTTATAAAATACACGAGAAGTAAATATAGCATCAAACCAAAGAGCATTATTTTAATAGGAAAGAGATTTTAAGGAAAACAATGCAATGACAGTATGCCTTTAACTACTCCTATATGTGCCGCTATTAAATGGAATGATATTATTCTTCTTAAAAATCATATCCACTCACGAGAGAGAGTCAGAAAGGATAACTGAGAAACTATGACTCCAAACACAGAAAAACATACAAATGTTTTTAGCAGCTGGATAGAAAGGAAGAGTAACACAAAAATGCATAGTAACTAAAGGAAAACTTATATCACTGGGGGGTGAGTTTGTTAGGCGCCCTCCAATGGTCAAAAATGTGAACCCCTTGCCCAGTCTGGGGCTACATGTAGGGTTGCCACCTGGCCGGTATTTTACCAGTCTGGCCAGTAAAAATGATGTTTGATCTCAATGTTATTAATAGGGAATGTTATTAATATAGGAAGGCCGGTATTTTAACAGCCTGGCCAGTAAAAATGATGTTTGATCTCAATGTTATTAATAGGGAAAAAAGATAAATATATAGGAAGGCCGGTATTTTTTTCTACAAAAGGTGGCAACCCTAGCTACATGGTGCAACTCCATATTTCCCAGGTATTCCTTGTGCAAGGTATTCTGTGGGGTGGCCACATGCATAGTATACTAGGGTTTACTACAATTGCTGTACTGTGCTTGTGCTCAACCCAAGTCTGATGCAGAAATGATCAGGACTGAAGAAATATAGTGGCAAATAGCTTCAAACTACCCAGGGCTGGTGCATTTTTATAGAAGAGGTGTAGGGACTTGGGGCAAAAGGTTTGCATTTGATCACTGGGAGACAAGGCCTCCATCAGAAATCATGGGACACCGCACTATTATGTTAGCAAGGCCCTCACCTCCCTAATTATTAACCCACTGATCTCTTGGAAAGATGACCCCAATGAAAAAAAAACAAAAAACAGCACACTCATGACTATGCCCCTGGCCATGGAACGTGTGGATGGTGTACTTTTGATACACTTTATAAAGCAATAATATTTCTAAAGATTGTTGCCAGCAACTCAAGAGAATTAAGCAAATAGCCCAATGCCTCAAGCAATCAACCCCAGGCTGCAAAGTCAGTAGCTTATGTGATGAGCCACTACTCTTGTCTGATAATGAAAATAATCTGCAACCACATTTCAAGCGCCCATATGCCATAAACCAGACTCTAGCAGAGATTTTAATCCCTATCCAGGTAGGGAATTTCTTTGGTTATTTATTCCTGGGGTTTGGAATAGAGGTTTTAAAGGGGTCGTTCACCTTCAAATGAACTTTTAGAATGATGTAGGGAATGATATTCTGAGACAATTTGCAATTGGTTTTCATTTTTTTATTATTTGTAGTTTTTCAGTTTTTTAGCTTTTTATTCAGCAGCTCTCCAGTTTGCCTCGGCAACCATGCATCAATTTGAATAAGAGAATAAGAATAGGAGAGGGACTGAATAGAAAGAGGACTAATAAAAAGTAAGAATAAGACTTACAGAACATTTGTTTTTTAGATGTGAGTCAGTGACCCCCTTTTTTAAAAAGCTGAAAAGAAACCAACTGAAATAGCCATTCTATAATACACAAACATTGTACTTAAAGGTGAACCACCCCTTTAAGTAGAAAATTATGATTTGTATTGATGTTATCTCCGTGCAGCCATAAATTATTTAAAATCTATTTAGATACAATTAGATAAAAGGGTTATGGGGAATAACAAGCACACACACATTTTGTTGCCTGAGTGTTTCCAGCTTGATGGGAGGGCAAAAAACACAAGGAACTACAAGAATTCCGAGGGTTTCCTCACCAACCATTCAAGCTGATGTGTGGCTGCACTCTAAACCTGGGCTGGATTGTATATACCGCTAGATCTCTATCTATGCTTCTTGATTATAGGACAGTGTGGTCCAAGAAGCACAACACACTGGCTACGATAAGCCTGCCCCTCAATATACATACTATTATTCTCTTTACACATACAAATCAGAAGGATACATATAAATAATAGTGACAACATTTTTACTTTTTTTGGTAATGCTTTCTCTTCAACCGATCTGTAGGAAATACATTGATCTTGCAATATGACGATGAAGATTCTCATTCATCCAGGTCATGGTATATTTATCAAAAGTAACTCAAAGCAACTGGACTTGCTGAGAAATGTTAATGAAGACGTTTCACTGCTCATCCGAGCAGCTTCTTCAGTTCAACTGACTGATGTAGGGGAGTTCCAACAATCCAATCACAACGGCACAATGTAACTCTTCTAAGAGAGGTGACATCTGAAATTTAGTGGTGTTGTTTCTGTGTAGTTACAGTGATGGGATAACCAATGTGTCATGCAACTCCTAGACACAGGTGTTACTTGTGAGAGTTGCATGTGTAACATCTGTTCCCCGGCGGTTTCAGAACTCTTGACATATACATTCATGCAACTCTCACAAGTAACACCTGTTTTCTAGGAGTTGTATGACACATTGGGAATCCCATCACTGTAACTACACAGAATCAACACCTCTGTGAATTTCAGATGTCACCTCTCTGAAGAGTTACAATGTGCCATTGTGGTTGGATTGTTGGAAGAGTCTATATGCCGAGAACTCCCCTACACCAGTCATTTGAACTGAAGTAGCTGCTCGGATGAGCAGTGAAACGCCTTCATTACAATTTCTCAGCAAGACCAGTTGCTTTGAGTTTCTTTTGATAAATATTGATCTTGCAAGATTCCTGAACAACATGAGTTTGTTTTGGTTGCTTTTTTTAAAGTCCTTTGTTAAAATACACAATCTTGGTGTCTGGACTCTTCTTCAGAACCTCGGCTTGAACTTCAGGCTCCAGCCTGGACACACTCATTGAGCTGTAGAGAAATCAATGGGAATACAGTTAGTGAAGACACTCTGTCTTGTGAAACTGTGGTCGAATTGAAATCCTCATTCGATGGATTTTACCGCAATTCGAACGATCGAATAGAAATAATTCGATCGATCGATAAAATCGTTCGGATCGAAGGATTATTCGATCAAAAATAATTAAAACCAATTCGGTAGGTTGAAACTGGTGAATATTCAGATAGATTTTTACTCGAATCATTCACTTCGATCGAATTTTCAAAATTCGATGGTCGAAGTGGTCTTCAAAATATTCGAAAATTCTAATTCAAATCTTTTTTTTTTTTAATCCTTTGTGTGAATTTGATAAATCTGCCCCTAATTCTACTAGAAAATCGTGTAAACATTAAATAAGCCCATAGGATTGTTCTGCTTCCAATAAGGATTGATATCTTAGTTTGGATCAAGTACAAGGTACAGGTATTGGATCCGTTATCCAGAAACTCAATATCCAGGTCGCTCCGAATTACGGAATGGCCGTCTCCCATAGACTCCATTATAATGAAATGATCCAAATGTTAAAAAATTATTAGTAGCTTGTACTTGTACTGATCCAAACAAAGTTATAATGAATCCTTATTGGAAGCAAACCCAGCCTATTGGGTTAATTCAATGTTTACATGATTTTCTAGTAGACTTAAGGTATGAAGATCCAAATTAAGAAAGATCCGTTATCCGGAAAACCCAGAGCATTCAGGATAATAGGTCCCATACCTGTACTGTTTTATTATTTCAGAGCAAAAGGGAATCATTTTAAAAAATTTGGATGAAATGGAATCTATGGTATTTCTGGCCTTTGTGTATTTCTGAGCTTTCTGGATAATGGGTTTGGTTGTTGATGTGACTACTGTAGTTATCACACGAATCCTTCATATTGAGCCGATGTTCTTCTGCACTGCTAAGGGCCCCCATTTCTCCCAAGTCCAGCCCTGGGTTAAGGTAGACCAAAATGCAGCTTTTTCCCCCCAGAATTCCAACGTAATTGCAGTTAACATGGGGAGTTGTGTCCATGTTTGCAAATGAGGTGAAAGGAATTACAATGATATAAGCATGTGATTTTCTTGGAGCAAGGGTGCTGCACCTATTGCCACAATAATTAGGGTCAGGGTAGCTCCAGGTTTCTCCGGCGTCTGTAGGCACACTTAAGCATGATTTACCAAGAGGGTGACACGATGGTACATTGGATGGACATGCCAGAAACATGTGTGGATACCAGTAACTTTATGAATGGCATCAATATGCACAACAGCATTACATTGGAGCAGGAGCCAATCTCATTGTACTTACCTTTTCTGAGGGAAAAGTGCACAGCACAGAGGGGTTGCAAAGACCAAGCTAAAAAAAAAAAAGAAAATATTCACAGTTTAACAGCCTGAAATGACACACATAATGATCTGATGCTTATATGGGTTACCCAGGAAAAGACAAAAGGAAACTCATTTTTTCATTTGATCAAATGACTTATTGAGCATTCCTTTGTCAAATGGCTAATGTTTATATATACTGGAGCAGCACAACACTAAAATGTCAGTCATGGCCCCCCAAGTCTGAAGTTTGGGCTTCCTGTAAATTCTGTATTCTGCCTCAGCCCAAACCACCGCTGATGTTGATGAAGCTGATTTCCCTTTGTGTATAAAGCAGCCTGGTCACAGTTGTATTTTCCTTGAACAATTACCTACTGTTAGTTTTATTTATCTTTTAATGACACTGATGTACGCAAATTGTTTTTCCATACGGAGGAGATATAATAAAACCACAGATTTGCATTTGCCACTACAATTTAAACCACATCCAAGATCTCTAGGATAAAACAGCAGTTTCATAGTATACATAATACAGCTTCCCAGAGCAAATAGGCTGCCTAGCAGGGATAGGGAACCTTGGCTCTCCAGCTGTTAAGGAACTACAAGTTCCAGAATGCAATGAAGGAGTCTGTCATGATTCATAAAGGCAAATGCATTGTGGGACTTGTAGTTCCTTAACAGCTGGAGAGCCAAGGTTCCCTATCCCTGGGCCCTAGCAGATGTGCTGATTCTGCCTGAAATCAGTGCTGCCACCTTTAGACCATACAGAGACATGACAGCAACATGAACACACAGCAGCTACAGGGACAAGAGGTATAAATAAATAGATTTAGTTAGGGGTAGAATACCCATTCCTAGGGACTGAACTGTCCCATAACAACTGGTGGAACAAAACACATCTCATAACAGAACCAAAAAATAATAATTGCATCAAACAAATTTGTCAACATAAATGTATTGTCCGGAGACCTGAGCATGACACGTTAAGGAATGTGTTTTGTTAGAGATTCCTCCACTTGTGCATTGTAGAATGAGCAATAATGCTTGTTTAATTGATATGATCATAACTAAAAAGCTAATCACTCATTGCCCATTGGTACTGAGTATTTTGTGTCTTACCAAAAGCCGACCAGCCCCACTTGTAGAGGAGCATTCATCCATGGGTACCTCTGTAATACAAAGAGAAACAGAACTATGTTACTGCTGCACGATTGTATACATGACCGTATAGATTGATATATAAGGGGTTTCCTAGCTCATTCTGAGACCTGTATGACACTTTCCAGTGCAGCTCTGTTATATTTGCACTATTCAGTCCAAGTTCAGCCACTCAATTTTTGGAAGGGAAAAAGCAGAAATTCTAAACGGTTATATTTTGCAGTCAATGTGATCTGCTAAGACTTTGCTACAGTGTTTGATACACTACCACACGGAAGGTCCTTTGCTTTTTAACTTGTTTATTAAAGGGATACTGTTATGGGAAAAAAAAAAATTTTTCAAAATGCATCAGTTAATAGTGCTGCTCTAGCCAAATTCTGCATAGAAATCCGTTTCTCAAAATGAGAAAACAGATTTTTTTTTTATATTTAATTTTGAAATCTGACATGGGGCTAGACATAATGTCAGTTTCCCAGCTGCCCCAAGTCATGTGACTTGTGCTCTAATAAACTTCAGTGATTATCTCGTACTGCAAGTTGGAGTGGAAATAATCCCACCCAGCAGCCTAACAACAGAACAATGGGAAGGTAACCAGATAGCAGATCCCTAACACAAGATAACAGCTACCTGGTAGATCTAAGAACAGCAATTCCATCCTAAAGTGCTGGCTCTTTCTGAAAGCACATGACCAGGCAAAATTACCTAATTGCAAAGAAATTTGGATGCACACCTTTTAGTTGCAGTTAGTCATTTATTATATTAGAGCCCAAATATACATCACAAAAGGGCAATGTTTCTGACCCCTCCGGGTCCTTAATCATGTGTCACATTCAAAAACCAACTTAAATAAGGGGTCCGAAACGTTGCCCTTTTGTGATGTATATTCGGGCTCTAATAAATCACAGCTTGGACACTAACTGCAGCTAAAAGGTGTGCATCAGAATTTCTTTGCAATTATCCCACTGACCCCTATGCGAGGGAGGGTTTTTTGGATTAGCACCCTGCATCTACAACAAGTGGGAGCTCCCTCCCATTGCGAGTTTGCCTGCGCTGGCGGGGGCCATTTAAAAAAAAAAAAAAATACTGTTATCCCCAACCAGAATGCGGGCTCTATCAGCGATAGGTGCCCTTCAAACAAGGAGTGGGCATGTCCTAGTGGTCCATTCCAGAAGCACAGTAAGGGGAGTTAGCTAATTACATCCCTACATTACCCAAGCAAAGACATGCTTCAGTTCCCTAACAGGTCAGCCTAGCAGCTGCTTGGCTCTTATCCTACAGTGCAGTGTGCTGAGTGTTGCCTACAGATGGCTGGGAGTAGTAGGGTTTAAGCAGAAATTTATAATAAAATAACCAGAAACACAATTTTTTATATTTTGAAACAGTATAAGGCACTGGCATTCTGGTTTTCTTTACATATGTGTTCTTTAAGAAGAATATTTATGAGCTTTAGATTATATAAACTATGAGGGTAGACGGACATGACTGTAGTTGTTTTCTCTGAAGAAACGGTGCTTGCCAGTGGGCATGGTAACTTTTTATAAGCACATTATAGAAAGATAGCAGGGGATCTTTGTTTCCCATAGAAAAGATCAACAAACCAGAGGACCCTCTATTAAGGGTTCAAGATCTGAACTTTAATTTGAAGTTCTCACTTGATAAACACTACTTTCACCTGCAACTATAATCTTAAATAACTTTAAAGCCTTTGAAAATGTGTAATGAATGTTTATTGAAAAGTTGCTTTGAATTCTATTTTCTTTCGCTAGGCAAAAAACAAGTTTGGACAGAGGCGTCCTTTAAGCCTTTATACATATTACAAAACCTTGTATTACTTTAAATGGGGTGCTGCGTCTTTAAATAAAAACAAGGCGGTTAATGTGCCTAGTAGTGTGTAGGCAATAATTTTACCTTTAGGAATGCTCTCTTCTCCAAAGCATTCATTATCACTGGGGGAATTGCTGGGTAAGAGAAAGAATTTTATGAGAGATTTAGCATAGGATCTTTTATACAAACTACATAGCATATGTTACAAAATACATGTATAGGATTCATTATCTGGAAAGCCATTATCCAAAAAGCTCCAAATTAAAAGAATGCGGTTTCCCATAGACTCCATTATAATCAAATAAATACATTTTCAAAATTATTCTCCTTTTCTTTGTAATAATAAAACAGCGCCTTTTACTTGATCCCAATTATTCCTTACTAGAGGCAACCAAATCCTATAGGGCTTAATTCATATTTAAAAGATATTTTTAGACGACTTAAGGTATGGCAATCCAAATTATCAAACGACCCCTTGTGTGGAAAACGCCAGTATCTAGTATCTGTCTAAACACAACACTACCAGTCTGATGGAACTATATTTATACTCATGCATTGGGTCACAGGCTGATAACTGGATCAATTGGCTGCATCAACTGCATGGGTAAGCAAGCTAGATCTAAAGCCAACTTAATAGATGGCAGCTTAAACTATCCAACTATCAAATATAATAATAATGAAAATAAAAATAATATTTTTCTACATGCAAAGTAAGGTACAAAGTGCAAAAAATCTGTTTTTGCCGTTTGGGCCGTGCCCCTCATGCACAAAAATTGCTCTGAGCTCTAAAAAAGTGTAAAGACCTGTGTTCCCTGATTAATACAAAAAAAAATACATTTCAGGAAACCTGTTATATAGTGTGTTTCTGGTGCTATTGGACAATGCATAAATAAATACACTGCAAATTTTAGAGCTTTAATGCACCCAGCATATATGGAAACTATGGAGTGGGTGTCCTGGATGTGTTCAAGGTTGCAATTAGTACTTACTGTATAATTCAACTGTAACATTAACATATGACAAATGTAACATTTAAAGTGACAGAATCTACACTTAGAGGCAAATTTACGAAATTCACGTGAAATGATCGAATTCGATCAAATACCGATCGTACAAATTTTTCGTGAAATTGTAAATGAAAATTTGGCCTCTTCAATCATCGAATATCGAATAGATCGAATGATCGGATATTCGATCATTCGATGATCCAAGGATTCAAAATTTAAAATTTATTCGACTGCCTACTTCGGCAGATTGAACCTAACGAATTGTAATAGAAGCCTATGGGAAGCTCCCCATAGGCTTCTGAGGCTAAGTCCTGCTCGAATACCATTTGTACGGACGATCGAATAAAAAATTTTACGTTTTTTTTCCGTGAAATCGAACGATCGGTATCCGATCGTACAAATTCATTGAGAAATCGTATTGCGAGCAAAATGATAGCCTAAAACAATTCGATAAGCATTCGGTGGTCAAATGCTTATCGAATTGCGAATTTGGTCGAGCTAATTATGGGGAATAATAGTAAATTTGCCCCTAAATCTAATACTGAGGACTCTCACATTATAACGGTAAATATGAAAAACTCTACCAATAATGGTAAATTGGTATCATGTATAGGTCTTTGTGAGGTTGAGCAGGTGTCTTCCAAGAAAATTAAAACTTAGACCATAAAATGTCAAGATCTTTACTTTAAAATGGGATTATGAAAAATGACCTTTTGGGAGTTCATGGTATTTCCTCCACTGAACAATGGAAATGTCACAAATGCTGTGCAAATAAACTGAGCTCAAGTTTGAAGGGGAGCCACTATGGGATTTAATCAGCAGCGGGACTACTGAACTACTAACAAAAATCCATATTTCCCATGTTTTCTATTAGCAGTGACTGTGGAAGGGAGAGAATTGTGAAAACGAATAGCCGTACATTATATACTAGAGCTGAAGACAGTATTTATTACAAATCTGAACACTTAGAGACAGTATAATTGGCCCAGTATTAACAGATGGATAGTCATTTGGCTAAGGGTGGTAAACAGTGGGCGGTATAAACAAAAAAAGGGTTTAATATATTGATAGGGACACAAAAGTCAGCACTGCTGCTTTGCAGAGCTTTGCTCTAAGGTTCAGGTCCAACTAAGGTACTGAGTCTAGTATCACCCTTTTGTATCGGTTTACTCAAGCACTTCAAAAACATACTAGTATTTTAACTGTCTTATGAGTAACCTGGCCCTACTTTTCAAGAATAAAAATGTTGGTACAGCCCAGATTCCAATGGCTGAAACGTTTACAATAATGACAGTTTTACAAACCCATTGCTGGTGCAGCCATTCCAATCCGGGACACCACCACTTGTGCTATGGCCTGCTGAGCAGCTTTGGTAGATTCTCCGAGCCTGTTGCCATTTTCATCTGTGATGGGGATGCCATATTTTAATTCTCTAATTAGGAAATTTAGAAAAGAAGATCATTTATATATGTCCCTTGCTCCATATGAATAATTCAGTCATCTCTAAACTGCAATGTTAGGTTGATCTCCCGTTTGATAGATTAAGGATGAGATTCTATAGACATGCAATCCAATAAAGATTTAGTTTTGTGTAATTCTTGCAAATCACATACTGGATGCTTTTTTTGTCCCTGCTTCATTGAGAACCAAATGATTTTTAAACTAAAGCTGAAGCAAATGCACCAGATATTTTGTTTTCCTACACTAAGGTTCATTCACCAAGGTTAAAGAATGAATGTTGTGTATTTATGATTAGTTTATGGATTGAGAGGATAGACGTTGTTCTTGCAATCAGAAGAAATCGTATGTAACTACTGCAGAAGTATAGGAAACTTGTGCTTTGTCAAACACTGATTTGGCAGTGCCACTTCCACAGCTATTTACCATGAAAATAATAAAATCCACTGGAGAGTGTTATAAGTTCATTTTGTTCACCAGAGAAAGGATCCTTGTGATCCAAAGCATGTAGTGCTTTGCTTGTCAAAATAAACACTAAACATTCATTACTAATAGTTGCAGGCTTGACAAGTCCTGCATTACATACCGAATATCATAAGAAAATTTAGAATTGTCTCTCTATCAATGGGCCTAGGCCTCTGTTTATGCTTAGATGTATGGTTTACTACTGGGCATCATAGAAATGACATAAGGAACTTGCCTCTGCCTCATGAGAGGGATGTTGATGCAGTTGGCTGCTGCTACTGCGGCAAATGGAACAAATCTCCCAACCAGAGAAGGTAGATGCTAGACAAAATAAATATTGCTGATCAACAGAGATTAAAGATGAAATATATGAAATCAGATGTGCCACACTGCTTGTTTGTCTTGGGTAAAATGCTTTGCTCAGAAACTGTTGTAAAAAGGAATGATGTCTCCATAGTCCAAATTATCTTGCAAGTTGTTGAATGCTTACTTGCAAGGAACATAATTGAACACTTCTTCAACTTAAAAGCTTTGCTGTAACTAAATTAAAAATTCATCAGCAACCCCCCCCCCACCCCGTTTCTAGAGTAGACAATTCTCTGTAAGTCAAATTATAGTTCATGTAATGAACATAAAAATGTGTACATAAAAACTAGAATTTGCAACACCTGTCAAACTTGATTTTCCGGTATCGACCTGTTATTTTTACAAATTCATATTGTTATTTTAGGTGAATGTCTGCTTCACACATTGACAATTCCTATACTAATGGTTCCTGTATTGCTGGTTACCTTAGTGAGTGATTTGAGTCCCAGAGCAGTAACAACAGCACCTGTAGTTGCACTGACATAAGCTGTACCCAGCTGGCTGAAAGAAAATAAGTGAAATACAAAATCATCAGAACTTATGGAGATATTTATTCGACTGTCACTGACATTGTTCATTTGTAATCCACTGTCCTTTACAAAGCCTGTGGGCATTCTATATGGTGTCATGTGAATTATTTTTATTTATTAAACAACTGAGCTCACCTTGTTGTTAGGGGCGCATCACCACTCCTATTTGTATAATTCACAATGGCATTGAAGGACTGATTCACCCACTGCCAAAATATAACAGCTGGAGTCGTTCTGCAAACAAAAACAAAATTACACAGTTACTTGTGGAGAATAAAACATTCACAAGCATGTACTGATTTATTGCTTTGGATCAACCCCAATGGGAAAATGCTGTACAGACTTTTGATTTTGTTTCTCCTATTATTGATTACACGGTTTATCCATGTAGAAGTGCATTGGTCACATGACTAAGAATGGGAAATGATCACAATTATATAACCTTCAGTGAGAAGAATATAGGTAGTTTAGAGGGCCAAATGGATAAACACTGCTTTGGTTTTGGTATTTATTTTTACTGCCAGTGACTGGTTGAAAAGTAAAATAAGCTTACACAAATGAACAACTTTTTAATTTTAAACATTACATTTTGCAAATGTAAGAATTTATTGAGCTTCATTTTTTTTCCCCTAGATTCACTTAATCCCATGACAAACTTGTGATGCTTGGACAGGCTCCAGAATTGGGCATTCCCCTGAGTGTAAAGCCAAATAATTTCTCTGTTAGTAGCCTCAAGCACGATTGGATGAAAATGCTTTATTTTTTCTAACTCCCTTATTATTGTGTTTTGTTTGTATACATTTCAGTCTGTAATAATGCTGTCTGAATCTATATATTTAGCATTTTTAACACATATATCAATGCTATTCAAATGTAGTCTTCTATTTCAGTCTGTAATCATGCTGTCTGCATCTATATATATAGCATTTTTAGCACATATATCAATGCTATTCAAAAGTAGTCTTCTTTTATAGATGCTGTGCCTGCTCACCCCAGGGTTCGGCACGGGCCTATAAAGTATAAAAAGTAATAAAAAGTTTTGGGCAGGTGCGGTTCGGGAAAAGCCTAACCTGCACATCTCTACTGAGAAGGCATAGCTAATCATTACTACATGGCAGCACAGAAACCACTGCAACTAGCATCAGAATTTAATAATCAGCCCTTTAGCATCAGCTTAAATTACATTCTTCATTTTCATTTTCTGCAGGATAATAAGTGACGACCCCTAAGCTTAGCTTCTCAACAGCTGCTCAGAGCCCACCGAGCATGTGAGTGTCACAGACACTTTCCAAGATGGTGACCCCCTGTGACAAGTTTGAAGTCCTGGATCATTGCTGTTTATAGATATGCTGAAACTTTAGGCTGGTGGAATAAGTCCAGTATATAAAATATGACATTCATTTTTAGGGTTTAGTTCTCCTTTAATGGTCAGAGCAGGCTGAGTAGCATTTTCATTTCGCTAGCAATACTTTTTTCCTAGCAACACTTTCACTCAGGTCAATTTGAATAGGGGGGGTACATATAGGTCTTATATATAGGTCTTTATTAGAGATGTTGGTGCAAATGCTTGAAGTGGCCACTTATAAAAGATAAAAGAGATCCGCTAATGCCCTAGGCATGAGTCCACCCTAAAATGAACCTGGCACAACCTTCAGATGGTTAAAAAAAAATGTTGATCATGGGATCAGTGTGGTAGCTCTGTTGATTTTTTGATCCCCTGTGCCTTTCTTTCTTCGTTTTTTAAACCGTACCATACCAAAGTACCACAAGTATAAAAATACTGTAACTGGTCCTGCATTTCTGCTAACGTAACAGGTGAAATTGTGGTCAGATTAGAAAATACATCTACTGAGTTTTAAAAAAAAAAATCAACAGACGGACAGAAGACTATTTGATTCTCAAAGGGAGTTGCCAATAGTTATTAAAATCAGAAACAGACAATCCACAATGTACTGAAATAATCTAATCTACACCTTGACACATTTTCTGGCAGTCTCTGCTGATGAAGTACATATTCATCTACAGGTATTGGATACGTTATCTGGAAACCCGTTATCCAGAAAGCTCTGAATTATGGAATGACCCTCTCCCACAGACTCGATTATAATAAAATAAATCAAAATTTTTTTTAAATGTACTACCTTTTTCTCTGTAATAACAAAACAGTAGCTTGTAATTGATACAAACTAAGATATACTTAGTCCTAAGGGTAGAACTACACGGACGAATTTGCAGCGATTCTGGGCAACAAACCACCCGCGACAAGTCGGATGCGACAAACAAGGTACGAAATATAAAAGTCGTAAGCTGTTGGGGCGTACATCCGGCACGACTGTTGTATGCAAACGCTGTAAGCTGCGTCTGCATCCGACAGTCGTGTTGCATCGGATCAATGCTGTGTCACCATTCGACTTTATATTACTTACCTTATTTCAGTCACATTCGACTTGACGCAGGTGTTTTGTTGGCCTGCATCGGATCCGGCAGAATCGCTGGAAAAACGGACATGTAGTTCTACCCTTATCGGAGGCAAAACCAGCCTATTGGATTCATTTATTGTTTATATAATTTTCTAGTAGATTTAAGGAATGAAGATCCAAATTATGGAAAGATCCATTATCTGGAAAACCCCAGGTCCCAATCATTCTGCATAATAGGTCCCATACCTGTACTACAGCTTGAATGAATGATGAATTTGATTGTATTCAGTGCAGGTACATTTATATACATATACATTTCCATCCTTATAAAAACTACTACTTTTTTTGACGGTGTAGTTCAAGGTATAATAAACATATATCTCATACTGAATGGCAGCACTTGTAACAGGAGTATTTTCATAATACTACAGTGAAGGAACAGCTCCATTGACAAAGATCCCTTTTTAAATCTCAGTGGTGATGCCTTATGGACTGGGCAAAAATAAGTTATACCATTGTATTGGTTATTGGTAATGTCGTGTGTTTTCCTGTATGTTTAATGTATACACCTATTTATTGTACAACGTTGCAGAATATGTTGGCGTTTTATGAATATATGTTATCAATAATAAAAATAATAGTATTGTTGACTGGAACTGCCCAAATGATGAAAGCTGAAAAAGCCATGGCCTAGGCTATCCTTCAGAGATTGAAGGCTAAATGATTGTTTTGGAATGAGAATATGATACTTGATCAATATGGATAATTATAAATGAACAGAAAGATGGAGACATGCCTGTAAAATGTCAGCATGCAGCCAGTGATGGTCATATTCATGGGCACCTGTGCAGACATCCTCCCTATCAAGATCATCTTCTCTCCTGTATCCGGATGGAAAGCAGAATCGTAGATGTATTTTGCTCGCCATAGCTGGTCTTCAGTTAAACCTGGTGTGGGGATCCCCTTTCTGCAACACATATTAATACATTTATTATATTTATGATATTGCAGTTTTAATGACCACCAAAAGTTCTTTCTAAACATTGCAGATTCTTCTCTATCAACTTGAAACCATCTGCCTCCGCACAAAATCCCCTTCATAAACTTAAATACAAGCCACAGTCAGTCACAGTATATGGAAAAAAGCTCAAATTACGATCTATATTCAGACCATATTTGTGCGAACACAACGGAGCTGTATTTGTCTTGCACAAGCACCACCCACATACTGGACCATGGGACAAGAGAATAAAAATAATGTAATATCTGGGATAATTAAAGACCTTAATATTAAGAATATGCTGAAACTTAGGTTCCCAATCACTCAGGTTAAGGGGTGCAAGGCTGGTCTTATCAACTGCAGGTCCAATTTGGACCATTTTGGTAGGGCCCCCTGGGTATTGCTGCCTGGCACTCAAAGGAGACTGGGGGAGCACCTGGTGTATACACCCTTTATCTTCTGTTGGCACTGCCAGCTCACCGCTCTCTCTCACATGAAAGACACAGTGGCAGTTCCCCCATCCATTTTATTTTTGTTTTTTTTTGTGGCTTTTTACCAGGTTTCCTTGGGCAACTAATCTCTATGTGTGCCTTTACCTTTAGTGATAGAAGTCCTGCCACAAATATATTCTAAGGTATAGTTGTGTATTAGGGCCCTTCCTTAGTTGGGTGGTATACCTTACAATACTCTCTAATACAGAAGACAGGAGGTTATAAATGTCAGCCAAAAAAAATACTACAAACTACAACATTTTTGGCCGTTAATTAGACCTGTAATTCTGTACAATGTTCTTTGCTTCCTCTAGGACTTTAGGCCCAAGCAGGACATTACGTGGATCGGTCACTGTGAAGAAGTGCTTGGCTCTTCCCTCAAAGGTGCTCTGATCCCATTGTGGTTCTTTGATGTTGATGTTGAAGGGCAGTTCCTGAGACATAATCTGAAATAAAGAGAAAAGGCATTTAGTGTTTTATTTCCAATAAAGAAGATTTTTTCTACATAAGACCTGTGAGTGCAGCTACTTACTGTGGACAATAGAAGCTATTCGTGGATCTGCACCCAGGCTGCATATTGGACGTTTATCGTAAGTGCCATCTATTCCAAAGTTATATATATATATATATATATATATATATATATATATATATATAGAATTAAAAGGTTGAACTTGATGGACATGTGTCTATTTTTCAACCTAACTTACTATGTTGTATCAAACATATATCTCTAAATATTATGGCACTGTGTTTCTTTTAAAACATGGAAATAATAGTGTATGAGGAAGTTCAGGGCACTTTAGCAATTAGCAAAAGAACAATACAGCCAGCAGCACTAAGGTTTTTTTCTCAGCAGTCTTTCTTTGCAGATAATATTACCTCTCTCATAATAGTACTCTAATATAATTGGCTGCCTTACTCACACCCCTGGCACACCTCTCACAGCACAATAACAATGCGTGAAAGTCATTCAAGTGCACATTTAAGCACATGGCCTCTTATCAATCAAAGGGAAAAAAAGGTTGAACTTTTTTTTGTTGTTGTTAAAACTAGTTGTCTGTTGAGGTTCAACTTTTATTTGTGTTCTTATACAAACAGAAAATATGGCTAGGGCACTAGTTGGAGAGAAATTATAATACATATTTTCAAGTAATGGCCGAATGCAGTTTCTAGGAAGTGAGCAATACAGTTCATTGTCGAACCAGGAACTGGTTTCGTAACAGGCAATGTACTTCCAGTTTATCTGGCAGATACTTGCACTCTCAGGGCATTTGTGTTTATGTTCTCAAGCCACCCCCCCAAATAAAATGAACTGCTGACAGGCAAAGATGCAGTGGAGTAACTACTGGGGAAGCAGGGGGTGCAATTAGGCCAGGGCCTACACCCCCACAGCAGATGTCGACTGCAGCAGCATAGAAATTACACACAGAAGGGGGGGGGGATTGCGGGGCAGGCCCCACCTTGTTCCGTTATTGCAAAGATGTTTTGGTCAGAATGTCACATGAACCATAGGATAGGACTGTGTATGGTTATATTGGCCAAATTAGCGATTTCTGAAAATCCTTATTTAACACTAGGCTCCAGTGTATGGAGGCAGTTATGGGGAGCAAGTGAAAGCCATGTCAATACTGAATTTCAGCTCTGCAAAATATAGCACTGCTGCCAGCTGTCATCGGAATGACGTACAATGTATAGTATCATTTGTGACAGTTATTGGATGTACCTTATTATAATAATGATGGCTATAGAAGAAAAAAGTTTAACAATCTATAGTCCCTTTACTGGATTTCTGGAAAGCTTTAAGTGGTTACATCTACTGTAACAGCAAAACTCCAATTTAGCAACACACCCATGTCTGCCAGGAGCCCTGGCCCAGCTCAACCTCCCACACACAGTCAGCTTCCCTTCATTCCCCAAAACCTTCAAATATGCCAATTTCAGCTAAATGACTCACCCGCCAGTAATCTGCACTCATTCTTTCCATCTGACATTTCTGCCTTGCATACAAAATTTGTTCAAAAAGTAAAAAAAAACTCCTTAACCTCGTTCAATACATCCATAAAGGGTAGGATTATTATTGAAAATAATATTAATGACTCAAGGGGTCATGGCATGCTGGAATTTGTAGATTGCAACATCTGGGGACCCAAAGTAAAGAAACAAGTGAAACTGTACCCTATATGTTGTCAGCAAATTGTGCTCCTAGCCTGTACACTCTATTTAGTCTCCACAATTATACAGCATATTTACATGCTTTGAAAGTATCACAACAGAGGTTACCCTCTGTTTCCATGACAGCTACAGACCTACCTAAACTGTCATTACTCTAAACCATCTGTATAAAAATCAACATTTAAAATATTAATGTACAAACATAATAAAATCACAGGGGGCAAGAGTTTGCTGAAAGGAAACTTTGCAACATCTACCATCATTCTGCTGAAGGGCCATGATAGGTTTTGTAGTTGCATCTTCCTGCCAGTCTGAACTTTAACTCAGGTGGGGTTTTGGTAAATAGAAAGTATGTGAAGAAAGAGTAGTGTAAATAAAGGCTGAGGCTGACGAATGCTCTAAAGTAGTCTCTGCTTTTATAGGCTTACAAGGCACTGATGATAGAGAGAGTTTTTATTTACCATAAATATCTGAATAAAATACAGTAGAACCCCATTTTATGTTTTTCAGGGGACCAGAAAAAAATGGTGTAAAAACCAGGAAAATGTATCAGGGAAATGCATTATGCATACTATATAGGTGGGACAACAATGTAAAATGAGGGAAAACTTGTATAACAATGTAAAATGGGGGTTCTATTGTATTTATGTAAAATAGTCACATTGTTGTTGCACTTACACTTCTTTTTTTTATAATTTTTTTATAATTTTAAAAATTACCCCTGAGTGTAACTAGAAGCTACTGTGGTACAGAAACATATATATATCTAATTAGATATATATAATATCTAATCCAAATGCAACAAGGTCCACACTCTCAGGACTTCTTAAAATGAAAAAAAAATTTATTGTAGAAGTTACAGACTGATGTTTCGGCCTGGTTCAAGGCCTTTTCTCAACATCAGTCCATAACTTCTACAATAAAAATGTTATCCTTTTAAGAAGTCCTTAGTGCATTTGGATTGGATAAATATGTGGGATACTGCACCAAGGCACATGAACCTTTTGTCAAGAGTGCTGGCAACATGGAGGTTGTAATATATATATATATATATATATATATATATATATATATATATATATATGGGTGCTGTCACATGTATTTTAAGTAGCCGTTCTCCAAGAATGACACACTCCAGAACTTCATAATGCTGTTTAATAATGTGAAATGTATTGTCAACGTTTCGGTCCCATTCTGGACCTTTCCACGTTATGTCTTGAGAAAGGGACTGAAAAGTTGACAATAAATTTTCACCTTATTTAACAGCATTATGCTGCATGAGTCAAGATCACCCCCTTTTCTCCTGGACCCAGGCAGCAGTCTCACTCTCAGGGCTTGCTGTCTATATCATCAGTCTGTTGTAAACCTATAAAAGAACATTCTACTTTATTTACACTATTCTTCCAAGTTCTTTCCTCACATAATTTCCATTTATGAAGCCAAAACCCCACCCAAGTTCAATTCAAATCAAAATCTCTGCCGGCAGCAGGAAGACACTGCAGTCTATTTACAGGCTCAGTGCGTTTATTCTCCAAATTGAATAAATTAAATGGTTTATTGGCAAGCAGAGAAGCTATTAAATTAATGGGGAACTGAGATTTTATCAGAAACACGGTTTTGCCTCAGAACAAGTGAGGACAGCGGGTCCTGTTGATGTTAAAATACAATAGGCATCCATTTTGTCCTTATTTAAGAGCCCCCCCCCCTTATAACCAAGAGCAGGGGATTATAGGAAAAGGGTTTGCAATATCTCAGAGCCACCTAGTTTATTCCTTTCATTCAGACCTGCTCAGGCATGTCATGATGATCAGCCAGAAACACGACACAGCATGCTGGGATTTGTAGTTCAGTAACAGCTGGAGGGATATATCCTCCCACTGTAATAGTTCAGGAACATACACACAGTACAAGAGTCACTAAAAGAGCTTTTAACAATGACAGTGATGGGGATCGAGGCATAACACTGCCCTAAGTCTCAGGATAACATAACGTGACTATGAGAGTTTCTATGGTTTTGAGACTATCCGGCCCACGCCCATGCAACTCGTTTGTTTCTATGCCTGTTTGTACCACAGCACCATTGCCAACAAATCATCCCCATTCCCCCGTATTAATGCAACTGCAGGTGACACTTACTCAGCGCCGCGTCCTTGCTCAGAAGTCAAATCTTGTGTAGCATCCAGTGACAACAGTGAGCTCTCACTGACATCACGAGCTTGGAGGCAGTAGGGAGCGTCACAGCCTAACCCTCTGTCTTCCTCACTGCTGCGTGAGCCAATAGAATAATCCTGAATCCCAGCACACAAAAGCACCGCCCATGACTGGTATTTTGATAGTGAAAATTGTAGAACACGGTTTGGGAGGGTAAGGGAGCTGGTGCTGGGTTGGCTGGCTAAGAATAACTGGTTAGGGGAGGAAGCTGGCTAGGGCCAGTTGGTTCCTGAAATGAGACGGATAAAGCGATAGTAAAGTTACAGAACGACAGAGGGTACTTGAGAAGGTCTAAATATCGCTTACTCAGAAGTTACATAGTAAAATACAGAGCTGCCTAATAATTGCCTTATCATTCTTTGTTTACCTACAGTAGAGAACAAATATTCTACAGATAATATATTATCCTTAAATCAGTCTCTACCCCACAGACAGGGTTGCCACCTTTTCTTGAAAAAAACACTGGCCTTCCTATATATTTAATTTTTTTTCCTATTAATAACATTGGGATCAACTACTGGTAGGGTTGCCACCTTTTCTGGAGAAAAATACCGGCCTTCCTATATATTTATCTTTTTTTCCTATTAATAACATTGGGATGGACCATCAAAAATACTGGCAAGGCCGGTAAAATACCGGCCAGGTGGCAACCCTAACTACTGGAATTAGGGTTGCCACCTTTTCTCAAAAAAAAATACTGGACTTCCTATATATTTAGATCTTTTTCCTATTAATAACATTGGGATCAGCCAACAAAAATACCGGTCAGGCCGGTAAAAAACCGGCCAGGTGGCAACCCTACTGGGAATAAAGCAGCCCTGTCTCCTGCCTCCATTTTGGTTCATGTACCTGGCTTTTTTGTAAACTGCCACACTCACTGTGGCCACTTGAAGTCCGTGAGTAGAAAGTCAAAAACAGATTCAATCTCATTTTTTAAAAAAAATTTGTACACATCCTTGAGGAATGGCCAGAGGTCTCAGAGGTCTGCAGCCACACTGACGACAAGCTGTAATGGATCCCGGCTGAAATGGGGCTAGAGTTGCCACCTGGCCGGTATTTTACTGGCCTGGCCATTAAAAATGATGGTTGATCCCAATGTTATTAATAGGGAAAAAAGATAAATATAAAGGAAGGCACTAGAAGAGCCAAATTTCCATTTAGGGCTTGGTACTTTTGAGTAGAAAGACATGCATACCCATTTTGAATTCGGAGGATTACTTTCCAAAAATGTATGGTTTTTGGGGGTGAACTTACTTTCTTCTAACTTTGCCCCCCTCAAAATGATGTAAATCTGTTGAGTTTGCAGTACCTGAAATGACAGACCAAATGGGGGTCTTCGTTTTGGGGCTTTTATATGCCACATGCTTAGGTACACCTATACATATTAGGCATCAAACTCAGAGGACCCCAGGCTTTCATATTTGGGATGATCTATCTTGATGTGAAGTATGTGTGGAAATATGATGCTGCAGGGTGGAAATTTTGAGGTGATTTTTGGAAATGTCGACAAATTGCCAAATTTAGGAAAGGTTTGTGGCTTGGTGCTTTTGAGTAGAAAGACATGCATACCCATTTTGAATTCGGGGGAATATCTACTTTTCGAAAATGTATGGTTTTTGGGGGTGAACTTACTTTTTTCTAACTTTACCCGCCTCAAAATGATGTAAATCTGTTGATTTTGCAGTACCTAGAAATACATAACTGATAGCTCACGTGGGATGTCTACATTTTGGGGCCTCTATATGCCACATACGTAGGTACACCAATACATATTGAGCATCAAAATGTTCAGTGGACTCCTGGCAATCATATTTAGGGTGTTATACATTGGTACCTAATGATGTGTGAGAGCTACGATGCTGTAGATTGGAAGCTCTGAGGTAATTTTTCAAAAAATTCACCAATTTCTATATTCAATCGAATGGTTAAAATTGTTCGAATCGATCTATTTGAACGATTTTATAGATCGACCAAATATTTGCTATTCGATCGTTCGACCAATAGAATAGCGGTAAAATCCTTCATATTCGATTTCAAAGGAGTTTACTTCCCTTCTGTTCATATGGTTGAATTTCAATTTTTTTTATATTCGAAATTCGACCAATGATAAATCTGCCCCAGAGGATTGCGTAGGTGGACAGTGGGAGACCTAGCTCCCATCCATTCCCCACTCAGGTAGAATTGGGGAAATGGAATTGCAATTAGGAGCAGTCCCTGTAATACTCACATGTGTTTGCAGCAGTGAGTTTTGTATTTCAAGTTAGTGTAGTGTGCTGTGTGGGCATGCCCAGTGTTTGTTTTATTAAAAGTTAAGTGTTAAGTAGCCACTTTCTCTTACTATATGATTATATTTGGCAGTTGGAGCCTGAACTGGTTTGCTAGTGGGTTTGGGGAAGGGACCTAATAAATTTGGAACCGTAACTCTCCAATTTACAATGCTCTTTTAGTTTAATGCTTAGTTCTTTTCAAACCTGTGGGATCTCTCCAACTTTACTTTCACTTACATAGCTCCCCCTTTATATTGATATACTTACCTGGGGTTATTCCAGAGAGCACTACTGCTTCTTCTTTCTTCAAAATTTACAGGGCAAACGCATTTGAAGTGGAAATAAAAAGACGACTTATAAAGTTTGACGTTTTGCACTACTGCGCATGCGCTCCCACATGTGAATAAAGAAGAAGCCGATCGATCCGGCCATGAGGCAAGGTGAGCATCTTGCCTAAATGGGGCCTCTATGCCCCACCAAAATGTTGTGTTCAGTCTGTTTAAACCAACAATGTCTGCTTTTGTTATACAAAGTATGTAGTATGGCCACCCCAGGCGTTCTCAAGTCCCATTATTGCTCTTTATAGTCATTTAAATCATATAACATCAAAGTAATATAAGACAATTTTGAAGAATGAGGCATATCTTACATTCACTATTGCCTTGTGATGTTCCCCTATTCCAAGATGATAACAATGCTCCAGAATAAAGTCAAAAGTCTTCCATGTCCACCTCTACCTAAACATCACCGTACATGTAAGGGAAGTTGTAGAGCACAGAATGTGAAGAACACATCTAACTCCTGTACCCCTTAAAGCAGTGTTCTCCAACGTATTACATGTAGTGGGCTGATTACTTCTCATGCATTGTTTTTGAGGGCTGCGTTATATTAAAATAGCACTTAAAGGGGTGGTTCACCTTTAAGTTATCTTTTAGTATGTTGTAGAATGGCCAATTTTAAGCAACTTTTTAATTGACCTTCATTTTTCTATTTTATAGTTTTTGAATTAGCTGCCTTCTTCTGACACTTTTCACCTTTCAAATTGGAGTCATGGACCCCATCTAAAAAAACAAATGTTCTGTAAGGCTAAAAATGTACGGTTATTACTACTTTGTATTACTCGTCTTTCTATTCAGGCCTCGCCTAATCATATTCCAGTCTCTTATTCAAATCAATGCATGGTTGCTAGGGTAGTTTGCACCTTAGCAACTTAGCTGAAACTGCAAACTAGAGAGCTGCTGAATAAAAAGTTAAATAACTCCACAAATAATAATTGAAAACCAGTTACACATTGTCTCAAAATATCAATCTCTACATTATACTATAAGCTAATTTAAAGTTGAATAGCCCATTTAAGAAGACTTCAGGCCATAAAAATCTGGCCCATGGGCTTAAAAGACTGGACTCTTTTATAAAAATCCCACTACACACACAATTTTAGGCTGGTGTTCATAATGGACTTAAAGTGATACTGACAGCTACTTTTTGAAATATGAATGTACATTAAAAGTTACCTATAGGTCATGTTGACAATCTTTTGCTGAGAGGTTTGTTTATTTAAGTTGTTAGTTGAAGTTTCTAAACCTGACTGTTTTGCCAACCAGACAGTCCCATCTCAGCCTGTCAGTTAAAGTTTCCAATGCTAACAGACTCCTTCTGCACAAATACGGCACAAATACAAATATTAATTGATTCAGGGAAATTTTCATTTTAACTCATGACAACAAACAAATTCTACATTCCACAAGTTCCCCTTAACAGAGCTCGAAGGCAGAGATTTAAGTGTACCTGTAAAATTAGAATTTTCTGCATTCCTAATAGGTCAACATCATGGGAGAGACAATGCTAATTAAAAGTAAGCCCCCACTGTGTAAGGTATTGCAATCCCATTTTGTACCTGCACTATAAATCTAGGTGGTTTTGACTTTTTAAGAGCTCCTCCTTAGCAAAATTGTTCCTTCCAATAACCTTTCAGTATTATCCTGCATACAAAAGTTCAAGGAGATCTCTGGAGAAATTACAGAGAAATCTGAAGCTGGGAAGCTTGCAGACCGCACCAAAATTTAATAGTAACAAAACAGCCAATGACAACTACAGGTATGTATTTAATGCCATCTAATCTGCTCGCTGCGGATTGAAGGAATATTCTTGAAGTTAGTTAGCTCTAGAAGGTGGATTGCCCAAAGTAGAATTTTTGAATGTGTTTGTAGCTGTTAAATGTTACCCATTGAATGAGCCGTATGATGAACTTATACCTATTTCATGTAATTACTTTGTAGAAACATGGAAATGAATGGCAGCAGAACATATTCCTTCCATGTTCCAGATACCAACAACAATGATACAACTTGTTCTCAGGAATCCTTGTCCCCAAGCCTGTGTAGCAGCTTAGAGAATGAGAAGAAACCTTGGTATCATTCTACGAATCCACGAACCACTATTCTGCTTTCTCTACTCTATCTTGCCCTCTTGTCTTTCTTCGGTAGTGCTGTCTTATTGGCAGGGATGCACCATCGCAACCAACAAACCCAAAATGTACACGGTTTCCTTACCGTCCTCATGCTGACCTCCATAGTCTGGATGTTGTGGTTTGGATACAAATCTGCTAAGAATAAAAAAATTAAAATGTACCAGGATCACCAGGCTGGTGCAAGCTGGCTAAAAGGTATGTATGCAGGCCCGGACTGGCAATCTGTGGGTTAGGGCAAATGCCAGATGGGCTGCTATAAGGTGCCATAGAAAGTCACTATTTAGTGGGCTGGTGGGGACTGTTTGGGCCTCTATGGGGGCTGATTGGGCCTCTGTGTACCTGAAATGCCAGGGCCTATTTTGATTCTCAGTCCAGTCCTGTATGTATGCATTGTATCATTGCTGCAATATTAATTTACTGTGGTTAATATTTAAAAAAAAAACTTTACACAGAGACTGTGGCAGGCCCATTTATCAACATTTGGTTTCAGTGGTTTTAGAGTTTTGTAAAACTACAGTTAAACTCTAGTTCTCTAAAATCTTAAATGCCATGTAAGATCCAAATATCAAAAGCAAAGGGCCGGGCCAAGGAGTAGGTACGTGCCTAGGGGCGCAATGCTGGGGGGTGCCAGGCACGTACCTGCTCTGTAGCCTACCCCATGTCTGGTCCCTTCACTCCCATCTTCTTCTGGCGACTACGCGCATTTGCACGCCGATTAGCGCTTCTGTGCATGAGCGCCGGCATCATTGCACACGAAGTGACGCCGGCGTGCATGCAAGGGTTGACGCCAGCGTTACTTCCGGCATGCGTGCACTAGCCAGGTGCCCTAGGCTCGCATGCCGGTGTGGCCCAGCTCTGCAAAACCACGAATGGAAAAATCACTGAAAGATGTTCTAAGGGTATGAAACAATTCAAGTAAAACCTCTAAAACTATGTCTAAAAGAAGGTCGACTAGGATCAGTGCAGCTCCCATTGACTTCTATAGGACCTCGACTGTTTTTCTTTGCTGAAGTTCTTTTGTGGTTTTTACCTTTTCAAAGTTTTAGAGAAATAAAAACCCACAAATTTTTATAGAAAAAATTAGGAATTTGAATGTTATTAGGGTACCAACATAAAAGTATTCCATTATACCAGAGCTGCGATGTATTCTAATTAGTGCCAAACTTCTGTTTCTGTTATAATTGGTGCTGTACAGTTTATTTTTAATATTATTCAGGCATTTCAAATTACTTCAAATTTAGACCTTCAACACAAAGCTGTATAAAAAGTGCCAACATCTTGAAAACTAGGGAAAAAACAAATTCTATTTACATATCACCATCAGTTACCCGGAAACCCGTTATCCAGAAAGCTCTGAATTACGTGAAGGTCATCTCCCACAGACTCCATTTTATCCAAATAATCCAAATTAAAATTATTTTTTTCTCTGTAATAATAAATCAGTAGTTTGTACTTGTACTTCCAAAAACCTAGCTATAATTAATCCTTATTGGAAGCAAAACTAGCCTATTGGGTTTATTTAATGTTTACATGATTTTTAGTCAATTTATGGCATGAAGATCCAAATTACGTTACAGGTCCCGTAACAGGGATAACAGGTTCCATACCTGTATTGGATTTGAGGGTTTATATTTCAGTTAAAACGTCTGTGTATTTGTTTCATTTGCGTTCCTGAAATTCCTATTTGTAAAAACTCTGCAAATTAATTCAGGCTCAAAACCTTACAGTGTTGCAAACAATAGTCTCCAGATAGGACCACTGTGTATTGATTGCTTTAACAACAGTTAAAACCTCAGCCATAAAGCATGACAGAACTGCCGCTTTGGAAACAACTCTCCACTGTGCACATTTTTTAAAATATAGTGAGATTGTTATTTTTCACTGATCTTTCCCTGAAATCAGCTCATGCTTGGCCAGTATTAAGGGTAGAGGAGGTTTCAGGAGCCGCATACCTTTATGTTTGATTCCCCACCATTAGGTTTTATGTGAATATTCTTAATTAGTTGTTTAACAGCCTTAGGGTCTTGTTAGGAATAAACAGCAAAAGTTCATGTGTCTCCTGGTATAGTGCCATGCTTAGACTGGCAACAGCCAGTAAATCACTGGCACGGGTGTAGGCTATGGATAATAAAGGGTTAAAAAGAAATGGTGTACAGTATATCACATTTCTTGCTTAGCAGATCCCGGCTAATTTTAAAGGGGAAGTTCACCTCTATGTTAACTTTTAGTATGTTATAGATCTAACTATTTTATTATTTTTTTATTCATTTTCTTTGCCTCTGTCTTATTTTCATTTTAAAACAGCATCTAGTATAATTAAGGGGAAACTGTCATGGGAAAACATGTTTTTTTTAAAGTGCATGTGACTTGTGCCAGCACTTTAGGAGGGAACTGCTTCCTGGCAGGCTGTTGTTTTTCCTTCTCAATGAACCTGTATAGTACATAGTGGGACATGGGTTTTACAATTGAGTGCTGTTCTTAGATCTACCAGGCAGCTGTTATCTTGTGTTAGGGAGCTGTTATCTGGTTACCTTCCCATTGTCCTGTTGTTAGGCTGCTGGGTGGGGGAAAGGGAGGGGGTGATACCACTCCAACTTGCAGTACAGCAGGTAAAGAGTGATTGAAGTTTATCAGAGCACAAGTCACATGACTGGAGGCAGCTGGGAAACTGACAATATGTCTACTAGCACTGTTAGAAAACACGCTTGCACTCCCTGGCCTTCCCTTTAACTAGCGCTCGGTGCCCAGTTCTTTAGGGATACGGCGATCCCACTTTGTCAATCCTGGAACATAAAGTACTGGCACTCGATGCGTTGCAGTAGGGGGTGATCCCCTAAATGTTTATTCAGTCATACAAACAGCACAGAAAACAGCACTGTGAAAAATTTCTACAAAAAATTTTTCACAGAGGTTTTTTTCACAGAGGTTTTTTTGGACTTTAACTATGGACTGGTCACTAATAACACACTGCTGATTTGTATTTCACTTGGAGGGGAGGAGTTGAAGTCTATTTAAAGGAAGTTTTGTAGCAATTTGTTATCACCTGACGAAGGGGACTGCCCCCGAAACGTTGTGCTGTTTGTATGACTGAATAAACATTTAGGGGATCACCCCCTACTGCAACGCATCGAGTGCCAGTACTTTATGTTCCAGAATATGTCTACTAGCCCCATGTCAGATTTCAAAATGAAATATAAAAAAATCTGTTTGCTCTTTTGAGTAATGGATTTCAGTGCAGAAGCACTGAAGGAGCACTATTAACTGATGCATTTTGAAAATATTTTTTTTTCCCCATGACAGGAGCCCTTTAAGTCAAAGGTAACTGCTTAGCAGGTCCCAGCTCAATATATTAACTATTTAAAGGGGAATTCACCTTTATGTTAACTTTTAGTATTCTATAGATCTAACTATTTTATTATATTTTAATTATTTTAGTTCCTATTCTGCCTCTGTCTAACTTTCATTTTAAAACAGTATCTAGTATAATAAAGTCAAAGGCAACTGGACATTTAGAGTTTTCCTTGCAAACTTTTCACCACTAATCTCAGTGACTTCTTCAGTTAAACTGAATTGGTAGGAAATAGTAAAGTCACAGACATCCTTTACTAGCCTCAATGGGTTAAAAGCTGGGGGCATTGCCTACCAGTTCAAACTGAAGAAGACACTCGGATGAGTGGTGAAACTTTTTCAAGAAAAACTCTAAGGGGCAGATTTATCAAGTGTTGAAGTGAAAATTGAAAAAGTTCGACCCCTCGAATATCGAAGTACTGTCTCTTTAAAAACTTCAACCCATCTCCATCTTAAAACTGCCAAATTGCTGTTTAGCCTATACAGGGGACCTGTATGGAGTCTTTTGGAGGAGTTAGAGAAGTTGAAGTTGTTTTGGTGGAAAATCGATTGAATATGCTAATCGTTTGCTTCAAACAATTTGAATTAGAACCTGTTCAATTGAAAATGGACTGTTTTCTTTTAAAAAAAAACTTCGACTGGTCGAATTTCTAAGTATTTTCACTTCGGAAATTCGACCCTTGACTTTCTTTTTTAAAAAAAAATCTTATTAAAGGGATTTTGAATGAGCTCAAGATAAACTCAGCATTAAATGTGTTTTCCTTGTCCCCCAGGTGGCCTCTGTCTTTTTGCATTAGCTACATTAGTATTGGACTCTTTAACCCTTGGATATTACCATGAATTGTACCAGTGCACTTCTGTCATCGCCACTTCATTTCCAATTGTCCAAGCTGTCTTTACTGTCATACAGGTATGAAATGATCACAAAGAGCAAGTTACAGAAAGAGAAGGAGTCGCTATCATATGGCCTGGCAATTACTGGGATTCACAGAGCAGCGGTATAGGTATTAATGGCTGTTTTGGCACAGAATGCCATCGTAATGCAGCCCAGGGGATGCCACTCTCATCTCTTGTGTCAGTGGGTCATGGGCACAAGCTCTCACTGCAATGAAAGAGCTGAAGTTCCAATTTAAAAGACTGGAATTTGAACTGGTAAATTTACCAGGAGCATCTTTTTTAATGCCCGTGGTGACTAGTGGGCTGCTGCTGCTGCCTGTGGCGAGTTTCTCAACTCTCCTCAAGTTGCACCCCTGTAGGTTGCAGAATGTGTAAAGGGTTACCCACCTCCGCGCTTGTGGTAATAGTGTAACCCTTTCGACACCCCTTTGTGGGTGTTACACTCCATGTATGGCGCTTACCTGATTGCACGGGACAAACCTGAGCCACTCAGCAGTGGTATTGGGAGAGACTGGGTAACAAGTACTTACTAGTGCAGTGCCTCCACCTAGTGGGATCCAGGATTTGCACCTACGAGTGGCCCCACTAGGAATACAGTAATAACTCACACCCAGTATTGGTTAACTTGAATAATAGGTTTATATAAAATAACTGGCCAACTAGTACATGCAGCACTCCTAACTGGTGGCAATAGGGTCTCACTAACTAACTTGCTAGCGCCAAGCTAACTTTAAGTGCTTCTTTAGGGTACTGTCCCTTTAAACAGGATACTCACAAATCCTCTTTGGATGCTTTAGAGCTTTCTTCAGGCGAGTCTGGCACAGTGTGACTACCAGCTCCTTTGGCTGCTCAGATGGGAATCTCTTGCTGTTTGTTCCTCCAGTCTGGATTCCTTTCACACTCTCTGTCTCTCCAGGCACAGTATGTGGCTTCCCTGTGCCAAACTGATCCAAATGAACGCTTTAGGTGCAGCCTCTCTGAGCCCACCGGCAGCTCTCTGGCTTCCTTCTCTGTCCACCATGTGGTTTTCTATGCCGCCCTACGTGCGAAAATTGTTTCTGTCCATCTTTTTAAGATTTTCTTGAGAATATAGCAAGTTGTTTGGTACCTACATTGCATGGCGTGTATGTTTATTCATTCTTTTCCATCTTATAGACATCCCATTAGTCCAGTGTCTTTCACTTCTACAAGGACTTATTGGGCAGTGCATTTAATCTTTGCTGGCATTTTGGTGATTGGAATATTAATTATTCACCAAATCAAGAGAGTAACGTGGTCTTTGCATTATTTGTGGGGTTGACCCTGGACCAACCTGTTTAACACAGTGAAGGAGAACTGCAGCCTGAGATATATATATCTATTAGAGAGTGTGATTTTTATGACAAAGATACTGGCCTGGGTTATTGGTGCAAAAGTGATGCAGGTGGTGAATGAATTAATGGAAATGAGTGTACAGTAGATATATAATATTTGTTCTTTATTTATGACAGGTATCTCTACTTTCATTTTATGCTAAGGTCTGTATACAGGAGCAACAGCACTTAAACAGGTAAGGAACAGGTCAGGCTATAGTTGACCAAGGTAAGTTCCTGGCTAGTTCAGTGCTTGTAATGATATGGCAATGTTCTATGGTTTGAAGCTTTTTCTAGAGGGGAATAATATTGCTGAGAAGGGTGACCATTAATGTAACATAGCCAAGATGGGCTCCCCTCAAAGAAAATCTATTGGCTCACATGCTCATGAGAGAGTGAAGTCTGTACTGCACCAGGGTGTTTCTTATATAATAAGTGCCTTGTACGCACCCACAATATACAGGAAAGTAAAAAAAAAATCCCCTTTCCCTTGACTTTAGGTTTGGCCTTATGCATACACTTGCCACTAACATACTGATGTGGATGAGCGTTGTACTGGATGAGTCATTAAAGCAGCTGGAGGAAATGTATGATATCCACAAGGAATCAGTGAGCATGGTGCCAGGTACAGTAGTGTGTTATTTGAACTTTTGGGATAGGTAGTCATTCTTCTTCTTTATACTATAGCTCTGACTTGGAAACAGGGTAAGGGGCTTAAAAAGCAAGTCAAGCCCAAAATAACCATTTGCATAATAAAAGAAGCCATAATTCTAAGCAACTTTCTTAAAACTTTTTTAAAGCTATTTGTAAAAACAGTTGCTATTGAAGAATCATTTGCTGGTTGTTGCTTTTTAAACAAAGGTTTCGAAAGTTCTCCAGCAAAGACAGGTCTGTCAAAGGGGCTTGTCTTACATAAACAGTCTCAACCACTGGGGCCGAGAATAGAAAGGGACAGACAAACACTGCTTTTAATTGCAAAACATATTCAAATAACTTAAAAACCATAGAAAAATTGTAATGACTGTATATTGCAAAGTTGCTTGTTTTGGGTTGATGTCCTTTAATCAAGGTGGATGAGAATGGGATTTAATATCATTGATGTATAAGTTACATATATTTTGATATAAAATAAGAATAGCATTATGCTGGGGCCATTATAGCAAGAGAGAGAGTAGAGCAAGGGAGTGTTTCTGTTTGGCTGTATTCCCCATTCGAAATAGTTGTACGTCTTTTTTAAAATGCTTGAAAAACTCTCAGTATCCCACCAACACCCAAAGTTGTCAATGGATTGCTAAGTTTTTTTATCTAAAATTGAGGCTATCCTCTCTAAATTCTTGAGATCTTTTTTATATGTTAAGAATAAGTTGAAATAGATTGTGTCTAATAGATGTCCAATGTTTTGCTTGTACAGACCAGTAGACAATGCTTGAAAAGCCAACAGCCTCTAAGGAAACATTGATATACAAATGTGATATAACGTTACTGTCTACAGTTATATCTTTCTGTTTCAAGGTTCCGGAATACCCACCAATAGCTGTGTCTGCCATGCTGACCTGTGCCAGATTTTCTCTGAAGGAGCTGCCTATTTGCATCCATTCAATATTGAGTTTAGCCTTTTCTCTTCCACCATGCTCTATGTCATTTGGAAGAATACAGGGAAAAAGCCTTGCTCCATGAAGATTTCAGGGCATCACACAAGAGGATTTCATATCAACGGTGCTTTTGTTGGTCTGATTTTAGGAGCATTTGCCATATCAGCCACATTTGGTGTCATGATTTCCTTTGGTGTTCTTGCCAAATCACCAGGAACTGTCCCAGAGGCCTTACGTATATATTACCTGTTTAACTCTGTGTTGCTTTCTGCTATATTTATTGCTTCTCTCATTGGTGTCATAACTTGTCGTCTCCAGAAACATCCCTTCTTTGACGACAAAACGAAAAGTGTCGTTAGAAGCCTGGACATTACTTTGCTGGTGGGAAGCTCGTGTGGCCCATTGATGGTGTCAGTATTTTCATTAGTGGCTATCTTCTTTCTTCACATAGAAGGCAACCTCTATGCGTTGGATCTCTGTTTCTCTCTTTGTAAAACTATACAGATACTTGGCCAAAATCTCTTCATTACTGAAGCACTTTACATTGGACCTTCTGAAAGTAAATGTGATACCAAGGAACGGATCTTTTCCATATCTCAAGAAACTACTGATGAAATAATTGATTTTGGAGCAAATCATGTATCCGACGAAGGTGAAAGTAAGGGCCCTTTCCTAAAACCTGACACCAGTGCCCAGAGCTCACAACTTTTGGTGGACTTAAATAAAGATTTTCCCAAGAATCTGCAAAATGGCAGCAGCATGAAAGATGCATCAAACACAAGGGAGAGTTTTAAGGAAGAAGTTAAAGAGCCCTTATTTAGTACTCGGAGAAAGATACTGCAGAATATTTCTATCCTTCTTATCTGTTACAACATATCAGTAAGTAGAAAGCTATGAGTGCACTCATGTTTATCTTTGGTAAAGAGATCTACTGGAAAACTTCTGACCATTTGTGCAACAATATCAGTAGGCAAATAGCATATTTATCTGTGAAAAGTTTTTGGTGATTTGCCAATGCACCATGTCTACTAGTATGTTGTGCACCACCTCCTCTATATAGAGAATTAATGAAGTGGCGGTAAGGCCCCTTATACTGTATCTCCGTATATGGCCCATGGCTCAGTTGGTTTGTCTGTACCTGGTTGGCCTGTGTATGACCATCTCCATCTGTAGTCTGTTAGGTCTGTGAGCAAACCCTAATGAAGGAATGACTTGTATATAGTCAACTGACTATCATTGAGTCATACTCCATTTATCGGTTCACCGCATCTATATGATGACTGCAGTTATTTTGAAATGGCTGTCATTTGCAACGTGAATTTATATCAGTTGAAAAGCCTACCAAACCTGTACATAGACAGTGTGTGGCCATAATTAAATTTTTAGTTGCTCTGTTCCTTTGTAGAATTGTTGCCTAGTACCATTTTATCCAAACTCATGAGTGTGCCATGTCATTTCAGTATATAGGAATGATTCTAAACATCCCAGGAATGGATTATCCAACTGATGACATGGAGTCCATGGGGGAAATTCACTAAAGCGCAAAGCGTCTAATGCTAGCGCTAATTCGCCAGCGTGACATCAATTCTGACGAAGGATCGTAATTACGCAAATTCACTAAGATGACCATTTTCCTGATCGTTACCACTTATGCTAGACGTTACTTCGCCAGTTCAGACCTGGCGGAGTTCAATACAATATATAGGAGTATGAAAAAAAAAATTGGAAATTTTTTTCTAAGTCCCAAAAAAAACCACTGACGTGTTTTACCTTTCTAGGGTGAAAAAGAGCAAAATTTTTTTGGAGGGTTACCCCCCTTCCCCCCACATTTCCTAACATATGGCAACACAACTATACAGGGGGCACATGTAGGGCAAGAGGACAACTTTATTTAATTTATTAAAGGTTTCCTGGGCTTGTGTAGTGTAATGTAGTGGCTGTAACATATACTTCTATTATACTTTGAAATTCGCGCCGTATGCAAATTAGGCAAGTAACACTAACGCAACTACGCTACCGTTCACCGACCTTAGCGTAACTTCACACTTTAGTGAATTTGCATAGCGCTGGCGAAAATTTGCCTGGCGAAGTGGGGCGAACATTAGCGAAGGCAACACTAGCGAATTTTCGCCGCTTAGTGAATTTCCCCCCATAAATAATTCTGCATTAAATGGAACAGACATGTCTATATAAATTTGAAAGTTGAGAATGTGATGAAAAAACCAGGAGAGGGCAGTAATGTGTCAGTAAACAAAGGCAAAGGAACCACAAAGCCTGACTGGTCATGCTTTCCTTCTCCCTTGTACAGACTGTATGTAATATGGTCATTACAAACCATTGTAACATATGGGCATTAGGGTCAGATATCACTCGCTTTAAATGTTTGCTGCTAAATTTTTCAAGACATTTAATAGTGTAAATCTTACACAGAATACTGCCAATTACAGACCCATGGTTTGTGTGCCCTGCAGCTGTACTTTTTTGTTTGCTGTATAGTCTAGCATTTATAGTACTACATACAGGAGCCCTGCTCTATAACATATCTCTTCAGTTGCTTATTTTTTCTTTTCCTTCCCCATACAGGCGGCACAGGTAGGGTTATCACCTTTTCTTGAAAAAAATACTGGCCTTCCTATATATTTATCTTTTTTTCCTATTAATAACATTGGGATCAACCATCAAAAATACCGGCCAGGCCAGTAAAATACCGGCCAGGTGGCAACCCTAGGCACAGGTTAACAGAGAACCATTCAGCTTTAAAGGTGGGCAAAAAGCAGTGCCACCGTTAGCTGGAAGGGAGGCTGGGAAAGTGATCTGGGACTTTTGGGAATTGCTGTATGTGTCTTTAATTTAATTAACCTATATGTTAAGGGCAGGTTTGCTCAGTTGACAATTTTACCCATAATGCCCCTGTCTCATGTAGCTATATTACATTACTAGCCTCTAAATATGACACTGCTGCAATCTTCACTCATATCTTTGCTCATTGTCTCCTTGTTGTGGCCTGTCATCAAAATATCATCTGAGATGATCATATTTCACAAGAAGTGCTGCTCCAAGTCCTGAAGGGTTTATTGGAGAAACAGTTAAAGGGGGGCTCTTCTGTGTTGCTCATGTATTTTAGTAGAATTGGAATCTCATTTTTGCTTCTTTGTGTATATCTTCTGCATGCTTATTGCACATGGACTGTAGTCTGTAAGGGGTCAGCACTCAATGGCTGCAGCTGCTTTTCATGAGAACTATAGTGCCAATCACTACTCTAAAACTGCTCTAGGCAGGTGTACCTATCTATGGGAGCTCCTGTGCCACCATATTTCATTAAAGGAGAACTAAACCCTGAAAATGAATATGGTTAAAAATTGCATATTTTATATACTGAATTTATTGCAGCAGCCTAAAGTTTCAGCTTGTCAATAGCAGCAATGATCCAGGACTTCAAACTTGTCACAGGAGGTCACCATCTTGGAAAGTGTCTGTGACACTCACATGCTCAGTGGGCTCTGAGCAGCTGTTGAGAAGCTAAGCTTAGGGGTTGTTGCAAATCATCAAGTAGCTGATGCTACAGGGCTGATTATTAAATTCTGATGCTAGTTGCACTGGTTTCTGTGCTGCCATGTAGTAATTATCTGTATTAATGACTAATCAGCCTTATATTGTGACTATATTTCTATTCTATGTGTACTGTATATTGTGAGTGGGTCCCTAAGCTCAGTAAGTGACAGCAGCACAGAGCATGTGAATCAGTGAATCAGCAGAAAAGAAGATGGGGAGCTACTGGGGCATCTACTGGGGAGACACCGATCTTTACTGCTAAAGGGCTGTGGTTGCCTTGGGCTGGTACACAAGCACAAAACATAATGTACTACATTTCTAGTTATTTCTTTTGTTAGGCTTTAGTTCTCCTTTAACTTATGAATAATTCCTTATACCACCCATGTGCAAACTTGGCTTCTATGTCGGTGCTCCGGGACGGGTACATTGTGCAGAATAGTAACATGTTGACATTTCGTGTGTTTTCCAGCAAAGAGGAGCACAGGCCAGAGTTTCTTTTCCTTGTCCCATATTAAATTCAGTTGCTCGGTTGGAGTCAAAATGCTTAGAACTGACTCTTACAGCTTCTCCGACTTTGGAACTAATTGGTTGCCTCCTGGCACTTCCGCAGTGCCCCGTATCTCTGTACAGTAAAATATATATTGGGTATGCACACTCAGGACAACAGGAGGTATGCAAAAAAAATGTTTACTATATATTCTTAGTAATAAACTATACACAAGGATATAGTTAGCTGATCAGTATAATACATCAGTATAACTACATACCACCAGTAAATTTTTTCAAGGCAAAAAAGGAAAAACTACCACAAGAGGCGGATACACTTGCCAATGATGAGAATACCCCAACGTTGCGGCACAATAGCCTTCGTCAAGGGGAATTCTCAGAATTATACTGTAAAAAAAACCTTTGTTGCTGTTTTTGGAGTTCCCTCTATTAATCTGTATCTTCATCTCTGTGCAGAAAGCCTGCCCATGTTGTAAAAGAAATGTCATGGAGGCACCCATATGTATTAAATAGCGATGAGCAAAAAATGTAGCCATGAACAGATTTGCCATGAACTTCAGGAATTCGCCACCAGCAAAAATGTTTGCAAAACCATGTGAAAAATTCCACACGGCTCATTTTGCTTTCTGGGCCAGAAAGAAAAGATGCGCAACAAATGCATACATGATTTTATCTTTCTCCACATCAACCAAATCTGGTCTGAGTCCTCCCACTTTCTATACAAGACATACACATAAATACTGTATATGGTTTATTCATTTTAATGTGGGATTATTATCAGCTGTGCCTGTTTTTGTAAAGTAGTTGTAATATATAAACTATAGGTGCTACTTTTTAGCAACATAGTGAAGTAGTAGTGGATACCATTACCAGTCGACCAGAGGTAATGTCAAAAATCACAAACGTTTTTAAGAAATGGCAACATGGGAGCCTTTTTTTCTATTGAAAAAGCAGTTGTAGCCTAGTGTAGCAGTATACGGAGTGCAGAAATTCATGTGATGTTGCTCTCCCAATTATTATTGGTATCCCCAAAGCAGGAACAAGGTGCCACAAAAAAAATGCCCATAGCCTCTAATGTAGTTTGCTCAGGGTCGGACTGGGGGGCCCAGGGCCCACTGGGACTCCTGTCCAGGGGTGCTGTACAAGGTCCCCCTACTGTGACTCCTCGCACATGTGCAAAAGGAGCCACACATGTACAAAAGGAGATGCACGCATGCACACGCGGTGCTGCGTGCTGGGGCCCACCAGGTTTTTTCCCAGCGTCCGTCCAGGCCAGTCCGACCCTGAGTTTGCTATAAAAATAACATTCAACAATAATTGTTGTGCAGCAAAAGTTTTGCAAATTTTTTGCTGTTTCACAAAATTTGCTGTAGATTTGTATCAGAGTCGCTCATCGCTTGTATTAAATACACGATATATAAAAAATGTTGAAAAATGAGTGATGTTATCCCTATATCTAATTTGCACCACGGTGAAATGAATACTGTTATGCTCTCTTTAGGTTTGGATCTTATATGCCTATGGCACCCGCCCTCATTTGGTGAGCAAGATCGAACAGTCCTTCTATGGCTTCACCCTCTGGGTTATCATCGTCAAAATCTCTCTGCCGTTGGGAATCTTTTACCGCATGCATTCTGTTGCCAGTCTGTTTGAGGCCTATTGTAACATATGTGCAACTGCAGCCTCTTGCTAATCATTGTACAGCAGGAGAGCGCCATCTCATCCTGACTTCTATCCTTTTATGTGCGTACAGCATTTACGCTTTTTTAACTGATACATCAACAATTGCTTCTTTTCCCTTTGTAATTTGCATAAAATTCAACTTTTAACGTTTGTTGTGCTTTCTTGCTATAATGATATAAGCTGTCACAATTGAGCAAACATTCTAATATTTGTCATGTGAGTTTTATCGACAGATGGCATTCACTGGATAGTATATGATGTGTATTGCTGTCAGATCAACATATATATATATATCAGCTCCCACTCTTATAAATTTGCAGATCAATGTGTAAATTATTCACTGCTTAAAGAGTAATTAAAAAAATAAAACCTATTTCTTGCTTTAAATGGGATGTATTTACTCTTTTGTTTGGTATGAGGCTGCTGTTAATTGACCACATTAATATGAAGCATAACTCAGAGCATTAGCCCACAGTCCTACACTTCTGTATGGCTGCAAATAAAAAGCATTTGGTTTAATTACAAACCTTATTTTTATGAAAAATTAAGGTATTTTTGCAGCTGAATGAATATATTAAAGCGACATATATGCAGGTATGGGATTCATTATTAGGGTTGCCACCTTTCCGGTTGACTGAGCGGTCCTGTGATGTCAGTGGGCAGGCCCATGCAGTCAGTGGGTGGGTGGAGCTATGATGCGGCCATTGACCAATCGCCTTGTCAATCACGGGAATCCTGCCCGGTTTTGCTTTTTTGCAAAACTGGGCAGGAAGTTTTGGAAGCAAAATTATTTTTTAAAGCCTATTGGGTTAATTTTTTTATTTGACACGATTTTCGAGTAGACCAAGCATTTTGGATAACAGGTCCCATAAATGTATATGTTTGCTGTTGCTCACTTGTTGGAATATTTGTATTGTCCCCATAGCTCTCATTTTCTTTCCTATGCAAGTCCCAGTTACTTCTGCTTTAGATGATGAGGATGGGCACACTTCCACTTTATCTTCATACAGCTTCCTCTCCATTCTCACAGTGGTGGGGAAGCCAGCATGAAGGCTATTGCTTAGATTTTGGGAAATTTTAGATTGACTCTCCTTTGTTATGAGTTATGGGGTTACTGGCTGTTTTGTACCAGTTTACACATAGCAAGCACTGCTGTTTGCTGTAAATAATGCCTGCTGATTGGCTGCTGTGGGTACTAGAACTAGGGCAAACATCACACCAAAAAACTGCATTAAGGCGGCTAAACATGGGCAGATTTAAGGTGCCAATTTGCCCCCTTCAAACAGAATCTGCCGCTTATCTGCCTGTGTATGTGTCACGGTCGGCACCCAATACCAGAACAAATGTCAAGCACCCTGGTCTCGGCTCGTGTGACCGCCTTTGGCTTCGGGAGGAGCCCTCAGCTACTCAGATGCCACCTGGACTTGTTTCTGGAAACAAATTGTATTCTGTACGCCTTCTATATTCACATAAGTATTCTTTAGTACACAGTTTGATCCAGTTTTAACCAGTCATTGTTGGAAAATACTGTAATTAGTATGTTTTATACTTGGGGGGCAGAAAATGTTAAAACACTTACTGGTCTTAAACAATATTAAAATGTAATTGTTACTGAAAACAGCATCTGTGGTGGTTGGTCATCTATCCCCAAACTGCTTTTAATCCCACTTTGTCCGCTCCTGGTATCCCATCCATGGTACCACAAATAGTAAATGTATTGAAGGTGAGTGGAGACAGACCAGGACACATTTGACACTACATATTTCAAGCATAATTGCCCTTTATCAACCTTGATGAAGGGCAATTATGCTCAAAACATGTAGGGGCAAATTCACTAAAGAGTGCAACTTCGTCAGCATCCACTTCGCTCACATTGCAACACGTCACCGTAGTAGATTCACCAGGACAATGATAATTCACTAAAATCCGAAGTTGCTTCCCGTGGCAGCGAACAATGGTGAAGTTGCACTAGCTTTACTTCTTCAAGCAAAGTGAAGTTGAGCGAGCGTTTCCTAATTTGCATACGGCGGGAAGTAAAAGTTTAATGGCCGTATGTGTTGCAGCAATTACATTACATTGCACAAGCCCAGGAAACCTTAATAAAAGGAAATAGAGTTGTTATATTGCCCTACACATGTGCCCACTGTATAGTTTATGTTCCATATGTTAGCAAATGTGGGGGGGGGAATATTTTATGACCTTGTAAAAAGAAAAAAACGCTAGTGTTTTTTTGGGACTTACAAAAATTGTCATTGCTTTTTTGATGAACTCTTATCTACTCTATTGCACTTTGCCTGGTCTGAGGTGGCGAAGGCAAGTCTGGTGCAAGAGGTAACGTTCAGTAAAATCCGCGTCTTAGTGAATTTCGCCAGAGCGAAAATTCACCTGCCCTTAAAGTGCGAAGTAACGCTAGTGTACCTCTCGGCAAAGTAACAAAATAACATCACGTTGGCGAATCTTTACTAGTGTTAGTCACTTCGTCCTTTAGTAAATCTGCACCGTAGTGTAAAATAAATGCCCTGGTCTGTCTCCACCCACCTTCAATACAAATGATTATGGACAGGCAGGAGTACAGGCATTGTTTCAGGAGTCAGAACCAAAGAAAATAAAGGAATGAACAGTTACATTTACAAATAATTAGGAAAAAACTTTTAACATATAACTGATTTTACAGTACAGTCCCATACACATTATATAAGGCCTTCTTTCATTGTTCTAATGCTATATATTTATCATTTGTTTTATATTTTTTATTATAGCATGTACAGGATTTAGTATTTATTACAGATAAATATAGAGGATTTCTTGGCCCATCCTATTTGACTTTACATCAATGTACTAAATAAAATGAGTACTATGTTGTTGAAAGTGCCTTTTCTTTCTCTCCTTCACTGTTTCAATTTGTCTGTGTAACAGCGGCATGCTATGTCATGGAGTATCTGAGTGGTGGAAGCCCAGGGCCGGATTACCCGCTAGGCGCCTGCCTAGGGCCCACCTAGCTCATGTTTCCAAAATGTTGGGAGGTATATGCTAGCATAACAGTGCTTCTTTTACTAACTATAACTTTTGGTGGTTCGAGGTTGGGGGGCAGAAGCACTAACTTGCCTAGGGCCCTGTGCAGTCTCAATCTGGCTCTGGGGAAGCCTGGACAAGGAGCTGGAGCGAGTGCAGTAAGTATTACATGGTACCAGTACAATATCACTGATAAATAGCTGTAAATTCAAATATAGTAGGCACTTACTTTCTCATCTTCTTAATAGAAAGCCAATTTATTACAGGATAATCTTCTAGGAATTAACCATTATTTCCAGTTTTCATTCTGCGGAGATTATCTGTGGCCTACAATGTCTGCATTGCCTTGGGATTATCCATCAGTCAGTATAGATTTCTTCATTTCTGTAACATTCTACAGCACACAGGTTGCTCTGCAAATCAGCAGCCTTCATCTTTTGTAACCTCATCTTTATATTACAGAGACATCAAACCCATGAATATTCTGTTTAGACCATCAAGGACATGTTAAGATCTGTGATTTCGGCCTGGCTAAGCAGAGCAACTCAGAACTGGCTGGATATGTGGCTCCTGAGGTGAGATATGCAGTTACAGTTTATTTGCAATAAAATCAACAAGTTTAGGAGGGCAAAAGAATAGAATAAAATTTCAAGTTGATGTAGGGTTGCCACCTCACCCCTTTAAAACCGAACACATATGGAATACACAGCCTGCATGGCTAATTAGCAATACATTTAGATGCATGCTGCAGACTGAACTGATTTATGTGCAGCCATGCATCATGCATCTAAATGAATTACTAATTAGCCATGCAGGCGGTGTATTCCATATGTGTTCAGTTTTAAAGGGGTGAGGTGGCAACCCTAAGTTGATGCCTTTCAAAAACACAGAGGTTCCACTGTTAGATAAATAAGGAAAAAGTAATAATACACGGGGGGTTGGGGGTTAGACACTCTCCAGTGTAATAAATAGTTAACTTTTTTCCCATACCAGTACTCCTGTTTGGAAGAAATTACAGCAGTCATTCTTTATAAATTGAGCTATGCCCATACAGCACTTACTTTGTTCTGTCAGATGTGACCGTCCAAGCTAGAGAAACCAACTGGTCCCACACATTACTCACTGTGTTCCATACACTCAGTGGGCAGCTGAATCTATTAAACTCTGTTGCCAGTATTATCCCAGTAGACGTACTTAAAAGGTGCCATTTTGCAACACATTAAGTGACTTTTTTTTTCTTTGTCAGATTCTAAAGAAAATAGAATACAATGCAGAAGTAGACTGGTGGTCATTGGGCATCTCCATCTTCGAAATGGCCACTTGCACCTCGCCTTTCAACGACAGTGACACAGAGGAGCTCATGAATTCCGTCAAATTCCGTGAACCTGAGATACCTGACTGGCTGGACGAAGACCTAAAGCATCTTCTGGACAAGGTGGGTAGCATCAGTTAGGATAGAAGTATTGACACATTCACAAATATATTTAAATTCCATTACTACTCAAATGCTGGGATTCAAATAATTGTCCATTGATTCTTTAGCTACTTGAAAAGGAGCCGAAACAACGCAAAGCAACTTCCTGTGCGAGCCGCCATGACAGCCTATGCGCGTGCGCAGAATGAAAAGCTGCCTGAACTTGTGGCAGCTTTTAATTCAGCTTATGCGCATGACATCACATGCTCATACTACGCATGTGCATGGGCTGTCATGGTGTCCCGGTGCGAGTAAGCCAGCACAGGCAGGGTGCCCTTTAACCATCGGCTCCACCTTCACCTGGGATTCCATCCTCCAGGGTATGAGACTGCCAGGTTACATCAGGCCTACGATTATGAGGGGCATTCAATCGTATGGCAGTAGGCACGAAACACGTTAGGCGGATTTTTAATTATAACTTTGGCCTTTACTTTTGGGAAAAAACTCACAACCTTTAGCTGTTCCAGATTCACTAAAAAGGCTTTGTAATAATAAATGGCCCCTAACATCTACGTCTCAACCCCTAAAACAAACAGTACAAAATCTGATCTATTAAAAGGGACTACTCTTCTTCAGTGGCATAACCATACTCTATGGTAGTTCCCACCCCAGCCACTTTAAACAACAAAGTTCACTGCCACCATGCTAAAGGAACCCACTGTTTACAACATTACTCTCAAACTTGTAGAGAGCGGAATTGTAATGATTTCCTTCAATTCTTGCTGAGCTGTGCTTTGTGTGTATGTCTGAGCATGCAATACACTTGAGATGCTTGCGGGAGGGTCATTATTTATTTAGCAGACCCAGGTCATTCATCCAAGACACTGTAATAAAGCTAATGGATAGGAAAAGTTAGTGGCACTCTGCTTGTATTACTCTTATTTAGTTTTTTTCTAAATGTTATTATGCTCTTTACTTAAAAAGTGAATTGAATTTGGTTATTCAGCCAATCAAACAAATTGTGTAGTTTCAGTGACACAAGGACTGTCATCTCCTGGCTAATTGTACTTATCCTATATATTAATTGGTATTCTAAGACTATTTTCAATCGGTTATTGTGTTATATATATGTTGTATGTTTGTTCATCTTTACCTGTTTGTTCTGCAGCTTTATACTTTATAATATCAACTGTTATCTTGTTGTTAGGATCCCAGGTACCCTAGCAACAAGGCTATGGTTTGAACAGTGTTGGACTGGGACACCAGGGGCCCACCCAAAAACCTTAGAACAGGGGCCCAATCTCAGTACTAATATTCTTAATCTCCTCAATCAAACTCTATTCTCCTAGTTTGTTTTCTTTACATACTATAATCAATTATTCCATCTATTTAGCCTCTTTGTTCTCATAGAAATATGGAATGGCCATGAAATAGGCCAAAAGTTTAGCAGCATGAGGGCCCACTGACACCTTGGCCCACCGGCAGTTTTCCTGGTATTCTGGTGGGACAGTCCGATACTGGGTTTGAATAACAGACTAGAGTAATAGGGAAAAATAGGTCTGTGTAAAATACGTAACCCATTAACAATAAAAGTGTAACCTCATGCAATATCACTTTTCGTTTGGAATCAGTGAGCAGAAACATTTTTCAAGTTTATGTGGAGACCAGCACAAGCATGAGATGGATATACTGAACTCATTTTCTAAGGTAATTGGGGCAGGATGTAAAGGGGAATAAACAGGCCCAAAGCATGGGAATGCTGGCTGGGACCAGTACAGTGATGTTCCCTTGGATGTTTTATGTTTGTCCTTAGGTTTTGAGGGACATTCAGACCAAGAAGTGCAAAACCTTTGCCGCCCAGCATCTGAATGATTTACGAGGTAGGATATGGTTGGGGGGAGGAACCTATTTTTTTTTAGGAAGCCCAAATAAGTTATTCAAATCACCCAGTGCAAAAATGCATGAAACACTCAAAGAGCAAGAGTGCAATGGCACTTACGTATTAAAAAATAAAAAAGTCTGGGCAAAAAAGTGCAAATCCATGTCGGATTACCCCTTTTTTTCACATTTTGCACCGTGCCCTGCATGTAGTAAATGACCACCAGGGAGTTTGTCTGCATAGTGAAGCAAATTGCCTATAAATACTTCTGCCTGCAAAATGTTCTGCCTGCATTAATCAGTGCTAAATTCATGAGAGGCTGGTGGGGGATGTTATGTGGGTGTCTTCTTGGATTACCTCTAGCTTGAGCATCATTCAAACAGGCACTTTTGGGTGCACAATGTAGGAAAGCCCTGCACTTACTGCCTGCCTTGGAGTACTTGGAAAAACGAATCCCTAAATGTGCCATACATTTCCTCTCATGCCCTCTACTGCAATTTATAGTAGAAATGGTTTAGGTGCAATTCACATTTGTGTTATTATTCGCATTTGAACAGTTGGAACAGAAGAGATTCAACAGATTGATTTCTGCATCCTTTCACCAAGTACATCTCCTGCCAGTATAAATATGTGTAAGTAAATGTTGGTTGCTATGAAATATTAGTTATTAATTAGTAATTAAGGTTTGGTACAGGCGTAAACATATCTAGGATTCATCTCACTGATTAGACCCTATTTGTTGTGATGTGACCCCTCTTTTTGCAATACCTGCTTACCTGGACCCCAATCGATGTCTCCAGTACTGGGGACCAAGTGGAGAGACAAAACTGCCCTACACCTAAGCCCTTTAAATCCCTCTTCAAAGGCACAAGCAGAAATAATGTATACAGAGAAGAAAATTGCAGTCACTCAGGACTTCATGCAAGAGGGCCAAGTCCTGCGTGTTTATTGTAAAGACGCAGTGCTTGGCCAGCTTTCATGGAGTCCTGAGTGCTGGTAATTTTCTTCAGCGTATATGTTAATTTGAGGGTGCCTACCCTTACTACTGAGCATCAGAACAATATTCTCTGAGAGGCCAGGGTGTTATGGTGTTTTTTCTTTTGGACAAGCAGAAATAATGACACAGAGCCATAAAACTTCATTTATGTTGGTGAAGGTTTATTGAATATTTTGCCAAAAGCATATCCAGTCTTTGCTATTCACATAACTGATGTTATAAATCATGTACAATCCATACACAAAAATATAGAAATACAAATAAACAAAAATATAAATGTAAATATTGGCATTTAGGCTGCAAGTTTAGCAGAAGATGGTCATCCAGCCCCTTAGTCCACAGGAAAAACAGATCCCCATCCCCTGTCACTGGATAGCAGTCAATGATCAGGTGAAAGCCAATCAAAGGAGCTGGGGCACCCACATTAACAACTTTGATGCTAGGAATTTTTCAAGGGGCACTTACTTAACTTTGGTCTTATTTACAACAGTGAAGCTTTTATTTGTAGAATATAGTGATTAGATTTAGATACATCATTAATTCCAAACTGTACTCTAGGTCTCAAAACTTCCTTAAGAAACCCTTAATATTAGAGATTAGCAGCAAGTACTGCTGCTTTGTGCAAACAGAAATCAAGCAGCAATATAATACACATTCCATTTGATTCCTAGGGATCACACACCAGAGGACACTAAATTATGAATGCAATTTCATCCCAGACCTGTCTTATTACAGATTGTTGTTGGTAATCCTCATAGACAAGCAAGGTAAACTTCTCACTGCTAAGTGCATCTCCTCCTGGTATGGAATGTATGTCTCCTATTGGCTGACAGCAGTGCAGTTGATGCTCGGTTGTTCTCCGGCACATAGTGTGCAAGCTGCTGGTGTAACTGAGAAGTCGTTGTTTGGAGAGGGGGCAAGTCAGCAATAGATATTCCTTGGAGGAAAGGCTCATCTTGATGTAAGTATTCTGTGTGTGTGTGTGTGTGTATGATGCAGTTTTGCCTTCTCTCTCCCTCTGACCCTACAGCGTTGGGCATAGAGTGTGACCCTATTTGGGCTCATCTGATGCTGTATGTTTACAGCCTTCATGGTGTGATCAGTCATCTGGAAATAAGTTTCCCTTTTAGAATCTAATGACTTGTAACTGTTGTGAATCCTTCGTGAGCAGCTTAACATTCCTGGCACAGCTATTCCTGGTCGTGGCTAATCCCGTTGTTGTGCCCATGCAGGGCAGGAAAATGTTACTGGTTAATTCTTATTGCAGGTCGTTTGCTAGTTGATCTGGACTAAAAAGTACAAAAGGTCTCCTAAATAATATTAGGAATGATTATCCGATCCAAGCTGAGATTATGCAGAAAACCTGGGCCTCCATCTGAGGGGAGAAGGATATCAATGGGGGATGCCCATCTAGTGACCCTCCAGCTGCTGCGCCCATCATTAAACAACATGACAGTAATGCGTCTTTGTAATACACAAATTTTCTTTGTGACCCATAACCAGTGTTGATGTTTGTATTGGTAATGCAAATGTCGTTTTTAAAGACTACTTTCTGCATCCCAAAAAGGGCAGAATTTTTATATCTATTTTATATAGCTAAGTTTATATAGGCAACAAGACTTGACATACAGCTCACTTTAACTGCTTGGTCTTGTCTGTTGCCCTTATTTTCAGTTCTCCAGTTAAAATATATGGTTATTTACTGAGCTTCCTGTAATGATGAAAATGGTGTGGCACCATGTTAAGAGTTTTATGGATCTAATGTTAATATTACCCCCTGGGTGTACTACTATGGAACAGGCAAGAGTCATGTGCCTGAAAGTTCCAGAATCCTCCCCCATAGTGAGCGGGGTGGGTTAATAAAAGAGTGTGTTTATTTTCTATGCAGCTCTACAAGGTGTAACGACAGTCTGTCATATGATACAGGTATATCAACCAAGTCAGGTGACGGTTTGCAGAGCAGCAGGCTATGCTATTATACAACAACATGGAGTCTAGCTTGTATGTTATTGTTTCCCTTGTATTCAATTAAACAGAAAATGCCAGTTCAATGTATATCTATATATATATTTGTGCAGTGTATGCCAGTTTTGGGCAACGTGTGAGGCTGTTAAACTAGACACCCAGAATTCCATCAGTATACAAATATAAATTATTTGCTTTGTGATTAGGTACCTGGTGTGATTCAACTGAAGTCGATGTTCCTGAAAGATGCTCTGCCTACTGACAACTATGTTCTTCAGGCCTTGAAACTAATAACATGACAACAGTAGTGGGCTAGAGGTTGCCAAACTGTGTGTGCAAGTCTTCATTAGTTAAGGAACAATATAGTATGTAAGGGGAGGCCACATCTGTATGTCATACTTGTTTGGTAAGGCTGGAAACTGAACAGTATAATCCATAGAGACTAGTGATGCCAACTCTTTCAGAAAAATTACCAGCCTTACTTTATCTGTCATTTCTGCCTTAATGTAACATCACCCAGCTGACCTGTCTTAAAATTCATTATTATGTTTGTCATATTTTAGGCTATTCATAGTGGCACTCTATATTATACATTGCTTTCTTTATTCTATTGAGTGCTCTACGGTGGGAACCGGAGAGGAATCAACCTGCCACCCATGCTTCTTTGTACTGACCTGGGAGATGGTTTAGGAAAGGGTGTCCTTCAATAAGAACCATGCTGAGATTTCTGGGAATCTCATGGGCAGTCAAAAGATTGGAGTCCATAGCTACAACCATGAGTAGATTTATAAACTACTCAAACCCAAGGCCGGATTTGCATAGCGGGCGCCCCTGCCGTTCATCCCCCCCATACTCTGCCCTTTATTCGCAAATTTTCATCATCAGGTCCGGAGCAATGGGGATTGGTGCATGGGAAATTTAAAAAACTATATTATCTCCTGTGTATCCCCAGTGTTTCTGAACCAATGTGGGTGTGGCTGGGCAGCATGCCGCCCCCTAAAATCCTGCCACCCTAGGCCTGGGCCTAGGTGGCCTCTCCACAAATCCGGGCCTGCCCAAGCCCCAAAGAGTTTTCTTAGAGCGGAGATCAGGGGTGTGTGCAAGGTACTAGGATCCTTAGATGTTGTAGGACTGAGGGCAGTTTCATACCTGAGGCTGGTTTTCCAAATAAATCAAGAAAATTGCCCTCCACCCTGTAAATTAAGGATCACCCATATAGCTGTGGCATTTGACATTATAAAATAATATTTCAATAGTTTTGTTTTGTGAGAAGTCACAACGGTTGTATGGGATCTAGAAGTGTAGAGGTGATGGCATGTCGGCACTCATGAGGAAGTGAGCATTTGTCACCCAATTGTCTTTTTAAATATGGCTGTCCACGTTTCCAAGCTGCTTAAAGTGCATCAGTTAATAGTGCTGATGCAGCTGAATTCTGCATTGAACAGATTTTTTTATGTTTCATTTTGAAATCTGACATGGGGCTAGACATATTGTCAATTTCCCAGCTGCCCCAAGTCATGTGACTTGTGCTCTGGTTGGGAATCACTGCCATAGACAACAGGGCCGTCATAAGAAAGCATGCACGCAACAGTAAAAAGGCCACACAGACATCATTGCTAAAAATGGTAACCCCTCCCACCACACACACACACAAATTATAAAAAGCCATTGAAGGTCAGGACCCCCTTGTAAAACAAAAAAAAAATTGGGGCCAGGGCCCCCCTACAAGTTAAAAAAATGTATTGGTTACCAGGGCACCCTTACAAACATTATAAACATAAACATTAGTGTCAGGGCCGTCCATAAAAGTTGTTAAAAAATCATTGGTGGTCAGGGCAACCTTTAAGGCACCGGGACCCACCATTAAAGTTTAAAAAAAATATTGGTGGCCATAGCCCCCCCTTAGAAGTTAAAAATAAACCTTGGGACTAGAGAATATTTTTTAAACAAAACATTGGTGGCAGGGGCCTATAGCGTACTAAAATAATACATTGGTGGCCAGAGGTTTAATTAAAATTTTAAAAAAAAAGGTGTTCAGTAGAACTGAACTTGTGGCTTCAGGTCTATAGCTTCGGGTCATTTCACGGCTTCAGGACTTCAACTTCAGGTCTTTTCGCAGCTTTGGCTCCCTTAGCAGCTTTGGGACTTTGGCTCTTCAGGACTTCAGTGGTTCGACACAACTTTGGTGCTGTCAATGGGTGCCTGGCTATTTCAAATAGTGGAGCACAGCATGGCCCCCCTTTAGGCCCGGGAATGGTACAACAGTACCCACTGTGCCCCCCTCATGGTGGCCCTGATAGACAGTCACTATTTATTGGGCCTGGGTGGGTATGTTTGCCCTTATGAGTAACTGAAATCCCAGGGCCTACAGGATTTTGAATCTCAGTCCGGACATGCCTGTAGAAATTCTCCTGCATCTGCAATATTAATATTACCTTAGAGATGTGTAGAACAGTAATGCATTTAAGGAATCATATTAAAAGTATCCTGGCTTTCTTGTTATTAGTCTCTGAATTACTTATGTCACAGTTCTCTCTGTACAAACCCTAGTACAGCAGAACTGAACCCACTGTAACCTCATATGATACCAGACAACCCAACACATTTTGCTTTTTTGTCTTCCAAAGAGTGAGATTGCATGAAGTTCAGATGGGGTTCCACAGAGACCAAATACTAGATTATACTCCATGACTCCAAAATCTGGAATAAATAAACATTGAAAAAAAAGGAGCAGTAGGCAAAACACATATTAAAGTGGCACTAGTTTTTTTCTATCTATTGAAACAACTGCATGTGCAGAGAGTGCAGTTAAACAAAACTTCCATGTTTTTTGCCCACAATTCAGCATTGTTCCCCATATTTCCAGCAGAACTGCAGTTACCGAGGGAACCCCTAATTTCAGCCTTTCATGATCTTCACAGCTCTGATAATCAGCTAATAATAATAATTATCAGAACCACCAGGGCAGAGAATAAAAAAGAGACAGAGTAGGACACCAAGATACTGCTTTCAACAGCAGGTAAATGTACAAATAACTTTAAATTAATAATAAATGTACACTGGAAAGTTGATGGGGTGACAGTATAATTTTAAATCAGATTTAAAGGGGTGGTTAATTTTCTTTTTTTGTAATTTTATTGGATTTTGACAAGTTTTTAATCATCAATTATAACTGTTTGCTTTTACAAAAAGTTATAAAAAGCATTGTTACATAATAATGAGCATGTTGAGAATACAAAGAGGAAACAATAGCATCGTATATCATATTTTGTCCTCATGATATGTTCACTATATATTCAATACATTTATGCATTCAGGTGCCTGTAATACAATCATCTTAGCTCTAATGCCTTCCTGTCAAGAATAATATCTCTTCACATTTATATCCTTGTAGGCGTCCAGAAAGACAAACTTAGTGTCTATCTCCTGGAAATAAAATAATCCCACTTAGACCAGATTCTTTCATGTATTGGCATCTTGGGGTGATTCATTTTCAGTATGTTATAGAATGGATCATTCTAAGCATTTTTTCAGTTGGCCTTTTTTTTTCTTTTTTATGGTGTTTGAATTATTTGCCTTCTTTTTCTGACTCTGTCCAGCTTTCAAGCATAGTCACTAAACAAATGCTCTGTAAGGCTACAAATGTATTGTATTACTCATCTTTCTATTCAAACCCTTTCCTATTCATATTCCAGTCACTTGTTCAAAGCAATGCATGGTTACTAATGTAATATGGACCCTAGCAATCAGATTGATGAAATTGCAAACTGGAGAGTTGCTGAAGAAAAAGCTAAATAACTCAAAACCCACAATAATCAAAAATGACAACCAACAGAAAATTATTGCAGTGTCTACAGCAGGGATCCCCAACCTTTCGAAGCCGTGAGCAACATTCTGAAGTAAAAGGAGTTGGGGAGCAACACAAGCATTAAAAATGTTCTTGGGGTTCCATATCAGGGCAGTGATTGGCCATTTGGTAGCCCCTATGTGGATTGTCAACCTACACTGAGGCTCTGTTTAGCAGAACACCTGGTTTTTATACAACCAACACTTGCATCCAAGCCTGGAATTTAATAATAAGCACCTGCTTTGAGGCCACTGGGAGCAACATCCAAGGGTTTGGAGAGCAACATGTTGCTCACGAGCTACTGGTTGGGGATCACTGGTCTACAACTTTAGGAATATTGCCTCATTCAGATGTCAGCATTAGTGCACTTTAAAAGCAATTTGGCATTCTAAAAATGCTCCTCAATAGCCTATTCTTATTTTATAATACTGATAAGAAAATAAACATTTAGCATAAGGACATTGCTGTGTTGTCAGCAGACATTTATCAGAATCAGTTATGCCCTGGGCACAAACATCTAGTGTATCTCAGATGACAAGGAAAGCCTAATACATTGAGGGTTACCAATTTGTTAGACACATCCCAGTGAATTAAACCACTAACTTTTTCCCCAGTGTTTGTCTCTGGAGAAAAAATTGTACCGGCCAGGGGTTCTTTCTTTTTACATACCACCTTACCCTTTTTTTCCCAGGGATCACATTGGGCCTAAAGTAGACTTAATAGAATTGCTAACTATACTATACTCCACATGCTCAAGTCTAGTGCAGCACAATGAATAAAAAAAGGGTAAGATGTTGGTGTGGCATCGGGCAGGTGCAATTTTTTCCTAATAGAATTACCAGTCTGGGGAAAAAAGGTTCCTTCAACTTTAATACTGATATTAGCACAAATCACAGTTGGTAATCCCTTTAGGAGCTTACGCCTACTACATACAAGATATTCCTGTCACTAAGGTGTTGCTACATTTTTTTTCTTGTTAAAATAAAAACATGATATATCTAACAACGCTGTTTTGTCATAGGTTGCATCTTTGGTTTTCATTGGAGGCAAACATCATGAAACCTGCAATGTCTGAGATCATGACCTGAGGAAATGGTCTTTCCCAGTATGTTAAACGTACAGCTTTTCTGGTGGGAAATGACATGAATGTTCATTGCAGCACAAAAACTCTTTGTTTCTTCATTCTGAGCCTCGACCAAGCTCTGGAATCCATATGACTTGCTCCAAGGCCAGCACGCCATGGCACAAGCTTTTGAAATGGATGACAGTGAGATGACCAATGCTAATTTTCCCAGGGGCTCCAGAAGAGACTCTCATACAGCATCACGATACTTATTTCGGAAGCAGAACAGACAGGGCAATGGCCACCCTAAAGGACTCCGTACCACATCTCCAATGGGAAGAGTAATCCTGATAAACTCCCCATTAGAAGGTAAGTAGCATTCCATGTTGTATTTTATTTATTAAGTATGACTTTCCTAATAGATATCAATGGGCCAGATGGGGCTTTCCATCAGATTTAGGTGGCCAAATGTAGTACAGGTGGTTTGCACTTAAGAATAGCACACCTTTAGATATACGTTCATCCTAGGATTCATTTTGTACGAGCCAGGATAAAAGTGCAAGAACATTTTAGTGCTTCTTTGCACAGCATTTACATCCTGGGCATTACTGAACTCTGTGCCTTGCTGTTTTTTACTAATCTGAATGATGCACAAGTTAGGAGATGAAATAGGGAACTCACACATGCTTTCTCCCAGCCTGCCCCTCAAAAATACACTGCCAAACTCAAGAAGCACTATATACATGGGAAGAATGCAGGTCTTTTCACTCCAACCTACCTGCATCTATGGTGCTAAATGAACTGTGAGGTGCTGAAGTGCAAAAATATGACATATTGCATTTGTTTTGGGTTTGTTTTTTTTTCAATTTACTCAGGTCTATTTACTCATAGCAACCAGATCTTTGGTTTCAAATAGCTGCAAGTAAATGTTATCTGCTGACTTACTAGTTACTATAACAGTACCAAACGTTCTTCCTTTTTTACTTCATTCAAAATGAATACCTGAAGTTCTTTCCAAAGTTCTTTTGAATAAGCATTTTGAGAAAGCCCACTCTGGCAATTTGTCACTGTTTATTGCTATACCATTTCACACTTATTTCCCTTTAACCTTGCAGCTTTTAGTGATGAAAGCGATGCAATCCTTGCTATCACAGTGGAGAAAAGCCGTGATGGAAAACTGGGATTCAGTGTGCGTGGAGGCTCAGAACATGGACTTGGAATATTTGTTAGTAAAGTGGAAGAGGAAAGCACTGCTGGTGAGTGAATCAAAAAGATGCTCCTCATCAAATAAAAAATAGTGGTCCCACAATCCCTTTGTTCTTTCATATTACATCCCTAGCTTTTTATATTGTGTAGGACAGGCTTCTGGCTCACCACTATTCTCAGATGGAAGACCTTAGCATTCCTAATTGGTGGTCCAATTGTTGCACCATGTTGGCCTAGGCAATTCGTGTATAATATATGGCCAATAGTGGTCAATAATGTGGACACCTTTCTGTCAAACATCTTATTTCAAAACCAAGGGTATTAATATGACGTTGGCACTCTCATAACTGCTAATATGGGATTTTCTGGGAAGGCTTTAAGTACTGAAACATTGGTAGTGGGATTTACTTCTGTTCATTCCATTCAGACGTTGGGTGCTTATGTTAGATGATCAGGACTTGCTCAGATGGCCATTCCAAGTTATACGTTGGATTGAGTCTGGGCTCTGTGCAGGCCCATCAAGTTCTTCCACTCCCATCTCAACAAACCCATTCTATGCCATACATTTTGCACAATGCTATTATCCTGCTGAAACCATGAAAGGGCTTTATCCAAATTGTTGCCACAAAGTAGGAACTACTTAAAACTTTTTTAAGCCAAATAAATTATTAGATCACATATGAATATTGTTTTGGCCATATAGTGTCAATGTCTATGCAACAAGACAATTTAATAAGGCTTTGACACAGCAGCAGTCACTGAAACCACCTGTGAACAATTAGCTTTAGTGTCAACATATTTATCCTATACCAGTTGATGTTCTCCTCAACACAAAACCACATGCCTTGTGTGTTTTACTACAATATGTCATGAATGCCACCTACACATGTCTTCCAAGTGTGAGCTACAATGCAATGTATTGTGTTTTGTATTTTAACAGAAGAAGCAGGTTTGTGTGTTGGAGATAAGATTACAGAGGTGAATGGCATTAGTTTAGAGAACATCACCATGGGAAGTGCTGTCAAGGTCCTTACTGGGAATAACCGCCTCCGTATGATGGTGAGACGCATGGGAAAAGTGCCAGGGATTAAATACTCCAGAGAAAAGACCACATGGTAAGCAGAGCTGCACTCTCCATTCTTATTCTGCTGGCCATTGTCAGCCGTTCTAGGTAACCAAAAATCACAATGTAAGGCCTCTATGAACCAAAGAGAGCGTGTCAGGTTCACTGAAGTAAGGTGGTATCCAATTACAGGACAGTACCAGGTCTTGTGTGAGCATGAACTTTGACCACAGCAAGCGTAACTTTCAAGCTTCTCACTGATCAATGTAAAAACTGATTATAAGCCAAACACACCCAAGGAACCACCACGCTATCCAACATTAATATTATCATAATTGCCATTTTATATTTAAATATAATCAGTCTTATTTGGGATCCAAGATTCTAAGGCACACAGCCAAGCTCATACATGGTCTGAAATCCTTCTCATTATCCTTGCAATGCTCTGCAAGACGTCACCGCTACTCTATCAGTTCTGCTGAAGTCCCCCGCTATTTTGAGGGGTGGAAATATGTTGAAATTATGTAAATAAACAATTTGTGTTACTTATCTGAGTGCCCTGCTTCTTCCTATATTTCTAGAACAGTGGGATCGTACAGGTGACCCCTTCAGAGAACACTTAATTATTTATTTTATTTCTTTTTGAGGTGTACACCATCAATTACCATACTTCTATCAATATCAGATCTGTTGTATGAAACTATAGGAAACACGTTTATAATGTGGGCTAGAAAACCTGTTACGATATAAGAGATTATCTAATACTCTATGTTGGTAATCCTTCTGCCAATCTACGTTCTGATTGGCTCCCCTCTGCAGTGCTCAGCTTACATCCCAACATCTCCATATCTCATAAATCTACTATGAGCACACCTGCCCAACACTTACCTCTCAGATGAACCCAAGCCAACTTCAGGGTTCTTGCACAGTTGTTGACCTTCCTCAGTAAGATCCCTTTCACTTAGCATGTATCACTAGGGTTCATCAGCCTCACTAGATTCCTTGATGGAGTTTGGCTTGTCCTTTTTTCCCTCACTCTTATCTTATTCATTTAGAAGAGAGCACTCTGTCTACAGAGTTGCTCATATGGCATGGTTGTATCTGGAAGGATAAGTGGCTCATGGCATGCGAACAGGTGGGACAGCACTGTTATAGCAAATCAGATGTATTACTGTAACACTGGGTCCATATCCTTGCAGACTCCCATCTTCAAACCAAGATATTATTATAAAAGTGTATTTCCCCATTGCATGGAAGAAGTTTGCAAAACTGTAAATTTATCACATCCTTTACAGTGCACTGATATATCTACATGCTTCCATGAGTTATTTCTTTCCTCTAAGGGTGGATGTACTGAATAAGCGACTGATAGTAGAAAAGGGCAGCTCCACTCCATCAGACAGCAGCTCAGAAGATGGAATGAGAAGAATGGTGCACCTATACACATCTTCTGATGACATGTGTTGGGGGTTTAATATCAGAGGAGGGAAAGAATTTGGACTTGGTATTTTTGTGTCCAAGTAAGTACAAAACATTAGAATTGTATTTATTCTGTTACAGTGGGAAGTATGGATTGCCAAAGTAGAAGGAAGATTTTCTTTTTGCTTTATTTCCACATGATTATATGTACTTTTATTTGCAGTTTGCTTGAAAAGAGTAGTTTACGTTACAACAAACATATTTATATATATATACTATGCAAACAACAGTTTTTATGACAAATGCTTCTTTACTTTTTTTAAAGAAGTCTCAGATATGAAATTTTAATGTTTAATGGGTCGATAGGACTGATAACTCTGTCATAAAGAAAGCAGTTTATTCAGAATGGAAGATACAAGGAGTTATTTAGTTACTGTACTACAGTGTGCAAAGTGCAATGTTGGATGCAATGCCAATATTTTTACCCACAATACAGCATTTCATTGCATTTTGATGAAAGGTGTTAGCGCCACTGTGGGAACCGTGGAGCTGGTTCAGAGGGGGGGTGGCTCCAGTGTTCCTCTGTATCAACAGGTGCCCTTACTAAAATGCACGGAGCACAAGTTGACTATATCTGTAATGAATAGAATTTTTCATGCAACTGACTATGAGCAACTTAGCACAACCACAACTGTGCTTGTGATTGTAAATTACCCCTCCTGGATATAGGAGAGGATCTGAAAAAAATAAAACAATCAAACATAACAATAAAATTGCCGAAACTTTGCCAGCGTTCATCTGCCAAAAATGTGCCCCTTTAATAAATTTGCCCCTACGTGCAGCATTTATTCTAGTGTGTTCCTAAAAGAACCCTTCATATTTGAACAAAGGAAATCTCAAGTATAAACATTGAGAAACCTTGTTGACACACAGTTTATTTTCTCTTTATTGGTAGAGTTGATCCAGGAGGAATAGCAGAAGAGAAGGGTATCAGAGTGGGAGATCAAGTCCTTGCAGCCAATGGAGTCAACTTTGAAGACATAAGCCATAGCAAGGCAGTGGAAGTGCTAAAGGGTCTGACTCACATCATGCTAACTATAAAGGTATGGAATGTCCATATAACGCTGTTACGTATGATACTTATTGTTATGCAGAAAGATACAGGAGATACAACATTCTAGCCAAGACACGTCTCTTGCTACAGGTGGGATCATTTGCTGATCATGCAAAATGACCAGTTCTTACTGAGGAGTTCATTTTTATTTGATTTCAAGGAGCTAGGACAAAAGCTTTTTTAGTACTGTACTCAATATTGTATAACATGAATAGAGAGACAGGGCAAAGCAACACATGCAGTGAAATAGATGGGGGCAGCTTGAAGAAGATTTTGAGCCTGTGGGCTTTTATATGTCAATTAGGGCAGGTCTGGACTGAGAATTAAAATAGGCCCAGTCATTTCAGAGACACAGAGGTCCAATCAGCCCACATAGAGGCCCAAACAGTCCCCACCAGCCCACTAAATACTGACTTTCTATGGAACCTTATAGCAGCCCCTCTGGCATTTGCCAGAACCCACAGATTGCCAGTCTGGGCCTGCTTTAGGGGATGTTCACCTTTGAGTTAATTTTTTGTATGATGTAGACAGTGATATTCTGAGACCGTTTTTTATTATTGTGGGTTTTTTTTTTAGTTATTTAGATTTTTATAATTCAGCAGCTCTCCAGTTTGCAATTTCAGCAATCTGGTTGCTATGGTCCAAATTACCCTAGTAATCAAGCATTGATTTAAAGGGATACTGTCATGGGAAAAAATATTTTTTTCAAAATGCATCAGTTCTACATTGAAATCATTTCTCAAAAGAGCAAACAGATTTTTTTATATTCAGTTTTGAAATCTGACATGGTGCTAGACATTTTGTCAAGTTATGTGACTTGTGCTCTGATAAGCTTCAATCACTCTTTACTACTGTACTGCAAGTTGGAGTGATATCAACCCCCCCCCCCCCAGCAGCCTAACAACAGAACAATGGGAAGGTAACCAGATAACAGCTCCCTAACACAGGATAACAGCTGCCTGGTAGAACCAATACAGCACTCAATAGTAAAAACCATGTCCCACTGTGTTCCATTAATGCAGAAAGCAGTTCCCTCCTAAAGGGGCAAATTCACAAAAATGCTGAAATTCTACATTTTGCAATAAATCCCAGGAGTGCGCTTTTTGTCCAATATTTTATATATATATATATATATATATATATTTATTTATCTTGTTTTCCTATTAATAACATTGGGATCAACCATTATTTTTCCCCAGTTACACCGCTGGTCATCAGAAAAAGTATATTATAGTACACACATATATTTTAGCACCCAGCGCCCTGAACAGAGTCTACCTGTAGGGATAATAGACTGTGTTCAAGGCCTGGGCAGGTTTTAGGATTTCAGGATTAGGAGTTTGAGGCCAGTAAGAGGTTTGCCCTCCAGCCACACTATATAATGGTAAGCCGGGCAGCTGCCTACGTTACACTAGTAGTGAAAGACAGGGGACGTTCAGAGGTAAATTATTTTCTGCTAATTACCTCTGCACCACAGTGAATAAAGAAGCCTCACTCTGCTGGTTTCCTCTTAAGGCAAGGCAGGGTCACTTACTTCAGGCTGTACAGATAAGGTTTCATCAGTGAAGAGGAATACATTATTTATCAAAAAAGCGCTATCAGGTTTAACTTTCAGCAGCAGGCATTTTAATGTGTGTTTCTCAGGTTTTTATACCCCCTTATTGCAATGATATTTTGCAGGAGACAGCCATGTACCCGGCGTACAAGGAAATGATCGCAGAGTATTGTTGGTTCAGTAAATGTAAGTGCTGTAATATTAATGCTGTGGGCCATTCGCCCCTTGCTTGCGGTTGGAGGGAAATCCCAGGACACCGATATCTCCTTACTGAATGCGTGACTCTCAGATAGGGTTTCTTTTGCATTTTTTTTTTTTTTTTGGGAGGGAGGAAATCTTGATAGCGCCTCTGAATTCTTAAAAGGAACAAAATGTTTAAAAATAAATTGTACTTGATCCTGTAACAATAGCAGATAAAGTTAAAACAGAAGGACAAGGCAGTCTGAAAATTGTCAAAGATCAAACCCTTCCTGTGAGCCAGTGTTACGGTGCAGGTTTGGGATCAGTGGCGTAACTACTCGCTGGTGGGCCCGGGTGCAGGATTAGCACCTGGGCCCCTTTATTGGGCTCTCCCTCTATGAATTGCACATTGGACCTGGTGCAGGATTAGCACCTAGGCCCCCTTATCGGGCTCTCCCTCTATGAATTGCATATTGGAGTCCTCCAAGCCTTTCCGGTGGGCCCCAAGAGTGAGCGGGCCCTGGTGCAATTGCACCCCCTGCTCCCCTGGTAGTTACGCCACTGTTTGGGATCTGTTAACCAGAAAAGTCTGACCATCTCCCACAGACTCCATTTTGATCAAGAAATTACAATTTAAAAAAAAATATTTCCTTTTTCTCAGTTATAATAAAACAGTACAGGTATCGGATTTGTTATCCAAAAACTCATCCAAAAAAGCTCTGAATTACAGGAAGGCCGTCTCCCATAGACTCCATTTTAAGCAAATACCGTATATACTCGACCATAAGCCGAGTTTTTCAGCACCCAAAATGTGCTGCAAAAGTCTACCTCGGCTTATACTCGAGTCAGACACAGCATAACACAGAATCAATGCCAATCTCCCTCTTCCCTTGCTCACTGCCATTCTTTATTTGCCCTCACTTACTGACTGTGCCCTCCTGACCTCTGTCCCTATTGCAACGGCCTCTGTCCTGGAGATTGCAGCGACCCCAGTAACTTAGTGCTGTCCACCCGGGCAAGCTGGGGCAGTTGATAGAAGCTCCCCAGCCCCTGTCCAGATCCCATGTGTCACTCTCAGTGTCCGGCAGGCCAGCTTACTCAGTTGTATGCGCAACCGGCAGGGCATGCTGCGGGCAATCGGGATGTCTGCATGCAGTGCCGACCACACACTGGGCTGAACTAGTTACTAGCGCTACCCGGGGGCACCCGAACATTGCAGCAGCCCCCCTCTAGAAAGGATGGAGCTCCCTGTCCCCTTTCTGAAGGATGTTGAGTGGAGCTTGGCCTCCTTCATTCTGGACCTGCTGGTGAGCTCCTATTGACTGCCCCAGCTTTCCCGGATGGACAGTGGTAAGTTACTGGGGTCGCAGCACTCTTCTGGACAGAGGATATTGCAATAGGGACAGATGTCAGGAGGGCACTGTCAGTGAGTGAGGGCAAAGAAAGAATGGCAGTGAGTGAAGGAAGAGGGAGATTGGCATTGATTCTCTGCTACGCTATGTGCTACCAGTTGCTGCTGCATTTCTCACCCTAGGCTTATACTCGAGTCAATAAGTTTTGACTTTTTTGGGTAAAATTAGGTACCTCGGCTTATACTCGGGTCGGCTTATACTCGAGTATATACGATAATTAAAGTTTTCAAAAATAATTTCCTTTTTTTCTGTAATAATAAAACAGTAGCTTGTACTTGATCCCAACTAAGATATGATTAATCCTTATTGGAGGCAAAACCAGCCTACTGGGGTTATTTAATGCTTACATGATTTTTCAGTAGATATAAGGTATGAAGATTACAGAAAGACCCCTTATCTGGAAAACCCCAGGTCTAGAGCACTCTGGTTAACAGGTCCCATACCTGTACCTTGTAATTGTTATTACGATGAATCAATCCTATTAGATTTAGTTTTTTTTAGGGATAATGTCATGGGAAATTCTGCATTGAAATCCATTTCTCAATGAAGCAAACAGATTTTTTTTCATTTTGAAATCTGACATGGGGCTAGACATTTTCTCAATTTCCCAGCTGCCCCAAGTCATGTGACTTTTACTCTGATAAACTTAAATCACTCTTTACTGCTGTACTGCAAGTTGGAGTGATATCACCCCCTCCATCCCCCCCCCCCAGCAGCCTAACAACAGAACAATGGGACGGTAACGGTCCCTAACACAAGATAACAGCTGCCTGGTAGAGCTAAGAACAACACTCAATAGTAAAAACCCATGTCCCACTGCGTTCTATTCACTTACATTGCGAAGGAAAAACAACAGCCTGCCAGAAAGCAGTTCCCTCCTAAAGTGCAGGCACAAGTCACATGACCAGGGTAGCTGGGAAAATGACAAAATGTCTAGCCCCATGTCAGATTTCAAAACTGAATATAAAAAAATCTGTTTGTTCTTTTGAGAAATGGATTTCAGTGCAGACGTCTACTGGAGCAGCATTATTAACTGATGCGTTTTGAAAAAAACATGTTTTCCCATGACAGGATCCCTTTAAGGTATTGAGTTCCAAATTATGAAAGACCCCCTTATCCAGAAAACCTCAGGTCCCAAGCATTCTGGATCAAAACTCATTGTGGATCTCCTTAAGCTCTGTATCAATATTAGCCATAGGCCCTATTACTACTGCCCTTACATGTCTTGTTCTTAAAGGAAAAGTAACATAAAAAATTTAAACATTTTAATATTTATAATATACTGTTGTTCTGCATTGGTAAAAGCTGTGTGCTTCAGATAGACTACTATAGTTTATATACAAAAGCTGCTGTGTAGTCATGGGGGCCAGGCCCAGACTGGCAATCTGTGGGTTCTGGCAAATGCCAGAGGGGATGCTATAAGGTGCCATAGAAAGTCAGTATTTAGTGGGCTGGTGGGGGCTGTTTGGGCCTCTGTGTACCTGAAATGCCAGAGCCTATTTTATTCTCAAACCGGACTTGATGGAAGCAGCCATTCAAGCTGGAAAAAAAGACACAGGTTACATAGCACATAACAGATAAGCCCTGTCCAATACGATGGTGTTTTATCTGTTATCTGCTATGCAACCTGTGTCTTTTCTCCTTTTTCCCAGCATGAATGGCTGTCCCTATGGCTACACAGTTTATATAAACTATAGTCTTTATGAAGCAAACGTGCCAGTTTTACCAGTGAAGAGCAATTACTTTGATACACTTTTAGTTTTTGGTGTTACTGTTCCTTTAAATGGTCTAATAAAGCTCTTTAGAAGTATACACTTTTTCTTCAGCCATCTCTTCTTCTTCTTTTATTTTTTTTCCGATCAATAAAAAAACTGTGTATGTTTTTCCATTTCAGTGTCTAATGGCCAATTTCAGCAACTCTCTCAGGCCTCCGAAACCAGTTCTTCTATTTCTTCTTATTCATCCGGAGCTCCGTTAAACGCAATCAATGGATATCACCAAGCTCTGATCTCTAGCCCAGCATTGTACGAGCCGGGGATGGTGGATATAGGCATTTCTACAGATGTCTTTGCTGAGGAGAACTTGTTGGGCAGAGCAGATACAGCCATACAAACGGACATTAATGTGCTTCCATCTGGGCTCTCAGATCTTGATGGAACTCCCAAGTTGAGGAGAACTGTATCGCAGACCAAGAGAACTGTGCATCCCACGGTGCTTTTGAAGGATACTGCCATAAGAACAGAAAGTTTCCTTGAATCACAGCACAAGAGGAAGCAGAAAAGAGGTTCCAATGAGGAATATTCTAGGGCAGAGTCTTTAAAAACAGCACTACTGTTGGCACTCAGCAAACCTCGAAGGCCTATCAAACGATCTCAGAGTTACCTAACTGTATGGGGTGAGTTCTTAAAAACAATGCTTGACATCTTCTTACATTGTATATTTTGAATTGGTTGCTTTTTCACTTTAACAGCAGTGAAAGACTTGTGGTTTATAGGTTTTATGACCTCAGGTAATATGTGTTACGGAGCATTCTCACCAGTTGAGTCACTTTAAAAAAAAAAGAATTGGATTATCATATTGACATTTGCTTATGCATCTGCACCAGGCCCGGACTGACAATCTGTGGGTTAGGGCAAATGCCAGAGGGGCTGCTATAAGGCCCCATAGAAAGTCAGTATTCAATGGGCTGGTGGGGACTGTTTGGGCCTCTATGTGGGCTGATTGGGCCTCTGTGTACCTGAAATGCCAGGGCGTATTTTGATTCTCAGTCCAGTCCTGATCTGCACCACATACTGTAAGAATCTGCTGCACAGATGGAAGTATGAATAACATGGCAGCTTCCCTGTTTTTTGCACTTTGCACAGTGTCCAACCATCAATATTCCCTCATTATTTTTGTGTATTTAAACAGCAATCCATGTACTGTTCTGTCCCTATAGACATTAACACATTAACCTAGATCAATTTTTTTTTTTACATTTTGCACTGTAGAGTATTAAAATTTCTGTATTTGAATGGTGATCTTGAGACATACAGCTTATTTGACATTATATATATATATATATATATATATATATATGATATATACAATGAATGTGCAGACGCCAGCAACCAAGAAATATATATATATTTATATATACTCACAACGCTTTGAAGGGGTGGTTCATCTTTACTTTAACTTTTTTAATTCTAATTAACTTTTCAATTGGCCTTGATTTTTTTGTTTCTTCTTCTGATTCTTTCCAGCTTTCAAATGAGGCTCACTGACCCCCATCTAAAACACGAAATCTCTGTAACGCTACAAATGTATTGTTATTGCTACTTATTGTTACTCATCTTTCAGTTCAGAGCCTCTCCTATTCACATCCCAGCCTCTTATTCAAATCAATGCATGGTTCTTATGGTCATTTGGACCTTAGCAACCAGATTGATGAAATTGCAAGAGCTTCAGAACAAAAAACTAAGTTACTCAAAAAACACAAATAATAAAAAATGCAGATTGTCTTGGAATATCACTTTCCACATCATACTTAGGGTCAGTCTATACAAGCAGATTCGGGGAGATTAGTCGCCCCAGCGACAAATCAGCTCTTCTTCGGGGCAACAATCTTCCTAAACTGCTTCTCCCTGCGGTGCTTCGTTTTCCGAAGTCGCCCGAAGTTGCCTTACAAGGAAACTACGGCCGACTTCAGAAAACAAACAGCAGTGTGAAAATTGCCTTAGTCTATTTTCAATTTAGCGGGCGGAGGGCAAGGAGAAGCAGTTTGGAGAGATTGTTGCCCCGAAGAAGAGGTGATTTGTCACTGGGGCGACTAATCTCCCCGAATCTGCAAGTGTAGACTGACCCTAAAACTTAATTTAAAGGTGAAAACCCTGTTAAATGCAATGCCAGATAGTTTTGGTCCTTACCAAACACATGTAGTTTTAATTGAGAATCGTTTGAAGACTAATGCAGGAATGTTTATTGTGATATATATATTTTTTTTATAGTAAACAGGCCTTTATCTTGGTTTATATTAGTGATGGCTAATTGTCCACTCAATCTACAGAAGCCAAGAAGAACAAGAAGATAGAGAAACGTGCAGCTGCAGAAAGTGGCACCGCCTTGAAACGTTCAAAAACTTTCATGAACGTCTTTTTTAAAGGTGGCCGAGGCAGACAAAATGGAGAGGCGGCAACTCCTGAAGCGCAGAGAAAAGCTAAATCTCAGCCACAGAAAGACCAAGAAAAAGGTACACTGATATTTCTCATGATGGGTAATTGCCCCTTGTAAAGACCAGTTACAAGCAATGTAATGCGCTGTAATACTCTTATTTATTGAAATGTATTGTATTTATTGAAAATGGGGATCCATAAATGCAGTGTAAGAACGTCACTTAATGGGTGCACTTGCCTTCTTGGTGATGAACTGCTGAGGATGTGGCTGTCTGTCTATGTTAAATGCGAGCAACATATTTAAAACCATTACTATAGCAGAAGGAATACAGCTCAGTAAGAGAGATGGGCCTTTGTTTGGCACCTGTTTGGTAGAAGCTTCACTGATTAAAAACCACTTAGCTGCATTGTACAAGGAACACAGGGGTCTGTTGGCGTAAAAGGGAGAGATACATAATTACATAGGGGCACCTATAGATGAAGGTGACTGTAGACTATCTGCTCAAAACAGAGAAATGAAAGGCAAGATAGGAAATATTAGGATAGGAACCATTTATAAGGGTGTCCCTAGATAAGGATAATTCCCGTACATTATTAGCAATGTTACTTTTAGCAATACACAGTAGCGTAGTTACTTTTAGCTCTGCTGGTCCTGTCATTGCTCAGAAGGGTTTATCAACCAATCCAATTTGTTTCTCTGGTAATCTGATCCAATAGATCATGTACCTAAATTCCATTTACCTTAAGTCAAATCGACTTCAGGAAACTGGGAAAAGAACACTAGCTACATCTTTTTTTTTCTTTTTTAAGTTTTTATTTTGCTTTTTTAAAACTTTGGGGAAGGGTACAGAAAGAAAAAAGGGGGAGGAAAAAATAAAATTACATTACACATGGTTCATTTCTGAGTTACATAGCATGCAATGGATCCACAGTTTTACTTACATGAGTACATTGAATACAATTACACACATTTTATTATACCCTGCTTTTTCCCTAGGGTGAGGGGAGACAAGTTATCGGTAGAATTAGTTAGGCATTTCTATTAGATTGACATCTAGCCAGGGACTCCACACCTTTTCGAACTTAGCAGGACAACCTCGAGCCATATATGTAAGTTTAAGAGATGGTAGGGTCTTGTTAATCATATTAACCCAAGCGGTCACTGTTGGGGTATTTTTCCCCATCCAGCCCATCACCACTAATTTTTTGGCATAGAACAGTATAGTTAGCTACATCTTTACTTACTTATTTTTACTACTAAAATATTGCTGTATTACTTGTTGACCATGAGACTTCACAGTCTACAGTCAAACTTTGGAATCTACTAAGACTCTTCCCCCATCGATGTGTAGGGAAGAGTTATGGGCAATTCTAGAGAATAATCTTTAGAAATACTCTAGGGTAGTCAGGACTGGAGCATTGGGTGCCCACCAGGTTCCAAACTCCCGGGGCCCCCGCAAGCATTTGGTAATGACATCACTGCATGTTGTTTTCTTTTGGGGTTTGGCAGACAAGACATGAGGGCCGGAGCCCACCGGGTTTTCAGGGCCGGATTTAGCTACTGGGCATACCTAGGCCCGCTGTCGTTTTTTGCGCCTGTCCCCTCCCTTTTATTTGCTAAAATTTTCATCATGGGGATGGAGCAATGGGAATTGGCACACAGGATGCCACAGCATGACGCCCCCTAAAATCCTGCCGCCCTGTGTCCCAGTCCAACTCTGAGGGTAGTGATCCCCAACCAGTGGCAACATCATCTCACCAAACCCGTGTTTTGGTTGCATAAAAATCAGGTGTACTGCCAAACAGTGCCTTCTCCCAGTCCACATAGGGCTTACCAAATGGCCAATCACAGCCCTTATTTTGCTCAACCGGGAACATTTTTTGTTTTGTTTCTCTCCAACAGTGTGGCTTACAAATAAAAATGTTGAGGACCCCTGTACTGTATAGGCCTTCATGTTAACTTGAATAATTGTGTTTCATATTCCAGAGGATAACTTTCATTGTTTTATTCTGATCTCTTTTTCCAGTTAATATTGTTCAAAAGTTTATGACCAGAAGCTTGAAAAGGGGTAATGTGATTATTTCTCTTGTGTGGAGTCATACCTGGGAACATTGCTGGGCTGGGCATTACTGAGAGGTGAAAGTTAAGGAAGTAGACCTTTAACTTATACTTTAAAGGAGAACTAAAACCTAATTTAAGAAGTAGCTAGCAATGTTATACATTATGTTTTGTGCTTGTGTACCAGCCCAAGGCAACCACAGCCCTTTAGCAGTAAAGATCTTTGTCTCCCCAGTAGATGCCCCAGTAGCTCCTCATCTTCTTTTCTGCTGATTCACTGATTCACATGCTCTGTGCTGCTGTCACTTACTGAGCTTAGGGACCCACTCACAATATACAGTACACATAGAATAGAAATATAGTCACAATATAAGGCTGATTAGTCATTAATACAGATAATTAATACACGGCAGCACAGAAACCAGTGCAACTAGCATCAACATTTAATAATCAGCCCTGTAGCATCAGCTTATATTACAGGCGGGGAAATCCTGTTCATTTTGGCACTGAGACAGCCTTTGTTTTGCCGCCCCCCTCCACATGGCACTCACTTTTTTCGCTCTCCACTAGAAGAGCTGGATTTTCGTGTTGAAAACTGCAAGTTTGGCTCTTAAAGTTAGCAGGAGCAGCATTTTTGCAGGGGGCACTGCTGCCTGAGGTTAGAGTCTCAACTCACCTCATTGGCGGATCTCCCCTGATTACAGGCCAACCTAATTTTCTGCTGGATAATTTGCAACAGCCCCTAAGCTTATCTTCTCAACAGCTGCTCAGAGCCCACTGAGCATGTGAGTGTCACAGACACATTCCAAGGTGGTGACCCCCCTGTGACAAGTTTGAAGTCCTGGATCATTGCTGCTATTGACAAGCTGGTACAATAAATTCAGCATATAAAATAAGGCATTTTTAGCCATATTCATTTCTAGGGTTTTGTTCTCCTTTAATAGGTTGAAGATGCCTAGTCTTGGCAACTTTTCAACTGGTCCGCAGTAATTATCCTTCCTATTCTGCTATCCTCAGTAACTGGACAGCATTTCAAATCCAAAGATGGGTTGTTGCTAAGAATTATTCAGTCTATAAAATACTTAATTGATTAGTCCCGTACCTGCCATTTCCCACTCTCCTGCCTACAACTCCTGCCCTGTGGGCCCCTTTATGTGCTGGGTCAATGGTGTCACCCCTACTTTACCCCCCACACAGCACCCAATGATTTCATTAGTGCCCAGAGAGAAACCTTGCTCTGGAGACAAATGAAGAGTCACTGGGACAAAGCTGAACTGTTCCCAGGTATGTGTGGATCAGTACATTGTATAAAGATGCACATAGAAAAAATACTTTTTATTATTTCATTGATTTTACTCTGCATTGCTGAGCCGACCATCTCCACGCAAACAACTCAAATTATATTTATAATATAAAATTTGACTCTATTAATGTTACTGAAACATCTTAAAACACTATTTAAATTGATCACTATAGATTTTCCTCGCAAACTGGAAGTATGGAATCCCTTATCCCGAGACCCGATAACCAGAAAGCTCTGAATTATAGCCATCTCCCACAGACTCCAATTTAATCAAATCATTCACATTTTTTTATGATTTCCTTTTTCTCTGTAATAACAAAACAATAGTTTGTACTTGATCCCCATAAAAATATAATTAATCCTTATTCGAGGCAAAATCAGGTTTATTTAATGTTTACATAATTTTTAGAAGATCCAATTACGGAAAGATCCCTTATACGGAAAACCTCAGGTACCAAGCATTTTGGATAACAGGTCCCATGCCTGTATTTAAATTTTTCTAGGTATATCTGTGGTGCATCTTTATATTCATGTTGGGTCATGCAGTGCTGTGTGGTTTTGTTTTTGGTGATTTTTTTCTTTCTGCTTCTGAACTTTATTCTTTTTAAAACTGTTCTGTCTTGTAGTCTATAGAAACACTCCTGACTCTTGCACAACAAGATAAAAGCTGCCGACAGACCAAGTCGGCAGCTTATTGGCCCGTGCGTGGGGCCATCTGCCGGGCTTCCCCGATCAATATCTGGCCTAAAGTCAGCCAGATCTCGATCGGGCAGGTTATAAAACCCAGTCGGATTGCGGGCGCATCCCTGCATGTATGCGGTCCCGCAATCCGACCGCCCCATATCGCCAAACGAGCAGATCTCCCTATGGCTACCTTAAAGGGAAACTGTCATGGGGAAAACATGTTTTTTTTTTTTTTAAACGCATCAGTTAATAGCAGTAGCGTAACTACCAAGGGTTCAGAGGGTGCAATTGCACTAGGGCCCCCACCCCCTTGGGGCCCATTGGAGCAACAATAATGGTTACGGCAGGCGGTTATCTAGGGGGAAATTTTACAGCACACATGCTATCAACACTCCAGCATGGGATTTATAGAGGTAAGGGCCCAACAGGGGGGCCCAGGTGCCTATCCTGTACGGGGCCCACCAGGGAGTAGTTACGCCACTGGTTAATAGTGCTGCTCCAGTAGATTTCTGCACTGAAATCCATTTCTCAAAACAGCAAACAGATTTTTTTATATTCAGTTTTGAAATCTGACATGGGGCTAGACATATTGTCAGCTGCCCCGGTCATGTGACTTGTGCCAGCACTTTAGGAGGGAACTGCTTTCTGGCAGGCTGTTGTTTTCCCTTCTCAATGTAACTGAATAGTACGCAGTGGGACATGGGTTTTACTATTGAGTGCTGTTCTTAGATCTACCAGGCAGCTGTTATCATGTGTTAGGGAGCTGTTATCTGGTTACCTTCCCATTGTTCTGTTGTTAGGCTGCTGGGTGAGGGAAAGGGAGAGGGTGATATCACTCCAACTTGCAGTACAGCAGTAAAGAGTGATTGAAGTTTATCACAGCACAAGTCACATGACTTGGGGCAGCTGGGAAATTGACAATATGTCTAGCTCCATGTCAGATTTAAAAATTAAATATAAAAAAATCTGTTTGCTCTTTTGAAAAATGGATTTCGGTGCAGAATTCTTCTGGAACAGCACTATTATTGATGCATTTTGAAATTTTATTTTTCCCATGACAGGATCCCTTTAAGATGCAATGGATTTAAAAAATTGAGAGGAATGGCATTGGAATGGAGTGATTTCAATTCTTTATTCCAATGATTTGTTGGGTTAAACTTTTTTCCCCATAGGAAAAGAACGGCGTTGGCCTTTTTTCTTTGGAACACAAAGGGACCTGAATGCAGTTTATAATGGAGACATGCAATTGTCAGCGGATGACAGGTTGGCCGTTACTGAAGACATGGCCTTAAAACTACTGAACAAAGATGAGGTTGCAGCCGTACTGCGCCACTGCAGAAGGGTAAGCATCTAAGAGCGTAAAGCGGTGGTTCACAGTAACTTTTAGAATGGCTCGTTTTAAGCAATTTTTCAATTGGTTTTCATTTTTTTCTTTTTAGAGTTTTTCTTTCTTTCTTCTTCTGACTTTTTCACTGACCCCATCTAAAAACAAATTCTCTGTAAGGCTACAAATGAATTGTTACTGCTGCTTTTTATTACTCATCTTTCTATGTAGGCCCGCTACTATTCATATTCCAGTTTCTTATTCAAATCAATGCATAATTGCTGAATACTGAAATTGCAAACTGGATAAATATTTTGCTAAATAACTCAAAAACCACAAATAATAGAAAATGAAAACCAATTGCTCATGTCTGATAGAGCTAAATGGTGTGATGAGCCTGCTACGCTGTGCATGGCATGTCTAGGGTTCAGGAGATTCCCTGTAACGTCTGCAATGTGTAGGGGGTTTATTTATTTCTGAATGGAGAAAACTCAAAAAATTTAAGTTTTTTGTTTACTATAAAATCCACATTTTTAGTGGAAAAAAACCCAGAGGGTGTTAAAAGTCCAAATAAAAGTACTCCAACTCATAACTGCCAAGTTCATGTAGAAGTCAATGGGGCAGATTCACTAAGCGGTGAAAATGCGCTAGCGATGGCTTTGCCACAATTCGCCAGGCAAATTTTCGCCAGCCCACCGCTAATTCACTTAAATGCGAATTTGCGCTCAGGGCGGCCAACGTTAGCGAAGTTGCACTACTGTTACTTAGAAACCTTTAATAAATTATATAAAGTTGTCCTATTGCCCTACATGTGCCCCCTGTATAGTTGAGTTGCCATATGTTAGGAAATGTAGGGGGTAAGGAGGGTAATCCCACAAATAATTACCCTATTTTTCAGACTATCACCCTAAAAAATTAAAAGACGCCAGCGTTTTTTTGGGACTTCAAATTTCAAGTTTTTTTTTTTTCAAACTTCTATCTATTGTATTGAACTTCACCAGGTCTGACCTGGCAAAGTAAAGTCTAGCGCAAGAGGTAACGTTCAGTAGAACGGGCATCTTAGTGAATTATCGTGGTTACGTCCCTTTGTCAGTGCACAACTTCGGTAGCGAATTTTCGCCAGGAAAACTGTTAGTAAATTGTCGAAGTTGTGAAATGACATCACGCCGGCGAATAAGTGCTAGAGTTAGACGCTTCGCGCTTTAGTGAATTTGCCCCAATGGGAGAAGTCCCAAAGATATCCTGATCTGCGCTGGGTTTTGTGCAATAATCTGAAATATTTGTATGATTGAAATTTTGTTTCACGATTTTATTGATATTGAATTTTTGTGAAAATGTATTGATAAATAAGGGGAGGGAAATCAGTGCGGATTAAGTCGGAACTTTCTAACGAAAATTATCCAATTTTGATCAATAAGGCTCTTTGGGGCAGATTCACAAAAAGTTTAACTGTCTAACGCTAGCGACTTTTCACCATAAATCTTATCCGCAGGGACATCGCCAATTTACTAACAGGTGCAGGTGACAATTCGCTAGTTCACCAGAGTTGACTTCTTCTCCTCAGACCAGGAAAACTGATAAAATTAAGCTACATCCTCCTCAGTCTTATGTCAGTGACATCATATCCTGTCTGCTGGAAATGCATTAAAGCTGTAAAAAAACACTGGCGACTTTTTTTTTTTTTTTTTTTAAAGGAACAGTTCAGGGTAAAAATAAAAACTGGGTAAATAGATGGCTGTGCAAAATAAAAAATGTTTCTAATATAGTTAGTTAGCTAAAAATGTAATGTATAAAAGCTGGAATGAGTGGATGTCTCACATAACAGAATACAACACAACATTTCAGCTCTCTAAATCTGAGTTAGTCAGCGACTTGAGGGGGGGCCACATGGGACATAACTGTTCAGTGAGTTTGCAATTGATCCTCAGCATTCAGCTCAGATTCAAAAGCAACAGTTATGACCCATGTGGCCCTCCCTCAAGTCATTGATTGGTTACTGCCTGGTAACCAGGGTAACCAGTCAGTGTAAACAAAAGAGAGCTGAAAGCAAGAAGTAGTGTTCTGTTCTATTAGGTTAGACTTACAGTCACTCCAGTCTTTATACATTACATTTTTGCCTAACTAACTATATTGAAAACATGTTTTATTTTGCACAGCCTATCTGTTTAACCAGTTTTTACTTTTATACTGAACAATTCCTTTAAGCAGGATTGCCTTCAAAAGTGCTAACTATTGAACTTTTTTGTGTTAACAATTTTCCCCAGGCATTTGAGGGGCATGGAACATTCATTTTAGGGTGGACTCATGTCTAGGGCATTATAGCATCACTTTTGTCTTTATTCAGGTTCCTTGGACATTTGTAATAATAAGTAGCATTTGTACCAACATCTCTAATAAAGACGTCTATATGACTTTAATGTATTCGCCCTCTTCAAATTGACCTAAGAGTAAGAGGAATAATGATGTTTTGCTAGTCAGAAGCCATTGCTAACGAAATTTCGATTTGAAACGCTCGCGCTGGCGAATTAATGCTAGCGAAAAGTCGCCAGTGTTTGGAACCCACGATGCAACCTCACATTTTAGTGAATTAGCGTATTGGTAACAAATTTTCATTAAGTGTTCGCTGGCGACAATTTGCCCTTTAGTGAATCTGCCTCTTACTGTCTAATTTATGTCTGTCGTATATAGGGTTGCCACCTTTTCTTTAAAAAAATACCGGCCTACCTATATATTTATCTTTTTTCCCTCTTAATAACATTGGGATCAGCCATCAAAAAATACTGGCCCGGCCAGTAAAATTCCCGGCCAGGTGGCAACCTTAATTGTATAGCATTTTAAGGTAGGCAGTAATGGCCATCAGCAACTCCATGATTACAAATAAGGTAGCCTGTAGCTTTTCTTACAATAAGGGGCAAATTTACTATTATTCCCCAAAAAACATTCGAATTCCCTCGATATTCGATTGGCATTCGATTTTCGAATGCTAATCGAATAGTTTTAGGCTACCCTTTTATTCGATCTTCGATCATTCGATGATAGAATAACGATCGAATAATGATCATTTGAATGAATTATTCGATCATGCGAATGATTCGTACAATTCGAACGATTGAAGACTTCGATCGTACGAATCCTATTCGATCAGGACTTAGCCTCAGAAGCCTATGGGAGGGCTCTCATAGGCTTCTATTACAATTTGGTAGGTCCAATCTGGCGAAGTAGGCAATCGAATAATTTAAAAAATTTAAGTCCTTCGCTGATCAAATGATCGAATATTCGATCATTCGAATCTATTTGATCGTTCACTATTCGATGATCGAAGATGCCGAATTTGCATATTCGACCAATAGAATAGATCCTACGATCAAATATTCAATCAAATTCGATTATATTCACATGATATGCAGGTCTATTCCCATTTACCAGGGGTAGCAGCTAGGCTGGGGGGAGCAGGGAGGGGGGTCTACACTGGGAGGGAGCTCCCGGTTTGAGAGGCCATGTTGAGGCAAATGCATGCGCATAATGAGAGAATGCTGCAATCAGCCCACACCCTTTGGTTGGGGTCAATATTTTCACCCAACAAGTGTATATGGCCCTCTGGGGAGTCTCACACCCCCCCCCCTTTATTGGTAAAGGGCTTTACTTCCATGTCAAATCTGCAACAACAAAAGTTGTGAGCTTTTCTCAAAAAAAAAAAAAAAAATGTGATTAAAAGTTCAAGTCATTTATTAGGACAAACAGATGAAGTCCTAACGCGTTTCGTACCTGTTGGGGGCACTTACTCATAGGCTCCACGTAAAATCTGCACAAAATTGTAAAGCAATGTTTTGTTCTCAACAGAGATTTATAAAAAACCTAACAATGTGACATTTATTTGGGAAACGCAGTCCAAACCGGCATCACACTGCATTTGGGATTCTAAAATATGGGGCCTACACCAGCATTACCATATAGAGGTCTGCTTCTCCAGGCAGCTGTGTATTCCACTGTTAAATAACTAATGTCCCCCCTGTTAAATAAATCATCTTTAAGGTATAACTTCCCTTCAAGCTCTTTATTTGTTGCATTGTTTAATTAATAGTATTCTAATGCCTGTCCTACAAGACACGGCTTAACATTGAGGAAGGTCAGAAGGAGGCTTTCAGTCTGTTATAAAGGACTGGACTGACTAAAACTCCATATTCTCCTTCTTCAATGCTTGTGATTAAAGGCACAATGAATACTTTAATGGAATACTATTACTTATGGAAAAGCTGCCCAACAGGTATCCACAGGACATGAGTGTACACTCACGTTTTATCTTTTTCCTTATGTACAGTATCATAGGGATAGACACCCCTAAATAGACTATAGCAAAGAAGAGGTGCTGACCTATGGCAAATGCCTTCCCTCCTCTACCTTAAAGCTGGTCCTGGAATTTGTGTCTGTCCTTAAAGGACAAGGAAAGTCTAAAAATAGAATAAGGCTAGAAATGCTGTATTTTGTATACTAAACATAAACATGAACTTACTGCACCACAAGCCTAATCAAACAAATGATTTATGCTTTCAAAGCTCATCTTGTAACTTTGTTATACAAATACAAGACCAAGACTGTGCACATGCTCAGTGTGATCTGGGCTGCTTAGGGATCATCATAAATTATCAAAACAGGGAAACAAAGCTGCTGGAGTTCTGCATGGCTGGAAAGTAAGGCGGGGGCTCCCCCTGCTGTTCATAAGTATGATTGTTTCCCTGCCCAGCAGTTAGGGACCGTCTGACAATTCCTATCCACAGCAGTAAATGAAGGGAGAATTTCACTGCTTATAATCAGGTTTCTTACAAAAACAGTGCACATTTTTTAATTAAATTATATTTTTCATTAAAGAAAGTAAAAATGAGATTTAACTTTTTTGCCTGTACATACTCTTTAAGCAAATTAAATATGTATCTGTCCCCAGAACAATTGCAAATCTGGTCTGGGATCCGTTCTATGAAAACCCATTAAACAGAAAGCTCCGAAAAAAGAGAAGGCTATCTCCTATAGACTCCATTATAATAAAATAATTAAACTTTTTTTTTTTAAATGATTTCCTTTTTCTTTGTATTAATAAAACAGAAGCTTGTACTTGATCCCAATTAAAATATAATTAATCCTTATTGGAGGTAGAACAATCCTGTTGGGTTTATTTAATGTTTAAATTATTTTTAACAGAAAGCTCTGTTATTCGGAAAACCCCAGGTCCCAATCATTCTGCATAATAGGTCCCATCCCTATATGGGAATCTTTATGTTCTGTATTAGAGGCTAGAACTGCTGAAATGCCAAGTTTCAGTCATTAGGGGGCACTACGGTATAAGAATTAAAAACTGCAATTGCTGGTATTTCTTTCAAATCAGCCTAACACACATTTTCTAAGAGCTGAAACTGATATTCAGATATTCGTGCCAAGCTATTTATACAGCACAAATTATTGATTGACATCAAAGATTTTGCTTTTGGGGCACCTTTATTGCTGAATATGTAAACCCACCTCAATCCAGTTCCCCAGTTCTACTGGCTTTTCCTCAGCACTGCAGAATATTGTACAGGCGTGGGACCCCTTATACAGAAACCTGTTATGCAGAAAAGGAAAGCCATCTCCCATAGAGTTCATTTAAGCAAAAAACATTTTTAATTTCCCTTTTCTCTGTAATAATAAAACAATACATGTATCTGATGGTAACTAAGCTGTGTGAATCTATATTGGTGGCAGAACGATCCTATTGGTTTGATTGATGTAAGATATGGAGATCCAAATTAAAGGGAAACTGTCATGGGAAAAATGTTTTTTTCAAAATGCATCAGTTAATAGTGCTGCTCCAGTAGACTTATGCACTTAAAACAATTTCTCAAAAGAGCAAACAGTTTTTTTATATTCTATTTTGAAATCTGACATGAGGCTAGATATTTTGCCAATTTCCCAGCTGCCCCTGGTCATGTGACTTGTGCCAGCACTTTAAGAACTAACTGCTTTTTCGCTGGCCGTTGTTTTTCCTTCTCAATGTAAGTGAAAGGAACGCATTTGGACATGGGTTTTTACTTTTGAGTGCTGTTCTTAGATCTACCAGGCAGCTGCTATCTTGTGTTAGGGAGCTGTTATCTGGTTACCTTCCCATTGTTCTGTTGTTAGGCTGCTGGGGGGGGGGAGGGAGGGGTGATATCGCTCCAACTTGCAGTACAGCAGTATAGAGTGATTGAAGTTTATCAAAGCACAAGTCACATCACTTGGGGCAGTTGGGAAATTGACAATATATCTAGCCCCATGTCAGCTTTCAAAATGAAATATAAAAAAAAATCTGTTTGCTCTTTTGAGAAACGGATTTCAATGTAGAATTCTGCTGGAGCTGTACTATTAACTGATGTTAAAAAAAAAAACATTTTTTTCCCATGACAGTATCCCTTTAACGAAAGATCCCTTATGGGGAAAACAACAGGTTCCAAACATTCTAGATAATAAATCCTATACTTGTAAATATTAAAAAATACTGTAGAATATGTTGGTGTTTTGTAAATTAAATATAATAATAAAAGATAAATGAAATTTCAGGCAGTGATGTAACTAGGGCACTACCTGGGTGGCCCAAACATTTCTCGCTTCCTCCATGGATACTTTTGAACTGGTGCCAGAGACATGTCTGGTCCCCCAAAGCTAATAAACATGTCAAGAAAGCCTAGCATTTGTTTAGAAATGGAATGAGAAAAGTCAGAGCAGAGAAAGTGCTGAATGGAAGATTCAGCTGTTAAGCAAAGTACCTATTTATATGGAGGCCTGGATGATTCAAAATAGCGCCTGGTATTTCAAATACTCAGAGGCCCAAACAGCCCTGCATGTGCCAATACAGAAGCACTGATCTGTGACAGTTTACCGCAGCTCTTCTGTCATTTGCCAGTTTCCAGATTTCCAATCGGGCCTGTAATACGGGTTTCTATTGGAGTCGTTAGAAGAGTGGGAGGTGGCCATACACGGGCCAATAAAAGCTGCCGACAGACCGGCACTTTATTGGCCCACATGTGGAGCCCTCCGATGGGCTTCCCTGATAGATATCTGGTCAAAAGTTGGCCAGATGTCAATTAGGGAAGGCTAAAAATCCAGTTGGATCGCGACCGCATCTGTTTGTTGATGCAGTCCCACGATCCGACCGCCTGTATTGCCTGTATTATGATCTGATGGTTGGACCCACGATCAGATCAGTCCGATATCCTCCACCTCAAGGTGAGCATATCGAGGAGAGACCCACTTGTTTGCCCATCTCAACGTTTATGGCCACCTTTGCTGTATAACTTGTTAGAGCTTTATAAATAAATGACGATGAACTAGATCTGCCTCAAAAACAGAGATGGCAAACCCAGTGACTTACTGGGTTTGGCAGACCAGTCAACTGCAATACATCTCCTCTGAGGGCAACTAATCTCCTGGTCTGCCAGCATACCAATGTGTGGGTCAGTTTACCCACAGCTCAGGTGGTAGAGTCCTGCGCGGGTCCATTTTTTGGGACCCGAACCCGACCCGTACCCGCAACCCGAACCCGAGACCCGCATTTTACCTGCGACCCGAACCGTACCCGTGATCCGCAACCCGGAACCGCGACCCGCTGACCATCAAGAATCAGGAAGTGCTGTCATCATAAACAGGAAGTTACATCATCGGAAGTAGCCAGGATCAGAATAAAAAGGAGTAAAACAGGAAGTGCTGTCATTGTAAACCGTATGTGACATCATCAGTAGTGGAAATGCTCAGAAAAAGGAGTAAAAATCCCTATAGCGAGGATCCGCGATCCGACCCTCAACCCGCCAACCTGCAGGACCACCGGCCCGCTTCTATACCCGCACCCAGAAATTCTACGAGCAACCCGCAGGGTACCGCGGGATTTTGCGGGTAACCCGTGGGTACCCGACCCGCTGCATGACTCTATCAGGTGGTTTCAGGCTGACACAAAATACTACATGTGGGTTGCAGTTATGTGGAAGGTCTAAGAATTCTTTCCAGCAGGCCTCTTCTGGTTTCCAGGGCCATATTTATATATAGGTACCCAATGGCCTGTGACTAGGGTGGCAACTTTAAGGGGGTGGCCCTCTGGTGCATATACACTAGATTACTAGACTAAAGTAAAAACTCTCCCAGCCACCTCCAGAGTCTTATTTTTTAATCTAATGGCGGAGCTGGTCGTGATGAAGGGGTTTAGCATTCATTGTGGTGCCGTGACTGCGGATCCACATCATGCATAACTAGAAGTGATGTCATACACACTGGTGTTTGACATCACTCCTGCAACTTCAGGGGTGCTCGAAGGTCTGGTTTCTTAGGTGGCACCAGACCTAAATACAGCCCAGCTTGTGCCAGCCCCCAATGGTGTTAGACTGTCAGCATCCTTATCCCACCCCCTCCAGTGAAATCACTCACCTACCTCTGGGAGGGAGCAGGCTCAGGTAGGTAAGTAGAGCTGCCAAATCTCAGATGGCTTGGATGCAGGTTGAGTAATCACAGATTAGGTTCAGCATGGGTTAAAGGGCATGTAAAGGTAAAAAAGTAAAATCCCATTTTTACTTTATTTCATGAAAAAGAAACCTGTCTCCAATATACTTTAATTAAAAAATGTGTATTGTTTTTATAAGCAATTCTCCCTTCATTTACTGCTGTGGATTGGAATTGTCAGACGGTCCCTAACTGCTGTGCAGGGAAATAATCATACTTATGAACTGCAGGGGGAGCCCCCGCCTTACTTCCCAGCCATGCAGAACTCCAGCAGCTTTCTTTCCCTGTTTTAATCATCTATGACGATCCCTAAGCAGCCCAGGCCACAGTGAGCATGTGTATGTAGTCTAGTCCAGTAATTTTCAACCTTGTGCCTCCAGCTGTTAAGAAACTACAAGTCCCACAATGCATTTGCCTGACTGTGGCTGTCAGACTCCTTCATTGCATTGTGGGACTTGTAGTTCCTTAACAGCTGGAGGCACAAGGTTGAAAATCACTGGTCTAGTCTTGCAAAGGTGTTTAACAAAGTTACAAGATGACAGCCCCCTGTGGCCAACTTTGAAAGCATAAATCATTTGTTTGATTAGGCTTGTGGTGCAGTAAGTTCATGTTTATGTTTCGTATACAAAATACAGCATTTCTAGCCTTATTCTATTTTACACTTTCCTTTTCCTTTAAAGAATTTCCTACTGGAGGGTCCACTAGTGGCTGGACCTGGTATGGTTCCTCGGTATAGTGGGTAAATCCTAAGGACTAAAAAGGATCCAACATATGAGTGAATTAACCTTTTTCATAAGAGATGTAACCATGTTCATTTCTTTTATGGCCTTTCTTCACAGTACATTCAAGAAGGTGGGATTGAAGATCTGGTGAGACCTCTGATAGCAATTTTGGACCGCCCAGAAAAGCTATTACTTTTACGAGACATACGGTACAGTATAAAGGGTGGTTCAGTTTTGCTATTTGCTGGGATAATATAGACTGGCTTTTTTTAATAATAATATCTTCTTGGCTCTTGTCTTTTAGAGGTTTAATCACTCTCACAGATCTGGGCAGATTTGACAGCATGGTTATTCCTATCGAGATGGAAGCTTATGACACTCTAAAAACCAGATCAGGTATGGGATCACCGATACCAGAAAGATGTCAAGTTTTTTCCATTTCACTCAAATTGCCCTACTACAATATTGTTAAATCTAGCTAGTTTATTATTGTTATTGTCCATACCTAGCCCTATTTTGACTGGAATAGCCTTGAAAACAGGCTTACCAGAAAATGTATGGCATTCTTGGAGCTTGGGGAACAAGACTGGTTGTAAATTTTTGCAATCTGGCAGATTAGGGCTGTGCCTGAAATGTTAATATAACGCCCCTCTCCCAAGGTAAAGCTCAGAATAGAATATTATAAAATTAAATTATACTGTTAACTGAGAGATTGCTATAAATTCTATATAGCATAGTTCTCCCATCTGACAAGTGGGACGTTCAGTGTGAAAATAATCAGAGGCAGGGACGTAACTATAGAGAAAGCAAACCCTGAGGCTGCAGGGGGCCCTGGAGGACAAGCTCTGGAAATGTGGGGGGCCCTTAAACAAATTTGCTGTGGGGCCCAGTAACATCTAGTTATGCCACTGATCAGAGGCAACAATAATAAAACAGATATCAGTGGTGCAATAAGAGCACATTTAACTGTCCTTATGGGCCCCCTCCATGTACAACCACCACCCACCCTATCCAAATAATTATTTTGTTGGAATGGCAGCCCAACAAATCTGTATTACAATAGCTTATTCTCCCAACATGCCTTAATTTTCTCTTTACCCTTTAAAGATGACTGAACTGAATGATTCTTTTTTTAACAAGATAATTTTTATCAAGATTTGAAAATTGTTTTACAGTGACCCCCACCTCAGTGACCTCTCCTGCCCTCAGACCTGCTACTCACAGTGAAACTCTTCCCAAGAAACATCTGATCACACCAGTTCCAGGTTGGTTTAAGTCCCATAACCTACAAGTCTGGCGATAATGCATAATCACTTCTCCAAGTTCTCCAAGTATTGCTCTCTTCCCAGACCTATGCCATTTCAGGCCTCATGATGTGATGCTAGGACTTTGTCTGTACCTCTGCTGCTTAGTGACATTTATTGCTTGACATACCATAGAAACGTGAGAAATGAGATTACTAGTGTGACTTGCTTCACCGTCTGTCTTTTATTGGCTACTCTTCCTGTAATACAGCGACGGAAAGGCAGCTGAAAAGACAGGAGATAAAGCAGTAGGAGAGCAGTAGGGGGAAAAAAGTTAAATAATAAAGGAAAGGGAAAGAGAAAAGGCAGCCGGAAGTCATAATGGAATAGAGGGGACAAGGGCAATAAAAGTCAACGGGACAATGGCAATAGAACATTGAAGAGCAGAACCATAAAAAATGTCTAAAAATATCACTATGATGTAAAGTTATAATAAATCCAAAAACTGAATTCAACAGTCAGGTTACATTTGTTTATATACTGCAAATTTAGAACATAAAGCATAGGTTAAATGCTTCTGTTCTTTCCTCTGATCCTTTGCAGCATTTGAGGTTCTAGACTACAAAGTCATGTATTACCACTTTTTCCTATCTAGATTACAGAGGAGCCTTCCATCTGAAACCTGTGGATGATTCAGAAAATGAAATAATGCTAGCCACAGAAATGGCTAGGTTAAAGGTTCCAGACCCAAAGGATGTCAGGCGGACAATTTCTAAAAGCTTTACCCCACTTGAAGATGTGCCAGTTGATTCCTACAGTGAGCAACATGTAGCCTCAAAACAGTCTTCCCCCAATCCAGTGAGGCCAAACTGGCTCCTTACGGAATCCACAAAAGTGTCTTCCGATGCAGTATTCAAAGAAGATATTACTTTGTCCTTCAAAAATAAAAAGGAAGAAAAAAGCAAAAATGGTGTCCTCCAAACTCTAAAAGCTGCTCGCAGTAAATCCAAAGAAAGGAAAGATGATGCCTATTCTGTAGTCAATAAATCTAAGAAATCTAGGCCACTCTTGTCTCAAATATTTGGTGGTGTTTCTCTAAGTCCATCAAACATTGATATCAAACTAAAACCTATAAATAAGGAGGTTAGGCCAGGAGAGACATATCACTCGGAACAAAATGGCCACATTGAGAAGGAGGAGGAGTATGAGGTGTCAACTGTCACAGTCTCAAAAATGAAGCAGTCATTAGGTAAGTTTACTTTGAAGACCATCTATTGTTTTCTAAACATTCACCAGACACCTGTTTGATGTGATACAGGCTACAACTCCATCAGACAGTCGTATTTGAAAGTGAGTGTAAGTGTAAGCTGACCTGCTGGATGAATAAATGAGATACAACTGGTCCCGACAGTGTAAAGATCATGAGAGTGTGTTGGTTGTTATATTCACATGGAAATCAAGATGCTGGACCTTTCAATAACACCTTCTAGTGAGATATATCCAACTTAATGCTTATTACAGCCTACAGTGTTTTGCATGACCTGTTGCCCTACAACCAGACATGGTGTCAAAAATTTAACTCATTAAAATAGAATGTTTGCTTTTAAAAAGCTGTTACCTGCTACATTGTTGATATGGGCTTATAGACTTGGGGCAAGACCCAATAATTGTATTACTTTGTTCCCTTAGAGAAAAGCTGAGAGAATAAGAAAATAACACAAGGGGAAGAGTAAAGCTAACAGTTCACATGCCACAAAAATACGTAATGCACATGTAAATGCACCTGACCTATTATGTGGTATTGTTACAGGCATCAGCATCTCAGGTGGCATTGAATGCAAAGTCCAACCCGTGGTTAAAATAGAGAAGATATTTCCAGGAGGTGCAGCTTCTTTCAGTGATGTTCTTCAGGTAAAATTGTCAAACATTGATCTGCTGAAGTCAGTTGCTTTGACACATGTTGGGATTGTTCCCACATGCCATTATAAGATGTTGGTTATTGAAGATGTATGTGGTGGGTGTTATGCTCTTGGTATCCAACCATGGACTAGCTATGGTGGCACCGAACTGCCTGTATACCATAAGTTCTCCCTTTCTTAATTCCACCTTACTGTAGTTCTATGTGAGACTGATTATATTTAGGCCTGTCTGCATCAAAGTGCTGTAAAAGTGGTCCCTCTATGTCATGCTCTTTGTTGGGCACTAGGAGATACAGTCCATGCCCATGTTCATGTATAGCAGCAAACACAAGAAAGGTGAAGAGTTTACAAGGTAGATATACATGGGGCTTGCCTTGGCCATTCTTCTGTGTTGGCCCAGCTCTGTGCAAGATGGAAAGAAGAAAACACATATGAAGAAAGAAGTGAAACAGAGGATAAATACAGAGAAATAAAGCAATACAACCTGAAAAAGACAGATATGTTTAGATAAGAATAAAAATATGAGCTTTTGAGGTGAAAGCAGCAAGAGGGAAGGAGGAAGAGGATGAACATATACTGGAAAGTTGGAAGCTGCTTGTGAATTGACCAATAAGAGTTTTCTAGGTCTCTCTATTGTTTAACTAACAAACCAATGGCTTCAATATTTGGCATTGAATTTCATGTTTGACCCAAGTGTTTATGTGCTAGGGTTACTTCAGATTTCAGAGCTGCATAGACTCTCCTCTAGGGCACCATGTTTTATCATGTTTTTGCAAATTGCCTCTTGGCCATTGATCTGCTGACATCAGTTGCTTAGTCCAATACTTGCACATTTCTGTTCTTCAGGAAAAGTTACATATAAATCCTGTCCTGTCGATAACATGCAGTAATAATAATCAATTACTATGGAGACAGCATTAAGCCTGAGTCTGCATTAATGGTAAAACAGATATTCACTTGATTCTGCTCTAGTTGCAGCTTTGGCCTACAAACTGTATCTGTTTCCTTTTTGCTTCAATGCATCATAAACCTTTTGTGCTTTCATCATTTACACCGTCATCTTTATTAGCAGAGTTAAAATTGTTATCGTTAAATGCCTCCGCCAGCAGAGAGAATATACTACCCCCCCCCCCCAAACGTTCAGGGTTTCTGTCTGTTACGGGAATCATGTAAGTTTAATTACTTTGTCTGCTTTATGAAGCGGAGACAATGGAACTAATTTAGTAGTTATTAAGATAAAACTTATTAAGCTCTTGGTAATTATTCTCGGAGACAATTTTCTGCCGTGTAATTTTATCACTTGCGCTGAGGTGACAGAGTTGCCATTTAATTATCCGCACACAAAGTTTGCATTGGGCAACTGATCCCTACTGGGACATTATACAGACAAGGGCAATTGAAGGACAGATTGAAATCCATGTGAAAGACCATTGTGTGAGCACTATTTTTCTGTACTCTTGTTCAAAAGCAAGATAAATGCATTGACCACCCGTTGCCATAGAATGCAACTTATACAGCTGTCCCGAACTGATACCAACGTCACAGAATTTATGCTCCCAGGTTACTTTTCTTTCTGTACCATTCCATGGCACAATCAAAAAGCTCATATTAATGGAGAACTTTTCATTACATAATCTTGGTCCTCTACAAAGGCCACACCCCAACCAAAGGTTGCCACCTTTCTGGTATTTTAACAGCACCAGGGCCAGTATTACAAATTTATCAGCAATTAAGTTGCCGGTAGCTTTGTAGCGCTCGGTTGATCTGCCTCCACTTCAATCCCAACTCCTTGGCCCCCTCAATCCAGTCTATCACTTACCTACTTACAGTTCTTCCAACACTCCAGGCAGAGATAGCACAGCCTCACTACTTTCATAGCCCCAGGCCCGGACTGGCAATCTGTGGGTTCTGGCAAATTCCAAAGGAGCTGTTATAAGGTGCCATATAAAGTCAGTATTTAGTGGGCTGGTGGGGACTGTTTGGGCCTCTATGTGGGCTGATTGGGCCTCTGTGTACCTGAAATGCCAGGGCGTATTTTTAATTCTCAGCCTGGACCTGCATAGCCCCACCCATATATAGCACTATAGTGCTTACAATTGAAAGGTGTATATATCTAATATACAAGAAATACTTACTGAGAGAGCCCTGTTTATTAGATCTTACAGTGTAAATGGAAAAGGGGTATGAGACACAAGGGAATGGGCGAGACCAGGAGAGAAGTGGAATTGGTGGAATAGCTAGGCTAGAGGGTATGGAAACATGTTTAAAGAGGAAAGATGCATAAACATTGAACTTCCAAAAATTACATCTAAATGTGTCTTAGTAGGGACCAAGCCCTGTCTTCCTTCCCTTTGGCTGAGAGAACTTGTAGATTTGGCTCCCACAAAAACTAAATAAGAGGGTGGTATGATGGCATCAGAATGGAACAATGAAATATGGGCGTAGGGTTAGGTATTTGGGGGCATGCTTGTGCCCATGCAGGTGGGGTTTTGACATCAGAGGTGGTTATTGGCCAGATTATTGTTTGGGTTTCTCAAGGCTGATCCAAACAGCCCTAAAAACAACCAAAATGTTAGGGTCAAAACTGAACAGGTGGCAAGCCTAGCTCCACTGCTCTCAGACTCCTGGGTTTTTTTTCATGTTATCAGGCTGATTTATAAAAACAAGTAGAAGAACAGGGGACAACTGTATAACTTTATAACTGTAATTTAGAGTATTTGAAGGTTTCCATTTAAATATAATGTTTCTATAAAGAGAGCTCTTTCCATGCTTTGAGTACTTCCTAAACACATTCCTTGGACTCAATGGTTGCTTCAATCTGATTGTTAGCATATCTCCCTTTATCTAACCCCCAATCTTTAGTTATTGATTGGAAATAAGGCGAGAGATAGAGAATAAAGAACCAAAGATGATTCCTAAGACTGTGGCCTTGGGTAAAGGGGGTGACTATAGAGTAATTATGGAGCAGCTTTACTAAGGTTCGAATTTTTGAGTTGGGATTTTTGGTAATAACTGCCAATCTGAGTTATAAATTCCCCAAGTCAAATTCAAATATGAGATTTATTACAGTCAGAATTTTTTTAATTTGACTACTCTCCACCTAAAACCTACCGAGTTCATTTAGATGTCAATGGCAGATGTCCCTTGAACTATTTGAAGATGTAAAAAGTAGTGATGAGCCAAAGTTTCGCTGTGAAAATGACGCCCCATAGAAAAAAAATGTTGCATGTCAAAAAGTTGTTTTTATTCAGAGGAAAATTCAATTTGTAATTGATTCAAGTTTTCAGGTCACGACTATTGATTGAATTTTAGATGTTCAAATTTTTTCATAGATAACATACCATTCGAGCCATGAATAAAATATTATTTAAAATAGTTTTTAAAAAAATCACATTACTTTAAAATTTGACCTTTGCTAAATAACCCCCTCACTGTAGATCAGTTCAGTTTTAAGTAGAGTTGAGATAAAGGTTTAGCGATATATAGGTTGAAATAAATAGAGGAGAAATACAGTTGAGTATTGTTAGTGTAAAGTTATTACTGGAAACCAATACCTGTACAAGTTTGAAGTCCCTTCTAGCAATGTCTGTTTCACTGTATTGTGGCTACTAATAAGCTTAAATAAACTGTATTTTCTTTGTATCCTCCAGGCCGGCTATGAACTTGTCTCTGTCGATGGGGAAACCCTACAGAATGTGACACATCAACAGGCAGTCGACATGATTCGTCAGTCTTACAGTAACAAGCTTAAGGAGCCAATGGAAATTGTGGTTAAAATACCCAAAAAATTAGAACAATTAACAGGTTAATGTTTGGTTTTTAGAAATGAGTCTATACACACAACCAAAAAGAAAGTCATTTTGAGCTGAGCTTGGCTGGGTGCCTTTAATTTCCTAGCTTGTATATATGTATAATCATTATCTGTGCTTGTTTGTATATATATATATATATATATATATATAATATGAGAAGCTTAAACAGAAGAATATGTTGAAATAAGAATTTTCTAATTCATGTAAAATAGCATGTACATTTTCAGAATATTTTTAAATGTTTTATAGGATATAAAAATAAACATTTTTATGCACAATACTTTTAGAAACTACTGTTCTTCAACCCTAAAAAGTCATTTCTCCAGACCAAAAACCTTGTAGTCAGTCAATGCCTCTATAAATGCAGGTTGAAGCTCTGGCACAACAGGGACTCTCAATGGTGCTACTTCTATAGGACTCCTCAAAGTGTCACCTGTTTAATAAGATCACTGTCACCTCTGTCTATCAGAGTCCAACTTTAGGAGAGCACAATTCATTCCACAGCTCCATCTGACTTTTGTATATAAAATGGAACGCCTGTGGAAAGAGTAACATTTTGCTTTCTGATTTCTAGTTTGTTGCAAAAGCAACAGAATATAATCCTAATATTTTAGGATTGGTAATAATGTAACTCTTGATAGAGATTTGGGGGTGAAATGTTTGTTCATGGTCTCTTAAAGGGCAAGGAAAGGCAAAGAAATAAAATCACATTTTTACTTTCTTTAATGAAAAAGAAATCTAGCTCCAATATACTTTAATTAAAAAATGTGTACCATTTTTATAAGAAACCTGACTGTATGCAGTGAAATTCTACCTTCATTTACTGCTGAGGATAGGAATTGTCAGACGGTCCCTAACTTATGGCAGGGGAAACAATCATACTTATGAACAGCAGGGGGAGCCCCTGCCTTACTTACAGCTATGCAGAACTTTGTTTTTGATCATTGATGACGATCCCTAAGCAGCCCAGACCACACTGAGCATGTGCACAGTCTTGGTCTTACAAAGATGTATAACAAAGTTACAAGATGACAACCCACTGTGGCCAACTTTGAAAGCATAAATAATTTGTTTGATTAGGCTTGTGGTGCAGTAAGTTCATGTTTATGTTTAGTATACAAAATACAGCATTTCTAGCCCTATTCTATTTTACACTTTCCTTGTCCTTTAAGCTCATAGCAAGGTTACAAACCACAAAGCTCTGATTTACGAGAAGGTCCATCTCCATTTTATCCAAATTCAGTTTTTAGAAATGATTTCTTTTTTCTGTAATAATAAAATAGTAGCTTGTACTTGATCCAAACTAACATATAATTCATCCTTATCGAAGCAGAACAATACCATTGGGTTTCTTAAAAGTAAAATGATTTTTAGTAGACTTAAGGAATGAAGATCAGAATTACAGAAATATCTGTTATCTGGAAAATCCCAGGTCTTGAGCATTCTGGATAACAGGGTCATACCTGTAGTTCCAAGAATATATACAGCATTAAACAAATGCTCTCCTGGAATCTCAGCCTAACCGTCCCTCATTTTGACCTTTTATGAATACAGAGATGATGCAAAGACATTCTCCACAAGTTTCACCCTACTAACCACAAAATGCCCCCAGGCTGTTCCTGGTTGGTGCAAAGTAAGTGCTATGATTTGGTAGCCCCTATGAAGACTGGTAGCCTACAGGAGGCTCTGTTTGGCAATACTCCTGGTTTCTATGCAACCAAACCTCCTTAATGTAACTCATGTGTATTACGCTCTTGAATATCTAGGTCAGCTTCACTGTTCAGCATTGATCTTTAGTCAAAATTTCTTGAAAAAAACATACTAAGGAAAGGAAGAAAAAACTTGCCTCCAAGCCTGGAATTCAAAAACAAGCACCTACTTTGAGGCCACTAGGAGCAAAATCCAAAGATCCTTGCACATTTGAAAGATTTACTGCTCCAGATAGGAAGGCTTTATATCCACAGATACAAGGAAGTGGTCTTATCTACATGTACACAAGCTTGGCTTTGTTTTATGGATATTTGTTTTACTGGTGTCTGTTTCTGTTATATTTAGGTATTTCCTCTTTAGGGCTCGCTAAATATTATACATTTTCTGACTGGTCCATTAAACTTGTCGGCTACCAGTTTGATGCATAGTTGATGCCAATTAATCATTAGTATACATTTGAGAATCAAGACAGTTTTAAAATTAGTACTAAAGTTCAAAAATGATGTCTCAAAATGATGTTGCGTAGATGTCCTAGTGCTGCATCTCTACAGCAGAGATTCCATGGCCAGGTTGTCTAGGGCACAAGCTACCACTGATTCCTCTGCAGATAGAAACTATAGCGGCATGTGAAGAGCATCTCAGCCAAAAGCCAGTTGGAATGTTGGTTAGGAAAAGACACTGAACAGCCCAAATCTTGGAAGCCCATGGGAGCCCTGAAATGCTTGGACCAATGGAAATACAACAATCAGTTGCAGAGTTTCCTTTGCGCACCATCTCCACTAGACGCAGTGCACTTTCACCTATTGACACTGTTTGCTATGGTCGCCATCAAAAATCACAGGGCCCCCTACAACAATAATTTCTGGGCCCCACAGTAAAAAGTCCACACAGATATTAGTGTTAAAACAGTATAACCCCCCTCAACAAGTTATATATACCATAAGACCATTGGTGTTTAACGGACTTCTTCATTCTCCTCTTCTTCAGCTCCATTCAGGGGCTCTCGGGTCCTTTCAGTGCTACTTCATCATCCCAAGGGGGGCTCAGTTAATCCTGGAAGTGTAACCAGGGGCACTGTGCCAATGAAGTGAGCCTCACTAGTAACAGGGGGGAAGGCAAAAATGCAGCTCCTGATAACTTTAAGAACAGAGTTTCTGTTTTTCACACCATTAAATTCAGCACTTTGAGGACAGAAAGTGCAATAGTACTCTCTGTGCTAGCGTTCTGGACCCCTCCTCCGACAATGTGGGGGGTGGCAGCAGCAATTCATATACAGTTTCAATAAATATTTGTAAAATAAGTCAACCTCTAAACATTTCATGGGCCTGAAAAATATTTTGCTGGGAGGCACAAAAATATCTAGTTACGCCACTGAGCAGGACCCTGTTTTCATAGGAAGCAGAATGTATGTAGCTTTATAGCACAGCCAGAAGTTATAATGTTTGAATCATCATAGCAGGGCCTGGCCAAGGGGTAGGCAGAGTAGCAGGCCCGGACTGGCAATCTGTGGGATCTGGCAAATGCCAGAGGGGCTGCTATAAGGTCCCATAGAAAGTCAGTATTTAGTGGGCTGGTGGGGGCTGTTTGGGCCTCTATGTGGGCTGATTGGGCCTCTGTGTACCTGAAATGCCAGGGCCTATTTTAATTCCAAGTCCAGACCTGCAGAGTAGGCACGTGCATAGGGCGCAAAATCGGGGGGGGGGGGGGGGGGCGCCAGGCACGTACGTACCTTCTCTGCCTCTCCTACCCCGTTTGTCCGGTCCCCACTTTTGCCGCTGTCTTTCCTTCTGTTGTTGCGAGTGCGTTTCTCTCTTGCGCTTAAGTCTTTCTAGCACATGAGGGTTGGGCGCTACTACTGGCCAGGCTGCCTAGGGTGCCTGGCCAGGTTGGCCCAGCACTGAATCATAGCCCAAAAACAAATTTATAATGATAATACATCAGAAAAAGTATAAAAGTTTGCCTAATATTTAGAATAAAATCAAAACTAGGTTTGCCTTTAGTGACTATACCTTTAATGCTGGTGCATGAGCTACAATCTTTTGTTCCTGTGAGAAACCCAGTACAGAATTATTGCAAAATAGATTCACATTGCGTTTCTTTCATTTCCTGTTTCTTTTATTATATACCACTATATCTACAATGAGATTCTGATGATGCTCTGATGTTCTTCTGCTTACGAATAAAATTAGAAACCTTTCTCAAATCTTTCCTAAGCAGAAGAACATCAGAGCAGCCTCTTTCTTTCTCCTGATCAATTTCTTGACCACTTGGTGGTCAGATTGGGTGGAAAATCACCAGTAGGTGGTGCTGTTGGAACAAAAGTGCTTAGAATAGCACCCGCATCAGTTTTACATTCTCTTATTTTAAAGGTTTACTTATCCTTTAAGTCCACAGCATACTTTGTACCCATATGTTCTTCTTTTGCTTAGCAATGCTAATAGTATGGTGCACATGAGGTTTTTGGGTTTCAAGTTTTAAAATATTAGTGATAAGCAGCTACTCATGGGACTTTTTCTTGCTGCTCTGGGGTGTGAGACACAGGAACCCGAAATGTAATGATCTACACTAATCTGATCACCTTAAATTCCATATATTCCCTGTCGCTTTTCTGAAGACAAGTGGAAGTTATAAAACACTTGAAACTGTCGCCAAGGAAAGTTGCAGGAAACCCATTGTTTAAGTGCCGCCACTCTGTTTTGGTAACTGTCTCCCTAGGATACAGCTCCATTTATTTACATTAAGGAACATTAGGGATCCTTTTTATAAAGTAGAAAAGGTTTATATTCCGACACACTTGACTTCAAATGTTTCTGGCGAAGTCGGAAGGATCTTGTCAGTGTATTAATAGAAATTATTATTATTATTATGCTGTTCTCATCTGACTACTATTGGTAAAAATGGAAACAGAACATCAATCTGTGTAAAATTAGAATTTACACTATTCTTGTCCCGTCAATTTTCTGAACTGTCTTGCAACTGCCAGTCAAGGTTGGGGGACCGGCAAAGAGGTTGTGTTGCTAGGGACGCACTCTCTACAGGGTTCTTAAAGGACAAGCAAAGTCTAAAATAGAATAAGGCTAGAAAAACTTTGTTAAACATCTTTGCAAGACTGTGCACATGCTCAGTGTGGCTTTGGCTAAGTTTAGGGGTCGTCATAAATTAACCACATTTTTCAGTTGTAGAGCTATGGTTGGATTACTATGACACTGGGCACCTCTACCCAACCAATAAATGACTTGGTTACTGAGGTTTTCTAAAAAAAAAATATATATATACAGTATATATATATAGTAGCCGGCCCTTTAAGACATAATTTATGGGGCAGCACACGGAGATTCACATAATATATTTTATTGCAAAGGTATGCGCCAGGTTACTCAATATACAGGAATTCTCCTTTAATCACTTCAAGTCACTCAATTCATTCAGACAGGGAGATAAGCGCAATAAGCAAAACTGTGTGTGCTTGGAACTCTGTACAGTAATGTGATCCATTACCATTTTTAAAAATGATTTCCTTTTTCTCTGTAATAATAAAACAGTAGCTTGTACTTTGACCAAACTAAGATATAATTAATCCTTATTGGAAGCAAAACCAGCCTATTGGCTTTATTTAATGTTTACATGATTTTCTAGTAGACTTTACTTATGGTGATCCAGATTATGCAAAGTCCCCGGGTGCAGGTCCCATACCTGTATTCCACACAACACATATGTCACACTTTACCTAGAACACTTATACCGGGCCAAACCAAATCCAAATCCTAGGGTGGGACGGGAAATCACATGACTTTTTGTCAGACAAGTAAAAATGGTTTCCACCTTTTCTCTTCCCGTCCCTAATTTGTATAGGGAAATTAGGGTTCGGTTCAGTATTCGGATGAAACTTTCATGGAGGATTGAGGGATTTGGCTGAATCCCAGGTAGTTGATTCAGTGTATCCCTAACAATGATGCTGAAATTGTGGGAAAACACTTTTGGATGAAAAGAAAATGAGCCAGTTTGGCTCCATATTTAGCATTTTGCACTATGGATTCTGACAAATACCGTAAGTAGTCGCTATTTAGTGGGCTGTTTGGACCTCTGTGTCTTTGTAGTGCCAGGACCTATGTAGAACCCCAGCCATATAATAAATGTGTACTCATGTAAAGTTGCAGGAGCAACACGGATACAGCTGGAGGGACATTAGAGGTCATTTATGACAGACAAGGGGAAGACAAGAAAAAGGGCAATTTTTTAATGTACGAGGGCAGTGTTCTCATTGCAGAAATGGGCAAGTTGACTTTGAAATAATTATTGACCCCTAAAATGCTGGAGAAATGATATTACTCAATGAATTGTTGGTTGGACCTAGAGACACACTGCTGGTATCAACTGCCAGGACACATTGTTACTACATGCCAGGAGATCTATAAAACTCCACAGACATAACATGTTACTATACAGACATCTTTCAAGTAACGCTTAAAGGACCAGTAACATCAAAAAATTAAAAACGTAATAAAAATATAATGCAGTGTTGCCCTGCACTGGTAAAAACTGCAGTGTTTGCTACAGAAACACTTCTATTGTTTATATAAATTAGCTGCTGTGTAGCAATGGGGGCAGCCATTCAAAGGAGAAAAGGCTGAAGTTACACAGCAGATAAGCTCTGTAGAACATAATGTTATCTGTTATCCATTAGTTATCCTGTGCCATATAGCTGTTTTTCAATTTCCGCAATTGCTTCTTAGCAGCTTGTTTATATGAACTATAGTAGTGTTTCTGAAGCAAACTGATCAGTTTTAACAGCGCAGGGCAACACTACATGATATTTTCTTTACTTTAAAACACTTTAATTTTTTGGTGTTACTGTTCCTTTAACAGCATGCAATGGCCATTAAGTCATTATAAACATACTCTCCTTGATAACTGAGTTGCCTTATTGAGTGTTTTAAGTGCTCATGGCCAACTTGAAAAGTTAATTCTATGTGCAGGGGGGGTTAGGAGGGCATTTAAGAACTATACGTATTACTGGCGGGTGGATGAGTGCCACTTGAAGTATACTTAAAGGACATCTGAACCCTAAAAATGAATATGGCTAAAAATGCCATATTTTACATACTGAACTTATTGCACCAGCCTAAAGTATCAGCTTGTCAATAGCAGCAATGATCCAGGACTTCAAACTTGTCACAGGGGGTCACCATCTTGGAAAGTGTCTGTGACACTCACATGCTCAGTGGGCTCTGAGCAGCTGTTGAGAAGCTAAGCTTAGGGGTCGTCACTAATTATCCAGCAGAAAATGAAGTTGGCCTGTAATATAAGCTGATGCTACAGGGCTGATTATTAAATTCTGATGCTAATTGCACTGGTTTCTGTGCTGCCATGTAGTAATTATCTGTATTAATGACTAATCAGCCTTATATTGTGACTATATTTCTATTCTATGTGTACTGTATATTGTGAGTGGGTCCCTAAGCTCAGTAAGTGACAGCAGCACAGAGCATGTGAATCAGTGAATCAGAATCAGAAAAGAAGATGGGGAGCTACTGGGGCATCTACTAGGGAGACAAATCTTTACTGCTAAAGGGCTGTGATTGCCTTGGGCTGGTACAGAAGCACAAAACATAATGTACAACATTTCTAACCTACTTCTTTAGTTAGGCTTTAGTTCTCCTTTAAGCATAAGAATACTGAGTGATTCTGGTATTGGCCAAACAACAAATTCCTAGGTTGCTAGGTCTATGTCTTTTACACCCCAGTGCAATAAAAGCCACTAGAAACCTCAAAAAATCACTCAAAAACACAACTTTACACCTCAAGGCCCACAAATAGGTTGTGGAGTCCTTAACCAGTGTTACAGTCCATGCATATGCCAAGCTACAGTATGTTGTATTATGTAAAGCAGAATGATGCAAGTCTCGGCTGTTAACTGTTACCCCAAATGTCAATATATGTTCTGAACATTAAAAAATGATTTCCTTTCTTATATTCCATAGGCCTCTCTTCTCCAGTGGTCCCATCAAGCTTTGTATTTGACATTTGCTTTTATGGAGCAGGTAACTAGTTCACTTTTTAGTACTCCCAGTGTTGCCTAATGACTCCCGGCTGAGGATTCACTTACCTCTATCATTGCTAATAAACCAGTGATCCAGTGGCTCATGAGCAACGTTACTCCCCAACCCCTTGTTTATTGCTCCCAGTGGCCTCAAAGCAGCTGCTTATTTTTGACTTCCAGGCTTGGAGACAAGTTTTGGTTGCATAAAAACCAGTCCACATTACTAGATATAGCGAATAAAGTACCCCCTGTGATTGGCTACCACATAGCCAATCACAGCTCTTATTTGGCATCTTCAGGGAATTTTTTCATGCTCGTGTTGCTCCCAAATGTTTTTACATCTGAATGTGGCTCATGGGTAAAAAAAACTCAGAAGGAAGGGATTGTTTGCGGCTCTTTCCCAAAAAAATATAAAGAAAGAAATGCTGACAAAATTCTTTGTTGGGATGAGCTAAACTACAACCTCTATGTATTTAATTAATTAAATCTAGCCATGGCTCACCTGATAAACAGGTTAACCTGGGTGCATAACCCCCATGTCCATCTCCTTCAGGCACAAAGTGAAATAGTTGTGTTTGGTAGCCGAGGATGAGGAGGGTATAACAATGCTTTATTAGCAGGTCATGCAGCCATTTACACTCACCGGTATCAAGTGGTGGTTCGCAGGCCCGGATTTGTGGAAAGGCCACATAGGCCCGGGCCTAGGGTGACAGGATTTTAGGGGGCGGCATGCTGCCCAGCCACACCCACATTGGTTCAGAAACACTGGGGATACACAGGAGATATGATAGTCTTTTAAATTTACCATGCATCAATCCCCATTTCTCCGGTCCTTATAATGAAAATTTGCAAATAAAGGACAGAGTATGGGGGCGGCGAACAGCAGCGGGCCTAGGGGCGACCACCATATAAATCCGGCCCTGGTGGTTCGGGTGCAGCGCCCCAAACCCGTAGCTTGGGGTCAAGGTTCAGACAACTATAGAAATGAACACTCACTCCTGAGGCACACTGATGTGGTAAAACTCGATTTTATTCCATGAATTAAAACAACCTCGTCCTAACCTGTTTCGTATTTAGAGATACATAATCATAGGCACATTTGCCTATGATTACGTATCTATGTCTACAGTTGTCATGGGTAAAAAAGGCTGGGGATAGTGATGTGCGGGCCAGTCCCACCCTGGGTTCCAGTTGGCTCCTGCACAAAATCTTCGGGTTGTGGGTGAGTCCGGGTTGACCTCCTCTCCTCACTTACTAGCTCTGCTGGCTTCTGGCCCCTCTACATTTATAGACTCGTGCCCACCCTCTTTCGTGACATTGCTGCGGGGCAGGCACAGACCTATAAATAGAGGGGGGGGAAAGACGGGCCAGGCTGGGTGTGGGTTGGGAGGGGGCAGGTTAGGGTCGGGTGTGGGTCGACAATTTCTTGACCCATACACCACTTGTTGGGGGCCCCCATAAACCATATGAATTAGCCCCCTAAAACTCACTTACCAAGCAGGCTCCATTTCTTTGGTAACCTATATTGAAGAATATGAAGCCCACCCAGTACCCCACCCCGCCCACCCAGTACTCCAGCCAGTGAAAACAAACGTGGCCAATGAACTCAGCCTGATTCCACCAACAAATAATTCAGATATAAGAGTGCATGCTTAGCACAGTAGATAGTTCTGCATCACTAATAATTAGGTTTATAGGGGGTTATGTAATAAAATGCACTGTTTGCCCAGGAGCAGTAACCCATAGCGACCAATCAGCAGGCAGCATTTATTGGTCACCTGTTTAAAAGCAAACATCCTATTGGTTTCTATAGGTTACTGCTCCAGGGCAGACTTAGTGCCTTTTATTACATATGGGGTATAATGTCAACAAGGTGCTGTGACACTGTTGAATAAAAACCTTTTATTCTTTATAAAAGACTAAAAAAAAATGTTGCATAGTAGGGTACAGTTAACACAAGTAACATGTCTGTGCTATATACAGTTATAGTATACAAGGGCCTTGAACATCCGGGTAATTATATCCTTATAAATGGTGCTTAGTGATGTCATTGGTTTTAATTGGAGCTTCATGAGGTCATTTTTGTCACATGACTCACTGAAAATTGTGTATTGTAATAAATAAAGTACCCCCTGTTGCAAAATATGCAACATACCTTTGGCCTTGTGTTATTATGTCATGGAACTCCTCGGTAACTAATAGAATCCTTATATTTTACAAGAGGGGGTACTTTATTCGCTATATCTAGTAATGTACTGCTTGTCCCACTCTTCTATATATTATTACTTTTTTATGTTGTTCTGTTGAATATTAATTGTATCAAATACAGGAAAGAAATGACATATATAGTCAACGATGTAAATCCTGAAGTGTCAAAAAAAAATAAAAAGCATGAAACGTCCCTTTTGTAATAAAGAGCAGGGGAGTGAGTAATGGAAATGTTGGGCAGGTTTGTGTGGGGAGCAGTTGGAGTCCTGGGCCGGGGGAAGCAGACTTCTTGGCTCTGGGCAGTGTAAGCAGAACAGGACAGTTTATATAATAAAGGTGCCAGATCTATAAAAACTCTCCGCAGTAAAAATGATTTTATGGGCATAATTTACATTATTTAGGGACATGACTGGTTTAGCTGATGAACCAGAACAGATATATTTAGCTCTGTGTTAGCATAGTTTCATTAGAGCAGTTTAACAGACAGATGTTGGACGGTGGAGTTGCGGATACACATATTTTCCTTTATAGCTTTAACATTGGTCCCTGCCCCGGTGGAGCTGACAATCTAACTCCCTATCCCTTAAACACACAGTAGGGCTGATTTTATCAGGATGATTTTCAAGTGTGGGAGGAAACTGGAGAACATATAAACTCCTTGCAGATGTTTGGAATCCCTGGCTGGAATTAAACCCAGGCCCCCAACACTGCCCCACCCTGTCAGACTGGCGACTCCCCTCTATCAGGAATAGTCCAGTTATAGACATACAGCAACATTCAAGCAAATTGGCAGAAAAAAAATTAATACTTTAAGAAGCTGGTACATTTATTTTGGAATTTGAACACATTTTTGAAGGCCGAGTTACAAAAAAACTGCATTTGAATATACTGAGCAAACACATGTTCAGTATCAACAAAACATTTCTTGGCAGCAACAGTCTTATATTTTTTCTTAAATGGCAGTTGACGGGTTACACAGTCATTTATTTATGTAAACAATAAGAGTAAAGGTGCTGGGAGTTGTGTATGTATTGAATTCCTCTGTGGCTTATTATATCCTTATGCTCTGATGTGAGTTCTGATGTCATCAGTTATAAACGGGGAGTTCTGATGTCATCAGTTATAAACAGTGAGTTCTGATGTCATTAGTTATAAACGGTGAGTTCTGAAGTCATCAGTTATAAATGGTGAGGCCTGATGTCATCAGTTATAAACAGTGCGTTCTGAAGTCATCAGTTATAAATGGTGAGGCCTGATGTCATCAGTTATAAACGGTGAGTTCTGATGTCATCAGTTATAAACAGTGAGTTCTGAAGTCATCAGTTATAAATGGTGTGGCCTGATGTTATCAGTTATAAACGGTGAGTTCTGAAGTCATCAGTTATAAATGGTGAGGCCTGATGTCATCAGTTATAAACGGTGAGTTCTGAAGTCATCAGTTATAAACGGTGAGGCCTGATGTCATCAGTTATAAACGGTGAGTTCTGAAGTCATCAGTTATAAACGGTGAGGCCTGATGTCATCAGTTATAAACGGTGAGTTCTGAAGTCATCAGTTATAAATGGTGAGGCTTGATGTCATTAGTTATAAACGGTGAGTTCTGATGTCATCAGTTATAAACAGTGAGTTCTGAAGTCATCAGTTATAAATGGTGAGGCCTGATGTCATCAGTTATAAACGGTGAGTTCTGATGTCATTTCTGTCACGACTCACTGAAACTTGTGTATTATAATAAATAAAGTACCCCTAGTTGCAAAATATGAGGATATTAAAAGTTACCTCGGAGTTCCATGACCTGTAGAAAAACTCTCGGCCTTTGGCCTTGTATTTTTATATGGTTATAAAACTGCTCTGTAACTTATATATATATATTTTACAATAGGGGGTATTATCTATTATACAGGTATGGGACGTATTATGCAGGATGCTCGGGGCCTGAGGTTTGCTGGATAATGGATCTTTCTGTAATTTGGATCTTCACACCTTAAAGGAGAAGGAAAAGCTACAATTATGTAAGCTTTATCAGGAAGGTTTATCACGGACATTTGGGTAGTTTGTGTAGTGATTATGATTTAAAAATAAAAAAAAAAAGTTTTTGTGTTATCATTCATATTCTCTGAAAAATGGTTAAGAAATCATACATTCTGCCAGGGTATGTAAACTTATGAGCACAACTGTATATAAATACACCAGTAAACCCTCAAAGTAATACTGCTCCGAGTCCTCTGTCAAAAGAAACACAGCATTTCTTTCCTTCTATTGTGTCACATGGGCTTCTGTATCAGACTTACTGTTTTCAGCTTAATCCTCCAGGGCTAGGGCTTGAGCATGCTCAGTTTGTTCCTCACTTCCCCTCCCTCATGTAAACTGAGCCCAGAGCTATGAGTGAGTAGGGAGAGACTGACACAGGAAGTGGTGTCACACCAAGCTAATATGGCAGCTGCTATCCTAAACAAACAAAGAGAGCTTCTGGAGTGGTTTACTCTGATAAGGTAAAGCATTCTGCAGAATAAATATAGTGTTATAGCTTGCACTATTGTGGCTAATCTATTGGCAATAAATTGCTTTAGTAGCTTTCCTTTAAAGGTTGTTCACCAGTATAATGTAGCGCTTGGTTCCCCAACCTTTTTTGGCCTGGGGACAGTGTTGAAAATGTTTGGAAGGACTGGGGTGGGGTCGGCTTCCAATTCGGCACGCTGGCATCCAATTCAAAGCGCCGGCGTCAAATTCTTTAATATCGGATTAGACGCGGCAGCCCATTTCAGGGCTGTCGGCGGCCCGGTGGTTGGGGACCCCTGATGTAGAGAGTGATATTCTGAGACAATTTGCTTTGGGTTTTAAATCTATATTTTTATGCGGGATAACCAAGTAAGCCCCACTCAGAAAGATGTACTCTCATATTTACATAGCTTATGTATTGAAGAAGGTCTTAGATTTAGAATGGAAGATGTTTCTTTAAGGGAAACAATAAACAGGAGGTGGTCAATTTATGTAGAAACTTCATTTGACAACAAAAAGGAATTTATACATAAACTCATGGGGAAGGTCGATTAATAATTCAGGAATTAAACTGGGCTGTCACCCCAATGTTTGAATTGTATTTATGAATTCTTAATTAATTCTCTCTTTCTGAATTTTAAAATCCATGTGTTTTGAGCAATAGTGAATATCAAATAAATGAGAAACAGGTCTGCGATTGTATAACGCTCCGTTTGTCGTGACATCACCGAGGATGACATCAGACTGCATTACAATAAGAGTCAGAGCAGTTACAGCAGAAGTTCTGTTTATTGGAATTTGTGCTGAGACATCACCTTTATGTTATGGCATCCAAATGGTAACGAATTCCCTATCTGTAACTCAGCATGATGAATGTATCTCTTTCCTCTCTTATATTTATATATATATTTATATGTATATTTATATATATATATATATGCATAGCTATGGGCAGTGAAATGATAAGCAGATGTAAGCTGTTGCAGAAGCAGATCAAACAGCAGGAATATATTTTAGAGGCTCAAACACAAATAAAGCTCACTTCCATATTTCCCTTGAAAGATGATTTGATGATATTAAATCTGTTATCAAAGTAGCGCATTCACTTCCTTTCGGCCTGGGAATAATATCGGGGATTTTTTCAAGATTTAGGAGCTTTGGCAACTGTGAGAAACTGAAAGATGAGAGGATGCCGGGGATGGGTAGGATATACAGTAAGTATGCACGCTAGGGTTATATTTGTCTAGTGCTGTCATACGCACCAAACCTCTGATCCAGAGTGGGAATGGGTGGTCTGGGGTCATGAACCCACCCTGGGGGCCCTTGCCCCAGCCATGAGCTCCACCCACAACGCCTCTCTTCTCCATGCTGGGCTTTTTTTTTTTTTAGGCCACTATCAGGGTAGGGGTGGTAGTCAGGTTGCAGCTCCAAGGGCTTCAGAATGGGTCTGGGTCAGCTAATCAGATTTGTCCCGATGTTTTGATGGCTAGGGATGAAACGAATCCAGGATTCGGTTCGGTATTCGGCCAAATCCTTGTGCCTGGGCGAACCGAATCCTTAATATCATGTGACTTTTCGTCACAAAACAAGGAAGAAATTTTTTTTTTTGTAGCCGCACATGAAGTGGCTTTTAGCCTTCCTTTCATTCATTTACATATGCAAATTAGGGTTCAGATTGGGTTTGGCCGAATCTTTCGCAATGGATTCAGCGGTTCGGCCGAACCCAAAATGGTGGACTTGGTGCATCCCTACTGATGGCCCGGTCCAACCCTGCTGACCAATGGGGGACAGATGCACAGTAACACTACACTTGGTATATTGCTCATGTGCCAATCACTCATACCTCATTTCTTACCATCTGGGTCCTTCTCAGTTTTCCAGGATGCAATTCCCATAGTTCTTGTCATAACTAAAATCAGGAAAAGTTGCAGAAGCCACATATGCACATTTGAAGCTTGTATATTATCAGTGTCCATCTGGGGTATCCGGTGCCTGGAGGACCCCACCTGAGTTGTGAGCGACAATAACCCCCCCACATACCATACTTGCTTAGTTCTGCAGCACCTGTTAGAAGAAGCAGACCAGGGTTGCGGGGGCTCAGGGTCCACCCCTGGTCTTTTGTCAGCCCAGTCCAACCCTCTATATTATTCTAACTCATGTTTAAAGGGATCCTGTCATGGGAAAAAAAAATTTTTTCAAAATGTATCAGTTAATAGTGCTGTTCCAGAAGAATTCTGCATTGAAATCCATTTCTCAAAAGAGCAAACAGATTTTTTTATATTTCATTTTGAAATCTGACATGGGGCTAGACATTCTATCCATTTCCCAGCTGCCCCTGGTAATGTGACTTGTGCTCTGATAAACTTAAATGACTCTTTACTGCTGTACTGCAAATTGGAGTGATATCACCCCCCCTTTCCCCCACTCAGCAGCCTAACAACAGAACAATGGGAAGGTAACCAGATAACAGCTCCCTAACACAAGATAACAGCTACCTGGTAGATCTAAGGGCTGGGACAGACAGGGAGATTCGGGGAGATTCTGTCGCCTGGCGATTAATCGCAGGCGACAATCTCCCCGAACTGCCTTCTCCCTGTCCACCGCCTGTTAAAATGAAAAAGCGCCAGCGCTAATCCATACGCAGCACGGCTATTTCCGTCATGAGACCTTTGACAAGTTCTCTGCTCGAGTCCAATAATCTGCATTTAATACAACGCTGGTGCTCATTTGTGCAAATCTGCACCCGGGCAGTAACCCATAGCCGCCAATCAGCGATTAGATTTTTTCAGATGCAAGGACTAGGAGAACAATGAAGGCAACATCTGATTGGTTGCCATGGGTAATTACTCCCATTATTATTATTATTCCTTCATATAGCACTGACCTGCTAAGCAGCACTTTCAAAGATTACAGCCCTTATCCTGACCCCAGCCACATATAATGAATACATGTACTGCACACATTAGAGTTTTATCAGGAGCCAGTTAACCTGCTAGTTCTAGCGTGTGGGTGGAAACCAGAGAACCCAGAGGAAACCCAAGCAGACAAAAGGAGAACACAGAGAATATTTGCTGATATTTCCCTGGGACGTGTCTGTTTTTGTAGTTAATCAAGCCGGCTATTGTTCCACGAGTGTGTTGTCCAATGGCTCATTCTCTTTCACAGGAATGATTAGCAATTATCCACAGGACCATACTGAGAAGCACACCTCTCATTCAGCGGTTTATCCATTCATTTAATACCGTTAGCATTTGCTATGATGTGTTGTGACATTGTCTGTTTCGCTGAACGAGAACATATAAATGCAAGACTTGTTTTGGCTCCTCTCTTCTCAGAATTACCGACACCTCATCGCCCTCCGAGATCCGACCAGGTCAGCAGAAGTTTAATCCTTCTATTTATTTTTTAATTTAGAACTTATCCATTAACAGTTAGACATTACTCAGGCAGGCCGCTGTCATGACATCACTTTGCTACTACAGTGCCGTGCGTGCAAATCAATACTACTGGGCTGCCCGTAACCCGACCCAAGAAAGAGAAATGTCCCTAAGGGAATAATCAAGACGTCGATTCAATGCAGATGCTCAAACGAGAGAAAGAGGTGAATCACAGGCACAAAACATTACATCAGCTCAGCTGCAAATACAATACCCACTAATGCTTCTTTTCCATAACCTCCTGTTTATTTCTCTGACCCAAAAGCAAGAAACAATCAAGTATGAAAATATAGAATCAATATGTCGAGGTTTTAAGTAAGGATTAACATAGCGAGGGAGTAGGGTTTCTCCTTTGCTTTGGAATACTCAGTGGATATTAAAAGAACATTGCTTCTTTAGGTTGAGATAATCCAGAGATACAACTCAAGTCTGAGGGTGGTGGTAGCACATGGGGAGGTTAGTCGTCCAGCACCAAAATCTTCTCTACTGGCAACAGGAAATCCAAAGCGATTTGTCATCCCGCCTACGATTTCTTGCTGGTGGGAAGGCATTTCTGGGAGATTTGTCGTCCGCAGTAGAGAAGATTTGTCACTGGGTAACTCATTTCCCATGTGCCACCACCCGGATAGAAAGTTGTTGGTAGCTTATCACACCTTTTGTCTTGCTAAGGACAAGGAACTATTGTTTAATTTCTGGGTGGTTAAGATAGTCAGCACTCAAAGATCTGCTCATTTTTCCAAATAAGTGGATCTATCCCCAGTGTTGATGTGGTGGATAGTTGAAAGACTGTATCAACAAGCTGCCCGGTATTCAGATAGACATTAGCCAGACAGGCCCATCACAGGCCAACTTGGTCTGGAAGTAATGAATCATCAGGTTTTTTTTCAGCCACCTTTAGTCAGACTTTTTCTTGCTAAAGCAATACTGTCATGGGACAATATGTTTTTTTTTCTAAATGCATCAGTTAATAGTGCTTCTCCAGCAGAATTCTGCACTGAAATCCAATTCTCAAAAGAGCAAACTGATTTGTTTATATTTCATTTTGTAATCTGACATGGGGCTAGACATAGTCAATTTCCCAGCTGCCCCAAGTTATGTAACTTGTACTCTGATAAACTTCAGTCACTCTTTACTTCAAGTTGGAGGGATATCAACCCCCCCCCCCCCCAGCAGCCTAACAACAAAATGGGAATGTAACCAGATAACAGCTCTCTAACACAAGATAACAGCTGCCTGGTAGATCCAAGAACAGCACTCAATAGTAAAAACCAACGTCCCACTGTGTCTATTCAGTTACATTGAGAAGGAAAAACAACAACCTGCCAGAAAGCAGTTCCCTCCTAAAGTGCTGGCACAAGTCACATGACCAGGGGCAGCTGGGAAAACGACAAAAATTTCCCTGTGTCAGACTTCAAAATGTAATATAATAACCTGTTTGGTGTTTTGAGAAATAGATTTCAGTGTAGTAGTCTACTGCAGCAACACTAATGCGTTTTGCAAAAAAAAACATGTTTTTCCCATGACAGTATCCCTTTAAGGGAAGAGGTACATAGAGTGTAGACCCCACAGCAGATCCGTTTCTTCTACACTACATTTTTGGGCTAATCCCCACGTATGGAGGTGTAAGCTTCACTTTCAGTACAGTTTCGCCGAGCTGCAGGAGAAAGAGGATCCACAGTTCTCACCCTGCGTATTTTTGGTAGCAGCGGAGCCTACGCTCCCCTTTATAATGGTTGTAAGCCTTTGGGAGGGCCTGACTGGACTGTCGGGGCCATGGGCCACCAATAGAACCATACTAACTGCGGCTTTACACATGCCAATTTTCAGGCCCTCTCTCTGGTCCACAGGTTAACTGGAAGGAGAGTGTATATGGGGTCATGCATGGTCGGCTGCTTTCTAATGTTTCCATCAAAGTGAATCTTTTCATGTTCTCATCTACCAATGAAAAGTGTTTTCAGGATTAATGAACTGTTCTTGGGCTGGGATTTGAAGTACTGTCCTTGTTTAAGCAGAACGAATGCCTCCAGCACCACAAATCCAAAGTGCTGTAGTTTTGTATCAACTTGGGGTCACCATTTGCCTATGCCCGATGTTCCCCATAGCAAGGTAGAATGAATAGCTGGATAAGAATACGCCGACCCCTTTCATACATAAATAAAGACACAATCTCTCGGAGAACTGGAAATTGCAAGGTTTTATTAGGCTCACAAACAAACTCCCATAGAAAGTAGATATGGGGGAAAGGCAAGCAGAATGGGTTTATAATCCATTTGTCAAGAGAGGAGAGAGAGAGCAACTCTGGGCCATGTAACATGCCACAGGCCACAAGAAGCCCCCGACCCCGACTGCATATTCAGTTACCAGAGGCTTGTGCCGTGATTGTGCTCTACCAACATCTACCTGAGAATTTCAAGTTTCTCATACAGAAAAGGAAAGCATAGAAAGGTGCTACTCAAGAGTATGTACAAAAACAAAACCCCCAAAGATACTGCTTTGGGGAAGAAGAAAATAAGATTTCATATCTTACATTATTTACACATCATAATACAGCCATATTGAAAATTCATTCATATTCAATATCATCCAAAACATAGTAATGAACACAACATGTAAAGCCTTGTTCCTCAAGCTGTGAGGTTAAGCCTGGAGGAGAAAATGCATAGCTATCATACAGGCTGCCTCTTAAGGTAGCCATACACGGGCAGATAAAAGCTGCCGACAGACTGTGTCAACAGCTTATCTGCCCGTGTGGGGGGCCCTCCGACGGGCTTTCCCGATCGATATCTGGCCGAAAGTCGGCCAGATGTCGATCGGGCAGGATTAAAAATCCCGTCGGATCGCGGCCGCATCTGTTGGTTGATGCGGTCCCGCGATCCGACCGCCCGTACTGATCCGAACGTTGGGCTCAAGGTGGGCATATCGGGGAGAGATCCGCTCGTTTGGCAACATCGCCAAACGAGCGGATCTCTTCGTGTATGGCCACCTTTACAGAGCAAACACACATTTATATAATATAGATTTCATACACGCACTAGTTTCCATATTGTGAAAGAACTCTCCATATAAAGAAAAGCTAAGGGCTTCCCTGTGCTGCTAATGAAATTCCAGACATTATGAGATACTGCTTGGGAATACTGCTTCCATTCCAGGACAATGATAGTCATAAACGGCCAGATTTAGTTGGGCAGTTTCATCCAACTCAACCATTTCAGCTATGTTGAATGAACTTCTGTTCTGCACTGGTAAAACTGGCGTGTTTGCTTCAGAAACACAACTATAGTTTATATAAACAAGCTGCTGTGTAGCCATGGGGGCAGCCATTCAAGCACAGGATACACCAGGATCGGACTGGTGGGACACCACCCTGATGGGCCCCCGCCGGGCCAGATACCAATTGTCAGGAAAAAAAAAAAGAAAAAAGTTATGTCACGCTGTGCCGTCTGCGCATTGGAGTGGGCGTAGTCTGTACATGCGTGGCGCTACAGCAAGGGGGCAGAGGGCCCGAGGGGGACAGGCCCAAGTTCAACCGGGATACACAGTAGATAACAGATAAGTTATGAAGAATCCCATTGTATACTACAGAGCTTATCTGTTATCTCCTGTGTCTTTTCTCCTTTTTCAGCTTCCAATGGCTGCCCCCATGGCCACACAGTAGCTTGTTTATAAAAAAAAATTACATTATAGAGTTTCTGAAGCAACAGTTTTACCAGCACAGAAGAACAATACATTATATTTTCATTATTTAAAAAGACTTGTATTTTCTGGTGTCAATGTTCCTTTAAGGCTGGGGACAGACAGGGAGATTCGGGGAGATTCTGTCGCCTGGCGTTTAATAGCAGGCGACAGAATTTCCCCGAATCTTCCTGTCCAGTGGGTATTGGGCCGGCCTGCACATCACTAGTTTACACAACAAAAGAAGCATTGGGAGCAGTAGGGACCCAGCTAATGAAAAGGTTGAATATATGTGTATGAAAGTGATCATGATGGGTGTCAGGGGAACCCACAAAAATAAAGTAAGGGTGAACCTTTATGTACTATGAAACTAAAACAGAAAAATACTGACAGTATTGAATGGACTAACGCAATTGTGCTTTCCTGCTAAGATTACACGCCACAACAAGAATGATTGTTTTTAAAACAAGAGTGATATGCAAACACGTAAATAAGTGCTGTACATGGTATCATGTATTCCTTATTCAATGACGCACGTTCCTTTTGTCCATATGATATCATTTGCGAGTATACATATATGCATGGCTCCTTAATACTATATTTTGGAAGAAATTCAGTGTTCAAGATCTGCCATATAGAGATCAGGTTGCATGTGGTGTTTACGTGCAGTCCATGAACCTGTGGTTCCCTGTCAGAACATTGAATATGGTATTACCACAGCAAGTCGCACGGAAGAGCTTGAGTTGAGTTTTGGCAAAACCATTGGCTGGAATGTTGTAGGTGTGTAGCAAGGCAATTGCGGTAGCTCTGCATATTCATTGGCTTTAGATTTCTGTAGCTGTAATTTCCTCAAACTGAATTTCAGCCCCGTGCAAGTCAAACTCATCCAGCTCTCTTGCCTCAAGTTCTAAGGTCAGCTGCTTAATGTCCCTCTCCAGCTCACGGTTCTGCTGGTACATCTGGATATAGTTGTGTTGCAGCTGTTTTTGATATCGGATCACCTTCTCTTTTTCCTCTTGCCATATCCTCCGCTCATCATCAAAGCTTTCGGCCTGCTCCTGATATCGTCTGCGTTCGCTTGCTAGGGCTTCCCTGAGACGCTCTACATATTGCTGCAAGCTCTGCAGGTTGTCTGCATTCTGACGCTGGGCTTTGGCCTCATCACTTTCATATAATAAGAAAGGGTCCTCCTTCTCATGGCAAAGGCATAGTCCATGGCGTAGGCTGGCTACGGCTGCTTCCCTTAGACTGGCTACTTCTTGGTCTAACTTGCTGACCTTCTCCCGCAACAACTCTGCTTCGTTCTTCTTGCGCTGAAGTTCATTCTCGCACACTTCCAGCTCCAGGGTCTTGGTGTGAGCCGTGTCCTGGAGCTCTTGCACCTGCTCTTCACTGATCTGGAGGTCAGATCGCACCTCTCGGACCTGAGACCGGAGAAGCAGTATTTCATTTGATTTCTGGACAAGCTCGGCCTGGGAGTCCTTCAACTGTTGCTTCAGCAATGATATTTCACCAGATTTCTGGCAAACCTATGAGAATTAAATAAGAATGGTTAGAATATTATTCCAGCCTTTATTGACTTATGTCCTCAAACATCGTTGACTCCTGCTGGTTAACAGTTGCAAAGCCGGAAATTGAGTTTTAGTAACCTGCATCAAGCAATTAAAGCAGCATTTTTAAATCACTTGTTTGAAAGCACCCCATTGGTTAATCTGGGTATCCAGACCTGCTGCAAATGTTCAACGTTCTTCGGGAATACCCTGCCAATGTTTTATTATTGATGCTTTGCCACCAGGATATCCTGGACTGAGTAGTTGGTTGCGCTAGGCAGACATTTTTTGGGTTTAGAGTTTAGATGCCTCTTTAGAGACAGGGGATTCCCCTTTAAATTGTGACAATCCCTAAAACTGAAAACTGGTCAAAGCTATGAATGTTTTGCTTTTTTTCAGGTAGTCTGAAACACTAAATAGACTACGATTTAACAAAAAAGAATAAATATCACAAATTGTGGTTAAGACGTGTCCTAAGAGGAACAGTTTAAAGGCTAATTAAGATGAACAATAGTTACTCATGGAACTACAGCAATGTGAATGATAGAACAGTGTCTCTTATAATTCTATAGTATTGGTATGAGATCTCTTATCTGGAAACTTCAGAATTGCAGAAAAGCCACCCCCCAATATATTACAATAATTTATCCTGAAACCCATTATCCAGAAAGTTCTGAATTAAGGATTGGCCATCTCCCATCGACGCTATTATGATAATTTTTTTTTTTTTTTTTTAAAGGACTGCCTTTTTCCTTGTAATAATAAAACAGTAGTTTGTACTTGATCCCAACTAAGATATAATTAATCCTTATTGGAATCAAAACCAGGCTATTGAATTTATTTAATGTTTACATGATTTTCTAGTAGACTTAAGGTATATATATATATATTGATGGTAGTAACTATGTTTCTTACATTACAGAGGAAAACTAAATATATATATTTCCCTAAAATGGACTAGATTGTGTCAGATTTAAAGATGGCCTTCCTGTATTTTGGAGCTTTTTGAATAGTGGGATATTCTGGATATTATACAATGAGATAAAAGGTGATTAAACTTTGTTCACAGTGAATTGGGCTTTCTGTTAACCTTGAAACAGGCCATTCAGCTGTCTTCCGAATATTTTTTCTTTATATCGATGTGTCTTTTTTTATTACAGGATTGATTAACCAGCAGCTATTTAAGGCCATTTTGGTCTCTAAGCATCATGCATTTTTACTCCTTAGAGGCCGTAACAACTGGAAGTACCAGTAAACTGCTTTTTGGTTTTGCAATAAAACAAAGATTAAATATAGCAGTAATCACATTGGTTTGCCGTCTAAACGTGGTAAAATCTACTGATTTAACCTCAAACTTCTTACTACTAAAATAAACCAACAATGAACTCAATTTCCTAAAAAAAAGGAATGGAAATGTGCATATACTTATTAATAAAGCAGTCTTGATAAAAACATCAATAAGGCTCAAAGCTCTTGCGGATAGGAATATGCAAATTTATTCCAAAAAGTCTTCTCGAGAAGCAGGTTAGCATGGCAAGAGATTCTTTTATGGAAGAGAAAAAAACATAATTTTAGCATTTCCCCAACATAAAAATCCTTATGCCTCCTTTTAGGCTAAGGCCAGACGGGGAGATTCGGGGGCATTTTGTCGCCTGGCGACTTGTA
>CM044443.1:25373173-25390256 GCA_024363595.1 Xenopus borealis | reverse complement strand
AAGTCGCCAGGCGACAAAATGCCCCCGAATCTCCCCGTCTGGCCTAGCCCTTATTCAAAGTACAGCAGACTACCTTCTTCACACCAGGCCTCTCAGCAAACAGTCATTGGAGGGGGGGGGACTGGTAATTACCTGCAGGCCACCATCCCTTTACTGCAACAAGACAGCAAATGGGCTGCAAGTCTGAAGTGACTGGGGTGAGACTAAGGGGTTATCAATGATAACACTCTGGGAATTACTCGATGCACTTTCAATGGGCAACAGGTGGTGGTGGGACTAATGCATCATGATTGATTGCATTCCTTTTGCTTTTAGATCTTTGCAAACACAGCACTATACCTGGGAACACCTGCCCTGGTGACTGCAGAGGAATACCATCTTTCTCTAATGCTGCAATCAACATTGTTGTATGCAGTGTCCCTTTAAAGGAGAACTAAACCCTAAAAATAAATAGGACTAAAAATGCCATGTTTTATATACTGAACTTATTGCATCAGCCTTACTTATTGCACCTAAAGTTTCAGCTTGTCAATAGCAGCAATTGTGTTATACTAATTTCATCAAATAACAAGGGGTAAAAAAAAGAATTAAAGAAAAAGGACTGACCTTCCTTTAGCTGAAAATTTGCCAATATGGAGAGCAAAAGCCTTCATGGGACCAAACTGAATGTCAGCGGAGACATTAGCTCATAAATTATTTAAAGGAGAACTAAACCCTAAAATTGAATATGGCTACAAAAATGGCACATTTTATTTACAGAACTTATTGCACCAGCCTAAAGTATCAGCTTGTCAATAGCAGCAATGATCCAGGACTTCAAACTTGTCACAGGGGGTCACCATCTTGGAAAGTGTCTGTGACACTCACATGCTCAGTGGGCTCTGAGCAGCTGTTGAGAAGCTAAGCTTAGGGGTCGTCACTAATTATCCAGCAGAAAATGAGGTTGGCCTGTAATATAAGCTGATGCTAAAGGGCTGATTATTAAATTCTGATGCTAGTTGCACTGGTTTCTGTGCTGCCATGTAGTAATTATCTGTATTAATGACTAATCAGCCTTATATTGTGACTATATTTCTATTCTATGTGTACTGTATATTGTGAGTGGGTCCCTAAGCTCAGTAAGTGACAGCAGCACAGAGCATGTGAATCAGTGAATCAGCAGAAAAGAAGATGGGGAGATACTGGGGCATCTACTGGGGAGACACAGATCTTTACTGCTAAAGGACTGTGGTTGCCTTGGGCTGGTACAGAAGCACAAAACATAATGTACAACATTTCTAGCTACTTCTTTAGTTCAACTTTCCTTGTCCTTTAAACAGTCTGGCCCATAACAGAACTATGTTATACATAAAGTTTCCACATTGTACAAATTTGAAATTTATGGAGGACTATCGTGAAAATGAACATTTCATATGAACTTCACCATACCGAAGCATTTTTCTAAATATAATCAATTAAACATTCTGAACGGTTTCTGAAATGTTCAAGTTAATCTTCACTATCCTACTCTCAGCATCTGCCTTTCTCACGCTATCTGCTCTGACACCCAACTCCTGCATGAAGAGAAACAGATGCTGAGAGAGGAATAGTGAAGAATAAACTTGATTATTTCAGAAACGGTAGATTACCTCGGTATGATGAAATTGAAATTTCATTTTCACGATAGTTCCCCTTTAAGTATTTAGCCCTCTGATAACCAAAGGCTCCAGGGTGCCCCCTACCTCCCACTTGGTCTCCTCTAGGCGTGGCCCAAACTCTGTCTGTTCTCTCTCAAACGAGGCACATCGCTTCTCTAGCAGCTCCCTTTCCTGCAGTAATTGGGAGAAATCCTCTTGCAGTTTCTTCTTCTCCTGCTGCAGTTGGAATATTTGTAGCTGAAGAACCTGCTGGAGCCGTTGAGTCTTTTGGGCTGCCTGCTTCATTTTCAGAGTGCAACTCTGCCGCAACTCCTCCATTTCCTGCTCGCAGCGCTTCTGCTTTTCCTCATACACCTACGATGAGAAATTGGCTGAAAATAGATATCTTCCACCATTTAATAAAACCCTGCATTTTCCCTTTCACTTAAATGACCTGTGTCACCCACTTTTGTCACCCAAACCCTCTAGTCTACCACAGTTAAAGGAGAAGGAAAGCTTTTGAAGCGGTTTATTGCTAAGAGATTAGCCACAATAGTGCAAGATAGAATACTGTATTTATTCTGCAGAGTAAACAGCTCTAGAAGCAATATGTTTGGTTAGGATAGCAGCTGCCATATTAGTTTTGTATGATATCACTTCCTGTCCGAGTCTCTTCCTGCTCACTCATAGCTCTGGGCTCAGGTTACAGCAGTGAGGAGGGAAAGGGGAGCAAACTGAGCATGCTCAAGCCCTAACCCTGGAGGTTTAAGCTGAAAACAGGACGTCTGATACAGAAGCCCATGTGTACACAAAAGAAGGAAAGAAACAGTCTTACTTAATTACTAAATGACAATTACTTAATTTTAGCCTTTCCTTCTCCTTTAAAGGCCCTGGTGGTTCTGAACGCAATTTGCTCAAAAGTGTTCACTGTCACAATTTTGAATGAAAATCGCTTGACTCGTGATTATTTGCCCAATTTTCAAAATAATTGGGCTAATAAATATTAAGTACCCTTTTCACATCCGCAAGCTGTCAAGCAGTCACAAAGGCTACTTCCCCTATTGATACGATCTAGGAAACGACTATATATTTGCTGTATATATATATTTCACTGTATGAGCGATACATCCATATCCCTGCCCTTTTCTTACATTGGTAGCAGGATGTAAAATACAGACACCAACGCATTGTTCTGCCAGCAAAAACAAAAAAGCAATCCATACAAAATGAGGATTACATTGTGGAGAGGAAACAGCCGGGACTTGGTTTAACAGTTAAGATATGAAATAAAGCAGGTGAGGAGAGTATTTGGGGAAAGGTTATAGCCAAGTCTTTTGATCTCATGAACCCTCGCAGGAATTGAAACTACCACGCAATGCAAACGTTAGCTTATTTCATACACACTCAATGGGACATACATGTTATACAGCACAGAATGGAAATAAAAAATGCATTATCAGTCAAATGTACCTAAAAGGTACCAGGCACAATTACACAAAAATGATGTTCAGACAAATATGTAATTGAAGCTGTAGCTGGGTGCATTTCCCAGCATTCCCCAAATGTGCTGTGCTGTGGTAGTTCACCCACAAAAGGAAATTCACAGATATGCCTTTGAGGAATACTGGGACTTTTAAAGGGATTCTGTCATGATTTTTATTTCTAAATTACACTGTTTACACTGCAAATAATTCACTACCATATAAAATTGAATTCCTGAAACAACAAGTCTATTTTTTTTGTTGTTGTATTGTTATAATGCTGATGATTCTAACAATCGTGTTATCCTACTATACCTGGCATATGGCCGCTTCATTTTCATCCAGATTTTCTTTTAGTTGCTGAAGCTCCATCTCCCTGTCCTTTAATTTATCCTCCAGCTCTCTGATCAGAATCTCATCGTTCAAGATCGGGGATCGGTCACAGGAGCCGCTGTCAGAGGATGGGTTCCCCCTGCCACTCAGTGAGCCGGTGCTCTTGCTAGATGAAGAGCGCCCGCTGTCTGAGTTCGAAGGACGAGTCCGACCCCTGGATGCCCGTTCGGGATATCCATTTATGTTACTGTGATTATCCAGATGAATGTGGCCCATAGAAACACCGACTGGGTCTAGCTGGTGACTACAGTTCGTGCTATAGGTTGGAAGGCTCGACAAGGAGGTGCGTCCGGAGTCTGACATGGCGCCAGAATGTGCGCTGTTCCGACAGCTTAAGGAGTTGTGCTTTTCTGGGATCCCTGCTGAATTCCCATTGAACAGAAGATTGAGGCTGCTCTGACTTTCTGAAAGCCCTGGCCCTCCATTACGCTGAACAAGGTACTGCAGTGAGGAATTACGTTTCTTCGGCACTACTGGTTTGAAAGCTGTAGGTTTTATTAAAGTCTTTTCTACGTTCTGCAACATGAAAAACAAAAACATGTTACATATCAATCTTTCCAAGCAGCAGAAGGAATTTGTCATACTTTATTGTCCATCTGCCTTTCTATTTTCAGATTTCTATTATAGAGCCCTGCTAAACAATCCTTACACTCTCAAGGCTCGAGGGCCAACCTTATACAGGGTTTCTGGAGCTCCAACGCAGTCCTCGTCTAACAGTCATTTATGTCACTATGAATGCACTGCACTGTTCAAACTAAAAATGTTATATCCTCATCCCTCAGTCTTTCTAAAGGGGGACTACACCCATTTGCAAAATTAAAGAAAATGTAATTCTAGACATCTTTTCAAGATACATGGGCGGAGCACCCCTTTAATGGAAAGTAAATGGGAAAAAAAACCCACACTTAACGTGGCCATAGACAGGGAGATCCACTCGTTTGGCCTTTAATCAACATGCTGAACTTGGCCATTTGGATTGAGCATTTCAGGAGGGATTTGTAATTATGAGATACAAATTATGCAGTTAAGAGAACAGACACACTAAGCTCTTTGCTAGATTTGGATTTTCTATTCCATCGTCAGCCTTTAAGATTAGACATAAATGCGTCAAAAGCATCGCTTTAACACCTAGAAAAATAAGATGCAAATTGTGATTGAAGGCTTTTAGGTCAGATTCAGGGAGATTCCGGTGACAAATCTCTTCTTCGGGGTGACTAATCTCTCTGAACTGCCTTGCCGCCAGCAGGGTGGCACTCGGACCGTTTTTTTTTCCGAAGTCGGCAAATGAGGATACTTCGGGCACTTCCCCTGCCTTCCCACTGGCTAGAATGTAAATGCCGGGGGGAAGGCAGTTCAGGGAGATTAGTTGCCCCCAAAGAAAGGATTTGTCGAGGGGTGATTACTCACCCTGAATCTGACCATGTGAATCTGCACTTACAGGATTTACAGACAACAGCCAGAATAAAAGAAACTCCAGTAGAAAAGCTGATGATCCATTAGGTATTTCAAATGCTATACACAGTCCTGGATCATTTATGCAAATACAGCATCTCTTTAGCTGTAATCGCAAGTTGTGTGCTGGTATTGCTGCTACTTTCCCTGTACAGCTTAGTAGAGCTTTAGGCATATATCACTCAATGAATTTCCTTCTACCTCTGGCTAAAATCAGGACAGAATGCATGGCACCTTATCTTTAAAATAACAGTCTGACCAAATCATAGGGAGCCTTAAGGTGGCCATACACGTAGAGATCCGCTCGTTTGGCAAGGTGGGCGACATCGGGCTGATCCGATCGTGGGCCCTAGGGCCCAACGTTCGGATCAGTACGGGCGGTCGGATCATGGGACCGCATCAACGAACAGATGCGACCGCGATCCGACGGGATTTTTAATCCTGCCCAATCGACATCTGGCCGACTTTCGGCCAGATATCGATCGGGAAAGCCCGTCGGAGAGCCCCCCACACGGGCAGATAAGCTGCCCGTGTATGGCCACCATTATACTATGAAATAAGCTGAAGGTGACGTATACAGGTGCTGTGGATCCCTGGATATCTGCTATAGCAAACTGATCCAGTACTATGTTGGGCCATAAACTCTCACCAACACTGTTCATCAATTAATTTGTTAAAAGGGTAACAAAATAACCAGGTTTAGGGATTCAATTGCTTAAAAAAAATGAATGTACATTTGCAGGCACTCAATAATCATTGAGGTATTACTACAATTATTAGAACGTACCTTTTCTAATTTGCCCGAAACTGGAATGAGCTTGGGTGGAGGCCCTCTTATGTTTCCATTGAGGGATCTCTCTTCCCGAATATCTTCAGCATCGCTAGAGGGGCTGATTGGTACTCTGGCTTCATGCCATTCCTCTTTAAAGTCCTCATTGACATAGACATAATTCCCATTATTTCCAGAGGTAGTAGAACAGGGTTTCTTTGTAGGAAGCCCATTAAATAGAGGATCCTGTGAGCTATAATTATTTTTTATCAGCCCCTCTTGTTGTTTAAAACAGTTTGGCATGTTGGTAGGTTTCCGGCACTTGCTGCTGAATTCTGAGGCCTTGCATTGCTTATCATGGTATGTCCTCCCAGAGATTAAGCTGCTGACGCTTCCCATAGTGTTTTCTGTGACAGGCGACCTTGTGTTTGTATGGCTTTGGCTACCACCGACCTCGACGTTTTGGTCAATGGATAATGGAAGAGCTTGCATGGCAGCCATAGTATAGATGACCTGAATACAGGGGACTGCATAAACCACCTAAAGGAACACACAAAAGAAAACACAATTAGATATATGCAAGCTTTAAAACAATTTCCTAAATTCATTTGAGTTTCTTTAGCTAGAATTAGGTCTTAAAGGAACAGTAACACAAAAAAATTAAAGTGTTTTAAAGGATTGACAATATCATGTACAGTTTCCCTGCACTGGTAAAATGGATGCGTTTGCTTCAGAAACACTACCATAGTTTATATAAACAAGTTGCTGTGTAGCCATGGGGGCAGCCATTCAAGCACAGAAAACACACATACTTTCTGAATAATCCCATTATAATACATAAAAGCCATGAATATATTATAAAGTACATCCTTATAAACAGTGAGTAGTGATGCCATCAGTTATAAATTGTGACTTCTGATGTCATTTTTGTCACATGACTTACTAAAACTTGTGTATTATAATTATATTAGAAGTTACCTCGGAGTTCCATGACCTGTATAAAAACACAAGGCCGAAGAGGGGGTACTTTATTCACTATTTATATACTACAGAGCTGCCTTTTCTCCTTTGAATGGCTGCCCCCATTGCTACACAGCAGCTTGTTTATATAAACTATATTAGTCTTTCTGAAGCAAACGCATAAGTATTACCAGGTCAGGGCAACTAAGCTGCATCAATCCATACAGAGGGCAAAACAATCCTAATGGGTTTGTTTATTGTTTCAATTACGGTTAGCAGATTTAAGGTAAGGAGATCCAAATTACAGAAAATCCCAGGTCCTGAAGATTCTGGAGAAGTACAAAGGTTTTGGGTATTCCATTTCACCAAAATAACAGGCCTGGTACAAATGCACAGTGTTTCATTATCTAAAATGTTAAGATAAAGTAAACAAGGACTTTTTTCATAGGAACTTGTTCTGGTGTTCACGTAAAACAATTAACTGTAGGAGAATAGAGTTCCCGGGGGATGGAAAGTGTGCGTTTCTGGAAGAGTGGCTGAGTGCTGATTGTTTTATTGTGCTTTATTGCTCAGTGTTGCAATTAATCAAATTGTGTTGTGTTAAAGGGGTTGTTCCCCTTCCAAACACTTTTTTCAGTTAAGCTGTTTACAGATTGATCACCAGAAATACAGACTTTTTTTCAATTGCTTTCCATCCTTTATTTCTTACTGTTTTTTTCAGAATTGAACTTTAAAGTTCCTATTTGCAGATTCTGAACTGTTGGGAGGGTTATTTACTAAAACTCGACTTTTCCTGGTCGGTCTTATTGGGGGAAAAAAAACTGCTGCAAAAAGCCAGTATTCAAACCTGGCATCTCAAACCGGTCGAGGTCATGTATAAGTCAATGGCTTAGGTCCCTATGGCAATTTGAAGATATTGCGGTCTGCACTGGGTTTTGCCGGATAATACAAAAAATGTGAGGTTTTTGGGCAATAACCTGGAAAAAAAAGTGCGTTTGGGAGGGGGATAAAAATCACACAATTCAGGTTTTCGTTTGATTTTATCGAGTCTTCCTGCAGACTTCTTCTTTCCCCCCCCAAGTTATTTTTATGATTAATTAGGTAAAATCTTGGATGGGATTCTGGTTGAGCTTTCTTTATTAAAAGAAATTAGATCAAATCGTATTTTCGTAAAAAACCCGCTTACAATTTGCTACATTTAGTAGATACATTTCTCAGCAGTATTGCATCATTTATAACAGCTGCCTTTAAAGGGGTTGTTCACCTTCCAAACACTTTTTTTCAGTTCAAAAGTTTTCAGATTGTTCCCCAGAAAGAAGTTTTTTAATTACTTTCCATTATTTATTTATTACAGTTTTTCCAAAAGTTTTGAATGTTGGTGTCCCTGGTGTTCGAGTCTGGCAGCTCAGAAATTCAGGTGCAGACTCTAAACTGTTTTGCAACATTTAGTTGATACATTTCTCAGCAGCATCTCTGGAGTATTAGCGAATATTGTATCAATTCTAACAGCTGCCTTTAATGAAACCCACAGATTCTGCTCAGCAGCAACAAAGATAAGAAATGGATCAACTAAATGTATTAATTTAGAACAGTTTACAGGGTTGGCAACCCCCTAGCCCAGAGCTGCTTAAGAAGGTGAAAAATTACAATTTACACTTAAATATTAGAAAATTGGTCACACATAAAAAATGGAAAGTAACTGGGAACAGTCTATTTCTGGTGAACAACCTTTTTGATAAAACTCAGGATTCTGCTCAATTAATGTATCAAATAGTTTACAGAGTCAATGACCCCAACCTGAGCTGCTTCAGAAAGACAAGAAGGTGAAAAATGAAACTTTAAGAGTGGTGACACACAAGGCTACTGAGGGAGATTAGTCGCCCAGTGACAATTCACCTCTTCTTCGGGCGACTTATATCCTACAAATGCCTTCCCGCTGCCTAGAGTGTAAATTGCGGGATGGCAATCGGAAAGCTTTGGTCTCTGAAATCGCCCCGAAGTTGCCTCACCAGGAAACTTCAGAAATCTGAAGCAATTCGTATGCCGTCCCGCCAGCGATTCATATTCTTGCCAGCGGGAAGGCATTTTGGGGAGATTAGTCGCCCGAAGTACAGAAGATTTTTTTAGTTAGTTAGATAAAAACAACGTAATTGGAAAAAGTCTTTATTTCTAGAGAACTATCAGAAACTGAAAATTATTTTTGTTTGAACGTAACCCCTTTAATGTGAACAAAACCATTATTATTTAATTGGCATGCTGCTGTTAATCAGCTGTGTGGGGCTATGGAGGGTACAATATATTTACCCTTATCACCTCGTGTGTTGCTCTCATTCGTAATTAATGAGGAAAAACAATACTGAAGGCAAATTAATATATCTGAAGCCCTGGAATCTAGGTTGAGACAAATACAGTTTTAATCTGGCATTTTATCTAAAACTAAAGAAAAAGTCAGGCAAAATGTCCCCTCTAAATAGACTTATTATTACTAACTGGTCAATGGCAATTTGTGACATGACGTTTCCATGGGAACCAAACATTTCAAGCATCTCCATACTGGGCTGCAGTTTGGTCACCCCTGGAATACACCGTTATTAACAGTAACTAAATGACTCAGTTGGTTCCAGGGTTGTGGAACATCTGAATAAGCTTTCATAATCCATTCTCTGCTCTCTCTTACCTAGGAGTGAAAACAGGAAGAAAGAGCCATTAAGTTGTCATCGCAAGGCAGCGATTCTGCTAAGCAGCCGGCATTTATTCCCTTCCACGTAAATACCTGCTTTATCTAGTTTAGGTCCAAAGTCAAACTTTTAGATATACTGCAGGAAGCTTTGCTGTTACTTCTATTCAGGCTGGGGGTTTATATAATGTTACAGGCTTCCAGCAGGTTCTGCAGAATCAGCTCACAATAGTCCTTGAGGTTCCATATTTTCACTTATGAAAACACAAACTACTACTTGTAGCAGATACAAAGTTGTCCATACACTATAAGGGTAGGGACAGACAGGGAGAAGGTAATTCGGGGTTTGTCGCCTGCTAAAAAACGCCCAGGCGACAGAATCTCCCCGAATCTCCCTGTCTGTCCCCAGCCTAAGATCCACTCGTTTGACAAGGTCACCACTAAAGTGCATCTTTCCCAGATGTCCACCAATAGCAGGGAGATATTGGATTAATCTGATCATTTGGCCAATCGGATTACAATGAAGGGAATAGGTGCCAATGAGCTAAGGACTATATCAACTAGCCAATGTGGTCTTAAATCGCAGGGGAAAATCAAACCAACTCAATTGATATGTGGCTGATTCTCGGCCAGATGTCAGTCAGGGAGGCCCATTGGAACGCCCCATACACAAGGCAAATAAACGGTCAAATTAGGTTGCAGTGGCCATACACAGTGAGATCCACTAGTTTGGCGATGTTGCCAAACAAACGGATTCCTTCCCAATAAGCCCACCTTGAGGTGGGTGATATCGGGCTGATCCGATCGTGGGCCGGACCTGTAACCCACATTCTTCCCCACAAGTACCTTATCCAAAACCCAATCTGCGACCCACTGACCATCAAGAATCAGAAGTGCGGTCATTGTAAACCCGGAAATGACATCATTGTAAGTAGGCGTGGTCAGAAAAAAGGAGTAAATAAATAACTACTGAGAAGACACGCGGCCTGAACCGGCAAATCCGCAGAACCACCAACCCTTTACCCAGAACGTCTACCCGCAACTTACCAACAGGATTTTTTGAGCCTTAATAAAGATGATTTAGAAAAGGTTCATAAACTGGGTTTTGAAAGCAACGACCTTGAAAATAAAGTCAATGAGAATTTGTGGGAAGGCGCACAAATCGGCAGAGAATAACAAAACACAGCAAGAGCGAACACTTGGCTACTGCTGGACATTGCACTGCTTGAACACAGGGTAGCCGGGGAAATGGGACTGAAAATGGCAAGTTCAATAGTTCAATTTTAAGTGGCAGCTACGATCTCCAAAAGCATGGGGATATGGTCAACTTAAAGGGAGAGAACAATTTCCGCTCCCTTCCTTCTCAAGTAGATTTTCGGCACAAGACTGGTCACGAAGAAGCTGGAAACGGTCAGAAAGCAAACGATGCAAGGATGCATGAAGTAATGCATTCAATTTCAAATTATTTCACACATTTATATATTTGTGAAAGAGCAAATTATAATTTTCCTTTAAAGGACATTGTATAGAGATTTACAACTCTCTCCAGAGTCTTGGGAAGATTCAACAAAACCTTTAATAAACAGTAAATCTGTGCCGAGACTCTAATAGAGAGGAAAACCTTGTTGCCAAGATTCTGCTTGGCAAAGGACCTTGGTCAGATCAGTTCATGTCTGGCAAGCCTTATACAGACTTATTTCCTAAGCTACAAGGGGCTTGTTTAGTTCTTTCATTTCCCACTGGTTTCGTTTAGCTTTTGATCCACTCTGCAACCTTTCCAGCCATATTTATACACAGCTTTACAGTATCTAGGGAATAATAACAAACACTGAGCATTACTTGTCCGCTTCGTTGAAACTACAAGGAAAAGTAGGTTATAGTATGGAGAGCGTCTCAGAAAAAGGCATCACACAGTTCTTTAGAATAAGCCCCTATTGGACAGCCCTGTACTTGGACTTGCACAGTTACAAATTAGAAAATGTACTATGGGTAAAAGCACTGGGGCATTCAACACAATGCAGGAACAGTTATATCATTACAATCATTCATTATTATATTATTCACATTTAATAATTTCTCTAGAAGGGGGTTTGTTGACCTTCCAAGCACTTTTTCAGTTCAGTCGTTTTCAGATTTTTTTTAAAATTTGTTTTTATAGAATAGAAGTTTCATTTTTAATGTTCCTGTCTCCTGGGGTTTTAGTCTGGAAGCTCAGTATTCCAGGTGTAAATTTCAGGGATGCACCGAATCCAGGATTCGGCCGAATCCTTCTGCCTGGCTGAACCTAATCTGCATATGCAAATTAAGGCCAGGGAGGGAAATCACGCAACTTTTTGGCACAAAACAAGGAAGTAAAAATGTTTTCCCCTTCCCTAATTTGCATATGCAAAGTTCGGTATTTTGCCGAATCTTTCTGGAAGGATTCAGTGGTTCGGCCGAATCCAAAATAGTGGATTCAGTGCATCCCTAGTAAATTCTAAACTTACAATTTGCTACATTACTTGGTACATTTCTCAGCAGTTTCTGTTGAATATTAGCAACTATTGTATCAATTATAATAGCTGCCTTTAAAGGAGTGGTTCACCTTTACGATAACTTTTAGTATGTCATGGAATGTTTTTTTTTAATTTATTTTGTATAGCTTTTTAATTATTTGCCTACTTCTTTGGACTCTTTCCAGCTTTTAAATGAGGGTCACTGACCCCATCTAAAAAAAACTAAATGCTCTGTAAGGCTTCAAATGTATTGTTATTGCTACCTTTTACTACTTATATTACTATTCAGACCCTCCCCTAATTATATTCCAGTCTCTTACTCAAATCAGTTCTATTCAAAAAGCCCCTGTTCATATTCTAGTCTTGTATTTAAATCAGTGTAAGGCTGCTAGGGTAATTTGGACCCTAGCAACTGCAGAAAGTGCAAACTGGAGAGCTGCAAATTGTGTCAGAATATCGCTCTACATCTTACTAAAAGTTAACTCAAAAGGTGAACAGCCCCTTTAAAGGAGAATTCAACCTGTTAGGCAGGGGTGATCCAACCCATTTCGCCACATGAGGCAGTCTTCAATTTGCTGCCTCCCCCCCCCCCTCCCCACGGCGCTCACTTTTTCAGCGCCCGATGGGGGTAGGGTCCATGGTGCAACTGCGCGCTCTGCACTAGAAGAGACAAATTTCTGGGTTGAAAACCGTAAATTCAGTTCTTTGTTACCAGAAGCGGCCGCCTCTGGTAACCAGGGGGGCGCTGCCGCCTGAGGTGAGTGCCTCAACTCACCTCACTGGCGGATAGGGTTGCCACCTTTTCTTGAAAAAAATACCGGCCTTCCTATATATTTATCTTTTTTCCCTATTAATAACATTGGGCTCAACCATCAAAAATACCGGCCAGGTGGCAACCCTACTGGCGGAGCACCCCTGCTGTTAGGAAAAAAAACCCTTTCCAGCTTTCAAATGGGGGTTACTAACCCCATCTAAAATCCAATCCTGTAAAGCTAAAAATGTTGATATTGCTACATTTTATGACTCCGTTTTCTAATCAGGCCTTTCCTATTCATATTCCAGTCTCTTATTCAAATCAATGTATGGTTGCTAGGGTGATATGAACCACCCTAGCAACCAGATTGCTGAAATTACAAACTGGAGAGCAGGTGAATAAAAAGCTAAATAACTGAAAAATGGCAACAACAAAAAATGAAAACCAATTGCAAGTTGTTTCAGAATATCACTCTCTACAACAGTGATTTTCAACCTTGTGCCTCCAGCTGTTAAGAAACTACAAGTCCCACAATGCATTTGCCTGACTGTGGCTGTCAGACTCCTTCATTGCATTGTGGGACTTGTAGTTCCTTAACAGCTGGAGGCACAAGGTTGAAAATCACTGCTCTACAACATCATACTAAAAGTGAACAACCCCTTTAATACAGGTAGGAATGTAACTTCAGACATCCCACCTGCCACGGCCCTAAAGGATTTTTATGGTCTCGGAGACCTTCTTTGAATAATATACTTTTATTATAGTTTGGGCAGTAAAAATCTAATACATCCAAGCATAATCTGCTGTATGGAAAAAGTTGCAAAGCACTACTGTAGATCATAAGATTTTTTAACAAAAGAAAATATTCCCGCAGTGCCCAATAGTCTGATATAAAGTGGCTAGTGTGTTGCAATTTCCAGCTTTTCCAGAGCAAGAACAGACAGAATATGACTCATGGAAACTTCACAACTGAAATTCTAAGGGAGTTTCTGTGGAATCCAATAAGACTTAGCTGGCCCTGTGGGAGAAGGAGAATGACAGTGTAAAGGAATTTTCTTTGTCAGACTTCACCAGTGGTTAGAGGAATGGAATAAATCATGGAGACGTGTAAAGGTTACAATGTGGCATTTAAATAACATCACCAAGATGGCCGTCTCATAGCACAATCTGTGTAAATATCCTACCCAGTCCAATGCCGACATCTGAATTTCCTCATAATATCTCCTAGAGTTTTCCACTCTTTCAAGTGTATAAGGATTTTTTTTTTTTTAATACAATTTTTGGTTGGCCTGACCTGCGCTTTGTTTTAAAACAAAAACATCTTTTTCTCCCCCCCCCATCTCTTTCCTATTTGTTGAAAGTCTCCCAGTGCTGCCAGGAGTTCAATCCTGTGTTGCGTGACTAACTCACATTTGTGGAAACTCTAGACCCCAGAGCTCGCCTTGCACTAATGAAAACCATAGCTGACAATGACAGGGTGCCTAACAACTAGCACTGCCCTGTTAATGTACAGCAAGTGATGGGCAGCACCTGCTTTCTGCTCCAAGGGAAACAATGTGCCATTATCCGCTTAGTTTAAGCACTTTAACAAGGTCAGACATCAATAGATTACAAATAAACCCGATGTTTTGCAAAAGGAAGAACAAATATGAAAGTCAAGGATGAAATTAAAGAACAGGGATCCCGTCATGGGAGAAAAATTTTTTTTTCAAAATGCATCAGTTAATGGTGCTGCTCCAGCAGAATTCTGCATTGAAATCCATTTATCAAAAGAGCAAACAGGTTTTTTTTATATATTTCATTTTGAAATCTGACATGGGGCTAGACATATTGTCAATTTCCCAGCTGCCCCAAGTCATGTGACTTGTGCTCTGATAAATTTCAATCACTCTTTACTGCTGTACTGCAAGCTGGAGTGATATCACCCCCTTTTACCCCCCAGCAGCCTAACTACAGAAAAATGGGAAGGTAACCAGATAACAGCTCCCTAACACAAGATAACAGCTGCCTGATAGATCTAAGAACAGCACTCAATAGTAAAATCCATGTCCCACTGCGTACTATTCAGTTACATTGAGAAGGAAAAAAAAACAGCCTGCCAGAAAGCAGTTCTCTCCTAAAGTGCTGGCACAAGTCACATGACCGGGGCAGCTGGGAAATTGACAAATGGCTAGCCCCATGTCAGATTTCAAAAATCTGTTTGAGAAATGGATTTCAGTGCAGAAGTCTACTGGAGCAGCACTATTAACTGATGCGTTTAAAAAAAAAAAAAAAAAACATGTTTTCCCATGACAGTATCCCTTTAAAAGTATTGCGTAGACGTCATAACACGGAAACTTTCAAGGGGTGGTTCACCACTTTTAGCAGGTTATATGACCAGTTTTGAGCCACGTTTCAATTGGTCTTCATTCATTTTGTTATTGTTTAATTATTTGCCTTCTTCCTCTTACTCTTTCCAGCTATTAAATGGGGGGGGGGGGGGGGGGGGGGGGGGTGTCACTGACCCCATCTAAAAAAATGCCCTGTAAGACTACAAATGTATTGCTATTGCAAATTTTTATTAATCTTTTTATTCCAACCCTCCCTTATTCAAATCAGTGCATGCTTGCTAGGGTAACCAACTGTTAACCAATTGGATTTCAGCATAGAAAATGGCATTTATTCATACCTGAAGAAACAGGTAACTGTGATGGGTATATTAGGGGTTTCTGGGTTGAGTTATCAAATTTTGGTTTGGAAGCCGGAGTAACCTTTAAAGTTCATTTTGCTTGACGAACATGAGTAACACAGGCTTTGGAATAGTTTTTTTGGGTGATGGATCGATCCCCTTTAAAATAGAGATTTATATAGAATTATCTGCCTTCAATCTGCCTAAGCTGCTGACAGCTAGTAGAATGAAATGCTGACGTGAATCTATACCAGGCCATTAAAGGAAGCTAAAAGCTGAAAATAGTAAATGCTCCTAAATCCCTTTATAAAGAATTATCAAAATAGCACACATGCCATAATCACGCTCCCTTACATAATCACACACAAGGAGACTCAACTTGAAGCCGACATAGAGGAAACAAAACCTTAAAGGAACAGTTCAGTGTAAAAATAAAAACTTGGTAAATAGACAGGCTGTGCAAAATAAAAAATGTTTCTAATATAGTTAGTTAGGCAAAAATGTAATGTATATAGGCTGGAGTGACTGGATGTGTAACATAATAGCCAGAACACTACTTTCAGTGGAAACCAAGAGAGCTGAAAAGCAGAAAGTAGTGTTCTGGCTATTATGTTACACATCCAGTCACTCCAGCCTTTATACTTATATACCTATATTTTTGACTATATTAGAAAAAAGAAATTATTTCTGTTTGCCCAGTTTTTATTTTTACACTGAACAATTCCTTTAAATAAAATGATCCAGATTTACATTTGCACATAGAAGCTTACTTGCTCTATTCAATAAGATTTCACTAAAGTGTAGATTACAGACGATTATACATTTTGTATCCAGGATTCACTACACATTCTGAAGGAACGTAACCTTCATGTAGTAATTACTCCTGTATTTATTTAAGTGGATACATTAGTGTTTCTGTGGTGTGTAATACATATGGCTCTGTTGCTAGGATACAGGATGCAACAATGCCATGTAATTATGATAGTATGAGGTCATCAGTCTGATGGAGGCATTAAGGGCAGTATCTAGTTTCCTAGTACAGGTAAGGGACCTTTAATTCAGAATGCTCGACCTGGTGTTTTCTGGATAAGTGACAATTCTGTTATTTGGATCTCCACACTGCAAGTCTATGAAGATGTTATTTAAACATTAAATAAATGCAGTATGATTATTTTGCCAGCAATAAGGATTCATTAAATCTTAGTTGGGATCAAGTACAAGTTACTGTTTTATTTTTACAGGGAAAAAGGACATATGTTTTACAATGATGAAATATTTCATTAACATGGAGTCTTCTGGAGACACCCTTTCTGTAATTTTAAGTTTTCCAGATAATGGATTGTATACCTGTACCCCAAAAAGTGAATATACCAGAAGTCTATATATGCCACTCCATGATTTACGTATAGAGTAGAAGATGAAACATATGAAGTTACACTCTATACTCTACACTCAACTTCTAGCCCTCCAGATATTGCGGAACCTCAATTAGCAGCCAAGGATTTCCTTGAGTGAAAATCATGAAGTGCAGTAAGCACATACTTATTATTACCCTTTAATTCATATGGAGCAAGGATATTATACAGAACTAAAGGTGGCCAGGTCAATGTATGGCCGCATGGAATTCTAATCTTATTAATATTTATTTAAAAAAATTTATTTTTTTGTTAATTTTTAATCATGGCTCCCTATTATCCAGGGTCTTTTGTGCATATACGGTTGAATGATATTTCTTTTCCTTTAGGTGCACCACCAAACAAAGAAACTGCTACCCATGAAATCCAGTTGTTTAAAGGCCTTTAATTTTTCCGGGGGGGG
>CM044443.1:25338761-25373031 GCA_024363595.1 Xenopus borealis | reverse complement strand
CGGCTTGTTTTGTACATCTGGATCTGTTACTAGGAGACAGAATGAAATGATGTCATGCTTTCATGATGTTGGTGATGTCATCAGCTGTCAGTCAGTGGCTTTCCAGGGCAAGATACAATTTCCTCAATGACTTCAAGAGTCTAGTCTAGGAAATGTAAATGGCAGCATGCTCCATGAAAAGAGCTATACCGCTACATTTGCAAGGATTTCATCTTATATGTTGACATACATGAGCAAATCAGTATGTAACTGATCACGTAGCACAGAAACATTTCAGCTGCCTCAACAGATACCATTTTTCATCTCCTACAGTGCTTGTATCTATTTAGCTTTCTTAACTTGCGGGCTTGCTCTCTTTTTGTCTATGATTAGTTGTAGGACAATATAAGCGTGTAAAGACCTGTATGTAGGTATGACATGGGTGCAGTTATAAGAAGGGTTTTCTTGTAAGTGTGAATGCCAGTTCCCATGAAATCATCTGGCAAATGAATGAATAGTTATCAGGCCAGCCAGACGAATGACCATTTTGCACTAAAACGAATGCTCAGTGCATGGGCCAAATGACCAGATCACATGCACACAGGAAGAAGTATTGCCTCTAATGCTGGCTATACACGGGCAGATAAAGCTGCAGATATCAGTCGTTTAGACCACTGATCCCCAACCAGTAGCTCGTGAGCAACATGTTGTTCTCCAACCACTTGGATGTTGCTCTCGGTGTCCTCAAAGCAGGTGCTTATTTTTGAATTTCAGGTTTGGAAGTAATTTTTAATTGCATAAAAACTAAGTATAGTGCCAAGCAGAGCCTCCTGTAGGCTGCTAGTCCACATAGGGGCTATGAATAGCCAATCACAGCACTTATTTACCACCTCAAGAGACTTTTAAATGCATGTGTTGCTCCCCAACCCTTTTTACATTTGAATGTGGCTCACGAGTAAAAAAAGGTTGGGGATCCCTAGTTTAGACCAATTTTACAGCTTATCTGCCCGTGTATGGGGCTTCCGACAGCTCTTACTGATCGATATCTGGACACGATATTGATCGGGAAGGTTTGCTTTTCTTCTGACAGAAACGTCAGAGCCCGTTGGCATCATCATAATCCAATCGTTCGACCATATGGCCCAACGTTCAGATTACCCAATATAGCCCTGCTGTGTTAGTGGCATATCGGGGAAAGATCCACTCCTTTGGCGAGGTTACCAGATGAGTGGATCTTTGCATCTATGGCCAGCTTGACTAAAGTTAAAATTAAACATTTGTTCTATAGAAGTGGCTTCAGGTAAACCTAGGTTGGATTCCTGGGTGAAATCTTTGTGAAGTCACTTAACCTACACACACTCACAATTCAGATGAGATGCCCTGTGGGTAGGGTTGCCACCTGGCCGGTATTTTTGATGGTTGATCCCAATGTTATTAATAGGAAAAAAAGATAATTACATAGGAAAGCCGGTATTTTTTTCAAGAAAAGGTGGCAACCCTACCTGTGGGTCAGACACTTCCTTTTCCTGAAGAGTTCTACACTTAAGGTGCCCATACACCTAGAGATCCACTCGTTTGCCAAAAGAGTGGATCTCTACCTGATTTGCCCACATTGAAGTGGGCAATAACGGGCTGATCCCATTGTGGGCCCTAGAGCCCAACTATCGGATCATAACGAAGGTAAACAGGCGGTCGGATCGCAGGCCGGCATCAACGAACAGATGTGGTCTGTCATACTTCAGGCAGATGTCGATCAAGGAAGACGTTGGAAGGCCCTATACACGGGTCAATAAGCTGTCGACACTGTTTGTCGGCAGCTTTTATCGGCCTGTGTATGGCCACCTTAAGGCAGTGTTTCTTAATCATTCTGAAAATTATGTCTGACTCAGAACTTGCATTATTATCCAAATCATAATTAGTTGACAATCAATTAAATCACCTTGTTAGAGAAAATTTCACTACATTCAGCAGTATCATGGTGACCCAATGTAAACAGTATGGAGGGCCATTTTTTGGTTCTGATCCACAGGTTATGAATCAGTGCTGTAAGGACTACCTAAACATACAGGTATGGGAGCAGTTACCGGGAAACCCATCATCCAGAAAGTCCAAATTATAGGAAGATTATCTCCGACAGACTCCATTTTAATTAAAACGATCCAGATTGTTTGAAAATTATTTCCTTTTTCTCATTTATAATAAAATAGTACAGTTATAGGATCAGTTATCCTGTTTATGCAGAAAGCTTTGAATTACGGAAAGGCTGTCTCCCATAGACTCCATTTTATCCAAATAATCCAAATTTTTAAAAATGATTTAATTTTTCTCTGTAATAATAAAACGTTACCTTGTAATTGATCCAAACTAAGAAATAATTAATCCTTATTGGAAACAAAACCACCCCATTGAGTTTATTCTATATTTACATGGTTTTCATGTAGCCTTAAGACACAGAGCTCCAGGTATGAACATTCAAATTATGGAAAAATCCATTATGGAGAAAACCCCAGGTCCTAAGCATTCTGGGTAATAGGATCAAGTACAAGGTACAGGTATTGGACCTAACTCAGATGTAATGAATGCTTTTTGGAGGCAAAGCAATCCTATTGGGTTTATTTAATGTTTCAATTATTTTTATTTTAGTAGACTTAAGACACGGAGATCCAAATTTCTCAAAGATCCCTTTCAGTTTAGAATCAATCTTTTTTTTTTTTTTTTAAAAAGGGCTACATCTTGGCATCTAGTATGGGAATCAGCATCATAATGAAAATACAAGGAAAATAATATTTATCTGTAAGTGTGAATCTTCCACAGACAGCAATAATGGCTTCATGCAATGGCGGTCTCAGATCAGACAGAAAGTAGATGGAGAATTACACTTTCACTGATATCTACGGTGTGTCCCAAATCCATCTGGAGCATAATTGTAAATGACTTTATGGGGGGGGGGGATGCTTACATTCACCATATGGCGTCTCCTGTCACAAATACTCCCCAGAATGATGTCTAATGGGAAAAGAAAATCCCAGAGGGTGATAACGGCACGAATTCTCATATATATATGATTTATGCTCTAATAATCTTCATTCCATAATTACAGTCTTTCATAATGCAGACAAAAAGCGCACAATATCAGCTTTTTCCACGGAGCCAAATTAAAAACAAAGCTCAGTTGCAGTCCAATGTTTCAGACATGACACAAATCTGCCTTGATTCAAAGTAAAAGAAATTAAGGGAAATATACAGAGATCAAGGCATGTGTGACAACTGTAGCTTCCCATAAAGAAATCTCCTGTCAATGTAGCGATTACTTTATGGGTCACTGATCCTAAATGAACGGGTAATATTTCTATAAAGATTATCTCCACTGAGACTTCAACCAGAGCTAATATGTATAGTATAAATAATTATATATATTTTCATGAAAATGATCAGTTTAATACATGTGGCTATATCTTATTATCACGGTAGTATTATCTTTTATTTATATAGCACTGAAACAGTTTAACCGAGATTATACATCGTTCACATCAGTTCTTGCCCCAGCAGAGCTTATAATGTTAAATGCACATTGGCATGGCACTAATTATACCAAATAAGATCCAATAATAGTCTGAGAAACATTATTTGAGGCCCCTTCTGCCAACAGACATTTGTGGCACCATTTGAATGATGGGCACAATGTACTCACTTTTTCCATATCTTCAGAGAACCTAAAAATGTGCACTTTATTAAGCTGGGAGAGAGCAATATTCATTAAAACGTCCTTCCAAAAATAACTATTATCTGTAACGGCAAAAGACAGTGCCAAGGCCAAGTTAAACCAGTTCCCCCAGGGGATGCTGAAGTGCAGCACATTCTGTATCACATATAATTTATCCGTTGGCTGCTGGAAGATCCTGGGAATAGCAATTCGGCCAGCATGCTGTTGTCCCCAGGCATTTGTGGGAATAGAATTAACAACTGTAGTCTTCATGGGAAATAATCTAGAAAAATATAACCTTCTGTGCCTTCTAAACAATTGTGTTTTACTAATTTAATCAAATAACAAGGGGTAAAAAAAGAAAATGGACTGACCTTACTTTAGCTGAAAATTTGCCAATATGGAGAGCAAAAGCCTTCATGGGACCAAACTGAATGTCAGCGGAGACATTAGCTCATAAAATATTTAAAGGAGAACTTAACCCTAAAATTGAATATGGCTAAAAAAAATGGCACATTTTATTTACAGAACTTGTTGCACCAGTTTAAAGTTTCAGCTTGTCAATAATGATCCAGGACTTCAAACTTGTCACAGGGGGTCACCATCTTGGAAAGTGTCTGTGACACTCACATGCTCAGTGGGCTCTGAGCAGCTGTTGAGAAGCTAAGCTTAGGGGTCGTCACTAATTATCCAGCAGAAAATGATGTTTGTGTATAATATTAGTTGATGCTACATGGCTGATTATTAAATTCTACTCCAATGCTAGTTGCACTGGTTTCTGTGCTGCCCTGTAGTAATTATTTGTATTAATTACTAATCAGCCTTGTATTGTGATATTTCTATGCTATGTGTACTTTATATTGTGAGTGGGGCACTAAGCTCAGCAAGTGAAAGCAGCAAAGACCATGTGAATCAGTAGAAAAGAAGATGGGCCGCTACTGGGGCATCTTTGGAGACACCGACCTTTACTGATAAAGGACTGTGGTTGCCTTGGGTTGGTACAGAAGCCTAAAACATAATGTTAGTTCTCCTTTAACCAAGAGGGCAACATGAAAAAAAAAAAAGAGGATCATGAAACCGACAATGGCCACTAGGGTATATAAATGCAGATTTCCCTGGAAGAGGCCAAGACTTTATGTTTTGTACTCTTTTTCGAAAGACTATAGGAAGGAAGTTCCATCTGCAGTTGTTTCCTGCTGCAACCTTGCTAAGCAGAGAACAACCTGCATCCTGAACGGACAGAAATGAATGGGGCATTTCTAAACATCTGGACGTGTTTAATTTTTACAGAAAAAAAAGGACAGTTTTTAAAGCAAGGATGCAGGAGAAATGTATAATTAAACCCAGGAGAAACATACGGACAGGCCTGAACTGGCAGTCTGTATATTTTGGCAAATACCAGAAGGGCTGCTATAGGTTTCTATAGACCTGTGCTTTACTTTAGACCTGAGGGGGGACTGTCTGATCCTTGTACTTGAAATGCCAGTACTTAGTCTACTTTTCCATGTTGACCACATATTACAGTGGGCAAATAGTACAAAGCTGGTCTATAACCAGCCAGAAGCATCATTCCATGTATTTGCTGTGCTGCCTTCCTATATATTTCTATCTATTCATAATGCAATCTAAAGTCCATTCCAGGAGGAATGAATTGCTCACATCAGAGAAACACAGAAAAGACCCACACATTGTTCTTTCACAATAAATTCTATGATTTTATTAAAGCTCCAATGTACATGCCTGTTAGAATTCACAGCTCTGTGCCCAAATAAACACGAGTTCTCCAATTTCCAGCTACAGCAACCTGACAATGGGTAGAGTCCTGCGGGTTAACCCAGCATGCTACCCGCAAGAACCTGATCCGCGACCTCCTGACCATCAAGAAACAGGAAGTGCTGTCGTAACCCAGAAGTGACATCATTAGAAGTCGGTGTGATCAGAAAAATAGGAGTAAAAGATCCATAAGGATTAATTATATCTTCGTTTGGATCAAGTACAAGCTACTGTTCTATTATTACAGAGAAAAAGGAAATCATTTTTAAACAATTGGATTATTTGCTTATAATGGAGTCTATGGGAAACGGCCTTTGTATAATTTGGAGCTTTCTGGTTAATGGGTTTCTGGATAAAATACACAAAAGCCATGAATATCCTGTAAATTATATCCTTATAAACGGCTCTTTGTGATGTCATCAGTTATAAACGGAGCAAATTAGGGGTGGGAAGGGGAAAACATTTTTTACTTCTGTGACAAAATGTCATGCAATTTCCCTCCCAGTCCCTAATGCATATGCAAATTAGGGTTCAAATTTGGTTCGGATGGGCAGAAGGATTCTTCCGAATCCTGATGAAAAAGGCAGAATCCTGGCCAAATCCCGAACCGAATCCTGGATTCGGTGCATCCCATAGAAGCAAAGATCTTTCTCTACCGAACGACCAATCTTAGCAAAATCCGACCAAACTGTCAAATTATCGTGCAATTAGTGGAATTCCAACGATCGTACATCTTACGATTTGTCGTCCGACATCGGTCTGAAGATTGATCGGCCAGGTTAGAAAATCTTTATCGGTCCCCATGCAATCTACCTATGTTTGCAGGGCCAAGCAGGCAGAAACCCTTCAGTTTTGCTGCAATATCGCCTGAAATGGTCTTTTTAGTTGATGGACACATCGGACATTTAAACGATCGTTTTGAGACAATTGTGGTCTCACAATAACCATTGGATCTTTTAAAAATCTATGGACAGCTTTAGGCAGAGAAAGTAATAAGACATACAAAAGAGAATCCTGCTAATGTTTATCCCAAATGGGGGTGGGGCATTTAACCGATGAAGCATGAGATTCTTAATCTGGTCAGTCAAAATCACTTATCTATATATTTACTACAGAGCAGATCTTTGGTTGCCAAGATACACAGCAAAATAGACGTATATACTGGAACAGCAGGCCTTGCTCAAGGGAATGTGAGATTGGCCCAACTATTGTTTCTCATCTGGGTTATTTATATATGCAAAGCACCAGAATAGAACTAGCCACGTAGTGATACAAAGATGGCACCCAAGTAGCTAATACAATTCAATCATATCTTTAAATAAAATGTATTTATTATAACAGCTAGTTAAACAAATGTTTATTACAGAGACATCCGTGATGACAAATTGTATGAATACTAAGTATATAAATATAAAATAAATAAGCTCCATTGGTGCAGGGACTGATGCCAACAATGTATAATGTTGGTAAAGCAGAATATATCTGTGTTACATAATTATAAATACATACCTAAAAGTAGGGATGCACCGAATCCAGGATTCGGTTCGGGATTCGGACAGGATTCAGCCTTTATCAGCAGGATTCGGATTCGGCCGAATCCTTCTACCTGGCCAAACCGAATCCGAATCCTAATTTGCATATGCAAATATTCCAAAATTCGATTTGAATTTCAAAATTTGAAGTACTTGCCCTTTAAAAATCCTTCAACTATTCCCCAGCTTAAATCTGCCGAATTGCCATTTTAGCCTATGGCGGACCTCATAGAACCTGTCTAAGTTCCAAGCATTCGAAGGATTTTGCAGAGAATCGTTTGAATCGAACGATTTTTTATTCGATCGAAATAGGCCTTTTAAAAAAAACTTTGAGGGTTGAATTTCGAAGTTTTTTACTTCTAAAATACGGCCCTTAGTAAATCTGTCCCTTAGGTACCCAAATGATTCATGATCCCTGGGTGCAGGATAAAATCCTCTTCATTTATATACTGCACACAGGTATGAAATCTGTTATCTGGAAACCCACTACACAGAAAGCTCAGAATAATGAGAAGGTTGTCTCCCATAGACTCAATTTTAATCAAAATTCAAATATTTAAAAATTATTTCCTTTTTGTCTGTTATAAGAAAAAATACAGGACCTTGTACTGGATCTTAACTAAGCTATATTGGGGGCAAAACAATCCTATGCAGTTTAAATAATGTTTACATTATTTATTAGTAGACTTAAGGTATGGAGATCCAAATTATGGAATCCCGCAGGTCCCATGCCTATACATTAAAAATTATTTTTATTCAAGCATTTAAGTGGATGTTTAAGTGGCTTGACTAGGTCAATTCTGACCAAAGAGATGAAGATGATTAGGGGTTTGTCCAATGCTTTGATTTGCCAGGCTAAAGTACAAAATTTTAAAGGTTTACTAGTTGATACTTAAGCACTAATAAAGAGACATAATAAGCACATTGCAATGAAGAACACCTGTGGGTAACCACAAGTTTAGTTTTAGCACGAAAAGCCTAGCATTCTGTGTGTAGGGTTAGAAGTGTGCAGACTATGGAGAAACATATGCAATATTATCAGGGGACAGGGGACAATTTATCGCTTTCAACCCAGGTCTTTATAAAATGTCATACAAAGTGGTACCCAGAATGCTCCGGACCTGGGGTTTTCTGGATAATGAATCTTTCTGTAATTTGGATCTTCATACCTTAAGTCTACTAGAAAACCATTTAAACAATAAATAAACCCAATAGGCTGGTTTTGCCTTCACTAAAGATTAAGTATATCTTAGTATGAATCAAGTACAATCTACTGTTTCATTACTACAGAGAAAAAGGAAATCCTTTAATTCGGCACTCTCTGGATAACAGGTTTCCAGATAACGGTTCTCACACCTGTAGTAGCACCTGCATTCTGGAAAACGATGCAAAGAAAACCACCCTCAACCATGAAGATGAAGTATATACAGAACAATTCATACTCGGGTGTTACTGTCCCTTTAAAAAACTGATCATCAGTGACTCCAGTTCTTGGTGCTGCGAACAGAGAAAAGACAGCCAAGCGTATGACAGAGGAAACAATCCTTCAATGTCCCTAAAAGTTATATATAACCAAGGAAAGCTGCTGATAGGATTTTTTCCATTAATTCCTGGTATGAGTCATTGTAAACTTTGGCTTCCATTCCTTCATACATAATTCATGTGAGGGATTTGTGTTGCCAACGATATAACACTGGCTCTGAGACATAACCGAGACATTACTGTAAATGATAACATGAGGCACATGGACATGTAGCTGAGATGATACGGGTCGGCCAATAACAACAACCCAGAAACCATCACTCAGAATTTCTGTCTGGGCAGTTCTGAACCGGCACAATTCCCAGGCCCTGCATAAAAAAAAGGGATATATAGTTGTTTTGTTAATTTGCCACTCTTAAAGCCTTTGTTACCACCTATAGTGGTGTCAGGCACAGGTATCTAGGGGCTTCTCTGCCAAAAAGTCATCAAGAACATTAATGAAGAAGTGCTATGATTGGCCTATGGGAATCAGCAAATCATCTGAAAAGTGCACCTTATTTATCCATACATTAAAGAGGCGGTTCACCTTTTAGTATGTTACAGAATGGCCAATTTTAAGCAACTTCATTATTTATTTACATTACATTATTTATTTTTATATTATTACAGTGCAAAGAAAGATACAGGATCCATTATCCGGACACCCATTGTCCAGAAAGCTCTGAATTACAGAAAGGCTGTCTCCCATAGACTCCATTATAAGCAAGTTATAAAGCTTCTCTATAACAGCAATGATCCAGGACTTCAAACTTGTCACAGGGGGGTCACCATCTTGGAAAGTGTCTGTGACACTCACATGCTCAGTGGGCTCTGAGCAGCTGTTGAGAAGCTAAGCTTAGGGGTCGTCACTAATTATCCAGCCGAAAATGAGGTTAGCCTGTCATACAAGCTGATGCTACAGGGCTGATGTTAGTTGCACTGGTTTCTGTGCTGCCATGTAGTAATCTGTATTAATGACTAATCAGCCTTATATTGTGACTATATTTCTATTCTATGTGTACTGTATATTGTGAGTGGGTCCCTAAGCTCAGTAAGTGACAGGAGCACAGAGCATGTGAATCAGTGAATCAGTAGAAAAGAAGATGGGGAGCTTTTTTGGAGACACCGATCTTTACTGCTAAAGGGTTGTGGTTGCCTTGGGATGGTAGAGAAGCACAAAACAATGTACAATATGTCTAGCTAATTCTTTAGTTAAGCTTTAGTTCTCCTTTAAAGGACCAGTAACAGTAGTATACTACGGAAAAAAAAAAAAACGCCACATTTTAAACCACAAAGTCTTACTGAAAACTCTGCTTGCAGTCCTCTTCAGAAAAGGCAACAGAACGACGATCCATAGTTCGTCGTTCAATTTCTCATGCCTGGCTATTTCCTACAAGGAAGGCAGGGAGGAGAGATCGAGCACCGCACGATGGATCGCCCGACTGCCTTTTCTGAAGAGGAGAGCAAGCGGAGTTTTAGTGAGATATTACTTAATAAAGACTTTGCAATTTTAATGTTTAATATATGCGTTGATGGGGGGCTTTTTTCGTCGTATAATAAAAACATTTTAAAAAATTTTTTTTTGTTGTAACTGGTTCTTTAAGATCCAAATTGCAAAAAGACACATTATACAGAAAGCCGCAGGTCCCAATAATAGGTCCAATACCTGTAATACAAAAAAACTCATTGTTTTAAGTCTAGCCAATGCCAAAATGTTTTAAATTCCAAAGAGATTGTTATCCCAAAACAATGATTTTATTTTAAGAATGACATTTCAGGGCAGGTACACAGAAATCCTCAGTGGTGCAGCTGGGGAAGTCATTAGCCAGAAATGACCAATAGGAAAAGAAAAAGCGATAAAAGAACAGTAAGTCCGATACAAAACAGGAAATGTTTAATCATGTCTCACAAGCGCGGGATGTTAAACTGGAATGCGCATTGTTTTAAATTCAAAAAGAAACATTCCAAGAACGAGCTTGGAAACAATGCTGGTGAGTGAGAAGTGACAAATACGTTCCATATTAACCGGTGAAAATGCTTCATAATAACACTTGTGCAACCATTTTTATTGGAAATATCTGATAATTATTCCATTACCTGTTAATGCTGGTTGTTATGGATACCCTGAAGTTTTGGGGTTTTCATATGACTGCATTATTTTATTTTGGGTAGTATGTTGCTTAAGGAGCCCCTTTACCTGCACCAACAGCAATGGTGGGCATCAGCGAAGTCACAACAATAATAAGAAAAAACACAGTTCAAAAACAAACAGAGAACAGATAGCACCAACATGTCCACAGCACAGAGATTATACATCATTCCTCTGAGGTCCCTATCACATTATGTTGATCTTTTTTTTTTAATAAACCAATTAACCTGCCTATAAGATTTGAGGGCTGGGAGAAACGGGGGTGCCCAAAACAAACATATACAGAAACTCCTTGCAGAGATCCCCTAGATGAAATCACACCTGTGACCTTATCCTTATAAACGGTGCTTAGTGATGTCATTGTTATAATCAGTGCTTAGTGATGTAGCTTCTATCACAAAACGTGTGCACTTTTGTAAAATATAGGAACATTATAAATCACCAAGGAATTCCAAAGATTGATTGCTTTAATACAGGTCATCTGCTATAGGATTATTTTGTCACATATCTGATGAAAAACTTGCAATAAAAAGGTCTGATTCAAGTTACCTTGGATTTCCAAAACCTGCATCTGTGTCTTTATATGGTCACAGAATTCTTCTATGATACAGATGAAGTAAATAATTCCCTTCATCGATACTGTTGGATTATGTGGAAGACCTAAACCCACATGACACATCCACTTCAACCAATGGAATATATGGATAATCAGATTTTCACCCCTGTAATGTTGAGGAATTGGAACAGAAACTGAAGCGGATTTCAACCCCAGACGCGGCTGAATTTCTTGCTTCCGTATAGCAAGATACAAACAGATTGGACCATTCATCACTACCAATTCTACAGTATGTGATTTTAACTAAACTTCAGTGAAGAGTCGTCATATTTCTTTGGCGAGCCATAGCAAACAGAGGTATGAAATATAAGCCTGACTTTATTGGTTCCATATGACAGAATAAAGTTAGCAAAGGCTCACACGCCTGATTTTCCCCAATCTGACTTCCTCAGCCCTATGACTTCCAATTTCCTACTAGGTTTAAGAGAATCCTTTGCATTAACATTTCCTCACTCCAAAAGGATGCTGGGAGTTTCAAAAGCAACCACAGGGTTACAGATTTCCAGTAACCCAATATATGTAACGTGCACATAAGAACAGCACGCAATAGACAACGGACAAGCTATTCTAAATCATAAAGGGCTTCTTATTCTGATCAGTTATGACGCCTCAACAACAATAAACATTGTATATGGCTGTTATTGCTGACTAAGCTGAAACAAGGGCTCTCCATTCTCTGACAGAGATGTCAAAGTGATTGCTCAGTTAAGCGAAGAAGCATTCTACATTCATTCCTGATAGCATACCCACTGGGTGGCACAGTTACAGTCACAGTGTGCTCACTGGATGATACATTATAATAAATATATATATACACACACACACACACACACACACAATATGATGCCTTTTCATTCCTTGGCGGAGGAAGCAGGGTGGTAGTTCCAGCACTGGGTAATAGAATATCTTTTAAAACATGAAGGAAAGGCACCCCTTTAGAAAAGCCATTGATATTTTTATTTATTTTCATTTTATGAAGAACAAGTATGTTTTTCCCATAGTAAGGCAGGCTGAATGTATCCAATATATCTTGGAGTAATATATCCAGGAGTCCCCAACCTGTTTTGTTTTGGTGGACCGGGGGGAAGGGGTTTGGCGCCCAATACGTGCGCCGGTGTCCAATATGTGCGTTGACATCCAATGCGGTGCGGCTTGTTAATTGCAGGCTAGGCTCGGCGGCCCATTTCAGGACTGCCCACGGCCTGGCAGTTGGGGACCCCTGGCAGAGAGACAAGGTCAGATTCGGAGAGATAGTCACCCGCCTACAACTCTTCTTCGGCCCAACTTATCTCCCCGAACTGCCTTGCCCTGCTGGTGGAATGGCACTCAGAGCACTTTGTTTTCACAAGTCGTCTGAAGTTGCCTCAAGAGCCGCAGGGGAAGGCAGTTTGGGGAGATTTGTTTCCCTGAAGAAGAGATTTGTCGACGGGCTTCTAATCTCCCTGAATCTGACAGTGTGTCTCTGCCCTAAAGTCTAAACACATTTTTCAGCTATAAATAAGTACCATTCTAATTGTCAACATCCCCAGTGAGGCCCTGAGATCTTTACGGAGGATCTATGTTATTTAACATGCAATTTTTCAACACTCTGGGGGAAGCCATCATCTCTTGCACTGCTCACTTCCTTTAAGAAAACAAAGCAGGAAGCATTAAGTGCAAAACACATATATATCCCCATTCCCAGCTGACAGATAATGGATGGGCCCCCCATTTCTTTCCCCACACCCCAAAGTAAGTGAAATGATCAGATAAAAGTTTTTAGCCCTGTGGTACGCTGATAACAAGATGCACGGGCCAAAGCTTGCGTGTAAATGCAAATTATTTCTTCCATTTATTGCAGCAAATAGCTGCCAGTGCAGCAGTTCACACCAGCCCTTTTGTTTTTGCACATTTTTCATATCATATAGGGAAATTTGGGCACGGGAAAGATATATTTAAAAAACTTTTTTTTTTTTTTTTTAAATATAAGAAAATATTTTTGTTTTATAATTTTCTAATCTCTGACTGGAAAAATGGAAAGCAGGACAAACCATAAACACCACACAAATACCCCCAATAAAGCACAGAAATGGTTCGTCCCATACAGACATGCCATGAGGGGTAGTGTGAAACTGCCTCAGAAGCTGCTAAGTTTACAGAGAAGTCTGGAAGTGGTGGAATCCAAGCTAAACATCCGGGGTCTGAGTGGAACAGGGATATGAAAGGGGAAAAATCATATTAGCGCTCTCCATCCATCCCCTCAGACGAAAGCGCAGCGTTGCCTTACCTTCCCTGGATTCATCCATCCTGCTGAATGCGCGCAAGTTTCCCAAGTGAGCACAGGAGCAGAATCCTTTCGGCTGAGCAGTGATTAGCAGCTGCTTCACCTTTCGCAGACACATAAACCTCTCCAGACTGCAGTCACAAAGCCACGGCTGCCTCCCTCTCCTGCTAAACTGATTAAGTTAGAAAATGTTGCTCTCCTGCCGAACTCCTCGCTCAATCCCCCCCCGCCCCCCTTGTCATGGATCTCCCCGCCTCCCAGAATTCACTGCGTGGCCAGCCCACCGCCTGCCAATGTCCTTTCAGTGGCCCCATAGGAGAGAGACTGTGCAGCGAGTGAGATTACTCCTCAGCTATCAGTGCCGTATCTGCATCCTGATCCCAATTCTGATTAAACGTGTCAGAGCAACAACAAATAAACTACTGGGCTCACTTTCCCCTTTTGTCAGTGACAGAAATGTTGGTTGGGCAAGCCTATAAAACTCTCCATAAAAGTATCTATTTCTTATGTCTAACAAAAATACTGTAATTGATTTACAATCTCTTTCGAAGCAATTTCGGTAGTCTGTAGAATGGTTGGATTTATAATTTAAGTCCTCCTAAACTAAAGCTTGGCCATACACATAATTTTCAGACCTGCCCATTAGATATCAGGCTGTTTTTTTAGTCACATTATCTGTAGGAGGGCCTTTTCTTAAAAAAAAAATCCCGGCCTTCCTGTATATTTTGCTTTTTTTCCTATTAATAACATTGGGATCAGCGGCCATCAAAAATACCGGCCAGGTGGCAACCCTACCTATATTAGGGGTGCCCAAAAGGTAGATCGGGATCTACTCAGGATTGGACTGGGCTGGTCGGGACACTGGGAGAAAACCCAGAGGGCCGCCAGCCCAGATCCAGAACATGTTTAAGGAATATTTTCCATGGAACAGAATGCTATCAACGCTTTTATGGATGAAAATCATAATGGAACAGCATCACTAAAAGTAATCCTTGCATTAGTAAAGTATAGGCACTCCTGGCCTACATACAGGCAGCCTCACTCTGAAGGGACAACCTTAAATCTGCCATGTGCAGCCACCTTAATCCAGTCTTTCCCAATTTGTTAGGCAGCACCCCCCGTTATTTTGTTTACCTCATACCCAGATCATTGTTCCAGTTCATTAAAAATATAACTGGTACTTTATTGCAGGTTGGGCGACTTACATCTTTCCCGGAATCCTCCATGTCAGGTTTGACATTCATAGAAAATAGTCACCTGCCCTCAGTCCATTAGAAGCCCTCTGTTTAAACAAACTCTCCCACCAATACCCCCCCCCCCCCAGGTGCAGCCGGTTAGTGTGATGGCACACAGTAAATTTTGCCACTTGAGATCAGGGCTACCATGGGCAACAAAATGTCACTAATTCTTTCCCACAGCAATGATGTGAATTCCAAAAAAGCCTGATGCTTCCTCGTGAAGACCGACAGTTTACACTAATTCTTGTGGGAGGGAACCTAGGTATGTTTAATTGCCCACGGTATATGCCATGACATAAAGAGCAGCTCCAGAATACAAAGGACTACTCAGTGGAATGGTGATTTGTTTTGATTGTGTTTGTATAAATTAGAATGTAGTTCTTACTTTAAATTAGGCAAAAAATTAATAGGGGTGGTTCGCATTTAAGTTAATCTTTAGTATGTTAAATTTGCCTTCTGTTTTAGTTTTCAAATTACTTGCCTTCTTCGGACTCTTTCCAGTTTTGAAATGTGGTTCAGTGACCCATTTAAAAACCAAATGCTTTGTAAGGTTACAAATGTATTGTTATTGCTACGTTTTAGTACTAATTTTTCTGTTCAGGCCCTCTTCTATTCATATTCATTTCCCTTGTTAAATAAATGCATGGTTGCTGGGGTAATTTGGACCCTAGCAATCAGATTGCTAAAACTGGTGGGCTGCTAAATAACTGAAAAATGAAAATCAATGGAATTGGGCACAGTCGGGGCAGAATAGGGCATAGCAAACAATCACCCAGAAATCTAGGGAGGTTGGCATCTGAAAGCATGCTGGGAATTGTAGTCTAGCAGCATCTGGGATGCTTAGGTTAGGAAACAGTGATTTTAAACTGGTCAATGCTTGGTACAGTTCTGTGCTATATATAGACCTTATAGAGATCTGTTTTCTCCATGTAAGTGAAGCATGAGAAGGGAATCCATACACCAAATTAGCGATGCCAAATGGTAGGAGCTAGTGGAGAAGGAGCATGAGGGGTGCATTAGCTGAGAAGGCATACTGGCACAGATTCACAAACACACACACATACAGGAACTATATTAGGATAAGAGAATGTGTGCTGGCTTCTCTGCAAAGGGAGAGGCATTCCTGGGACTATTTATAAAAGCCCAGCGAGGGCACAGTACAGCAAATGGCTGGCTAGGTATGTTCCTCCTCCACCTACAAGACTGTTTTGTCTAATGTCCTCCATTAACCTTTTACCTGCCAACAACATAGAAGCTCAGTGGCTGGCAGGAATATATCCCATTTTTATATTCATATTCCACTACCCATTCTAAAGCAGCAGCTACCCAGACAGGGTCAACAAAACATTTATAAAAAAATCACTGCAGGTTAGAGACAGACTCCCGTGTAATCTCCCATGATTCCTGGAAAATATTTCCTCTGCAACACAAACCTCAAAAGCAGGCACTACCCCAGATGTTGTTTTACCCACAATTGTGTGTTTGGTGCAAGATGCAAATATCCAACAGTCGCTTCACCTTTAGGTTAATTTTTAGTAGGTTATAGAATGGCCAATTCTAAGCAATTTTATAACCTCATCATTCATTTTTTTATAGTTCTTATTATTTGAATTCTTCTTATGACTCTTTTCAGCTGTCAAATGGGGGTCACTGACCGCATCTAACAAATGCTCTGTAAAATTACAAATGCATTATTGCTAAGTTTTATTACGCTAATTAGTTTCTCTCCTAGTCTCTTATTCAAATCAATGCATGGTTGCTAGGGTAATTTGGACCCAAGCAACCAGATTGCCAAAACTGCAAACTGGAGAGCTGCTAAATAAAAATCTAAATAACTCAAAAACCTTAAATAATAACAAATGAAAATCAATTGCAAATGGTCTCAGAATATCACACTCTACAGCATAAAGGTAAAAACCATTTGAAGTATCATTGTGAATAGTGTTTCAATGCACCTTTAGTAAAGTAGCCCTTTATATGAAGCAGTAAAAGAGCAAAACATCTTGACATCCACAGATTAAAGAACAAGTAAATGTTTTTTTTTCTATCTCTAAATTTGCTCTAAACAGCCCCTCAAATGAATGTACCTTAGTCCCTGCTGCAAGTCTGCTCTGGTTTCTGTGTTATCAGCAGCTTGTTTCACCTTCTTCCTGGTGCAGAGTGAAGCCCAGCCCCTTAGCTAACTGAGCTGACCTTATCTCTTGGACTAGTCCCGGAGATCATTTGCATACTATGACATAGCAGTGTGTGTAGCACCTTTTGCTTGGGGAAACTAGCTTACTAATGCACACACTGGCTCCCTCTTCCTCTCTATTGTGGAACAGCAGCAAATGGACTGCTCAGTAAACTAAGGGGCTGGGCTTCACTCTGCACCAGGAAGAAGGGGAAACAAGCTGCTGATAACACAGAAACCAGAGCAGACTTGCAGCAGGGACTAAGGTACATTAATCTGGGGGGCTGTTTAGAGCAAATTTACAGAAAGAAAAAGAAAAACATTTACTTTTCCTTTAAGGCCCTGTAATTGGGGTCGGGCTGGGAGGCCTGGGGCCAACTGGGACTACTGTCCAGGGCCCCTGCTGATCTCGCACCCCCCTACTGTGACTAGGGTTGCCACCTTTTCTTAATTTTTTTAACGGCCGGTTGGGGGCGGGGCCAAAAAGGGGCAATGTGTGACATCAAAAGGGGCGGGACTATGACGTTTTGGGGTGTGGCCACGAGGCCGAGCCTTCAAGAAGGGGACAAAAGGTAAGTATACAGGGGATTTGGGGCTGGCCCATGGGTCTTTTCAAGGGTATTACAAATTTATCGTCAGCTACATTGACGGTAAATTTGTAATACCGGCCCAGGCCTTGGCGGGTGTTTTACCGGCTAGGCCAGTAAAATACCGGCCGGGTAGTAACCCTAACTGTGACGTGCCCCCTACTATGCAACGTTGAGCTCCTCAGTGAATAGGTGCAGCGCGCATGCGCAGATGGCGCTGCAGGGCACTTAAAAAACTAAATTTTTTTTTGTTCAATCCCATCGGGAGAGGGGGACTGCACTGGTGGAGGCCCATTAAGGGTCGGGGCCCACCTGGTTTTTTCCCAGTGTCCCGCCGGGCCAGTCTGAGACTGCCTGTAATCCCAACAATCTGCTGGGTTTGCTGTTTACAATGATTATAGTAGTTTAACATCACAGTGTAAAAAAACAACAGTAATACAGGGATGGAATCCATTATCCAGAATCCTGTTATCCAGAAAGCTCTGAATTACAGGTTCTCTCGAATAGACTCCATTTTAATCAAATAATTCCTATTTTTAAAAATGATTTCCTTTCTATCTGTAAAAATAAAAACAGGAACTTGTACTCCCAACTAAAGCTGGCCATAGACACAAAGATCCCCTCGTTTGGCGACATCAGAAAACAAGCTGATCTTTCCCCAATATGCCACTAAAGGCAGGTCTATATCGGGGGTAATTCGAACTTTCAGCCCTATGGCCGAACGATCGTATTACAACGAGTGCAATGGGCTCCAACGGGTCGGTCGGGAGAAAATCAAACCTTCCCGATCAATATTGTGGCCAGATATAGATCGGGAAGATCTGTCGGAAGTCCCCATACCGGGGCAGATAAACTGTCAGATTGGTCTAAACCAGGGGTGTCCAAACTTTTGGCTTCAAGGGCCACATAGGAAGAAGAAAATTTGTCTGGGGGTCACATATGAAATATACAAACACTTTTGATTTGTAAAAGTAAAGAAAATACACACACAAAAAAAAAACTACAATACCAGTTGGATAACCAGATGGAGATATAGACTGGAATATGTGACACCTGGATATTAAATAGACTTATTATTATATTATTATCACTAACTGGGCAAGGGGCAGAGTCCCCCTTTTCCTATATCCTTTGCAACATGATATTTTCTCAGGATCTGAGCGTTTAGACCAGGGGTGAGCGTTGGACACCCCTGGTCTAAACGACTAATATAGGCAGCTTTATCTGCCCGTGTACGGCCAGCTTTAAATACCATTACTGGAGGCAGAACAAGCCTATTTGGTTTAATTAATGTTTAAATTATTTTTTTTAGCAAACCTGAGGTACCCTATTCGGTAAACCCAAGGTCCTGAGCATTCTGGATAACAGGTCCCATACCTGTACAGACAATAATAAAGGGGTTGCTATACCCACTAGCGTTATTATTCTCTGTGTAGCTCAAATTGTGGGAAGTTAAAGCTAAACACTGTATACGATTGAATACAGACATAATATTCAGATTCCAGCATCATTATTTCTGTTTAAAGGGGACAGGGACAGTACAGCTTCCATCAAGGCCTCACTAATAATTACATCAGGCAGACATTTTCAGAGGCTACACTCCCTCAGCTGTGTTTGTTTAGTGTGACAATTTGTTTGTCTGTGGCCACAATTTGCCCTCTGTGGCTGCCTCGGGTGAAAGTGGTGTGCCAGATACTTTCCCATCTTGCCCTTTACATGACTACTCCTAAATGTCATATAAAATCTATTAACTGGGGCAAATGCCTGAGAATTCAAGAATTACTGGTCCTCTCCTAGAATCACTGCCAGAATTCCATTATCTCGTCCTGAAGCCACCACCGAATTGTTTTGTAATCTCCGGAGATATGGGACATGCCCATACATTTTACACCCAGATAAAATACAGATTATTATTAGACTAGAGGATTACACAATTCCAAGCGCCTTCACATGTGTCACATCTAATGTTATTTACAGGACACTTGCGCACTAAATGTCCCACAGGGAGCCCTATGTAGGAGAGACAGGATAGTGGGGAAGGATGAATCTGCGCCATTATACAATAAGAACAATAGAATCGCCACCTGCAAAACACTTTCATGTACGAGAAACAATGATCTGGAAGTAGTGGTATTTTAGGGTCACTAAATAAGAGACCTCCAAATGTTTGGCAATTTGAAAACAGAAAACCTAGCCTTGGATGCATGGCTTTTAATAAATGAATCTGTTCAGTTCCTCTGGGTCCCCACCCTGCTGAGGCTAATTAAAATTCCAATTATAACGGCCGCAGACCTCTCACAAGTCTTATCTATGCAACTGCCCAGATCACATTCTTTGATCACTTGAGTCTGTTTTAACTTTTAGTAGCATAACAAAGATGCACACTTATGCACCCAGTACTTCCTTTTGTAAAATGTCAGCCCAAAGAAGGGACCCAGTATTGAAACCTATACAGCTATTAAAAGGTATTAAAGCAATTTTGTTTTAGCAATTGAGTGCAAAGCTTCAACGTTTTAGGGCTCATTTACAAAGCCCTACTGCATTTTGTAAATAAAAAAAAGTGGTTGTAGTAATATTACTGCATCTTCCCCAGGGGTGATCCAGCCCATTTCGCCACCCAAGGCAGCCTTCAATTTGCCGCCCCCCAACTTTTATACGATTCCTGTAGGGGCAGAACATCGGCTGATCTGTGTTTTTACTACTTTATTTAATCTGAAGGTTAGTGGCAGGTCAGGAGATGGACACAGGTCCGAAAATCGTATGAATCAAGGATTCGTACGATTGGATCTTTGCGTCTGTGGGGACCTTTACTATAGGCACCATCTCTCCCTACTATCCCACAGCCTCAGACCCTTCCCAGAGACTATTATCCCACTGATACTATAGGCACCATCACTCCCTACTATACTTGCTATCCCACAGCCTCAGACCCTTTCCAGAGACTATTATCCCACTGTTACTATAGGCACCATCTCTCCCTACTATACCTGCTATCCAGTGCTGGACTGAGAATCAAAATAGGCCCTGGCATTTCAGGTACACAGAGGCCCAATCATCCCACTTAGAGGCCCAAACAGTCCCCACCAGCCCACTAAATTGTGACTTTCTATGGCAACTTATAGCAGCCCATCTGGCATTTGCCCTAACCTACAGATTGCCAGTCCGGGCCTGCTGCTATTACACAGCCACACTCCCTTCACACAGATTATTATCCCACTGATACTATAGGCACCATCTCTCCCTACTATACTTGCTATCCCACAGCCATAGTCCCTTTCCAGAGACTATTATGCCACTGTTACTATAGGCACCATCTCTCCCTACTATACCTGCTATCCCACAGCCACAGTCCCTTCCCAGAGACTATTATCCCACTGTTACTATAGGCACCATCTCTCCCTTCTACACCTGCTATCTCACAGTCACAGTCCTTTACTAGAAGCTGTTATACCCACAATTTCGTCCTGTAGGTGCCATTGCTCTGCCTGCACAGCCTAGAGATAAATGACTAATGTGTTATTGAGCTTTCTAGCTCTCTTCCTGCAATAACCACTGGACTACTGTATGTGAAGGGCCCAGAGCAGTTGCCTCTGCATGTACCACCCTTAAACCATCTTTGCTCACTAGGCATATCCTTTAAAAACACCAAATTCAGGCTAAGTACATATAATAACCTATGACAATAATTATGCATTATGCCAACGACTGTTATTATCTGATATATGCAGTGAGACAAAGCTGCCACTTTAACCACATGGTAAAGCATTTATTATTCATGCTGAGTGAGTGGGAGAGACAAGGGTTATCCCACTGTTCTTTGTGCAAAAGCTGAAAGTATACCAGTCACTAAATCCTGTAGTTATGTATCCCTCCCATAAAGTTAGAGGGGAAGTCCAATCCAGTCCGCACTGACGGAAGGGTCAACAATGACCACTCTGTGGAATCAAGTGAAAATGTAAGTTTGTATCTTGTCCTGCATAATCATCCATGGAGTCAGCTGGCAAAAATGGTACTTTAAAAACAGTGGAAAATTACAAAGGCGCCTGACATACACTGGAGCCCATTGATGTCATGATAGTATGACCTTCAGAAAAAAATCCTCCTACCAACAGCAGAAACACTGTCAGTAACATGTCCAGCCATGTCCAGTGCTTAGCAAATGATAAGAATTTACAATGCCACTTGTACTGGCCAGGTACTCTATGATGCCATGACATTCACATTAATATCCAATATAGCCCTAGTCCAGCAATCACCAGCTAGTGGCTCGTGAGCAACATGTTGCTCAGCAGCTCCTTGGATGTTGCTTCCAGTGCCCTCAAAGCATGTGATTCATTTTCAATTCTTGCTTTTGAGACAAGTTTTGGTTGCATAAAAATCAGGTGTACTGATAAAGAGAGCCTCCTGTAGACTACAGGTCCACACGAGGCTACCAAATGGTCAACCTATTTTGCACCAACCAGGGGCATTTTTCATGCTTGTCTTGCTCCCCAACTGTTTTTACATCTGAATGTGGTTTACATCTTAAAAAAAAAAAAAAACTTGCGGACCACTCTAGTCTATACTGTCCTAACTATTGTGACTTTCTTTTGTCTTGGTTGGAAATACAGATTAAATTTATAAATATATATTATATATGGAACATGGAGGAGCACTCACCAAACAAAAACCACAGCTTGCCTGGATGCAGGTAAAATGTGTACAAAATAGCAAACAAATACCGCACTCAACAGGCTCAGTTAGTATAACTGATTTTAATAGAAAAACAAAAGATATTACAAAGTTTCGGTCACATCATAGTGATCTTCCTCGGGGAACCCAAAATAGTTAAGAATCCAAAATAGTGGATTCGGTGCATCCCTAATATGGTTTTTGTTTGGTTGTGTCCCAACCTGCGTTCGGCGCTCACGCATCTGGTCAGTACAACCTAATTCAAAAGAATTGCGTGAATCTAGGCCTGCGCTCCCCTGCGGCTGAATGCAGCAAAACGAAATGCCGGGGAGCACAGGTATGAACGCCCATGTGTAAAAGCCCTAAAAGAGAGGCACGCATGAAAATTTTTCTCACTTTCTTGTTTTGTGACTGAATTTATGGATTCGGTTCGGCCAGGCACAAGGATTCGGCCAAAACTACACGCTGAAAGCATAAATACTGATATTGTGTTTGCATGGAGGTTATGTTCGAAGGGTCCTTGCTCCCAACAAGTGCTCCTCTGTACCATTCTTACTTCATTACCCCCACCCTCCAGATCCTTCTTTATTAACTGGGAATCTGCTTTGGGAAAACTCTTGAGATGTGAACCTCTGAAAAATCTATGTTAATGCACAGGACTGCACAGCAGAAAGGATAGGCAAGTGAGTAAGGTGTGTAGTGTAAAACTGATTATTAAAAGTGTGTGTGTTGATATATGGAAGTCATACACATAGATTGACTGTACTGGAATTCCAGATCAAAGCCCTCCTTTTTCAGGAGACCAGAAAAAAAATGTGTAAAATCAGGGAAATGTATTTTACAATTTGATGGGGCCCCAAAAATAATGGCACAAAAGAGGAGAAAAATTAAAATCAGGGTATATAAAATTGCCAACTTTATGTTTATGCACAAAATCATGTTAAAAATCACAATCTTTTTTTTTTTTTTTTTTAAATCTCAATCCAGGCATGGAAAACACAAAGCAATATAGATATGAATAAAAGAAAGGGGAAAGAAACCATGTAAAAAGAGGGCACTTGGGATTTCAGAGGTAAATGATAAAATGCTGCTGAGGCTGGAAGGAGGCTAATTACAATTAACTGTGTGACCCTATTGCTTATGTTGTTAGAAGCCTGTGAAATGATGGCTATTCTGAATCAAATATCGAAACTACTTTCATGCTTTAGTTCTCTTTTTCATATGTGTATGGATGTAAGTAACGGACTAATACTTAAAACAAGTACATTCTTTTTATGTGTCGGTTTGGTAATTGGTCACACCCTGAATTCAAAGAATTGTGCTAATGTCTGAAAACTGTACGTGTGTATCCAGTATAACCTTCCAAATGAAATGCTGTCAGAAATGCTACCCAAGGGTCTACACATGCATACTGAAATTATAACATAGAAACATATGAAAAGTGCATACACAAGGTCTGCAGTCACAATGCCAATTCCAAGCAGCAGTGTACAAAATCAGGCAAAAAAATATGGGATCTGGTAAGTATGAACTGGCAAAAGCTGGTGTTTTCCATAGAAGTAATGATAATGTTAGATGTCTTTGCAGCTGTATTTTATTTTGTAATAGAATACAGTGTTAGGGCACACTGGGCATTTTGGGGAGATTGAGTCGCCTGGCGAATAATCTCCCCGAACGCCTTCCCTCACTCTACGCCTGGCTGAGTTGGAAAATCGCCGGCGATAATCACACGCGGCGATTCGTTTTCCAAAGTGGCCGGAATATGCCTTGCAAGGAAACTTTGGAAAATGAACTGCCTCGCTTGATTAGCGCTGGCGATTTTCCATCTAAGCCAGGCGCAGAGTGAGGGAAGCATTCGGGAAGATTGGTCGCCTCAAAGTTGAGGCGATTAGTCGCCAGGTGACTCAATCTCCCCAAAATGCCCAGTGTGCCCTAACCCTAAATCTGTTAAATATGCAACATACATAATATCATTAAGATATAGACAGAAATGTATGAATATACACAGATGATAGATTGATATTTCAATACGTGGATAGATTAGATAGAAAACAGATAAAATAGAGAAAGCAAGAGACAGACAGAATCAGGTTATCACTCATAGATGATAGACATAAATATCTATTAGAAATATCTATTAAAGGAGACATATTGTGTAAAAAATAAGGAGGTATCAGTGCATTATACTCATTCAGATATAGAAGAATTATGCTTTAAAAAATGTCAGCCTGATTTATTGAATATTTCTGCAAAAACCCTTATAATCCCTTTCTCTTCCACTTCCTGCTCCCTGAATTACTCATAATTGCCTACAAAATTAGGGTATTTCCTTTATCCTTTATGTCTCCTTTAAAAAACGAATTGTTTCCATGCAATTTAATATTGAATTCTGGGGCTAGATCTAACCTAGTCACTTTATCAATAAACAATTATCACAAGATGATTTACCATTGCCCAGTTACAATAGTTACCATGTGTACACTATCAAACACTACAAAAATGACTCCCTGTGTTTAATCTCTGTGGCATGTCAGAAAGGTTCTTTGAAGTTCCTATGTGGCTAAAGTAATAACAAAAAGGCAACCCACATTTTTATTCAAGTGTCACATGGAATATGGAAACCCGGATACAATAGAAAGGGATTTCAACATCTCCTAACTCAGTAAAGACAATAGATAAATAGAGGAAATAAAATTAGAAAATATCACCAGTCCGGGTTGTTATTATTCGATTTAGTGTAGTAGTAGAAAAGGGAAGGGGGTAAATCAGGGTATATAAAATTGCTAACTGTATGTCAGCACTTACAAAACCATGTATGTATATATATATATATATATATATATATATATATATATATATATATATTCACGAATATAGACAGCACACTCCTGGGATTTCTTCAACATATAAAAGTGTATTTCTTCATGTTGCTGTAATCAACGTTTTGGCTCGTGTCCAGTATATATAGTATATATATATATATATATTATATATATATAGTTGTATCTGTGTAAGCAGTGGCATTACACAGCTGCAGAATGATATTCTCCAACAACCTCTACCTGAACTGGGACACAAAAAAGTGCAGTTCACAAAAGGAACTGTGAACTAACCACTTGGTAAATGCCAGGTATAAAGTACAGAGCAATGAACTACAGTTATAGTACAGGTATGGGATCCATTATTCGGAAATCGGTTATCCAGAAAGCTCTGAATTACAGAAAGGCTGTCTCCCATAGACTCCATTTATTCCAAATAATCCACTAATCCATTTAAAAATTTTTTTTCCTTTTTCTCTGTAATAATAAAACAGTACCTTGAACTTGATCCAAACTAAGATATAATTAATCCTTATTGGAAGCAAAACCAGCCTATTGGCTTTATTTAATGTTTACATGATTTTCTAGTAGATCCAAACTATGGAAAGACCTAGCATGCAGAAAACTCCAAGTCCCTCGGCATTCTGGATAACGGGTCCCATACCTTTACACGTATAGGATCTATTATCTGGAGAGCCAACAGGATCGTTTTTCCACCAATATGGATTTATAAAGCTTAGTTACCATCAAGTTCAAGTTACTGTTTCATTATTACTAAGAAAAAGGTAATTATTTGTAAAAATGTAAATCATTTCCTTAAAATAGATTGAGAGATGGGCTTCCTGTAATTCCAAGCATTCTTTATAACAGGTTTCTGGATAAGGGACTGCATACCTGTAAAAGACATGAGTGGATTTATACTAAGCACACACAAAAAATAGTCACTGGCTTATGATGTATGCATGTATGCGCTGCCCCGCTTCTATAAAAGTTCAACCTGGAAGTCGGCATACATGTGGCATTTGTAAGGTCGCCGGCAGGGAGAGCACTCAGAAGAGCACAACCCACACTCGCCCAAGACCAGGAAACAGGGGTGCGAGGTCCGGTGGGATCATTACTACAAGGAAAATTTTTTTTTTAATTTTTGATTATAATGGAGTCTATGGGAGACCATCTTTCTGTAATTCAGAGCTTTCTGGATAACTGTTTTTTGGATAATAGATCGTATATAAAGAAACATTAGCACAATATATAGAGACACAAACCTCTATTTTGAATATTTAGCTTTTTTACAGTTTTAAAAAGTGAGCAGTGCTTTAATAAAGTGCTAATACCCAGGGCACGTAACATGCTGTACAATACTGCCTTTCAGAACATGATTCTTCTGTATGGGAGTAGCTTTTATCAAATTCTTTCACTGTAGATAAACAGGAGCTGATTTGGCTCCACATACCCTATGTGTGGGCTGCAAGGACATCAAGTTTAAAATAAAACACAGAAAAGATTGCACTAGGGGAGGATAAGCACAGAATTCCAATTTAGAACACAATTTAATTAGTGAGGAAAGAAGCTCTGGAAGGGCGGTCAGAAAAAGAAATAATCAGCAGGGAAAAGGCTGAGATATTATAGGTAAACGTTTCCAAAGAATCATTAAAATGAAGATGATATTTTCAGTCTGGGGGTGTTTAATGAGATACTAGCAAAACACAGGTGCAGAAAAGATGATCCCAAGCCCCATGTGCCATTAGATTTATGACATAATTCACCACTCAAAAGTTACATTCTCTGAGATTCCTAGACAAATTATTCACATCCATAACAAATACAGTACAGGTATGGGATCCGTTACCCAGAAAACTCAGAATTTCAGAATGGCCGTCTCCCATAGACCCTATTTATTTATCCAAATAATCCATGTTTTTAAAAATGATTTAATTTTTCTCTGTATAGAAAAGCTGTTGCACAACAGGGTCTTTTGCAAAAAAGTGTTAAATTCTTTATTTAATAAATCGACGTTTCTACCCTCACTGGGGCCTTTATCAAGATACTAAAAAATACAAACACCAAACTTTAAATAGGCAGACTCACCAAGCCACACCCAGTCACCAACCCCCACCAAATCAGCAAAACCAACCTATTGGGTTTATTTAATGTTAAAATGATTTTCTAGTAGACTTAAAGGTATGAAGATACAAATTACGGAAAGATCCATTATCTGGGAAAACCCCAGGTCCCAAGCATTGTGGATAACAGGTTCCATACCTGTAATAATAAAAAACTAAGATATTATTAATCCTTACTGGAGGCAAAACCAGCCTATTGGGTTTACATGATGTTCTAGTAGAGTTATGAAGATCCAAATTACGAAAAGTTTCATTATACGGAAAACCTCTGGTCCTGAGCATTCTGGATAACAGGTCTCATACCTGTATAGACAATCTGGGTCTCAAAGATAGCTGAGCATGTGATTAAAATTTCCACAGTTTTTCAATCTGGAATGCTGGCTTTGCTGAACCATTCCCTTTACCCCTCAAGGTCCTGCAGACCAGAAGGCAATATGGAGAATATAATGGAACAACAGAATATCTTGGGCACGAGCACAGGTCTCTGGTTAATGGCCAAAAGGGAAACCAATCAATATCCACCGAGGATCTTCTTAATGCATGTGGATAGGAAGGCCGCTAACTAAAATTGGACAAGACACAGACCTTGGTGCAGTAATTATTAATACAGGCTTGAAGTCTAAAGAGAAGGGGAGTAGCACGAATCTCAATTACTGAGCACAACTATTGGGTTCAGTAATGTTCCTCTTTGAAAGCCATGTTATCGGCAAATAATTTATTTTATATTTCGTGTATAATCAAAGCAAGTGCAGAAATCTATCACCAATCAGCAAAAGGCTTTCACAAGTCTATGGTTAATTAGAAAAACAAAGGTCTCATTGTTTGCTAGGGTTCCCTATATTTTAGGGACAGGGCACACGAGGCTACTGGGGGAGATTAGTTGCCCAGCTACAAATCGCTTCTGCTTCAGGTGACTAATCTTCCCGAACTGCCGTCCCGCCGGCTAGAATTAAATTGCCAGCGGGATGCCAATCGGCGAACTTCGTGAACTTTGAGGCGCATGCGCAGTAGTACAAACCGGCAAATGCGTTCAACTGCGCATGCGCCACCGACGGAAGAAGACGTTGCTGTAGAAGATGGTGCCCGGGAACCTGGCTGGAGGGGACCTGCACAAGGAGGGGTACGTAGTGACTTAGGGGCATTTGCCCTGGGAGAAAGGTAGGCTGGGGGGGAGGAAGGAGGAGGGCAGGCGGTTAGCGCGGGAGATGTTGAATTCCCCTTTAAGGTGGCCATAGACACACAGATATTATTCAAAACTAATTTTCGTATGATAGTATGGAGGCAAAGCAGCAGAAAACTTGGATATCTTACGGCTGGTCGATCGGGCTGGAGGGAAAATTTTGATCAGGTGCCTTTGAAGGCTCCCTTAACATCGGCCATTGTTAGTTCTGAATCGTCAGATACAGGTACAATTCTATTGTGTCTACCAGTTTAATCTGACCATTCAGCTCTGCACGTGTGTATTTAAATGAACAATCTTTCTTGGAAAGATCGTAATTGTACCGTCTATGGTCACCTTTAGTTGTACAGATCATAGTCAATGGCTCTGCAGTACTGAACAGCCAGCAGATGGCACTATTCTATTGCAGTCTAAGGGGGGGGAAAAGACGTGAAACTGAAAGCGACAGAAGACAGGGGTTAAAAAAAAATGTCAGACATTTACTTTTGGGTTGGAAAAAGTCATAAAGTGGCAAGACTTCCCCTTTACTAGAAATGAATAAAAAAAGAAAGCATTACCCAGACAACTGGTTAAATGTTCAAAAATGTAATATTGGATTATTTTAGTATCAATTCAATTGGGCAGATATAATATTATGTTTGCCCAAATATCTCATTAATTGGGAAATAATACATCAATGTAAGAGACACAACTGGAAGTGCATTCCTATAGCAACAAGCCATTTATTTGATTTTCAGTTTATCACAGATTCTATTCCCCGCAAACTCACATCAAAGAACAGCCTGCGTTATGGTTATTGTCTGTTCCTTGGACACAATAAAGATTTCCCAGGCTCTGTCAGGCTGAAAGAAAAGGTTCCAAAGTAATTGCTTTCCTTCTCCCCCCCATTTGCACTTTCAATTTAAAGGCTGCTGAGAAATAAAAAGCAGATGAAGGAAAGGGGCCTTGTCTCTATGCCTAAACCTGAGGCTTACTGAACCATTCTGGGCATTCAGGCTTCAAACTTGGGCTCGCATGAAAGACTCACCCCTGCGCCATTCCCCCAAGTGCTCGCTGCATTATTTAATAGCCCCTTTTATTAGAAGAGGTTAAAGTTAATCTGTTTCTCCCACTGTGTTAACCTAAAACCAATGGCTGTTAATACGCAAGAAAAAGCTTCACTGCAACCTGAAAGCTTTCAAGCGATGTCAGAGTGGAAGGCTATAAAGAGATGCAGATAGTGTTACCCGCAGTCTTGCAAGTAATATGGCTCTTCAGTGTGCCGAGATCTGCAGTCACCTGCCCAATGGGGCTTCCCGCGTGCCGCTTGCCAGGGTAAAATCAGGACGGGGGAATTAAGGGATTTACACTTCACTTTCAGGCACATACCTGATGCACACTTTAAGCTGAACTCTATAGAACACATGGACATAAAAGAAAATCATGGAAGGAAAATGTGCTTTTTATATGTAGGGTTGATCTTTACTTTATACACAACACTCTATCCAGGGAAAGCCAGAGACAGACAAGTATTTTGTACCCTTGTTTGACCCCAGACCCTGTGCTGTGTTGCTCCTAACTAAAGGCAGCCATAGACGCGCCGATAATATCATACACATTTTTGTACGATATTCAGTGCGTGTATGGTGGGAAACGAGCCAACCAATATTGGCAGAAGACTTGGATATCTGTTGGCTCATCGATCGGGCTGGACAGAAAATTTATATCAGGTGCCTAATCACATCTTCTGTAGGGCGACAATTGCCTTCTCCCTGCCTTCCATCTGCTTGAATGGAGAATCGCCTGCGCTAATGCACTCGTGGCACTTCGATTTACGAAGTTGCCTCACAAGGAAACTTTGGGGTCGACTTCGGAAATCGAAGTGCCACGAGTGCATTAGCAAAGGTGATTCTTCATTCAAGCAGACGGAAAGCAGGGAGAAGGCAGTTTGGGGAGATCTGTCAGTCTGTTCCAACGCCAGGCAATTTTGAGCGATTTTAAAAATCGCGCCGCTCTGTGTGAACAAGCACCGGCGACTTTAAGCCTCGCCGGTGTGCAGTGGTGCCTGGCTATTCGGGGAGGTTAGGGGGCGAGAAGTCGCCGCGAGGAGTCGCCAGGCGACAAATATCCCCCGAATCTCCCCGTCTGGCCTTAGCCCTAGTTGAAACATTTCTTATCTTTGTCCTTGCTGAGCAGAATCCCTGGATTTCATTACAGGCAGCTGTTAGAACTGATACAACAGTTTCTAATACTTGCTAATACTCCAGAGTAGAGCCCTGCATCGGGTTGGATACCCACGGAATATCCGACATCTGCCAGGATTTTGAGCGGGAAATCATAAGCGAACCTTAATGCGGGTCGTTTTAGGGTCACAACCCCCTGTTCCTTGTGCCTCCTAGATCGGGTCCGGTCATGGTGGGAGGATGGGAGCGTTTTAGTTCGTCATTGCAGGTGGCGCACCAGCTGACTTCTTGAACATGCCTGTGTGAATCTCGCGGGAGTGCGTTGAGATATCACGACACACACACTCTACACTGCAGAATTTCTTGGCTCATTGGCTGACTTGAGTCTGCACCATTTTCACACCATGGCACAAACAGAGACGGTCACAGAGGTTGGATGATTCTCGACTCGAGACAAGCCAGTACAACACCAGGCTCTTGCCGCCAGAAGCCACACACCAAGTGCAGGCAGACATCCCCGCTGTTCGGGTGCTGGTAGCGGTTACATGTGGGTCAAATTGTGGGTTCGGGTACAGGTTCCAAAAAATGGACCTGCGCAGGACTCTACTTCAGAGATGCTGTTGATAGTGATGAACGAATCTGCCCAGTTTGACGTTAAATTTAGATTTTGGAAAAATGGTAAGAAATAAAAGGTTTTTTTTTGTTTTTTTTAATCATCTGTTTTTTTTTTGTTGTTTTTTAAATAAATGCATTCTGGAAAGTTCCTTGCAACAATATTTTCTTTTATTATGGAAAAATATTTTTAGGGTGGACATCCCCTTTCAGAAGACCCAATTAGGCTGTACCCACGTAACATGCCTGTGTCCCTGTGCTCTAACCTCTCAAAGCAGAGATGAGGCAAAGCAATAAAATTGCAATGGCAGATACCTTGTTTTAAAGGGGTGGTTCACATTTAAGTTACATTTAAGTATGTTGCAGGATGGCTAATTCTAAGCAACTTTCCAATTGGTCTTCATTGTTTTTTTGATTTGCCTTCTCCTTTTGACTCCAGTTTTCAAATGGGGATCAGTAATCCTGTCTAAAAACACATGCTCTGCAAGTTTCCTCACGAAGTAACTTCGGGCGATTCCGAAAATCGCCGCACCGCGTGTGCACAGAGCCGGCGCTTTTACATTTCAACTAGCGACGGACAGGGAGAAGGACGTTCGGGGAGATTGTCGCCTGCTATTAAACGCCAGGCGACTGAATCTCCCCGAATCTCCCTGTCTGTCCCTAGCCTAAGGCTACAAATGTATTGTTATTGCTACTTTTTAATACTCGTCTTTCTATTCAGGCCCTTTTCTACTAACATACCAATTAATGCATAGTTGCTAGGGTAATCTGCACCCTAGCAGCCAGACTGCAGAAATTGGAAACTGGAGAGCTGCTGAATTAAAAGCTAAATAAGTAAAAAAAAACACCAATAAAAATGAATAACAAATTGTCTCAGAATATCATCGCCTACATCATACCAAAAGTTAACAACCCCTTTGAGGGCAGAGACACACGTGCAGATTCGGCAGGAATCAGTCGCCCGGCAACAAAACTCCTCTTCTTCGGGCGACTAATCTCCCCGAACTGCCTTCCCTAGAATCAAAATCGCCGGCAGGATGGCACTCGGAGCACTTCGTTTTCCAAAATCACCCAAAGTGCGATTTAGATTCTAGCCCACAGGGAGATTAGTCGCCGAAGAAAATAAAGCATTAAACTTAATGGGCTCATTAATAAATGGAATTGCAAAAAAGTGTTTTTTGTTTTTTTCAAACAATTATTATTTTTCAAGAAAAAGAATAAAAACCCTTTGTTTTGGGCTGATGACAACACAGTGCACAAGGGAAGTTTGGTTTCTAACCTCAAAATCTAATATTTTCCTTAATGCACAGACTGTGCCATTCCCTTTTTAATCTGCCCTAGAGACCAAATTAAATACATCTCTCCCTAAAGTGCTGCTCAGGGAACCTCTATTCACTGTTTGTAACCTTATATCTGACTCAGCCGTGCAATGGAAATTGAATCAACAGAAACTCCCCACAAATTAGCTCTTTAAAGAACCTGATTAGTTGACTGCTGCCTTTATTACAAGGCAACAGGAGGCACAGTGATTTCAGCAATGCAGTCTCCCAAAGCTCCGATCCTTTTTAGAAGTGGCAGATTTATATTGAGCCCACTGTTTATTCTATACAGCATTCCTGACATGTTGTCTTTCAGCTGTAGCTGAACTACAACTACCAGCATCCCTCAACAAAGATTATCAAGAAGAGTATAAGCCGGCCAAACACTATAAGATCTGCTTGTTTGGCGACATCGCCAAACAAGCAGATCTTTCCCAGATATTCCCACCAATGGCAGGGCTATATCGTAGTAATACGAACTAGAGTCCTGCAGCGGGTCGGTACCCACGGGTTACCCGCAAAATCTTGCGTACCCTGCGGGTTGCATGTAGAGGTTCCGGGTGCGGGTATAGAAGTGGGTCAGTGGTTCTCCGGGATGAGGGTCAGGTCACGGATCTTCTCAATAGCGATTTTTGCTCCTACTTCCGTTATCACTTCCGGTATACAATGACAGCACTTCCTGTTTTATTCCTTTTTTTTCTGATCACGGCTACTTCCGATTATATCACTTCTGGTTTACAATGACAGCACTTCCTGATTCTTGATGGTCAGTGGGTCGCGGGTACGGGTTGCGGATAAGGTATTTGCGGGTCGGGTCGCAAGTCCAAGTGGGTAAGAGTGCGGGTCGCGAGTCGTGTTGCGGTTTGCAGGTTTCGGATATGAGTCCCAAAAAATGGACCCGCGCAGGAATCTAATGCGAACATTCCGCCCTAGGGCCTATTGATCGGATTACAACGAGGAGGAATGGGCTCTGACGGGTCGGTCAGGGAAAAAAATCAAACCTTCCAATCTATTTCGTGTCCAGATATGGATCGAGAAGACCCGCCAAAAGCCCCCATACACGGGCAGATAAGATGTCAAATTGGTCTAAAGGACTGATTTTGGCAGCTTTATCTGCGCTTGTATGGCCAACTTTAGGAATTGCAGCCGCAGTTTAGCCATTTTAGCTTTCCCTGGAGACTAAGAAGCCTGCGTCCTCCATCAGCACTGGGAGTTATAAATCATAAGAGGAGGGTGCGTTTGCACGTCTCTGATCAAGAGCATCTGTCCCATTAATGAAAACATTCAGCCCACTGAAACATTTATTTAAGCTTACCCTCGGGCTCCCCTTTCATTGGAACAACAAATCAAGGGTATTGGGTTTCTTTCTAGACTCAAGCTAGAGCAAAACAAAAGTGAACACATCCAATACAGAAAGCTCCGAATTACAGAAAGGCCGTCTCCCATAGACTCAGTTTTATCCAAACAATCCAAATGTTTAAAAATGATTTCCTTTTTCTCTTTAATAATAAGACAGTAGCTTGTACTTGATCCAAACTAACATATACTGTAATTAAATCCTTCAAAGCAAATTCAACCTATTGAGTTTATTTAATGTTTACATGATTTTTTTGTATGAGAGCCACATAGGCCTATATAGAAAACAGTTAATTGTACAGGCATTTGTAGTTCACCTGCACCTGGGGGGTTACCAGCTAGTCTACAGACGTACATACTTTTTCGCTGCAGACTGAGGCCCCAGTATTTCTCTATAACCTTCTGTTTCATATGTATACTATTAATTTGTATAATGGTTTGGGAGGAGTGACTCTGGGATATATGATACTGTACAACACTGGGGGGGGGGGGGG
>CM044443.1:25310062-25328484 GCA_024363595.1 Xenopus borealis | reverse complement strand
GGGGGGGGGGGGAGGTCGCCGACCCTGTAAACTGTTCTAAATGGATACATTTAGTGGATGCATTTCTTAACTTTGGCTGAGCAGAATCTCTGGGTCTCATTATACAGGCAGCAGTTAGAATTGAAACAATAGTTGCTAATACTCCAGAGATGCTGCTGAGAAATGCATCAAATAAATGTTGCAAAATTGTAATAGTTTAGAGTCTGCACCTGAATTACTGAGCTGCCAGACTCAAACACCAGAGACACATTCAACTTTAAACTTAGATTTTGGAAAACCAGTAAAAAATAAATAATGAAAAGTAATTGAAAAAAAATCTATTTCTGGGGATCAATCTAAAAACAACTGAATTGAAAAAAAGTGTTAGGAAGGTGAACAACCCTTTTACGTCTACTAAAAAATAATTTAAACATTAAATAAACCCAACAGGACTGTTTTGCCTCCAATCAGGATGAAATATATCTTAGTTAGGATCAAGTACAAGGTGTAATTTTGTCATTATAGAGAAAAGGAAAATAAGTCTAAGAATTTTAATTATTTGATTAAAATGGGGTCTATGGGATATAATTAATAACTCAGAGCTTATGGATAATGGATCCCATATCTGTATTAGGCAACCTCGCTAACATAGGGTACTGGTACCACTTAATTAGTCCTGAGAATGTTATTGTAGTGCAAATAATCCTAATTGCACACGGTCATTAGCTGGCACTTTATTGCACAAAGTGTCACTCCAGACTTTAAATGCACACAGAATGGGGCATATTGAAAGCAAAGGATATGACAGGACTGTGACTGGGGCTGCATTCAACTACGGTAGGTACAATCAAAAGGCGATTTCACTTCTTCCAGGTGTATACTGTATGTAGCTCAGAGTGGAATGTTTCTAGTACCCCACGCCAGGATAAAGAAAAGGCAGTCATGCAGGAATAATGGAGCAATAGGCAAGGAATTCTCACCTCTAGCGCAAGATGAAAAGTTTCAGGGTTGACTGATCCTTTCTGCCAAAGATTAGAAACTATTTATTTAACAGAAACTGTCAAATGACTGGAGGCAGCTGGGAAACTAACAATATGTCAAGCCCCATGTCAGATTTCAAAACTGAATTTGAAAAAAAAATCTGTTTGCTCTTTTGAGAATTGGCTTTTAGTGCAGAATTCTGCAGGAGCAACAATATTAACTGATGCGTTTTGAAAAAAACAGGTTTTCCAATGACAGTAACCCTTTAATACCAATATATTCTGTCACAGAGTGTCTCCCATACAGAGTTCATACATAGCTTTACAGAGACTATAGATCAGGGATTAACAGACCCAAATAAAAAGTCAGGGAGTCAGATTTGTGACCCAGGAATTGTTTTAGAATGAGCTATTGTCTTTTGTAGAAAACAGCACAGGGACGCAATTTTAGGTACAGACAGAATTCCACGCCATAGCTTTATACATCTATATTAAGTCAGTGAAGCTCTGTACCATGCAAAGGTAGAAGAGAGAACTATTCTGCCATGTTCCAGCATAATTTTTTTCTCCACTCTTTGCACGTGTGTGTAATACTGCAGCTGCTGTACAAACTCTTGTGCAGAACAGGCTTGTTTACAAAATGTATAGTTCCAGAGCAAATTACAGACCAGTTTACATTCTGGATTATGGTTCTCCCTTAACAGAACCATCATAGTTGTCCTTTCATGGCTCTCTCATGATCAACATCAGCAGTGATTTATATACACAGCTTTATATTCATTTATAACAATCAGGGGTCTTACAATCAATTAAACAAGGGTTACAAAATAAAGATGAGATCAGTGGACCCTTTGCAGAACTGCGTACAATTTAAAGGCTCTTTGGGCGCTATTGAGACTACAGTTGGAAAGGGAAGAATTAAAGCCAGCTAAATCCGTGAACCTTATAATAAATTGTCAGACTGGGTCTCCTAGGGACCACCAGAGACCCTCATATAAGGGGCCCATAATACAGCTCTATGGTGTGCAGTTCTCTCTATAACTGTATGGGTTTCCTTAAATCAGGGGTCTGCAACTTTTTTTGGTCCGGGGACCGGTGTCGAGGAAAACTTTTTTTCAAGGACCGGGGAGTGAGGGGGTTGGGGCGGTCAGGAGGGGGGTGAAGAGGGGGTTGGCATCTTATTCGGCACGTCAGCGTCCAATTCCGTGTTCCAGCATCCATTCCAGGCTAGCCAGCATCCAATTGGGCACACCGGCGTCTAATTCAGAGCACTTCATTCTAGGCTCGGCAGCCCAGTCCAGGACTATCCGCGGCCTGGTGGTTGGGGACCCCTGTCTTAAAGGATTCAGTGTTCCACATTCCAAAAAGAAGTTAATGGAACAGTAAAACCAAAAAAACTATTTTAAAGGAATAACATTATAATGTACTGTTGCCCTGCACTGGTAAAACGGGTGTGTTTGCTTCAGAAACTCTACTATAGTTTATATATACAGGCTGCTGTGTAGCCAGCACATCATCATCCTTGAAAAAGTCGGGATATGATAAAACGCATTGGGAAACAGATTTTACAGGCTATATAGATGAACAATCATCTTCTGCTTTAATAGTAAGTGCAATATATCTTTCATGATTGGGGGGCAGATCTACTATTGGTCGAATTAGAGGGTGAATTTACCCTCAAATTCGACCAATCGAATTGTGGTCGAATTTGAAACCTTCAAATTCGAATATCGACTTTGAAGGTTTCTTCCGCAATTCGATTGATCGAATAAAAAAAAATTTGAACGATTTTAACCATTCGATCAAATTTTTTTTATTTGATCTAAAAAGGCTAAAAAATAAACCTATGGGAGCTTCCCATAGGGTTGAATAGCAATTAATCTGGTGAACTAGGCAGTCGAATAAAAAGGGCAAGTAATTCGACTGACGAATATTCAAATAGAATTTTATTCGAATTAATCGATTCGATCGAATTTTCCAAATTTCGATGGTCGAAGTGGTCTTCAAAAAATATTTGAAAATTCGAATCTTTTTGACAATTTGATTGAATTTCGAATCATTCATGTGAATTTAGTAAATCTGCCCATAAGGGTACTGATACAATTTTACCCAATGGGAGCACGCCCGTTCTTTTCTGTTTATTTGTAGACTTTGTCTGCTTGGGAAAAGAAGATTAAGGAGGTAGCACCCCACGTGGAACACCTGCTGGAGTTTTTTGGACAATTTGCTTTTAACCCTTGGAGCACCGAACATTTGATTTTGACCTTTGGAGTATTTGGACTTTCTTATTTGTGTGCATCATCTGATTTTACACAGCACTGCCTTTAACTAGTAAGCGCCCCTTTCTCTCATCTACAACTCATATAAACAAGCTGCTGTGTAGCCATGGAGGCAGCCACTCAAGCACAGAATACACAGTAGATAACAGATACCTTCTAAAGAATCCCATTATATACCACAGAGTGTAGCTCTTATCTGCTGTGTATACTGTGCCTTTTCTCCTGTTTCAGCTTTGAATGGCTGCCCCCATGACTACATAGCAGCTTGTTTATATAAACTATTGTAGAGTTTCTGAAGCAAACACACTGGTTGTACCAGTGCAGTGCAACACATTTTATATTTTCATTACTTTCATTTTTTTATGTTACTGTTACTTTTATTGGCTCCTAATAAAAGGCACGATAATGTGTGTGAATGTGGGACACCATAGAGTGTAAGCTCCACTGGGGCAGAGACTAATGACAGTGCTATATAGATAAAGGACAATAACTTTCTTCCCTACTTCAGCTTTAAAGTAAATACATGGAACATAAAACCTACTAAGAAATAGGCTTCCCTTTAATGTTCCCTACAGCCTACTTTGATGCTTTATCATGAAGCATCTTCAGCTCATTTATTAAACAAAGCCCAGCGATCGGAAGCTTGTTCTGCAATAAATCTCCTGCCTCAAAGGTAGAGGAAGCCGGATGAAAAGGTAATGGGGAGTCTATTAATGGGAAGCCTGTCAGCCTTTATTTGCTCGCTCTTCCTGCATGGCCGACTTCCAATTAAAGACGAGTTCAGAGCAGCAGGCTAGGAACGAAGAACAGCTCAGTGGAAAGAGTTAGAGTTGCCAGGAGAGGGGAAAGAACGAGGCAAGTGTTGAATCAGACTGTCATGGGCTTGCAGGCACATTCGGCTAATACAAAGCAATCCAAGGGGGCCTGGGCAACAGAACTCTCTGTTCTAAGCTAAATTTAGGAATGCACCTAAATAACCCTGCTAATGCAAAAGGTCCATATAAAAGAACACAGGCTAACATATCATCATGTCCATATAAACATGAGTAGTGTCTTCCATGCTCAAACACCCATCTTGGGACACAAGGTTAAGAAAAGGGGCCGTGGGCTTTGAGGTCGGTGAATTTGAATAAACTGGATTTGCAACTACCAGAAGCCAAAAGCCTACACAGAACTACAACTACCAGCAGCTGGTAAAGGTTCCTGTGAGACATAGTTCTGCCATAGATGGAGAGGCACCAACTGTAGCATAATACTATTTTATTTAGATTTAAAGTGGGTTGTTCACCTGCCATAACTTTTTTTCAGTTCAGTTGGTTTTAGATAGTTCACCAGAATAAACACTTTTTCCAATTACTTTCTATTTTCTGTCTTTCTAATACTGAAGTATAAAGTTTAATTTTTCACCTTCTAAAAGAGCTTGGGGGGAGGGGGGTTGCCGACCCTGTAAACGGTTCTAAATTGATACATTTAGTTGATACATTTCTGATCTCTATCCTTGCTGAGCAGAATCCCTGAATTTCATTAAAGGCAGCTGTTAGAATTGATACAATACTTGAAATGTAAAGGGAAAAATACCTTATCATTATACTGCTTGTCACTACCTAGTGATGACATTCTTGTAGGCCAGTCTAACCCTTATGATCCCCTGGTGGCCCCTGAGCTTGGTATTCTCCTGGTGGGGGCCCCGAGTTTGGAGATCTCCTGGTGGGGCCCCTGAGCTTAGAGATCTCCTGGTGGAGCCACCGGGCTTGGAGATCTCCTGGTGGGGCCCCTGAGCTTAGAGATCTCCTGGTGGAGCCCCCGAGCTTGGAGATCTCCTGGTGGGGCCCCCGAGCTTGGAGATCTCCTGGTGGGGTCCCCGAGCTTGGAGATCTCCTGGTGGGGCCCCCGAGCTTGGAGATCTCCTGGTGGGGCCCCCTAGCTTGGAGATCTCCTGGTACGGCCCCCGAGCTTGGAGATCTCCTGGTACGGCCCCCGAGCTTGGAGATCTCAAGGTGGGGCACCCGAGCTTGGAGATTTCGCTGAGGAGCCGGCAAGCTTGGAGATTTCCTGGAGGGGCCCCCAAGCCTGGAGATTTCCTGGAGGGGACCCCAAGCTTGGAGATTTCCTGGAGGGGCCTCCAAGCTTGGAGGTCTCCTGGAGGGGCCCCATGCCTGGAGATCTCCTGGAGGGGCCCCATGCCTGGAGATCTCCTGATGGGGCCTATGCTAGGAGATCTCCTATCAGTCCATCCTTATGTAAACTATGGGCCTATATAACAACCTATACCAATTGCCACTATCAATATTCATATATAAAATGTATCTAAGAGAGGGTCCAGGGTTTCTGTGTCTGTGGTGGGCTCTAGATGACCCAGGCCAACACACAAAGACAAGCTTATTTCACACAATTTCACACTTAGCTTATTTCACACAAAGGACTTTAAAATGAAAGCTGCTATTTCTTTGTTTGTGTTGCAACATTCCATTTAGGACAAAAAGTCCAATTCATTACAATTAGTGTATTTTTACTTTATGACAAATATTATGGATTTATCTACTCCAGCATCCAAAGTTGTCAGGGGTCTCCAATCAAGTATTTTTCTTTAATAAAGTCATAATTTCACAATAATCTCTGTAAAATAGTAGCAAGATAGATTATCTGGATCCATGGGATGGATGTGCATATCAGAGAATAATATCTCATTTCCGTGGATGGACTCAAAAAACAGAACGAGGTGACACCCTGGCCAATCTGCAAGGACTCCAGTTGCAAACGGCAATGCAGCCATAAAATGATTTATGAGTACTGATTTCTTTGCTTAAGGGGTTGCTTGATCTAATTTGATAGAAAAAGCTGAATTCCTCCCCCCATCTGAAAGGCTACAGCTGGGAGACCTTCCACTCGGCGACTGCTTAGTCCAACGCTTGTTCTGCGAGCGGAAAAAATTATTTGTGGAAAATATAACCCAAGGCTCTGCTGGTCAGAACAGATTTATTTCAACAGTGCTTCCTCTATTCATATTAACAGGGAATCCTTCCATATAATAAACACACAATATTCAGTATAACTGCTCTGCGCTACCATCTTTTTTGGTTTTACATAAATAGAAAAGTCTGAACTCCATGGAAATGTGTCTTTCTTCAAACTAACTTACTATGTAGTGTCATTAGTGGTTAGTATGGTATACATTAACTGAATAGTAATATATCTAAACATATCTATAGACATATATCTAGTAAGAAATAAAGTCAATTTTATTGCCACCATACCAGACTGGTCCACTAAGAGCATACACACACACAGCATGTCTTTTATTTCCCAGGAACACCGGGGTGTTTTCCGAACAAAGATTTTAGTGAAGCAGTACTTGTTGTAGAAGTTGTATGAAATAAAATCAAATGTGAAAAACTGGCTGTGCAAAAATGTGGGTACCTTTGTCATTTTGCTAATTTGAATGCATGTAACTGCTCAATACTGATTGGCACCACCAAATTGGTTGGATTTGCTCGTTAAGCCTTGAACTTCATAGGCAGGTGTGTCTAATCATGAGGAAAGGTATTTAAGGTGGCCAATTGCAAGTTGTCAAGCAAACAACAGGGACCACTCAGAACTCACTCCTCTCGACTCCCAATGCCTATGATTAAGGGATTGATTCCCGAAACGCGTAGGGCACACCATCCCTAATTTGGAATAAACCGGTTTCCTTTATCAGAGTGCCGTCATTCCTTGAAAGTACAATTGCAAGTTGTGCTTCTGTTTGACTCTCCTTTGAAGCAACTCTCAAAAAATCTGAAAACAAAGATTGCTCAGTATCATGATTTAAGGTGGCCATACACGAACAGACCAAGTCGGCAGCTTATCGGCCCGTGCGTGGGGCCCTCAGATGGGCTTAACCGATCGATATCTGGCCAAAAGTCGACTAGATGTCGATCGGACAGAACTAAAAATCCAGTCGGATCACAGCCGCCATCTGTTCACAGATGCGGCCCGGAGATTCGACTGCCCGTATCCCCTGCATTGTGCTATCCGATCGTTGGGCCCTAGGGCCCACGATCGGATCAGCCCGATATCGCCCACCTCACCATGTATGGCCACCTTTAGCGGAAGGTTACAAAAAGCTATCTCAGAGGTTTAAACTGTCAGTTTCAACTGTAAGGATGTAATCAGGAAACGGAAGGCCACCGTTTCTGTAAAACCCAGGTGTGGCAGGCCAAGAAAAATACAGGAGCGGCATATGCGGAGGATTGGGAGAATGGTTGCAGACAACCCAATGGTCACCTCCAAAGACCTGCATGGACATCTTGCTGCAGATGGTGTATCGTTTCATTGTTCTACAATTCAGAGCAATTTGCACAAAGAATATCTGTATGTCAGGGCGATGAGAAAGAAGCCCTTATGACCAAATAAGCCCTTATGACCAAATAACTCAATATTTGATTCATCAGTCCAAAGCACTTTGCTCCAAAATAATTGTGGCTTGTCTAAATGAGCTTTTGCATACAAGAAGTGACTCTGTTGTTTTTTTTATTTAACTGAGATTGCAGCCAAACACGTACAAACATTTCAATGAGAGAGTCACCAAGAAACCCAGACCTAAATAAAAAGTGTGAAAGCTGAACCCACATGCCAACACTCATGCAATAACCATTAACTCAGTAGTGGAGCAGAATAGGATTTGGTACAGGTTTTAGACTTACTTGATATCAAGCTGTCGATGGTCAGACAGAGAGTTATTTGTTGCCATTCATTTGTAGCAGATGATCAAGAAAAACCTATAAAAGAAATGAAAGCATTAAAATAGTTCTTATATTTATTCTGGTACCCAGCAGGTCAGACCTACCCCTGAAGGAACTACATTTACATATGTCAACACCTGGGGGTAAAGTTTGTGACACAAGTTCCTGGAGGGTCTTTCTTGCAAGGTACTGGATGATCCAAGCAACAGTCACTTAATGAAAAGTTGTAAGTTTGTGAAAGCAGAAAGCTTATACAGAGATAGATGTGACTCATAAACCAGCACACTATACTTAAACAATGTGCCCAACGTTGCACAGCAGCCCAATATGCCACTACCTACCTCGTCTCTCCAGTGCTAGTGTCTACTCAGCAAACTGGCCTTCCCCAGATAAATATTCATCTTGCCGAGGGGCTAATACACCACCCTAAATACTCACCCAATGTCACATTCTTCCATTCACTCCTATGGCTCCCTGGAGGATGAAATTCCAACTCCTGTCATTGCATTTGTCACTTCATCTCTATGTATCCTCACACTGCGTCTCCATGCACTTCTCCCATTACCTCCTCGCATGAAGTCCTACAGCTGCACCTGTTCTATTGAATTTGCTACCCCAAGCCACCAGTAATTATCCCTCTCAACTCCTCCCTGTAGGGATACTCAGCCTTGCTCTGGGTTGTGTGCTTTCTTCCTATAATGATCCCTGAATACCCCCTTGTGTGCCTTTAGCCTTTAGTGCTACCAAGATATTCTGCATTGGGTGGTTCAGCTTTAGGGTAAGGCCACACGGGAAGATTTCGGGGAGATTTGTCGCCTGGCGACTAATCTCCCCGAATGGCTTGCTAGTATCTTGCACTAAAGTCACCTGCGCCTATTCACACGCTGCGACGCAATTTTCAAAGTCGCTCAAAATTGCCTCACAAGGCAGTTTCGAGCGACTTTGAAAATTGTATCGCCACGTGTGAATAGGCGCTGGTGACTTTAGCGCTAGCAAGATACGAGCAAGCCATTCAAGGAGATTAGTCAGCTCAAAGACGTGGCGTTTTGTCACCAGGCGACTAATATCCTCGAATCTTCTCGTCTGGATGAGCCCTTAAATAGAATTTTAGCATGCTACAGAATAGCTAGTTCTAAGCAACTTTTAAATTGGTCTTCATTATTATTTTTTTTTTATAGGTTATTATATTATTTTCTTTTTTTTTAAACTTGTTTTTATTGAGTATTTTGAATACAATACAACAATTAACATAAAAAGAAAATAAAGATTCTTACAATACACAGCATTTTCTTGTAGTTACTTGCATGCACTACAGGTAGGGAAATTTGACTACGACCAAACAAGAAAGATAGTCCGCAATGCTATTGTGATTGTTAATGCTCAGCGGATGCTGATTCTTGCGTCTCAATCCAAAGGCTCCATATTGCTCGGAATTTGTCCGGACATCCTCTGGCCAAATATACCACTTTCTGCAAGCGGAGTATTTAATTTATTATCTGTTTCCACCAGTTCAGGGAAGGGTGCCTATTATCTTTCCATGCTAATAATATACCTTTTTTTGCATAGTATAGCATTAGGAGATAGAATAATCTCTAGTATGGGGGAAGGGTTAGAGGTTTCGTATGGCCCATCAAACATAACTCAGGGGAGCGTATGTTCGGGAGATCGAACTTGGTCTGGATGAAGTCCAGGATTTTACCCCAGTAGCGTTGTATGAGGGGGCAATCCCAAAACACATGGAAAAAGGTGCCTACGTCCACCCCACATTTATAACAGTTGTCCGGGGTACCTGGGTAAATCTTGGCTAATTTGTGAGATAGATTTGATGCAGAAATTTGATCTGTATCAACCTGTCCCTGTTTGATAATGTTAGTACCTCAAGGTGGGCATATCGGGGATTGATCCGCTCATTTGGCGACATCGCCAAACGAGCGGATCTCTCAGCGTATGGCCACCTTAAGCATGCCCCAGCTGTATGTATCTAAAAATTAGCTTCTGCTACTATTTCTGATAGGTATTTTATCCCCTGGGAAGCCCATTTGGACAGTGTGCAGGAAGACTGAGTGCTGGCCTCTATACAAGTGATTGGCTAGTGCCTCAAGCAGAGTGGCACAAGCAGCTTTAGCCACTAGTGCATGGTTATTTATGTCGTGGGCCAACCACCAATGTACATATACTAGTTGGGAGGCATGGTAGTGTATAAAAAAATTTGGCAGCCCAGTTCATGCAAAGAAAGGCATTCATTATCTTATCAACTTGTTTGAACCAGCTTTGAGAAATAAACACAGAGGCATTGTGCAACTGTGGCCATAGACACCCAGATAATATAGTACAAATTTTGCATGATATTCGGTGAGTGTACAGTTTTAAACGAACCGACCAATATCGGCAGAAGACTTGGATATTGGGTGGGTTGTTGATCAGCCTGGAAGGAAAATCTTGATCAGGTGCCTTTAAAGGCACACTTAACATCAGCCATTGTTAGTGCTGAATAGTCAGATACAGGTAGAATTCTATTGTTTCTACCTGTATATCTGACAATTCAGCTGTATTGAAACAAACAATCTTTCTTGGGTTAAGATGATCTTTCTACCTAAGTTTCTTTATAATGCTGCCCATAGGCCATATTGTCTCAGAATGTCACTCTCTAGTCTACATCATACTAAAGTTAACTCAAAGGTGAACAACCCCTTTAATACCACAGAAAGGATAGGGGATATCCAGTGCTATTTCATGGCTTATTTTATTGGTGTGCAACAAGTGAAAGTGATTATTTTGCTGCATGTGCTATATTGTGATTAGACTGTGCTTAGTAGTTACAATGTATCCATGCATAAAAAAGTGTTATGACCAACTGGCCACTAGGTGGCACTGATAACTTTGGTTACCAGGATAGGCAGTTAAAGGAACAGTAAAAAATTAAAGCATTTTAAAGGAATAACTATATAATGTACTGTTGCCCTCCACTGGTAAAACTGGTGTGTTTGCGATAGAACCACTACTGCTACTATATCAGGGCTGTACAACTGCCGGCATGGGGCTCGCGACCTCCCCTTCTATGGCCCCCTACCTGCTGTGTCTGCTTATCATGTGTAAGCTTCAAAATGTATCACTACATAGAGTAACAGGCCCCTGCAAAACCTCAAATTCAGACTAATCCCCTATATTGTTCACACTTCTAACACCTCTGCTGCTCACATCCTTAAAGCCCTGTACTGTTCACACCTGAGACCCAGACTGAAACTGCCCCCACTGTTCACACTTTATACAAAATGCTAATGTGGCACCAGCACTGTGTCACTGTATGTTGTACATCTTAGAGTGGTCCTGATAGGTTTCCCTGACTCCTGCTCTATTCTCCCTTCCCTGCCTTGCCTGTGTGTGCCCTGCTCTGCCTGTGTGTGCCCTGCTCTGCCTGTGTGTGCCCTGCTCTGCCTGTGTGTGACATACTCTGCCTGTGTGTGACATACTATTATCATGTGTGACATACTCTTATCATGTGTGCCCTGTTTTGCCTGGTATTTGTTCTGGGGGTTTGTTAGTATTTGAAAATAAATTATTGTTAGGGGCCCCTAAGGTGTTTAATCACATGCTGGGGGTGCAGTGGAAAAGGAGGCATATGGATTTAAGGTTATGTCTTAATATACATTTTTCACATGAGTGATATCCCTGCAGTGAGCACCAACCATTTGTTTTTTTGCTGTGCTACTACAATTAATTTGTACATGGTCTTGTGGTTGCATGGGTGCGGTTTAAAAACAGGGAATGGTCAACACTGCCTTCCATTATTAGCCCTCCACTATGTAGGCCAGAAAAATTCCGGCCCTCGGTAACACAGAAGTTGTACAGCACTGGTTTATATAAACAAGCTGCTGTGTAACCATGGGGGCAGCCATTCAAGCACAGAATACACAGCAGATTGCAGATACTGCTTTGAATTGAATTCAGCTTTGAATGGCTGCCCCCATGGCTACAAAGCAGCCTGTTTATATAAATGATAGTTGAGTTTCTGAAGCAAATGCACCAGTTGTACCAGTGCAGGGCAGCAGTACATTATATTTTCATTACTTTAGTATACTTTCATTTTTTGATGTTACTGTTCCTTTAAATAAAGATTTCCAGCATGCTAACCATTCTAAGCAACTTTTCACTTGCACTTTATTATTTATTATAGTTTTTGAACTATTTGCTTTCTTCTTCTGACTCTTTCCAGCTTTCAGACGGGGGTCACTTAAAAATGCTCTGTAAGGCTACAAATGTATTATTATCTTTCTATGTATTATTATTCTACTTTTTATTACTCATCTTTCTATTAAAAGGACAAGGAAAGTCTAAAATAGAATAAGGCTAGAAATGCTGTATTTTGTATACTAAACATAATCAAGTCTAATGAAACAAATGATTTATGCTTTCAAAGTCAGTCACAGGGGTCATCTTGTAACTTTGTTAAACATCTTTGCAAGACCAAGACTGTACACATGCTCGGTATGGCCTGGGCTAAGCTTCAAAACAGCGCAAGTCAAATAATATCTGCCAGAAGCCGATACAGCAAGACTGATTAATAATCAGAATAAACAGACTGCACTGGGTCCTGAGGGGTCATGTAATCTAATGTGGATTTTATAGTTTTTGTATTGTTTAATACATACTTTATCCAACTCTCCAGAACCAGTGGATACAGCAAAATAATCCTCCAAATAGAATCCCAGTTTATCTGTTTAAATCTGACTCCATGATCTTTGTCCCTGAAGCTGAAGTTTAAAGGGGACATAAGGCAAAAATAAAATCCATTACAAATCTCTACACAGTCACCGACTGCAAGTTGCTGAAGTTCTCGATGGCTGGGAAGTAAGGCCGGGCTCCCCCTGCTGTTTATAAGTATGATTGTTTACCAGCCCAGAAGTTAGAGATCAGCTGACAATTCCTATCCACAACAGTAAACAAAGAGAGAATTTCACTGCATACAGTCAGGTTTTAATTATACATTTGTTAATTAAAGTATATTGGAGATAGAGATCTTTTTCATTAAAGAAAGTAAAAAAGGGATTTTATTTTTTTGCCTTTCCTTGTACTTTAAGGCCTCTCCGATTTATATCCCAGTCTCTTATTCAAATTAGTGCATGATTGGGTAATTTGGCTCCTAGCAACCAGATGAAAAGTTGAAATTGCAAACTGGAAAACCGCTGTATAAAAACCATAAATAATATAAAAAGAAAACTAATTCCAAAGTGTCTCTGAAAACCACTCTATATCATACTAAAAGTTAACTCAAAGGTGAACAACCCCTTTAAAGCATATCTCTGGAAAAAGGTCACAACAGTGTAAAAGTATTACTGTGATGCTCAAAATTTACAGCGCCTTTTGTAATATTTCCTGTATCAATGGCAAGTTCAAAACAAGTACTTTGTTGCCGAATTCCCAAACTGTTGTACAGGAATGAAGTGCCACCAAGTGGTCATTTGTGGAACCGGCAGCATTTTTTTCAATATAAATATCACATTATTAGGATATGGAAGTCAAAGAGTTTTTTTTGCTAGTACACAAGGTTAGGGAAAGTTGAGTGGTGTGTGTTTTATTTTACACCACACAAACACCGGATCTGACACAGATCTTTATAATCCATTAAAGCAGGGGTGTCCAACCTGTGGTCCGAGGGCCGCATGCGGCCCAAGATGGATATGAATGCGGCCCAGCTTGAAACCCTTGGTTCCCGAGGAAACTTCATGTTGCAAAGGATATAGGAGTAGGCAGGAGGAGGGGGGACTCTGCCTATTGCCCAGATAGTAGTAATAATAATATAATACATCTATTTAACATGCATGTGTCCCATATTCCAGTGTATTACTCTATCTGTAGTTGTTTTCTGTGCATTTTCTTTACTTCTACAAATCAAAAGTACCCCAGACAATTTTTCTTTTTCCAATGTGGCCCAGGGAAGCCAAAAGGTTGGACGCACCTGCATTAAAGTGAACTGGGATAAATCTCGCGAGAAAGACAAAAATGGTGAAAATAAATACACTGCTTGATAAATGCCATTTTTCCCTTGTAATGCCTGGTGACGGGTGGTGCATTTTAGTGCCAGTTTTCTTGTGATCACGGTGTTTTAAATTTTGCAAATATAAGTGCTATTTGAAAAAATTCAAGAAAGATTAATGGCTAAATTCTCCATTATCAAAACTGGCCCTCTGAGTAATAAAGTTGCCCTAAAATGTCCATTTGTGGTTGACCATAGAGTTCTTTGTATGATATCTGCCTAGCTTCCAAACAACAGTATACAGCAGGGGTCCCCAACCTTTTTTGCTCGTGAGCCACATTTAAAAAAGAGTTGGAGAGCAACACAAGCATGAAAAAGTCCATGTGGATGTCAAATAAGAGCTCTGATTGGCTTTTTGGTAGCCCCTATATGGACTGGCAGCCTACAGGAGAGAATGTTTGGCAGGACATCTGTTTTTTATGAAACCAAAACTCGCCTCTAAGCCATAAATAAGGATTGTGATGCAGTTGATGTTTATGTTTCGTATACAAAATACAGCATTTCTAACATCATTCTTTTACAGGCTTTCCTTGTCCTTTAGGGCAAGGCCACACATGGCGTTCTTGCAGCGTTTTTACGTCGCATTTTTAAAACCGCTCAGTCGGGCGTAAATACACCACTGAAACCACACAATGCATTTTTCATCACGTAGGTTTCTATTTCCAACATGCACTTCTCATTGTTCTCATTGAGAATTTGGACGCCATATTTAAAATATGCTGCTTATTTACACAAACTGTGGTTTCAAAAGTGCAGATCCCATAGAGTCTATTAACGTATGTGCCGGATTTTGGCTTGCAAGCGCCCTGTGTGAATTGCCATAGTGTGTTTGCCACTAATTTCAGTGGTAGTGCAATTTATGCGTATTTTCGCCGGATAGATCATTTTTAAAACTGCGATGTAAAAACAACATGTGTGGCCTTTCCCTAAAGCCTATAAACTGAAAACATTTTGTTTGATTCGATTGTAAACAATCAAGTTTTTTTACATTTGGATTTTTTCATAAATAAAGCATTCAAGGTTTTTTTTTTTAATTGTTCCTTTATTCGAAGGAGAAAAAAAGTCCTCACAAATTCGATTTTTGAGAAGCCCATTAATGTTTGAAAATCCAATTTATGGAAATATCCATTTTCTGGATAACAGGTCCCATACCTGTAGCCAGGTTATCTGGAAGTGTTGGAGAGCACAGGACTACTGCAAGTTACTCTACTGAAAGTCTGAAAAAGTTGATTGGTTGGCTGTAGGCTACCCATTCAACCACCTTTGAACTGTTAGTTTGCCCAGTCATGTTGGAGAGCACAGGACTACTGCAAGTTACTCTACTGAAAGTCTGAAAGTTGATTGGTTGGCTGTAGGCTACCCATTCAAGCACCTTTGAACTGTTAGTTTGCACAGTCAAGAGATAAAAATATGGCTTATTATTTGGCATCCTTGTACTCTTCCTAACATAGCTGCCACTGAGAGATGCACTGAGCAATAACCCCTGCTTGGTACCGCCAAAAATCAGCTTTCCAGAATCTAGTGCAGTGGCTCCAAAACGATGGGACTTACCTATCATGGTGGAGCCAAGATCAGGTGGTGGGTTGGCTTGGCCTGTAGACCAATCAAGGGCTCTACATATAGTCAACTTGAAGGTCATTGGTAGGTGAATTCTTATGATTTGCCAACATATAGGGCTGAAAAAACATTGGACCTCAAAGTGAGGATTGAACCCAAAAAAGTCCAATCACCACTTTGGTCTTGAGACTGTAAGTGAACCCAAAACAATAAATTTACATGACTGGACCTAAAAGGAAACCATTTAAACAGGTACACGTCTTCACCCTGATCAGCCAGCTCATAAGCCTGGAGAAGAAAATACATTCTAACTGTTTCAAGATGTTGAAATGTGCTTGTGTGCTAATAGGCAGTAGACTGGAGGAAGAAGCAACAGTAGGGGGACGCTATGAGAAGTGCAACCACCCACTCTTTCCCTAAGCTCCCAGATGTTTCATTTGTCTGAAATCTTTCCACACTCTCCTTCTGCTCAATGGCAGCTCTTGAGAAGCCAAAGACTTGCATATATCTACGCTGCCCCGAAATGTGATAATTGAAGGCAGTTTTAATGAAAACGATCTAGACTGCGGTCACTCGGAAAATACACGTATATGTTATGGAGGAGCCCTTGTGGACAGGCTTTATGACGTGCACTTGAATATAAAAGTGAGCTGAAGAGTAAGTGTTTGCAAAGCCGTGGATATGTGCATGTAATTCAAATATCCCACCACTCAAAGCTCACAACTACAACACTTCAAAAAGTCAAGAGCAGGGAGAGATCAGCTTAATGGTGTGAAATGTACAGGCCAAGAATGTATATTATATATATCTAGGCCATTGCTTTCAACACATCCAGAACCTGATGGACTGGTGAGGCAAGCAGCTGCTAAATCATTAGGCTGACATAAAGCGATAGGAGGGGTTTGGAGTTTGCTGGGAACGCAGAATGACAATTTTCGGCCAATTTTCCACCCATTTTCTGCAAGGCAGTCTGGAAAGTTGCTCCACTTAGCCAGACACTACAAGTTCCTGGTTTGGCTATTCTATGAAAGATATAAGAGAGAAGAATATGGAACACCCTGTTATTGACACTAACATAATAAAGAGGTGCAGCATTGATTACATGGCAATACAGGATTTGCCAGAATGGGTTACAAAAAATTCTGTATTTTAAACTGTTCCCATATGTTCCCTACAGTTTAATTTCCTTCAAATGTGTTTTGGATGCGTTTAAATACAAGTATGGCTAATACACATGTTATAATAGAACCAGATTTCATCCTATTGGGATTTTTTAACCCCGAAAATGGGCTCTCAGAGAATTTCTCAGAGTTGCCCAAATAGGTTTGTCATTATGATCTCCACCAGGGTTCAGAATTCATTTTTACTAGTTAATGGACTGTGCTATTCCATGACAACCTGCAACTGGCCCTTGGCATTTTTGTTACCAGTTTAACTGCTCTCCAGCTCTCAAGGTTTCAACTTCTACATCAGTGATCCCCAACTAGTGGCTCGTGAGCAAAAGGTTCCTCACCAACCCCTTGGATGTTGCTCCAAGTAGTCTCAAAGCAGGTGCTTATTTTTGAATTCTTGCCTTGGATGACAGTCCACATTGGGGCTACCAAATTGCCAATCACAGCACTTATTTTGCACCACCCAGAAGTAATTTTTTCATGCTTGTATTGCTCCCCAGCTCATTTACATCTGAACGTAGTTCAATGGTGAAAAGGGTTGGATTCTAGACCTATGGTACATGGGAAGTTTTGTCCAACAATGCAATCTAGACAAAAACAGGAACTGTTATCACTCCAAATAATAATTAAGTTTAAACAATTTAGTGCTGAGGTCCTCGCTGTTTCCGATAGGGTTCCGATAGGGTTCTTTTCATTCACTGCAGTGACAGAGCAGGAAATTTTGACTCTTGCTTGCAGATGGCAGTGTAAGGCAAAACACCTAGTTCATATTGCGAATGATTTATTGCAGACTGCCCCATCATGCAGAGCTGTATATATGAGACTCGATAATCTATCATAGTGGAATGTATGATGACATAAGGGAGCTCATTGCTTGTTTCAATGTTATTTTAGATCAGTGGTTCTCAACCTGGGGGTCGAACGACCCTTTCAAAGGGGTCCCTTAAGGGGTTCCAAATTTAAAATTTAAAATTAACATGGTAATTGGGGCAAAAAATTTTTGCTGCACTACGCACAGAAAACAAACCTTTATGCAGCCACGCGGTCTCCTGTACTTTTTCTAACAATCCGCTCTGGGCTGGCAACGAAAATATTTTAATATTTTATGGTTGGGGGTCACCACAACATGAGGAACTATATTAAAGTGTCACAGCATTAGGAAGGTTGAGCACCACTGTTTTAGATTATATCCTGAACATATATACACAGGTATAGGGTCGGTTATCCTGAATGCTTGGGACCTGGAGTTTTCCATATAAGGGGGTCTTTTCATAATTTGGATAACCATATGTTAAATCTGCTAATAAAATTCAAGCATAAAAGGGGAATTATTGTGAAAATGAAAATGTAATATTAGCTTCAGTATACTGAAATAAGAAACTCTAAATACAAAAAGTAAAAAAATTCTGTACTGTTTCTGATATAATCCCATTTATCTTCACTATAGCTATCTCAGCATCTGTTTCTCCTTATTCTGTCTTCATGCAGGAGTTGGCTGTCAGATCATTAATCCAATATATCTTATAGGGGGGCTCTTTTTACCTATAAGATGTATTAGAGCTCACTCTATTAAAATCACCAAAAATCATGCCTCTCTACATGCAGAATTTGTGCAAAAGGCAGTTATTTTGTCTGCATTGGAATCAGGACTATATTTAAAGGAGGACCAAACCAGCCCCACCTCCCCTGGTAGACCCCCC
>CM044443.1:25294721-25309834 GCA_024363595.1 Xenopus borealis | reverse complement strand
TTTTTTTTTTTTTTTTAAGTAAGGGTTTGGTTCTTCCTTAAGCAGCTCAGTGCAAAAACATTCCAAATTTAGCAAAAGAATCAAAGCCATAGGATAAATGGAGAATAACCCACAGCCGTGTGCACAAAGGAGAAGTTTATATGAACCATTAGCAAACACATGGTGTAAGCATAAGCCCCCACCCACATAGTAAATAGCATTTTATCCAATTTCAATCTTCCCTGAGCAGCAGATTTACATAGTGCTTATTCAGTTAGATTCCACACCACCGAGGCAGGGTTTAATGAATGGAATGGAAAATTACCCCACTGGAATGTACTTTAAAAACAGTGTGAACGGAGGCAGCACCCCCCCATGCTGTATAAGCCCAGAGTACTACAGCTTTACTTGCTAGCAGACCGGTTATTTTTATGTTTTCCTTACTTGGTCATGAATGGAGCCTTTAACCATTCAATCTGATCTCCAACATTAAACAAGCTTCCTTCATTTCATCTCCAAGCCTGCTGGATACAAACAGCCGTTAGAGGACTGCAAGCTTCCACGCCTATTATAAGTTCATATTTATGTTAGCAGCTTGCACTTACAATTAAATAACGGAGATGAACATGTTAACAGGGGCATAACTACAGAGGAAGAAGACCCTACAGTTGCAGCTTTCCAAGAACGTAGAGGGCCCAGGAGAGTAGGGAGCTTAGCAATGCTCTAATTAATGAGCAATTTCAATATAGAACAGGTCAACTTATCTATGGTTTGGGGCCCTATACTGAATTTGCTGTGGGGCCCAGTAACATCTGGTAATGCTACTGCATGTTATAATATCCTTAGGGCTCTTGCACACAAGCATTTTTTTCTGCACTCCCCTGCTTTGCGATTTTGTCAGTTCAGCCGCAGGGGGGGTGGGGGCAGGAGTAGACAGACGCAATTATTGTGAAGGGGGCTGTACACACAGACGCATGTAAGCGCCAAGCGCAGGTGGCATGCAGGAAGTTGCATGCCCACCTGTGTTCGGCACATACATGCTTGTGTGTGTATACAGCCCCCTTCACAATAATTGAGTGTGTCTACTCCTGCGCTCCTCTGCAGATGAACAAAAGAAAATGCAGCGCAAAAATAAAAAAAAAACGCTTGTGCCATTACCAATTCTGCATCATCCTACAAAGCCACTGGTTGTCTCATAGTCCCATTATCACGTTCTTTTGTTGGCGAAGCTCTTTGGTCAGTTTTAAGATTCCCAAATATGACAAAATGTGGAGTATGTGGATCCTTTTATAAATCTATATTTGTGCCTTCTCCAGAAACTCTGAAGACCAAGAAAAAGGTACCTGCAGTGAGCTAAACAAACACATAATTCATATGACTTCGTACTTGAGATGGAGTGGAAATAAGCAGTAATGAGGTGTCTGGGGCCCACCGGGCTGATACCTCAGGACCTCTCCCTTAGGGGCACCCCATCCCAGTCTCAAGCTCATGCAGAAGTCAAACCCAATGCTAACTCAATAGAATACCCCTTCCCGTGTGCATCTCCTTCTTGTGTCTGTGATTGTGGGGGAAGTGACCACAGTTCCAGGGGGAACTCGGGCCTGGGTCGCAGGACCAAGAGGGCTAGGGCCCACTGGGTTTTTTTCCCAGTGTCCCTCCAGCCCAGTTTGACTCTGGAAATAAGACACAAAGGCTGCAGTCCTATCAGCATTATCTAAGTCATAAAAGAGACATTTTTGTAGGGTTGTAGGAGGTGTCTAGAGCAGGGATCCCCAACCTTTTTTGCTCGTGAGTTGAAGAGCAACACAAGCATGAAAAAGTCCATGGGGATGTTAAATAAGAGCTCTGATTGGCTTTTTGGTAACCCCTATATGGACTGGCAGCCTACAAGAGAGAATGTTTGGCAGGACATCTGTTTTTTATGCAACCAAAACCAAGGGGTTGGAGAGCAACATGTTGCTCAAGAGCTACTGGTTGGGGGTCACTGGTCTAGAGGCTGGTACATTTGCAAAAGGAAGCTCAACTAAATATTGATGTAATATGTCTGTTGGGGTGCACAAACCTCTAATTTTGTTATGATGTATATTGCATATTTTCTGTTAATCCAATAAACTTTATGTCACTGCTGAAATACTACTCTTTCCATAAGGCATGTTATATATTAAAAAGAAGTTGCTACTTTGAAAGCTCAGCCAATAATATACAAAACGCCAAAGAATTAAGAGGGGTTCCCAAACATTTTCATATTACTGTACATATTGAGTGATTAAATTTTCCGAAAATACTATAGTTTCCATTTCCATTATTTTGGTGATAGGTGCCTTTTAAATAGGCAAATAGTGGCATGGCTGTGAAGGGAGAAAAAGGATAGACAGAGTATTAAGCATTTACCAGCAATTGAGGTCAAATTTCATTCTAAGCTTTTGTTCAGCCAAGATGGCTGCTCCCACATCAGTGTAACCAATGTCAGTACATGTTTCTGGCATGATATAAGTGATTGTAATCTCTAATTATACATATTACATACTTTTCTTTAATGTCCGTAAAAAACAATTGACAAGCGTAAACCAGTTTGGCACAGGAAAGTGTTTAAAAAACAAACATTATTTATAGTAATCGGATCAATAAAATTTAATTGCTGGTGAACTTCTCAAAATTACTATAAGCTGCTGCTTGTCATGTGCTGAGGCATCAGGAGGGAGTTGGAAGCATGTCTTATAAATACATTTTGACACTGTTCATTATAATTACACTGTTTGTACTTCTTTGTGCTTCCTTTTCCATAATAATCAGAATTAAAGGTATATTGTCATGCCTATTAAGAAATGATAGTTCGGAGTGAAGGCAATGCTTTATTTGGGTCAGTAGGAGCTTGATCTATTGCTTGCATCAAACTATTGTTTATGACTGTATAAAATGCCACCTATAGAAGTAATAAGGAGAATGCCACAGCCAGGGTGAGATATGGCATGGACAGGGACTGCCTTCATTTTGAAGGGACAACGAACATCTCAAGCACCTAAACCTCCCCAGAGATGTACTTCAACTATGTTTTCAGTCAGCTGTCCACAAAGCATTTAGAATGGTGGGGGCTATGCTGTCAAAATCACCTTCTGAGCACAAATTATTGTGATAGAATGGGGTTGGAGGTTGTTAACCCTGGTGAGAGGAGGCTCTGCACAAGTAGCACCCAACAAACCCGAGGAAACTGGAGCAAATCTAGCTAGGAAAACTTCTTATAAATAATGTACAAGTATTTGGGTAGTAGGGATTTGGCCTTCTACTGTTTTGTCAGTTCTCCATATAGTTTAAGGCTTTAAAGTGGACCCGTCACCCAGACACAAAAAATCTGTATAATAAAAGTCCTTTTCAAATTAAACATGAAATCCAATTTCAAATTTTTATTAAAGCATTCATATCTGTTTTAAGTTCATTTAAAAATCTCAGCTGTCAATCAAATATTGTCTGCAACTCCTCTATGCCTTAGGCATAGAAGCGGAGCAGATAATTACTTTCATTTTCCATTCAGCACTTCCTAGATGCCACTGCTCCCCACACATTCCCCCTGTTCTCTTAACCATTTAATTGTGTAGCCAGGACATTGGGATAGACATCGGGTCCCCCATTCTGGTGCACAAACAAGATTCTGAGATGATGCAAGGCTTGCCTTAGTAACAGTGTCCACAAAATGGCTCCTGCCTGCTTGCTATAATTATGAATTCCCAGACTGAAGAAAACAAGATTAAAATAATTTATATAGTGTAATTAATGTTCATTTTGCTTGACTAATGTGATAAAATAGGATTTTGAATATTTTTTTGGGGTGACGGGTCCACTTTAACTAACATACTCTGTATACATGGATTGGAGGCGGTGTAGGCATGTCCAGTGTGTGGCGGGGAGGTTATCACTGGTACAGGAAAGTCAACTGTTTTTTTAATTTCTTAAAGCTATATAAAATAGGCAGTAAGCATTTGTGTTAGTTCTCTTGAACCCCCCACATGGAATAGGGTAGATGGTGTCTAGAAAAGAACATACTCAAGAGGGAAGACCCTCAGGGCATGAATGGGAATGGTGAACACATAAACAAGGACTAGCTAGTGGTAAGATAAATTATATCTAGCCACTCTGGGAGATAATGATGAACAAGGTAGAAGTTCATTACCCATGGATGGCTTCACCAGTTTATGGAATCTGGTGTGTTAGTAGCCTCAGGGCAAGAGTCACTTTGAACTTGTTTTGGAAGACCTTATCCCCATGGCCATAACCCAAAAGTAACTACTACTTCAGTATGTAATGAAGTAGTCCTGAAAAATTATAACATCTTAAAGGAAAACTATACCCCGAAAATGAATTTTTGAGCAACAGATAGCTTATATCAAATCAAGTGACATAGTAAAGAATCTTACCAAACTGGAATATGTATTTAAGTAAATATTGCCCTTTTACATCTCTTGCCTTGAACCACCATTTCATGATGGTCTGTGTGCTGCCTCAGAGATCACCTGACCGAAATATTTCAACTAACTGTAAAGGGAAGAAGTGTTGAAGCAAAAGACAGAAGTCTCTCTGTTAATTGGCTCATGTGATCTAACTTTATATTTTGTTTGGTATGTTTGTGTGCACCGTTGGATCCTAGGATCCCAGGAGGCCGTCCTTATTTTTTAAAATGGCTATTTTCTATTTACGATGACCCAATGCTACTAAAAAAGTGTATTATTATGAAAATGGTTTATTTACATGAAGCAGGGTTTTACATATGAGTTGTTTTATGCAATATCTGTTTATAGAGACCTACATTGTTCGGGGGGTATAGTTTTCCTTTAAGAAAAGACAAAGATGAACCAGTTTATTTCACAGAAGCATTTGCCAGTAGCTGGAAAGGTAGAGTGCACTCATTGGGATCTGCTGGTTATGGTCACAATATGACATGTAGACCATCACTCAGTTTTCAAGCTGCCGATTAAAATCAACCTTTGGCAAAAATGAGTAGTGTACACCCCATAATGAATGATTTGTTTACAACAAGCAAATGGGTCATTACACTAGACCTGAATGATTAGTAACAGCTCTGCCTTAGGGCAATGGCACATCAAAAGAGAATAATTGCCAGCGATAAATCTTTGCTTCTGCAGGCGACATATCTCCTGTTAAAGCTTTCCCACCGGCAATAATGTGAATCGCTGGTGGTAAAACCCATATGTCGCTTCAGTCTTCCAAAATCGATTGAAGTTGCCTCTTGTGTGATTGGCAGTTAATTAAAAAGGTATTGATTGGCAAAGCCAAGGATGCATTTTGCCCTTTGTCATGATATGATGAACACAAGAGGGCACTGTTTTAGAAGGGGCTTTGGAAGAAATTTCCCATACAACAGTAAAGGGCAACTAAAGGCTAAAACAGAATAATGTTAGAAATGTATTTTGTATACTAAATATAAACATGAACTTACTGCACCAGAAGCCTAATGAGACAAATGATTTATGCTTACCATAGAAGCCAATACAGCAAGACTGATTAATAATCAGAATATACAGACTGCACTGGGTCTGTGGATACAAATATCTACACAATCACTGGCAAAGCTGCTGGAGTTTTGGTAAGCAAGGTGGGAGGGCTACCCCCTGCTGTTTGAAAGTATGAGGTGGGGGCTACCCCCTGATGTTTGAAAGTATGACTATTTCCCTGCAGAGCAGTTAGGGACCATCTGACAATTCCTATCCCGAGCAGAAAATGAAGGGAGAATTTCACTGCATACAGTCAAGTTTCTTATAAAAATGGTAGACATTTTTTAATTAAAGTATACAGCTTAAAATGCCCCATTTTATTTACTGAACTTATTGCAACAGCCTAAATTTTAAGCTTGCCAATAGCAGCAATGATCTCCTGGAATACCCCAAAATATACTGTGCAAAGTGAGTTGAAGTTATTTTGTACATAAATAAGCCCCCTCATTAGCAATGGCTCTGTCTCGGGCTGTTTCCGTATCACGCCAAAGGGAAGCAGACCTTTTGTTCATAGGGCAAATGCGCTTAAGAGAGATTCAGTTTGCAAAGACGCTAGATTAGACAGGGAGGAGCACAAATAATGCACAAAAGGTTTATTAGACCACAATACAGCCACACCTATCAAATACTCCAGAACAAATAACATCAAAGCAATGTCTGCATCTTCCCTGGAGCAGCATTTTTTTCTTGTACATCCTTGCCTTCCTGGTAAAAGCTAGAAATACAGGGGCTCACTAGCAGGCATGCCAAGCCTTCAACCATACCAATGGTTAAATGGCACAGATCTCTTCGTTCACACTTTTGCTGGCCTTTCCATCAGACCATAAATTATTATTATTATTATTAATAACATGTATAACAAGAAGCATTTATCTAGTAGCACTGAGAAGCAAACAACACTGGAGCACTGTTTAGGATGTTGTGAGAGAGTATGATGTAGCAGCCTACTGACAAGCCAGTAAGGCTCCATTTGATAGGCTGCCTAGGATTGCAGGTGAACCTAACAAGCACAGGCGTTAGTGAATGGTTCTGTAGTGAAATTAGATCAATAGCTACATACTGGTATGTTGAGGTACAGAAGCTAGCTGAGAATGCTGGGAGTCATTCAAGGACAGCTGCACTGTCAATTTAGCCTTTCCAGCTTAATGTAAATCTTCATGTGTATTTAAATGGAAACAGATGCCACCACACGATACAAAGCAAATTCTGGCACTTTATACATGTCTGCTTTGGCTGTCACCGTTTATACAAAACTACAAGAAAACGGGCGCCATTCTGCCTGCTCTGTGTACTAGTAATGTGTGGGCCGGCCCGAAGCCTGCGGTATAGTCCTGCGCAGGTCCATTTTTTTGCAACCCATACCCGACCTATACCAGCAAACCTGCAATCCGCAAACCCGGACCCGCATTCTTTCCCACTTAGACCCGTTACCCGACCCGCAAGTACCTTGAATCTAGGTTGAGTCAAATACAGTTTTAATCTGGCATTTAATCTAAATAAAAAATCAGGCAAAATGTCCCCTTTAAATAGACTTATTATTATTACTAACTGGGCAATGGGCAGATTCCCCCCTCCTCCTATATCCTTTGTGACATGAGGTTTCCTCGGGAACCGAGCATTTCAAGCTGGGCCACATTCATATCCATCCTTGGCTGCATGCAGCCCTCGGGCCGCAGTTTGGACACCTCTGGTCTACAACTTCCAGCATCCTAACTGCTAGGACTTGTAGTCCTCGAATACTTGGTTTACTGACAGATGCTCACGCCCTTCCCTTTGGGAATAATTTGAGTGCATGTTTTAATTCCTTATATCATACCTCCCAACATTTGAAAAATTAAAAGAGGGACAAAAACTGGTGCCACTCACAGCACTGCAAATTTTTTTTTTACACTGCCCATTGTATGGCCACACCCCCAAATTATCAGGTCCATTTTACAGACTTTGTCAGGTTATAAAAGTTTGAACACATTTCTGGAGGTGTTATTGCAATGTTTTAGAGTTATAACAGTTTTGTTAATGAAAGTGAATTGCCCTTTAAGCTGCTAGTCTCAGTTCTCCCGAAAGACCAGCTTATATAAAATAGTTACAATGGTTTCTTTGCTTATCTTAAATTGTAACAATCTCTATGCACCTCAGACATCCATATCTATACTTTTAGATCTGTATGACTATACCTAATATTTGCCTCGATGTATGCAACAGCGCCAGAGTATATGAGGTCCAATTAGCCACCCATATACACAATATATGCATTTGCATTGGCATTTGCCAGAATCCACAGATTGTCAGCCTGGGTTTACTGGAGGGTATCCAGTTAATATGACATTCCTTGTTCTTTAAGGCAGGGCCGCTTTAACAATGCAAGTTATGGGGCGTTGCCCAGGGCCCACTGCTTTTGGGGGCCCACTGTGCCAGGGGGCGGAGCGAGACGCAGGGAGGGAGACGGAGGGAGAGGACGGAACAGGGAGGAAACAAAGGGGAGGCGGGACCAGATTTCAAAGATTTTCTGGCATGCTGCGCGAGCCAGGGGTGTGGGGGCCCCACTAGTTGGCTCTTTGCCCAGGGCCCACCAAGGCCTTAAAACAGCCCTGCTTTAAGGGTATTCTTGCCCTTTTTTGATCACTATGTGGCCAGCCTGGTTTAGCTAAGCATGCACTTATATAATGAAGTGGGAAATATGTGCATCTGTCAATCCTGTTTTCAGTTTTAGCAAGAACAGTACTTTAAATTTGGGCTTTAATTTCTCTTCAGTCAAGAAGAGTTTATTTCGGCTTTATGCCAGGCAGACAGCACTATGATATAAAATAAGTAAGGGAGGTTGCTCAGCTTATTTTAACTGCCTCATGTCAAGGACACATAGAACCGGTTCCTCCCAGAATATAAATGTCAGGGAGCTTCCAGTTTGTTAGAATGTTTCGTCTGCCATTTCTATTTTCTAATCACTTTAGCATCCCTAAAATTCCTAAAAACTAGAGTGCATTGCCTGTTATCAGGCAAATTTCCCTGCACCAAAATTTATGCAGCTCGCATGTTTACTAAACTGAGATAAGAGGCATTAGTTATGGATGTTTAGCAGCTATTTTCAGCATTATTTCTTGTTAGTTGCAATTTTTTTGGCACTCAGGCCAACTACATCAAATCTAGTGGATTTTGTTTTTTGGTATAACTGCAATAATTCTTTTTGAATATAAAATGGTATTTATTAGTAGTTTATGAATGGATTATTACATTGAACTATGGCCAATGAAGTAACATTATATCCCCTCCATATGAATTGTTAGCAATTCATTAACTAAGAACACATTTCTAGGTAGGTACAGGTATGGAATCTGTTATCTGGAACCCCGCTATCCAGAAAACGCTGAATTAAAAAAGGCTGTCTCCCATAGACTCCATTTTATCCAAATAATTCACATTTTTTTTTAATTATTTGTTTTTTCTCTGCAATAATAAAACAGTAGATTGTACCTGTACTTGATCCCAACTAAGAAATAATCAATCCTTATTGGAAGCAAAACTAACATATTGGGTTTATATAATGTTATACATGTTATTCTAGTAGACTTCAATGTATGAATATCCAAATTATGGAAAGATCCATTATACGGAAAACTCCAGGTCCAGAGCATACTGGATTACAGGTCCCATACCTGTATCATTGTTCCTCAGGGGACTCATGAATTCCGCTGGGATTGCCAGTCAGCAGAGACCCCATGTTTCAATGGAACAAGTCACTGGCCCCATTAGATTGTGATGTAGGAGATTTCTCCTGTAGAGCAAATTATTATTAGAGAGTAGAAAAACATCCAGAAGCAACATTTCCCTTTCACCCTTGGAAACATACCACCCAAGTCAGTCTGCCCTCACATGTTCGATTACTCACTTTGCATTCTGGATGAGAGACTGAAATGGATACAGCAGAAACAGCTTGTCCCACTTAGTAGAACACACAGCTCAGGATGTATGAACAGCCAAGTGATGGCCCCCTACATTATCTTTGTTGAACTACACCTGCTTGGACTCTCTATCTCAGGGGTCCCCAACCATTTTTTGGTTCGGGGACCGGTGTCGAGGCAAAACATTTTTCAAGCCCGGAGGGGGCTCCAGGGGCTTGAGGGGGGGGGGGTCAGTGTCCAATTCGGTGCGCTGATGTTCAATCCTGGTGCGCTCCATTTTGGCATGCCAGCATCTGTTTTGCCGCAACTGGTTAATTTCCGGGCTCTCTGGCCCACTCCAGGACTGCCGTAAGTCCTGGAAAAACACAGCACCGCGTGTGACAAAGGCGCAGGCAACTTTACAGTTTAGCGGGCGCGAGACATGGGAAAACAATTCAGGGAGATTAGTCGCCCCAAAGAAGAGGCAATTAGTCGACAGGCGACTAATCTCCCCGAATCTTCCCGTGTAGTCTAGCCCTAAAGTATGAAGTTTCAAATTATGGCAAGATTAGTTATCCAGAAAGCCCAAGGTCCTGAGAATTCTGGATAACAGGTCCCATACCTGTACCCAAAAGAGGAGGGACTTACTGTGAAGTGGTTGTGTTTTTGTGTGGGTCAGTGAGGTATGATGGCCTGGCATAAAATATCTTATTTATTATAATAAATATTTATTAGTTTTAAATATTATACTTTAAATGTCTTAATTTTTAGATGTTTTTGAGAAAAGGCAATGTTTTATAAAAAACGAACAGACACATCTTAATACAGAGAGAAGGACTGACCTGAGCAAGTAACCAGCGATGCTGACATACTCTCCACCTCTCAGATAAGGCCGCCAGTAAAGAGGCCCTTTAATTAGGTATGTGTTTTTGCATGTAACGGAAGCTGGCTGCACATGAAAAAGACTACAAATCTCACTCTCACGGCTTACAAACCAGAAATCGGCTGAAATGAGCTTCTCTCCAAAACATTTTGCTGGTTTGGGAAAACAATAGCGACGTTCATTCCCCCCGCATCCCCCAAATCATCAATATAAAGCCCATTTGATGTTCCAGCTATTTATATCTGCTGATATAATTAAAAACACACTCTTGGGCAATGCCTGGTCTGCCTGACGTACTCGCATTTCACTCCAGTCGGAAACAGCCCCTTAAACACTCACATACTTGTGCTGTTCAAACCTGTTTTCCATTATGTCCGTGCTGTCTTGTACTCTACAAACGCCTTTTTCTACATTACTTGCTGCTCAGGCCTGGCAAAATCTCCCAACTTTACACAAAGCAGTTTTATTACATACAAAACTCCAACACTAAGGAAATTGCAGTCTTGTAATAGTTAAAGGGCAACTAAAGCCCCAAACAAAATCAGCTTTAATGGAAAGGAAAGTTTGTATACAGGACATGGCTCAACTGTAGTACAGAATGCCACCAAGGGGAGGGCGGCTAGCTACATATGGAAAACACAAGGTGGGGGCTGGGCGATAAACTAAACTGCATTGGGTTACTGTAAATTAGAAGCAATACAGCAGCCTTTTAGATACAACATCCAGCATCCCCATTGCCATTCAAAAAACAGCTGGAGCATACCTCCCAACTGTCCAGTTTTTTTCTGCACTGAACAGCCAGAAAAAGAAGCAAAGCTTCTAACTTAGTTGGCTTTTGGCAGAGAGCCCAGAACAGCTACAGCAGCAGATAAGATACTTTTGTAACAATTTCGAGATAAGCAAATAAGTAATTGTAACAATATAAGATAACAGGTCCCTTGGCAAAAGTTAGACAGTTTTGTTAAGGAAGGTGAATTGCCCTTAAAGGTGAGTCCACACCAGGTGATTCTGGGAGATTAGACGCCAGGCGACTAATAGCCTCTTGTTTTGGGCGACTAATCTCCCTGAATCGCTTACCCTTTTCTTGTGCTAGCTAAAATGAAAAGTCGCCTGCGGTAATTCACACGTTGCATTTTCCAAAATCGCCCAAAGTTGCCTGCCGAGGTAACTTCAGGCAATTTCAGAAAGCGCACCACCATGTGTGAATTACCGCAGGGGACTTTTCATTTTAGCCAGCGTCCAGACAGCGCTGTAAGCGATTCAGGGAGATTAGTCACCTGGTGTGGACTAATCCTTAAGGGCAATTCACCTTCATTAGCAAAACTGTAATAACTTTAAAAAAAAAAACACAGAAATATGTTCAAACTTTCATAACCTGTTGTAAAATGAACATGGCAATTAGGAGGTGTGGCCACAAAAATGGGCATGACATCTTTTTTGTCTCTATTTTTATTTCCAAAATATTGGGATGCATTTCATTTATATATCATAAAGGGAAAGTATGTTCGATACACCATTTCTATCTCTGCTTATAAATGTGAAACTTTACTAGAGATACACCGAATCCATAATTTTTGGCTTTGGACCAATACAGAATTCTCTACAAAAGGTACTACAGAATACCATATTCAAATTTGAGAACAATACATTGAAAATTAAATTCCATTAATCTGAACTAACAAATTGATACATTCAGTTCTTCAAAACATCCCATAAATGTAAGGATTTTTTTTCCTCAACATATTGACATGTACAGGTATGGAACCGGTTATTCAGAATGCTTAGGACTGGATAACGGATCTTTCTGTAATTTTGATCTTCATATCTTAAATCTACTAGAAAAATCATGTAAACATTAAATAATTGCATCCAACAATGATTAGTTATATCTTAGTTTGGATCAAGTACAAGTTACTGTTTTATTATTACAGAGAAAAGGGAAATCATTTTTAAAAACTTGGATTTTTTGGAGTCTATGGAAGACGGCCTTTCTGTAATTCTGAGCTTCCTGGATTAAATAAACCCAATAGGCTGGTTTTGCTTCCAATGTGGATTAATTATATCTTAGTTTGGATCAAGTATAAGATACTGTTTTATTATTACAGAGAAAAAGGCATTTATTGGATAAAATTGAGTCTATGGAAGATGGCCTTTCTGTAATTCAGATCTTTCTGGAGAACGGGTTTTCAGATAACAATCCCATATCTGTATAAATACAGTGTGGTAGACTGGACCAGACCACAGACCTCTTGGGCGCTGCAAGGACCAGCTCCCTCTGCCCCTGGTACGTGCCAGGTATACGGTATCGCATCTGGAGAAGGCCACAACTGGGGGCCCTGAGAGGGTGGGACTAGCCCTAGTATAATTATGAAGTTCAAGAACCCTTTCAGGATTTTGTTAATCATGTCCTTATATCTATTTGGGAGACATTTCAGATTATATATACAAAATCTACCTTTACATTGTGATATGCCTCAGCCAATTTTACTCAGGACAGAACATTAATGAAATACATTTTCTGTTGAGTTCTGGCCTCAAATGACTGCCAGTGGACCAAGCCCAAATGCAATGTAACTTTTTAGTGCTGCTTTTAAGCTTTTAAAAAGGGGTCGATACACTACTCTCTTCAGATGGTTAATTGTGCACTTAGAAACCAACCTTGCAATACATTATTCTACAACAGAATATTACCAAGTTTAATGAAAAAACTCAAACTGACCAACACGTTTACATAAGTATCTACGTGTATGCAGTGCTGTGCGCAATATTCAGACTCTTGACTGAGATTTTCTCCATGTAGCTGGATTAGGGTTGCCACATTTTCTAGTAAAAAAAATTCCGGCCTTTCTATGTTTTTATGGTTTCTCCCTAATCTTAACATTGCAATCACGCAACATATTTACCGGCCAGGCCGGTAAAATACTGGCCAGGTGGCAACCCTAAACTGGATTGAGGACATGTTGTAATAAATGTTAATGTACCAAAAGTCCCTGTGGTTGTCTGACTGCTACACCTAAACTAACATTGCAGCATCATTTAACCCAGGGGTTCCCAACCTTTTTTGTTCGGGGACCAGTGTCGAGGCAAAAATTTTTCAAAGACCAGGGGTGTGGGGGGCTCAACATGGAAGTCAGCATCCCTTTTGGCGCACCTAGTTAATTGCGGGCTAGGCTCCACAGCCCACTCCAGGACTGCCCGTGGCCCGGTGGTTGGGGACCCCTTCAACTTTGACTCCTCAGTTTACGATACCTCTGACTAGGGCACTGCTCAGAACCGGACCTGAGGGCAAAACCCCCAGCCCACATATGTACCCACTTTGACCCGATACCCAACCCGGACCCACAACTGCCTTATCAGCGACCCAATCCTACCCGCAACCCTTCGACCACCATCAAACCGGAAGTGATGTTGCTGCAAACCGGAAGTGACCTGAAAAGTGGGGGATGCAAGAGAGCATCACCCGCGGGCAGTCCTGGAGTGGGCCGTGGAGCTTAGCCCGCAATTAACAAGGTGCGCCAAAATGGATGCCTCGACACTGGTCCCCGAACAAAAAAGGTTGGGGACCCCTGGGTTAAATGATACTGCCTGAAGTCAGATGGGAGACAAGTGGAGGAAATGCTGCAGCAGGAAGAGACCCGCAGACCTGCATCTATACCTGCACCTGAAAAGCCTACTCTCGTTCCACAGGGTACCCTCTCCAGAACAATGTTACTAAAACAGAAATATAACGTACAATGCTCTGCATTGGTAAAAGCTGTTTGTTTGCTTCAGAAGACTACTATTTTTATATCAGGGGTGTCCAAACTGTGGCCCGAAGGCCAAATGCGGCCCAGCTTGAAACGCTCAGTTCCTGAGAAAACGTGATGTTGGATAGGATATAGGAGGAGGGGGGACTCTGCCCATTGCCCAGTTAGTAATAATAATAATATAATAATAAGTCTATTTAATATCCAATTGTCCCTTATTCCAGTGTATATCTCCATCTGGTTATCCAACTGGTATAATATATATAATCACCATGTTGATTGAAAGAAGTTAAGTACACAACATACAAGGTATTTCATCACTGCCAGAGCTCAGAAATATAAACCATATCCATTGGTAATTCTAAACAAAAGTTAAACTACGTATTGGGAAACCTAAAACAACTTATTTATTAATTGAACCTGGCACTTAGCCGTAGAACATCTGTTAAATACAATTCAAAACAATCTAAAGTATTGTCCTCAGAAACAGAATTGCTTATGTTGTATCCTCATATAAATCTGACGATTATTTTTAAGTGCTTTTATTTAAAGTTTTTAGCAGTCAGAGTCTGTACATTTTTGGCAACGCCAGATACTCAAAATTGCTCCCGACTGACTCCAACTCCAGAGCTTTGGGAGCTCTGTCCTGTCCAAATAACATTATCACCAAACTGCAGGCACAAAACAATCCTATCAAGAGTTCAGCATAACACAGTCATGTGTGAAAGGGTGGCAGTCTGGATTTGCCTATGTGCATGAGAAAGATCAGGATTTGATTTGGGAAAAGGTCTTGAGTTCAGATAAAATTCAGAATTTTCTGGCCAAAGTTTACAGCAATATTTAGGTAAGAAATCTAACACTGCCTGCAGAACTGCACTGATTGCAAGTCCATGGTTTATATTCAGTGTTGTTGTTGGTCTTGGATAAAAGGACCTTTTGCAAGTCTCTACCAAAATTAGTTTCATGTTACTTCTCTGCGTGGAAGCAGATTAACTATACATACAGGACCCACCAAATGGGTTGCCACCTTTTAAAGGGCCAGTAACATCAAAAAATGAAAAGCACAACTATTGTTTATATAAATAAACTGCTGTGTAGAAATGGGGGCAGCCATTCAAAGGAGAAA